>OY783225.1:3065203-4265203 GCA_963678685.1 Patella ulyssiponensis
CTCCTTAGTATTACTTCTCGTATATCTGTCGTGAAACTACCTGGTCTTTGCTATTCGTGACGTGACCTTCGGGTCTCTTGATTTAAAATATCTCTATATATTGTATGTGAGGTCCGCGGGTTTATCTTGTGAGATTATTATGTGTGGGTTTGTTATGTGTGGTGTTGTCCACCTGCACGTACTAATATCAGTGTTTTAAACAGAACATGAATGCTATATTGTTCACATTAAGAAATTGTGACAAACGGAATTAAGGACTTGTTTACCGACTGTGACGACATTAAACGAATGGATTTGAGCAGTGAATACAATAAACCCGACGAATCCAAATGGCGTTTTTTTCTGTTTTAAGAGAAAAATAACCAACTGATCATCTTGTTGTAAGAAAACAATGACCAACTGATAATCCTGTTCGATAACTACCACCATACCTGACGCACTAACACCAACACCAAGTCTCGACTGGTATGATTTGGTTCCATAATAAACATGTGTTGACCTCTGCTGTAAGCAACTTTGTCTCTTCTTATAAGCAACTTCTTTGGGAATGCTACCTGAAGACAACTGGAATATTTTTCTTACGCCGTTCACTCCAGGGTCCACGCCACCAGCAGCGCCAACTCCTCCTTCTGGATTAGCTTTCAACAAATTGTAACCATTCCCAACAAAGTGTATCCCTGGATTATATCCATGAACAAGATGGCCGATCAGCACCAATAATGTCAATCCCAATACCTAAAATTACAAAATTTCATTACATAGAGAGTTACCAATGGAGTTCGTGCCAGCTACTTCTCGCAATAATTACATAAAATAATTGAGACATTGTTTAGCAATAATCTATCATACTACTACCTTAATTACGATATATCTTGAACGTGTCATTAAAAACAATGATGCAAAAGTGCGTGGTTTTAATGTACATTACAGGATGCGTGGTGGTGTTAGTGTACTTTAAAATGTGCATGATGTTAATTGGAGACCTTGACTGTCGGTCGCCAAAATCGCAGTTTGCGATAAAAATATAAAAGTGGCAATTACAATTTAATTTTGTCGATAATGTTTTGCGGAACTGACGATTCTTTTTGAGAACTTGCGGAAAAAAATCTTAAAATTCTAATTGTATTTTTCTGGATTAACCATTATTGGGTGTCAATCACATGTTGAGATACTATAAATTAATCAGCTGTCTGATAATCGGGAATGCGTCAATGAGTAATACTTATCAGTTGGCCTGTATTCATGATTAGTTGATTGATAATTGCGAATCTCAATTCATTATTTAATCTAAGCAGTGATTATTTGATGTTTCTTTTCGCCTTAGAAATTTTCATGTTTTTTTTCAAGTTTTTATTCTTTGAGTCATACGACTCATCAGATACATAAATATATACAAACATTTACAAACATTTACAAACTTATTTACAATATACATATTTGTACAATGTAGAGAGTTGAACAATGTAGGCTAAATAAAGCCGATTATTGAATTCTTTAAATGTTTGTCTCTTTTTGTAAAAGATAATTATAAAAATATACCAAGATATAACGGCTGGATCAGTTTATATACACTTGGATTTATATGCACTTGCTAATGGATTATGTAAAGACAGATTTTAAGTCGTTGTATATTGTATTGTATATATCGGTTTTTGTTTTATGATAAGCTTATCACATATTTTTGGCAGATGAAATATTCTTGTTGGCGAAAAAAAACCCCAATTTTTATATATAAATCATCATCCATTTTGACGGAAAAAATTGAAAGCCAGTAGGAGCCCCGAGAGAGAAAAATGGGTTTAACATCCACTCGCCACAAACAAGGTCATTTCGGGATAAACATATAGTTCAATTTTATTCGAGTGCGCGTAGGAATCTATAGGAGTGGAAGGAAACCTACGAAGTTGGACAGGCGATCCTATTCCTTGTCATTTAAAAGCGGGGATTCGAAACCACGCTACCTGACTCAATGCTAAACCCTGTGAACAACCGCGCACGCGTTAACCACCAGCCCACCCGACATTCCTCAATGACGTACGGTAATAACATTATTAAGAGAACTTACATGCATGGTGCCAGACAATCAACTGCGTTAGAAATGAAACGGACAGTGAGATAAGATGATAGTAATCTATAGAAGTTTATTGGTATATTTACGTATGGTTATCAGTGATTTTGTCACATAGATCGGCACGATTCTATAATCATTGTACGTGATTGTAGGTTATTGACGGGGTTAAAGAATATGGACAAGGAGTTGCGGTCTACTTATAGTAGCAATTCCAATTGTCAAGAGTTATTTTACATACACAATGAACCTTGTTATTTGTTTTTGTCCCATCGGACAAGTAGTCGTTGTGCCTTCGTGGTCTACTGACCTTTACCACAAACAAGGGAAAACGGCGCTGGAAAGTGGCGGTTTAAAGGCTAACACCGACATCGAACAACAGTCTTTAACGCGTTGTTTTTGTTTTAAATTTGTGGAACATCTAGGACCCGCCCTTTCTGGTCCAATACACGTAAAATATTCCAGATGGAATTGGATATAAGAGTAGGCCGTAGTGTCGTTGTCCGGGCACACTATCCCTCAAAGTACACTACATGATGTATGTCCGTCTTCCTCAGCTCAGTTCGGAGCAGAACGGTAGGACGTTAGCATATCTGAGGATACAAGTTTTGAAGCACTTTGTTACAATGTCTTCACAAATTTCTTTTAATTAATATAATCAAATATCGTCTACAGGTGTCATTTTATATTGCTGAAACTTTTCTACGATTTACCACATTACAAAAAATCATATTACCCCACGAATGATATTAAATATCCGCCAGAATGTATCTACTTTACCAATAACAATTAAGCTTTTATTTTACCACCGAACACCAATTTGAAACCACATGACGTTTACATCATTATTTCATTGAATATATATACATATAGCTGTGCGAATCAAAAACATTGACTTTTCGCTACATTCAAAAAAACACAGACGACTATTAGGATTGTCTTGTCGGTTGGTCGGTCCGCCCGTATGTCTTCCTTCACATGTTTTGGGACAAAACAACTCTAATTGAGCTAGAATTTTCAAACTTGGTTATTAGGTGAATGTTTAGTCTAAGCAGAAATAGACAAGATATCGCCAGCTTATGGAGTCTTTGTTTCTCAGCTAAAACGTTACGCGAGAGCTTCTTCCTTTTATTTTGTTTTTTAAGTAGATCGAGGGGTTTGTCATCTAAGCTACAACTACAGCAATACCTACCCACTAAACTTACAAAAAACATTAAAAAGTTATATGGCCTTCATATTGGTAAATATAACATGTCTAATGTATTTAATTGACGCGTATACTATCTCAATGATTGTGTCTACTTCATCGTTAACACTGTTCATCACGTTCATATTGCATACGGATAGTCCATTGTCACCCTTTTTTGCTACCTATTGTTAGAGTGATTTCAATCAAAACTGCGATTTAGTTCCATTATCTGCATATCTGTAGACCCATAGAACATATGCAGCTCACCAACATAACGGTTGTATTCGGCTTGGAACTCTCTGGGATAGTTTCAATTTTTATAGCAAAATGAGTTGGAAAGAAAATACTTTGCCGAGGAACTCCCATTTCCCGAGCTAGTGAGTATTGTGAGATGATAGCAGACGAAATGTCGGCAACAGGTCAAAAAATAAGGCAGCTGATACACCCTATTATCACTGTAATATGTAGTCAAAAAGTAGTAAGAACTTTTATTTTAATCCCCTCAAGTGTCTGTGATTTTTACTAACTAGGAAATACCCTTTTGTCAGATATACTTTAATCATCTGTATTATTTTGTAAATATTTACTAACAATGTTCTAGAAATTAATTTACATAAGAAGGAAAGTTAGTATTGCGGACTAAAAAATCCCCGCCGATATCCTCCCGTTCGGTAAATGTAGCGTCCTCGCCAGTTATTAATTGTAGACCGTAAGTATAACAAAATATCTTCACAAATTAATTTTACTAATATAACCAAATATTGTCTACAAGGCTCGTTTTATATTGCTGGGAACTTTTCCACGATTTGCCTTATTACAAAAAATCATATTACCCCGCAAATAATATTACATGTCCACCAGAATAAATCGACTTTATCTAGAATAATTAAACTTTTATTTCACCATACTTTACTATTAATATTGTATGGAGACCTTTGCTACAATATCTTCACAAATTTATTTTAATAAACATTATCAAATATCGTCTACAGGGGCCATTTTATATTGCTGAATCATTCTACGATTTACCTTATTACAAAAAAACTTAAATAACCCCGCGAATAATATTAAATATCCATGGATTTTAACTACAAGAATGAAACTTTTATTTCATCACGATATCGTCTCAAATTAGTTTTAATAAATGTTATCAAATATCGTCTACAAGGGTGGTTTTATTTTACTGTGAACTTTCCACCATTCAATGAATCAAATGAAATAGCCACCAGAATTATCGGCTTTATATAAAATAATTAAGATTTTATTTCGCCTTGGAATAACAGTTTGAGACCACGTGACATTCAACTTTTAGTGTGGAATGACATGCCATCAAAATAGCTCCCGTAGTAGTGTATGCTTAAACTGATTCTTTTGTTGTTTTGTGTTGATTAGGGACCAAGCTAACCCTAACCGAAAATTTTGGTGTTCAAATATTATTGTTCATTGACTTTCGGCGGGGAATACCAATTCCGGTGTCAAATTCGGATTGTTTTATTTAAGATTTGATTTTCATGATTTGAAGTTCATTCTCGTGGGGTTTATAATCACGCCGATCTATAATACACTTAAGTCGATTGAAAGTAGTTTTCATTGAATTCACCAGAATTCAATGAAAACTACCCCCATTTGCTTTCAGTGTATCGCAGATGGGATTGGCACGATGAAAAAAAAACAGAATGAACTTCAGATCATAAAAATCCAACCATTGTTGGCGGCAGAGATAGCCATTGACTCGGTCAGAGGGGTCCAGATTTGAAAAAGGCCCCTCCAAGAAGGATCAAGGGTCGAAAGATTGGAACCCGGGAATGGGGTCCGCATGATGATCAAACCCCCAGTATGAACGTCAGAATTTTTACTGATGTCCGACGACTATCTTCAAGGGTTCAAATTTTCATCGATTATCAACATTGGTACAGTATTTTGTTATTTGTGTGTTTCTCGTGCGAAATATTTTATTTTGGTTAAAAGTCATATTCATTTTTTTGACAAGATCGGACGTTCGCGAACCTCGTAGCAAAGGGCTGTAACTCGTGTACAATTTTTCAGAATCAGACCACGATTATTCGCATTTGCATTGGAAGTTAGTAACGGGGAATTGTATCAATGCATACCCTGGCATAACAAGATTTTATATCAGCACAATCTAACCAAATAAGTAGCGCGTTTTCACCAATGACCAACGATTATTTTCAAATGACCACTGATCATCACCATTGCGTCATGTTTCTGAACTGCCTTCCATACGTTCTTAGTTTTGGCACCCCATTTTGTAACGATGTATTGACAAACATGACTTATTTGGCACGTTCAAGTAACAAATCGTGGAGGGGAGGAGGGGGGGAATTAATGGTTATCAAGTGCGTGGTGTAAAATAAAATAAAACCAAGTACGAACAATCCAAACCATAAGACAGAATTCGAATTCCTAAAAAAACGTTGTAGGCAAAATAGTGTAATTTTATCAGCAAATGGACTGCTACGGTTGTATGTGACAAGGAGTGGGATCTCCTGTCCAACCTCGTGGGTTTTCTCTGATCCTTCCGCTGTCCCCCTAAAGACCTCAACGCGCAAACGAATTATTGAAATAAATTTGAACCATATGTTAGTCCAGGGACCGTACTGCAGCTAATGACAACATAGTGATCCTTTAGCCGAGAGCTGAAATATGTTTCATTTCATTACTAAACCATATTAATATACGTTTCATATAAGGCTTTTGTGAAAATTTTCCCTTTACATTGTAAGGTATGTCATAGAGTTAAGTGGCGTGGTTTTCATTATAAGCTCGTGGGTAACATGAACTGGTGTTGTCCGTCCAATCTCACAGATTCTCTCTCCTCGAGAAGGCGAATCATTAAAATAAAACTGTATATGTTAGTCTCAAAATAACCTAGTTTGTGTCGAGTGGACCTTAAACTTCATTTCTCTCTCAACTCAAAATCATCTTTGATAACGACTGAATGGACTAATGGTGACCAAACACATGCATCGTCCCAAATGACCTAGTTTGCATTAAACCCAACTAATTTCTCTCTTTCTCGAATCTAAACCATCCTTGCTAATGATTAAATGGAATGTATTAAATTTGTTTATCTAGTGTATTTATAAACGGAACATTTATAATTTAGTTTTCCCCTTTCTTATTATCCATGTGTCGGTCATCGTTATTCATAAAAATGTTTCCCAATAAATCACCTATTCAGATCAATATGCACATCCGCACATCCACACAAACACATGACTACAAAAATAGTATAATAACCGTTCAAAACTTTCAACTTTGTAACTTTCGCTGCCATCTTTTTACGCCATATGTCGTGAACTCGATATAGTTTTAGCTACCCCAGTTCTCCAGTACCAATCACGACTTCCGGGCCATTTTTTGTAGTTTCGAACGCTATTTACCAATTCGTTAGTCGTATTTTCCATAAAACCGAGGAGTAACGAATACAGCATAGGCCTACCCTCACGTGAGTCACTCGGGTTACTGGCAGCATTAGTATACGTTAATAAGTGACAGTGACAGACGCTGGTTTATTGGTGTAGGACGGGTGGGGGCTCCGGCGGTGAAAAACTTGCATACCCCCCCCACCTCAATCACTCCAACCAAGAAAAAGCTGAAATAGAAAAAAAAACTGCACGTTAACATTTATTGAACACTGACACTACAACCGAATATTAAGTGAATATTTTATACTGTTATTTTAGGGGACGTGGGGTATCGGGCACTTATTCACCCACCAGAAGTACCAATGACAATTAATGTCAATGTCTCACGAAACTTTACTAACTTATCATCGAATACGAATGCTAACTTATCATCGAATCCTTAGAAAAACGTCTGTAGCAACCGAAAACGTGTAGTGACACGAACTATAAATTGAAAACTTTTTTTCAGGTTTCCAATTGTTTTAAACTCACATCTCTAACGTCGGAATCTAAGACAACTTTTGGTGTAGATTACAAATTTAACATCACCCAATAATGAGAGTTAGTAAACTAGTAAACTAAAAGGCGATATTAATATGTTACAAAAACAAGAAGATTTTCTCTATTGTATTGAAGAAAAACCACCTTTTAATGTTATTCATGGTTAATATCATCAACTCGTACACTAGACTCATTTATCATTGTGTGTGAAACATCATCATCATCAGCCGATAGCATGGTTTGAAAAATACTGTTCGTCCTCTTATTTAAATAAACCCCTAAATAAAATGTGAGTAATGGTAAAATCACTTTGCTTACCTCAATTAGACATGATGAAGTCATTAGCTTGATTCCCAAACTGTTTCCGATACACTTAGGGGGGGGGGGGATGGCCGAATGGTTAGCGTACGCGCGCTGTATCATACAGCCTGCCATTGAGTCAGCTGGCCTGCTTTCGAAACCCTGGTTGTACGTGGCAAGGAGTAGGGTTGCCTGTCCAACCTTGTGGATTTTCTCTGGTTTCTTCCAAATGCTAAACACCCCTAGCGCAAGCGAATTATTGAAATAAAATCAAATCATGTGTTAGTCCCGAAATGACCTTGTTTGTATCGAGTGGACATTAAACCCCTATATACTTAAGGTTTCAATGTTGAATTCCTATCTTTTGATGATTAAAACACAAAATCCTATTTCGTTTTTGTCCCTCAAATTTTGTTTCATTGGTTTTGCCTCTCTCGTAGTGTTTTAAAATAAATTGTGCTCCGTTTGATGTGAAAGATTTGTCAATGCATCATGGGACTCAAATTGACGAAAATGTTTCAGTCATTATATACACCCTTCATATTTCAAAACCTCAAATTTTCAAGTTAGGTTGAATCCCTAGTCTACGTCTTTCGGTCACGGCTCACTTATCTGACCCTTGACATAAATGGTATTTAAAGCCTGACTTTTTTTGCCCCGACTAATGAAGACAGGCAAATGCCACACAGTGTACTATATGGGAAATTTTGCCATGATGGTGGTATTGTGGCATACAACCATATAGTAAAGTTCAAGCCTACCACCTAGTTTCACGAAATATCAATGACAAAAGTGATGATGTCATCCTGTAGTTATTCATTCATCAAAATAATATGCATGGATCTTTGCTGTCTTGAACTCAATAAATGCATCCATTATTGAGATTTTTATTGAGATATACATCTGTTTTTCATGATTTTAGTCGAGATATACAATTGTTTTTCATGATTTTAGTCGAGATATATACAATTGTTGATCATGATTTTAGTCGAGATATACAAGTGTTCATCATGATTTTAGTTGTGATATACAATTGAAGAGTCCAGGGGAGGAATGATCCAAGTCACTTTTTCCAAGAACCCCAGTTAATTGCGCCATCTGGTAGCAAATTGCATGAGCTTTTTCTGCCTTAATTTGCCTGAAAAGTTGAAGTCAGTTGAACTGGTAATTATGGTTCATGTTAAACATCATTTTGAAGTTGTAATTAAACCCACTCGTTGTACGGATGGTGTCAAACATTCTCATCCAAAAGTCTATTTTGCTTTTTATACAAAAAAAAAAAAAAAATGTGACTTAGAATTGTTTATCATGATTTTAATTGACATATACAATTGTTTATCATGATTTTATTTCAAATATACAATTGTTTATCATGATTTTAGTTTAGATATCAAAAGACATGAATGAAATTTAAATGATTGTGTATTTAACCCAGTGAAACATTCACTGTGACTGTGTGTGTTTTTTGTTTTGTCTGTGAATAACAGGTGCATGTATTTTTTTTGTGTTGTTTTTAATAGGTTCTCCCCATCTTGTACAGAAAAGTCATATTAATGCTGACTTCTCTGGGTCTGAATGTAGTGGTGAGAGTTCTTCCCCTTTTATCATCACCATCGACAGTTCATTATCAGCATCGTCAGGTAAATACCACTCAGAACAAATTACATTTTTGACACCTAAAGAGGGTTGGCGTCTTACGTTGCTACGGTGATGGAAAATAGTCTCAGAGCGCATCAAGATGGTCATAAGCATGGTAAAAGTGGGATCGAAACGACAGATATGGTTGCCAATGATCGCCGAGTTACCGCGTTTGTTTTGAGCATTGTATTCACGTTTGCCGGCAACTTTATGCATTTTCAGATCACCGCAGGGTCGCAGCAGCGTCGTAAGGACACCGCCTCGGTCTGATGGGGGCCTAAGAAATAATTTGATTTGATAACAATATTAGCCATGTTTGTTGATGTCCCAGGTTAAAAAAAACGAATCATTATTTTTGAGAGTTTGTTTAAAAGTTTCAGATATGCAGATATTGTTTTGTGTATTATGATAGAAGACTGGTTGATTGTGTCTAACCTGCATGTTGTGTATTTTTATTATTCATGTTAATTACCATTGATATAATATGCTCTAAAGGGAATATACACATATACCACGCCTCGTAATACACACATAATACATATACCACACCATGTAATACACCCATACTACATATACCACACCTGCGATACCAGCTTGGAATCCGATCTGCTGCTCAATACTCATTGGTGATTGAATCAAAAAATGGATAATTTGAGACTATTTTATTTATCATACTGACTATTAATAATGATGGTTGAGGCTAGGCCTAAAAATCAATTGCTTAATTCTTGGTTCCGAGTTGATCAATTTGACTGAAATTTTCAGAAAATTGCCTTTATATTATCTTATTTTTAACTATTATAATGAGAACTGCTAGCTGTTTATCTAATCTCCCATAATGTATTTTTAATCTGGCACCCAAATCATTTGATTATAATCACCAGGTGTAAAGCAAAATTAGATACAGACATAGATTTATACGTATCTGATCCATCATCTAGTGTTGTGTTATATTGTCTACTTCAATATAATATTATAGAAACATTGTACATCTTTATATATTATGGTATAAACATTGTATCACAGTCTATAAACACCCCTTGTATAATATACTAAACTATTCCATTACTTACTGTTTAGTATTAGATACAGCTGTATTGGGTCTGTCTATTATATTTATATAGGTAGCAGGGTAAACATGTGTTTATCAGCTGGAGTATATCAGATATTTCCTGGTTTATCAAATTAAAGAGATGTTTAATTGATTGATAGATACGTGGAGGTCATTAAAGGTCACAGATATACACACAACATTCTGTGATGATATATATATATATATATACTATCCTGTTATTTTATGGTTCTTCATGAACACCTGTAAAAATTTCCCCGTCTTATTTCCCCGTCTTATTGGTTGTGCCTTTCAAAAGCTTTTAGTTTCCAATTTTTAACTTTTGAATTAAGAATTAAGAAAAAACATCTTTCAGAGTGGCTCTTTATTTACGAAGGCCCTAAAAACAGAAATCAATTTGTCGAGCCCTAAACAATTATAATAATGTTCATGCCTGGTACACTTCAGATATCATGCTGATGGTAATAAACAATTATAAACATGGTTAAAAATCTCTCAGATTTGCTTTTATCTGGTTACAAAAACATGGGCAAATTGTTTTCGTTAAAGATGCATTGTGGAACCAACTTTACTCAAATGGGCATTTTTCTATAAAAACCAAATGATGAATGGACAGGTGTGAATATTTCCTCATTGATATTGAAAGGCTTATATATAATTACCCAACCCAGGTGATAGGTGATGTCGCCCACTGCTGCTCTTTCTCTATTTTGAGATCAAGTGGTGTGTGAGACCACACGATGTTGGAGTGTCGAACAAAACATATTATAAACTTTATTTTATCTCGTGTTAGATATATTATATTTAGTACAGATATATTAATGTAGTCTTGTCTTTCAGGTCCCTCACCCATATTACAATACGATCGTGAACCAGGCCAGTATAACCCAGTAAGTAGGCCTAAACAACCAATTGGAATGCCTGTTAGTTGACTGGATTATAAGACTAACCAATGAGAATGTGTTTTATATTTAGTTTGAATTAACCAACGAGAATGTGTTTTACTATTTGTGTTACAGAGTTGATTGTTGTAAACGGTGTTGAATCTGTGACAGATGCTGCGATTAGACAGTTATCAGATCGTTCCAAACGTCCACGCACCCCAACTAAAACAAGCACGTTAGTCATCACTGGGGTCAAGAGGGTAAGAAATCGGTCACAATCCTTACTTTCGTTAAATACATCTCCAACATCAAAGTCAAAGTCACGATCTACTATGTCCTTGACCTCTTCATCAGAAGATTTATCAAGGTCGTTTAATTCTCATAGACATTATAAAAATTACTTACTGTGTGAGTTCTGGTAAATAATAAACGGATTTCTTCGATTATGAACAAACTAGTTAACTTTGGTTATTATAAACTTACCTGTGTGTTTGAAATTAACTCCCGTAAAATAAAATCCATTGCACAATAAAATATCTCAACGAATAAAAACGGTTGTCTCTTGAAAGATTTGAATATTTACTTGTTATTTCGACAGAGTTGATAATAACATTGCTTTCGTCACATATTGGACGAATCCAACACACGGAAGCGAGGTTGTTTAAATTTGACGCATATTTTGTCAAGCACGTGCTATACTCAAAGCAACGCGCCAACATTACAATCGTTTGAGTTTGGGCGACGAAAATATCAATTGAAGACAATTACATAGGAGCTTTATCTTTATATCGAAACCATTGATCGCCAGTCTATCAAATTTTATTCACAATGAAAGAATCACTGATTGCACGGATACTCGTAAAAATAAAGTCATGTATAAAATATAGATTTTAATATCCTATCTTCTTTATGTAATAAATAGTTTAACACGGATCATGAAGTACATCTCCGAAGTGGCTGAGGACTCTGAGTGTATTATTAATTTGATCTCATTCTTTCGATCAAATAATAACCGCTTCAGTGACATTTTTAAGCGTGTTGCGACAGCGTTCAAAGTACCTAATGGCATTGGGTGGCGTAAGCAATGCCGACAAGTCCGTAACGCCCCGTAAGAAGCGGAACATTAATTGTAAATGGCCTGCATATATGTTAAATAATAATATTATCATACCATATTATAAAGATGGGTAATATTTAAGGCCCGTGAAAAGAATGTAGTTATTTTTGTTCCTCATGCGTGTTAAAAAGAAAATTATCCCATCCTAGTCGGTAATCAAATAATTAAGACGGTAACAAATTTTAAAAAAAATACTGGTTATTATGTGTGCGAACGCTCAAACTCAATGCCGAGACGTGCTTAACTTAAAACAAACTTGAATTGACGTAAAAATGCCACATTTCCTATGCTGTCACCCCTAATACAAAGTGATATCTCCCGAGGTGTGACGTAACCAGCTGCCATATTGATATTTTTCTTAAACGAAAGTTTGTGGGATTTCAATTTTTCAAGAGAGAACTGTTTTTATACGTTGGGACATTTAGAGGTGCGATGGATTTTATTTAACGGGAGTTCATTTTAAACACACGGGTAAGTTTATAATTACCAAAGTTAACTAGTTTGTTCATAATCAAAGAAATCTGTTTATTATTTACGAGAACTCACACAGTAGATCCAAGCGATGCGTTTCTGGCCACCACTATTAGAAGGCGTGTTTCGGAGGAGAATTTGGTTTCCATTGAATCTGTTGATGTGGATGTCACGCATAAAGTCATTCATACAGAAGTCTAATTAGAGATTTTAGATACATTATGTAAGAGCTAGGTGGGCCTATTACACACAACAAGCCTATGATCAACTTTAGACGGAGATTTAAATGAATTTGAATACTCACATGATTTAAAACTTGAATGATAAAATGGATAATCGAGATTTAGCCTCCATTGTCCAGTATCGTTGCTACGATAATAAAGTAATTTGAATGAAATGTTCAGTAGAAAGAACGCTGAGTCCTATATCTGAATCTTACATAACACGCTTTTAACTTATTGATCACATTGAGACAAATGATTAGGGTATTTATTCTAGTACCTGTATCATAATGTTTTTATGGCACAAACTGATCAACATATTATAGTCCCATTAATACTCCTATTATGTTTTGGTGGAGGAGTGGGGGGGGGGGGCGAGTGGTTGGGTTGACGCGAATGGTTAAGGCGTGAGGGTTTGGGTGGCCAGATGGTAACGTGGTTTCCATTCCCCTCGTGTATGTGACAAGGAGTAGGGTTTTCTTCGGGTCCTCCTGTTTCCTCCCTATTATGTTTTGACAAACT
Source organism: Patella ulyssiponensis (assembly GCA_963678685.1). Taxonomy (NCBI): domain Eukaryota; kingdom Metazoa; phylum Mollusca; class Gastropoda; family Patellidae; genus Patella; species Patella ulyssiponensis. Next base: position 3,078,615 of record OY783225.1, read on the forward strand.
GTGATAAGTGCGTAAATATATATGATCATAGGCAGAGTAGAAAATAAATCTTTAATGTTAAATTGAGAACAGTTCTAATCAGTCACGTGACCAGATTCTGTATAAACAAAATGTCCATAATTACGTTGTCTTTTGGACTCGTTACACTTCAAAAATTAACTCCCCAAACCGAAATATATTTGTAGTGAAAGTTTTATCCCAATTGTTTTCCATACTTACTTCAAATTCATATTAGGGAGTGAAATATATTTGTAGTGAAATTTTTATCCCAGTTGTTTTCCATACTTACTCCAAATTCATATTTGGGAGCATACGACACACCTGTGCTTGCCTACTCCATGATCAAACACGATAGCAGATGGCTTCCATCTTGTTTACTGACGGTACTACTTATTTTAAGACAGACTCGGCTTTCCAATTTATAATATCTACGTCATTGGGGATTTCCAATTTATACTCACTGGTTGCTATGACCCGCTATGGCGTTGTCTAGAAACGCGCGTGCTCGCGTTAGTTTAAAATTTTTGCTATACGTTTAACATGGACTATTTGATGTAATTTGCCTGATTTGATTTGGCCCCATTTCCATAAATTTAGGTTGTTTTTTAGAAATTTTTAGCAAATGTTAATCTTAGGTGTTTTTTAATTCTAGCCGAAGTAAATTTTTTTACAATTTATAGCGAGTTAAGTTATCGTCGCTAAGAGGCGGGCGTAGTATTTTAAATGGCGGCCATTTGCCATCATGTGTATTCTTGAAGTAGGTACACATGATGTAATCGTATGATTTGGGAGTGAAATATATTTTTAGGGAAATTTTTATCTCCAATTGTTTTCCATACTTACTCCAAATTCATATTAGGGAGTGAAACATTTTTAGTGAAATTTTTACCCCAATTGTTTTCCATACTTATTCCGAATTCATATTTGGGAGTGAAACATATTTTTAGGGAAATTTTTATCCTAATTGCTTTCCATACTTACTCCAAATTCATATTAGGGAGTGAAATATATTTGTAGTGAAATTTGTATCCCAATTGTTTTCCATACTTACTCCAAATTCATATTTGGGAGTGAAATATATTTTTAGTGAAATTGTGTTCTATTTTATGCCAAATATGGATGTGTCTTGATATAATTTCAAAGACGCTTACAAGGTGCCATGAAAAGTTTATTTGGGATTAGTAGCAGAGGGGGGGGGATTCCATTATTTTCTAACTGAATAAGATGCTAATAGGGTGCCATGAACAGTTTATTTGAGATTAACAAGGCGGGATAACTGATTGAAACTTTTATCATTTGCATATCGATGACGCAAGAACTTTGTATTGCATGATATAATTGTTAACGAAGATTTATAAATATTTACATATCAGTGTGTTGATTATAGATATGTGGCATGTCGTGTGTTGAGATTTCCGTGCATGTTACGGATTTGAATGTAATCAGCATACAAGAAATCGTGGCTTTTCCATAATACGCTTGTTTTGATTCTTGAGAATGGTATGCATATTACATTGTAGATTCAAGCTTATTAAATAATCGGTAAAAAGGCTACAATCTGACAATGTTACCCAAGGGGTAATAAAAATAGCCCGAATCCATGCATCAATTTGAGTGATTAAGGTAACACATTGCTAAGGGGAAGACAAAATATACTATTTTCTAGGCTCAAAGACAAAGACCCCCGTCCGCCCCCCCCGATCTTATTAAAACACAGGTCATATTTCGTTTTGTTTTTATATAGACCAAAATTTTGTTTTACTTGTCTATACTACACTAGAAGTTGTTATATAACCCCCGTTTTGTATGATGTAAGGGATTAGCCAATGGAACGGTGTGTTATGGGGGATTTTGGGCACGAGGTGCAAAGAAACGGGGTAACCCACGCGAAACATCTGCTGATTGGTTAATCAAATGTCTGATGTTCTGACATCATAGGGTCATAAGCTGCTTGTATGGCCTCTGACGCGACAAATCAGATCTTCATGTAGTAGAGGGGATCGAAAGTATAAATAAACGAAACGAAATGTAGTTCTGTATTTTAATCAATTTGACCATCTTTTGCGTCTATATGCTGTTAAAATATTTTCGTATATGAAATAAAAATAAATTTTATCCACCATTTTATTCAGCCTCCTTAAAAATAACAACAATTCCACAAAAAAAGGAGAAAAGAAATTAGATGCTCGCTGATTATTAGAATATATTAATCTTAGATGTAAGATTGCTATATAATAAGTAGACTTTAATATTATATCACAGGCTGTAATTAGAAAATTGTTGATTGATTTAAATTATCTGTGAATTGTATTGTGATTAACATAAATGTTTATTTAATATGTTTTAAAGTAGAAATACTGTAGCAACATTTATTTGAAATAACCAGCTATACAAGCTAACCATATATTTGTTTAATTAGAAAATAAACAAATGCGACAGGCCAGATTGATTTTTTCTGAGGATTTATTAAGTTTTGAAACTTTATAAAAATGATATTTGATTTATTTTTTCTAAATTTGTAAGTTTTTCAAATTTTGATTTAAACATCTTTCACATGAATGTTGTGACTATTTATTTATCAAACCCCTGAAAACCAGAAAATCTAATTGATTGGGCCTCTTTACGTATTATGTTAGTTTTCTGAATTATGAAAAATGCTTTGCCTGATACATGTATTGTTTTCTGTTAGTTGTGCAATAAAAATATTTCTAGATTATGTAGAATTTCTAATCTCTAATATCACACGGGGTTTGATAGGGGATTGGGTGAATCGAAGATTCAATATAAATACAGAAGGGGTTGGATAGGGGATTAAGTGAATCTGGGATCCAATATAAATACACAAGGGGTTGGATAGGGCATTGGGTGAATCACGGATCCAATATAAATACATAAGGGGTTGGATAGGGCATTGTGTGAATCAGGGATCCAATATAAATACACAAGGGGTTGGATAGGGCATTGGGTGAATTGGGGATCCAATATAAATACACAAGCGGTTGGATAGGGCATTGGATAGGGCATTATAAATACAGCATGAGGGAATTTCTTAACAAAGTGTTTTGGAATAGATATTTCCAGGGAAAAATAAATGGATTAGTTTGAGCCAATGAATTGATATGAAATATATTTCTTGAGCACAATAAGCGAGCCTTTGTCATATTGTCAAGTGGCATTACATTTGTCTTTTTTGAATGTACCAGTAAAATAAAAAAAACTTTCTTCATTAAAACAATCTTGCAGCAAAAATAAAAAGTTTAATTTTGCACTGAAGGAAAAGATGTAACAGGGTGTGCATTCAAAGAAAGCGGATAAAATTTGAAAATTAGAAATATGGTTAGGACATAAAACAACGAAATATTAATGGAGAAAGCTCGATCGAAGAGGGTCATGTGGATTGTGCGTTAGAATTTGGGTAAAAGTTAAGCTTGGTCTAGGGGTAGGGTTAGCGCTAGACTTTGACGACATCTGCAGCGCCTAACCCTTACCCTAATCAACACATGAGGTCACTTGTCTGCGATCTAGCGTTCCCCCATATCATTATGTTGATTAATATGTAACTGTATCGTGTTTAATAACCATGTCCTGTGTGCTGTGTTTGTTTATGTTGGTGTCGAACTGATGTTCAAGGTAATTCATATTAGACTATTATTATTTTTATTATTATTAGTTAGAATTATAATTTAGTTGTAAATAATGTAGATTTTAATTTCTAGTGGTAAAATTATCAAGTCTGGATTTTCACATTAATAATTTAGATTCGCCAAACTGTCTAAATAGTATAGGAGTTAAATAACACATTCCGTAACACAAAATTAGAAAAAGAAGCACCCAACGCAAAGTAAAACACCCACAAACAGCACTGCTGACACCATTTTGATGGAATTTGACATCAGGAAAAACACAGAATAGTTTCTTATTACATGTTTTAGTTTTATTTTATTTGTTTTGTTTTTTTTTTAAAAGGCATTTATGGTTATGAGTATTCTTATGAAATGAAATATGCATGATTATTGTAGTGTGAAAACTCAGACTGATTTGCTTTAACTTTAGATTGAACAGGCATCTTGCAAATGGTTTATGGCTAACTGGAGGCGAGGTTAACTAATTAGAGAATATTCAATCTCACTCAAGCTATTACATGTATATTTTCTCTCTAAATTTCTAGCACACAGTATATATCACATGTCAATATATTAAGAATACAACCTGGAAATTATCGTGCATAGATCGTGAGGTCCATGCAAACTTTGAACAATACTGATAGCGAAAACATAAATAAATTTGGCTGGATTATACACTTAAACTGCGAACCCCAAACTCATAGAGATATAATATTTAAAACATTTGTGAGATTAGCTTTATTTGTGTTAGTATTGCATGCTGTGTTTATTCTAAGCACTAACGGATTATGATATGTACTGCACAGCTTGTTAACATGGAATGTATTTAATTATATACATGTACTCATATTAATCAAATAATTACATGTTTTGTCCTGTCATGTCACTAACAATTGAATCAAGTCTGGATATTGTCATACACTGTGTTAATAATTTTAAGTATTTGTCATCGTCATATCTTGACTGCCACTTGTTTAACATTTTACAAACGTGTTGTGGCGTATTTAAAGGGCGACATTGGATCATACGCCCTCACCCATATTCAATATCAAGTTTGTTTACGTTTTGATAACCAAACACACATAATATCTTGATCCGCCATTAAATTGCAGTTAATCCAAAACAAGTGTAATCAGACTGGCCCCAAACTCTAATCTCTTTTAGTTGGTCTGCATCCTGCATCCCACAGGCATTTGCCAAGAATGACCACCATTTGTTGGTGGGGGGGGAAGTGAATATGAAATGCTAGAGAAAGATCTTTTTAGATATTCGAGCTTCATATTAAGAGATTCATAGACACATTAAAAAGGTTTGAATGCTTAGGTTACAGATTTTTTGAATGGCATAATTATGATGCTAAGGTTTAGGGTTCGGTTTTTAAATGGCATATTGTCTCAGTTAAAGCATGTTTACATGTCTTAAAGGTAGTTGAGCATGTAGGAATATTTGTTCAGATATTGATTGAACTTTGCAGATTTTGTTAACTGTTTTTTTACCTAAGATATCCGTGCAATTTGACTTGGTACTCTCGTTTGCTACATGGGTTATGGTTAGTTTGACACAATATTTATAATTTTATCGATAATGACTACTTTATGTACAAATCTTAGTAACCTATGGTAGCTATTTGTTGGCATGTATCTATGATTACTATGGTAACTAAGGTTACCATAAATATCCATAGCAACGTGTTGTGAACATTGTATTGTTTGTGGCTTTATATAAGTATTGAATTATTTTTCCTTTTAATTAAAACTTTCCACAGGAACCTATACCCATTATAAAGGTACTACTAATATTACTATTTGCTGTGTCTTTTTTTTTTATTTCAAAGTCAGTCTCCTTATTTCTCCTTTTTCTCTTTTTTTTTTCGTGAAAAAATATAATGCAAAGTTCTAATACAGGATATAAATCAACAATATTCGTATAATGTGGCATTGTGGTCTTAGTTTAATCAGTGTCAATTTTCATTCATATATTTAATTTCCACGTTTCAACCAATATGTAATGATGTATCAATATATCGCATGAATATATCATATTCTCCTCTGTATTATAGCTTCCTAAGACTTTTCGGACTTTCCACCACCACAGAGTATAGATTTGTAAGGGTTTTTGGTCAGTAATTGCAATAAAATCATAAAAACTCAATCCAAAAGCAATATCAACACAAACCCGAAAACAATCAACTATTCTGTGGTGTAAAGAATTGAAAATTTAATTGTGGAGTAGTCTCAACAGTTCCTTGTTTGCAAAATGACAAGTATACATAATTTCTCTTCATTAGATTTTATTAAGTTAAGATTAGAATCTTGTTGACTGCTAAGTGATTTTAGTTTAATTTTACCTTGGGCTACTTCAACTCTAAATATTTTAATTACATCAATTCATGTATCTTGTACACTATGTGTCTTTATTTAATGTTCTTTTTTTTACAAATGAAGTTTTAGGTGTAACTTTACGTAATAATGTAAACTGCTAAGTAGAAAATTTAAACAAATCGTTGGAAATTCACAAACAGTGCACGGAAAGTAATAAGAAACAATAAATAATAAATTCTTATATACATATTTTATTTCTTGAATGTTAAATGTTTTATCATTCTGTATATTGTTCTAATTGAATTTTGTTTATTTTCTTTTGAAGACTATTGGGAGTACACCTACTGATGAGACAGGTGATATGTCTATAGCACGTGATCGGCAAATTCGAACACCCGACAAAGGTGAGATTTCATGTACTCATAATTTTTTTTGATATAAAGCCAGGCTTGGAAATCACGGTTTTTAGATGTACCTTACAAAATGTCAGGCACTAATGAAATACTACCTGACATTTTCAACTTAGTGCCGGACATGTATTAATAATATCAGTAAAAAAGACAAATCAGTGCTGGACAAAATGACAGTCACCAAGTTTTATGCCTGACAAAGCCTAAATCTGTGCCTGACATTGTCAGTGACAGGTGCGTTATTTCCATTTGTTATTGTTTTATCCAACAGATAATCCATTTCCATATTCAAAATTTTCACCCCCCCCACCCACAGTATATTTAGTTGCATTGTACAGTTCGATTAAGTCTGCTGCAGATGTCACATTTGTCAGGTTTCTGTTATAATTGAGCTTTTTAAACAGAGAAATCATTTTTATACCGATGTAGGATCACTTTGTGATGTAATTTCATTGATGCAAGGCATTATTTTTTTTTATGTAGCTGCACGGGGGGGGGGGGGGTAGACCTCCACCAAACCCCCCATCTGGATCCGCCCCTGAGTATACTTATGATAAGTTATTTTCTATGTTCATAATTATGATAAACTTTTGTTGTTCATTGGATATTGTTTTAACATTTTAACACTCTCATCAGAGTAGAAATAACGCCAAGCCGAACAGTTGAAGTTATTTGTAAGTAGAGTGGGTAAAAATAGACTCTTTAAGGGCCAGTCCAATACAATTTATTTCTAGTACTTTATTTTATTATTTGACGTGTTAGTTTATGCTTTGTATTAAATATTAATTGCCAGGTAGGCAATATAAGGTACTTTGCATTATGTAAATATATTTAATCAATATATATATCCAGGGTTATGGTGCTTCTTATAATATACCTTAAAGTGGCAGACTTTTCAGGTCATTCAAAACAGTTTTCTATTGAATATCGAGATGCAATATTGATTTGATAAAATGGGCTTAGAGCATTACTGAATCGAACCAACACATCACCTTTTTATAACGTTGTCTTCTGAATTATTGTTTGGCTAGAACGAAAATTTTCCCGAGAGAACGTTGTAATAAGATGCCAATAACATCGATTCTCATTTTACTGGATGCAAAGTAAAAACTACACTATTTGTATTGTTGTAGGCTTTGATAGATTTGAAAATTGTGCCACTTTCACTGTTATAACAATTCATTTCAATATCTTCTGTTTAAAATCTACAATATTTCCTATAATCCTTAAAATGTCCTGCATTGAGATTTTGTTCTGCTTCGGATAAACCACAAGATGGCCTAAACATTATTTTGTTTATTTATATCAAGAGTTATCACGCAATTCAAATCTAAAACTCGTAACGTGGACTGTTTGAATAAAACACAGGAGTTAATAATTTTAATAATTCTTTGTTTTCCTCTACTGGTTAAAACAATAAAGGGGCGTGACCACTGCTGTGTTAGTGTGAGGTTAAATATTATATAAATATCTGTAATATTACTAACCAATATTCTAGATTTTTATACGCCCACATTTTCATGTGGACGTATATTGTCGTCGCCCCCGTCCGTCCGTCCGTCCGTCCGACCACAATTTGTTTGTGAACAGTCTACAGGTCACAATTGTTATCCGATTTCAATGAAACTTAAAATATAGATTTATCACCCTAAGATCTCGGTTCCTTTCGATATTGGCATGTATCGGACTGTAACTTCATGGGTTATGGCCCCTGATTGTACGAAAAATCACGTTTTTATACGCCCACATTTTTATGTGGACGTATATTGTCGTCGCCCCTGTCCGTCCGGACGTCCGTCCGTCCGTCCGTCCGTCCGTCCGTCCGTCCACAATTTGTTTGTGGACCCTCTACAGGTCACAATTCTTATCTGATTTTGACGAAACTTGAAATATAGGTTTATCCCCAAAAGATCTCGGCTGCTTTCGATATTGGCATGTATCGGATCAAAACTTCATGGATTATGGCCCCTGATAGTACGAAAAATCACGTTTTTAGCTTGTGGACCCTATAGAGGTCACAATTTTGAACCGATTTTAATGAAACTTGACATGCATGTTTATAACCCAAAGATCTTGGTTCCTTTCGATATTTGCGACTATCGGAACGTAATTTCCTGAATTATGGCCCCTGATTGTCCGAAAAATCACCTTTTTTAGCTTATGGTCCCTCTGGAGGTCACAATTATTATCCGATTTGAAAAACCGTTCGATTATATCACCGTTACACCCTAAGGAAGGTTGAGTTCGAATTTCGGAAAAATCGGACCAAAATTGCCATACAAAATGGCCGCCAGTTGGTACGCGAAAACTGTTAAAAAATGGCACATCAAGGTTGTGGACCCTGTAGAGGTCACAATTTTAATTCGATTTTGATGAAACTTGAAATTCATGGTTATAACCCAAAGATCTTGGTTCCTTTCGATATTTGCGCGTATCGGATCGTAACTTCCTGAATTATGGCCCCTGATTATACGCAAAATCGGCTTTTTTTAGCTTGTGGTCCCTCTGGAGGTCACAATTATTATTCGATTTAAAAAAACGTTTGATTATATCACCGTTACACCTTAAGGAAGGTTGAGTTCGAATTTCGGGAAAATCAGACCAAAATTGCCATACAAAATGGCCGCCGTTTGTACGCGAATACTGTTAAAAAATGGTATATCATTGTTGTGGACCCTGTATAGGTCACAATTTTAATTCGATTTTGATGAAACTTGAAATGCAAGGTTATAACCCAAAGGTCTTGGTTCCTTTCGATATTTGCGCATATCGGATCTTAACTTCCTGAATTATGGCCCCTGATTGTCCGAAAAATCGACTATGGCCCCTCTGGAGGTCACAATTATTATCCGATTTAAAAAAACGTTTGACTCTATCACCGTTACACCCTAAGGAAGGTTGAGTTCGAATTTCGGGAAAATCGGACCAAAATTGCCATACAAAATGGCCGCCGTTTGTACGCAAATACTGTTAAAAAATGGTATATCAAGGTTGTGAACCCTGTAGAGGTCACAATTTTAATTCGATTTTGATGAAACTTGAAATTCATGGTTATAATCCAAAGATCTTGGTTCCTTTCGATATTTGCGCATATCGGATCGTAACTTCCTGAATTATGGCCCCTGATTATACGCAAAATCGCCTTTTCTTAGCTTGTGGTCCCTCTGGAGGTCACAATTATTATCCGATTTAAAAAAACGTTTGATTATATTACCGTTACACCGTAAGGAAGGTTGAGTTCGAATTTCGGTTAAATCGGACCAAAATTGCCATACAAAATGGCCGCCGTTTGTACGCGAATACTGTTAAAAAATTGTATATCATGGTTGTGGACCCTGTAGAGGTCACAATTTTAATTCGATTTTGATGAAACTTTAAATGCATGGTTATAACCCAAAGATCTTGGTTCCTTTCGTTATTTGCACATATCTGATCGTAACTTCCTGAATTATGGCCCCTGATTGTCCGCAAAATCGCCTGTGGTCCCACTGGAAGTCACAATTATTATCCGATTTAAAAAAACGTTTGACTCTATCACCGTTACACCCTACGGAAGTTTGATTATGAATTTCGAGAAAATCGGACCATAATTGCCAGAAAAAATGGCCGCCGTTTGTACGCGAACAGTGTAAAAATATGGTATATCAAAGTTGTGGACCCTGTAGAGGTCGCAATTTTAATTCGATTTTGATGAAACCTGAATTGCTTGTTTATAACCTAAAGATCTTTATTCTTTTTGATATTTGTAACTTAATGAATTATGGCCTTTGATTGTAGGAAAAATCACTTTCGGTATTGCTTGTTCTCTGTCTATCTCTCGAACAATTATTATCTGATTTAAAAAAAAACTCTGATTATATTACTGTTGCACCATAAGGAAGGTTCAGTTCGAATTTCGTGAAAATCGTTACCAAAATTGCCGGACGAAATGTTCGCCGTTTGTACGCGAATAGTGTAAAAATATGGTATATCATGGTTGTGGACTCTCTTATCCGATTTTGACGAAAAGTCACATTTCTAGGTTGTCGGCTTCAAATTTCATGAATATCAGACTGGAACTGACCAACAAAATGGCTGCTCCCAAAACTGTATGAAATACAGGACTTAATGATGTAGGAAAAATCACTTTCGGTATTGCTTGTTCTCTATCCATCTCTCAAAAATGTGGGCGTATCCTGCCTGGCAGTGCCAGCCTATCTTTTAGTTTGTGAACAGGGTAGAGGTCACAATTTTGAACCGATTTGGATAAAACTTGAAATGCATGTTTATAACCCAAAGATCTTGGTTCCTTTCGATATTTGCGGCTATCGGATCGTAACTTCCCGAATTATGGCCCCGGATTGTCCGAAAAATCGCCCTTTTTAGCTTGTGGTCCCTCTGGAGGTCAAAATGGTTATCCAATTTAAAAAACCGTTCGATTATATCACCGTTACATGGTTATGGAGGTTGAGTTCAAATTTCGTGAAAATCGGACCAAAATTGACGGACAAAATGGCCGCCGTTTGTACGCGAATAGTGTGAAAATATGTTATATCAAAGTTGTGGACCCTATAGAGGTCAGAATTTTGAACCGATTTGGATAAAACTTGAAATGCATGTTTATAACCCAAAGATCTTGGTTCCTTTCAATATTTGCGGCTATCGGATCGTAACTTCCTGAATTATGGCCCCTGATTGTCCGAAAAATCGCCCTTTTTAGCTTGTGGTGCCTCTGGAGGTCAAAATTGTTAGCCGATTTAAAAAACCGTTTGATTATATCACCGTTACATGGTTATGGAGGTTGAGTTCAAATTTCGTGAAAATCGGACCAAAATTGACGGACAAAATGGCCGCCGTTTGTACGCGAATAGTGTGAAAATATGTTATTTCAAAGTTGTGGACCCTATAGAGGTCAGAATTTTGAACCGATTTGGATAAAACTTGAAATGCATGTTTATAACCCAAAGATCTTGGTTCCTTTCGATATTTGCGCCTATCGGATCGTAACTTCCTGAATTATGGCCCCTGATTGTCCAAAAAATCACCCTTTTTAGCTCGTGGTCCCTCTGGAGGTCAAAATTGTTATCCGATTTACAAAAACGTTTGATTATATCATCGTTACATGGTTATGGAGGTCGAGTTCAAATTTCGTGAAAATCGGACCAAAATTGACGGACAAAATGGCCGCCGTTTGTACGCGAATAGTGTGAAAATATGTTATATTGGACCCTATAGAGGTCACAATTTTGAACCAATTTGATTAAAACTTGAAATGAATGTTTATAACCCACAGATCTTGGTTTCCTTCGATATTTGCGCGCATCGGATCGTAACTTCCTGAATTATGGCCCCTGATTGTCCGAAAAATCGCCCTTTTTAGCTTGTGGTCCCTCTGGAGGTCAAAATTGTTATCCGATTTACAAAAACGTTTGATTATATCACCGTCACATGGTTATGAAGGGAGAATTTGAATTTCGTGAAAATCGGACCATAATTGACGGATAAAATGGCTGCCGTTTGTACGCGAATAGTGTGAAAATATGTTATATCAGGGTTGTGGACCCTATAGAGGTCACAATTTTGAACTGATTTTGATGAAACTTGAAATACATGTTTATAACCTAAAGATCTTCGTTCCATTGCATATTTGCACATATCGTAACTTCCTTAATTATGGCCCCTGATTGTACAAAAAATCCCCCTTTTTAGCTTGTGGTCCCTCTGGAGGTCACAATTATTATCTGATTTAAAAAAACGTTTGATTATATCAGTTACACCGTAGTTATGGGTGAGTTTGAATTATGTTTTTCTGGTGATTACTCTTGTTGACTGCCCGGACGATTTAGCTGCTGTGTGGGCGTATGTTTTGGTTGCCTGGCAACATATTTTTGAAAAACTTAGCGATAGTTTTTAAATCGAGAATTAAGGCAGTATAACCCTTTTATGTCAATAATAAATACACTTGTTTACGGTTACTTCGCCCCTCCCGCCCAATCAAAAAGGGTCGGTCAGTTGGAAAATCTTTTTTTATAGGGGGGGGGGAGGATTAACTATTTCCTATCATAGATAATTTTATTATTTTGGCCTAAAAATTTGAAATCGTAATTGAATATACGAGAGAAAACACATTGAATATAAATTAAGTATTATGCTTATCCCCAAAATACGCCAGGAACTAGCGATATTAATGAATTAAAACCTTTCTTCTCAGAGAAAAAGAAAGAGCACCTTTGGTAGCGCCCTAAAGAAGGCGTTTGGTCGTAAAAAAAGAGCTCATAGTGCGGACCGTGAAACGTCGAGTTATAAAGAAGGGCGGTTTTTAAAACCACCTGAACAACAGTATGGTCCTCAATCAAAAGGTGGATTAATGTAGATATATAATCCCTATTATAAGTTGTTTTCTTACTTTGTTCGTTCTATTAACCTTTTCCCACATTTCTTCCCTCGCTTGCCTGCTTGTTTAATTCCAACCAAAACTTAGATCTTTATTTAATTGCACACAATGATGCCATCCATTGTCCAAGCTGTTTGAGAGTATTTGAAGACAAATTCCAAGTTCATTGCGAAATACAACAGAATAACGATCTATGTTTGAAACCTAGCCCCTCTTTAATGATTATTGTTCTCTGTTTGTGTTAGATACAGGTTTGATATTCTCGGTACTATTTATGGTGTTTGTTTTCAGTTTATTGAGATGTTTTGGTAAGGTATAAAACAGAAACCTCATCAAACCATTATTGTTTATACTAACTTCTAGTTTTACCATATCCATAAGAATAGTTCTACTTATTCAAGCATCTATTTTATTTCTGTAATATAATTACCGTTATCATATTGTAAAATCTTTTCAGAGATACATTAAATAACATATGTGTTTAATTGATTTTAAAATAAAAAACACTGTCCAATCAAATAATGGATTATGTTTAAAACAACTGTCGGGATATAGTCAAACCAGATTCGGAGGACTCGGAAGAAATATCTTTTTAGAAATACAAATCAGATAATTTAATATAGAGATTATGTGAACAGAACACACAAATAATTTTCTTGTGGTATATGCTCCCAGCAAATAATTTCTCACAACAAATGCAACGGAAGAACGCATCTTCAAGACTCATCAATCCTAATAATAGTCTTAACATGTTGTTAAAGGAAACTTACAAACTGTGATAAATTCTGATACGGGTGTTCTTGGAAAGGAACTAAGCATGCGATACTAGATCCAAATATAACTTAAAGAAACATTGTCATTATATAAGAGCTAAATCTGCCTATTGCAAGTCTTTATTAATTAGATATGTATTACCATGACAACACCAAAATCAGCTTTCATAATCATTGGTCTTTTAATAATTTAAATAAAAAATGGATAATCAATGAAGACACTGTTTACTATCGTGACAACAGTAGCTATTCTCCAAACAGCCGTCACTTCGCTCAGAATGTAGTAATTTGACCGAAATTTTCAATATATTCAAGTTTTATACTATTATCAGGCCCGGGTCCATCATTTTGTCAAGGGAGGGGGACACACATTGGAGCAAAGGGTAATATGTTGCAAACTTGGATTGCTAGGGCGGAGACAATGGGTAAGTCATGATTATATCATCTATTAAAGAGCAGATATGTGAACTACAACAGTAACATAGCAAACGAAAATGAAAATCAAGTATGTCACTGCCCCCCGGCCCCCTGGATCTGCGCCTGATTATAGTTAGAACTGCCAGCTCTTTATCTAAATCTTACATAACGTATCTTTAAAGAGTAGAAACATTCTTCCTCCTTATTTGGTGCGTTGAATTGCTGTTTTCCTGTTATGAAAATTGAAAAACAGGTCGGCCTATTGGTAACAGGAAATGACCCGTTTAAATATCTTGTGATGCGTTCAGTTTCATGATTGGTTGGAGCATACTAAATAATACTTTGCTTGGAGTGGAAATGACCAACTTTCCTTGAACAAGGGGAGGAAGTGATGATACAGTGAGAGGATCTTAATTGAAATCATGATTAATATCTGTGTGTATTTCCCATAAATTAAACATTTCACACTTGCATGGTTTAGTCATTACTGGTTGAAATTTTATATACTGACCGCCATGGAAAACACTTCACTTTTTTTCCAAAATATTTTATTACTAGGTGGTTTTGTATGTATAATATTATGCAATACTATGAACTATTGTTTCACACAATGCTCCCAAACGCAAAAAATATCGGTCCATGTGCACAAAAAATGCACGAGATGCACATGAAAAACCCAATATTCACACGCAGCATTGTGTGTGAGCCCTTTAAAAGAATGTTTTCAACTTAATGTGCAGTACATGAACTGTGAAACATCAATCTGTCTTATTTTGCTGTTGAATGTGTGAAGGAATTGCGCTAGAGATGCCGACCGAGACTTACTGAAAATCAACGGAATGAAGCCATAGGAATGTCCAGGGCTGGCATGTCTACAGGTGCTATTGCCAGACACTTCAATTGTCATCAGTCCACTATTGTAAGGTTGGTAGAAGGTGTTTGAGTTACTGGATCAACACGTGGACGTCAACGTCCTGGTCCACAGCGCGTTACAACCCAGGCTCAAGGCCGCTGCATTCGGGTGAAATGCTCGCCCCCCCCCCCGCGCTCAAAAATACTATTTTATTGTTTGAATACTTATTTTAAAATGCTTATTAGACGCCTAGGTAACTACCTTTCCGAAAATTTCCTCAAAATGTTCGCCCCCCTACCGAAAGGTAATGCCCGCTTAATGGTGTCTAGATATGGGCCCGATGGGGTGGGGAAAGTGTAACGGTGTGGGGAGGCTTCACATTTCATCACCGGACCCCCCTACACATTTGCAGGAGTTGCGTTAATGATGTAGCCTACCATGATGATGTCTTGCAACCAATTGTTGCTCCGATGTTTTGAATGCACCCACAACTTCAGCACTTCCAACAGGATAATGCACGTCTGCATACCGCCCGTGTCAGTATGGACTACCTGGCTGCTAACAAATCAATGTCTTTGGACATGGCACCGATAGAACATGTCTGGCATGAGATTGGACGCCGTCTGTATCGAAGACCACAGATGCACACCATTGCTGCTTTAGAAGCTGCTCTTGTCCAAGAATGGAACAATTTGGTTCAGGCCTTCTTTCAAACATTGGTTAATTCCATGCGACGTCGCTGTACAACGTGTGTAAGAGCCCGTGGCAGACACACGTGCTACTGACATCTATGTCATACTTTTGGTTTTGACCCCTCTGACTTTGGATGAAATGAAATGGGGTTTAATGTCCTACTGTTCTGCTCCGAACTAGGCATACGCCAAACAGGCTATGAGGAGGAAAATTTTGCCCGGACAGCGGCACTACGGCCTACTCTTATATCAAATTCCAACTGTCAAGGAATCTTTTAGGTCATCCCACTGTGTTTTCACGGGACCCTGTTTTTTTGCCCCATCCAAACGACTAGTCAGCTATCCTTGTCAGGCCCTCGATAGCTAGAAAGGGAGATCCCTCTGCTATATTATTTTATGATGTCATTTAGTTTGTTTATTATCGTAGATGACGTTAAACCGTGTTGGCAGTTCGCGTTATCCCCAGGGTTATGTAGTCGTATATTGCCATCGCCTCTGTCTATCAACAGTCCACAATTTCTTGTGATCACTATACAGACTACATTTATTTATCATCTCATTGTTTTGATATTGAGGGATTGGGGGGTTGGATGGCCGAATGGTTAGCGTACACGCGCTGTATCACAATGCCTGTACGTGGCAAGGAGTAGGGTGGCCTTCCAACCTCGTGGGTTTTCTCCAGGTACTCCGGTTTCCCCCCACTGCTAAAGCAAATAGATATTTATCGGCTGATATAGTGGATTTACTTGTTGTGCTAATCAAAAATCCTATACTAACCTTTTCTGACGATCCAGAATAGTGTGTGTGGGGGGGGGGAGAAATGAATGGGGGTTACCGTCCACTCGACACAAACTAGGTCATTTCGGGACTAACACATGGGTGACCGGCCTGCTGGGTAGTGCAGAAATCTTAATGTTGGTGCTTTGTGTGTGGCGTGGTATAAGATCGTTTTGCAAACCTCATCTGTCACAGTGGCCTCCAGTTTTCCCCCACTGCTAAAAATCCTTACCGTATTTAGTTCAGAAATGACCCGATGGGTGTCGAGGTGTGATTTATACCTGATTAGTTCTCCCGATGTCTGGAGATTCAATTCAATAAGAATAAACGTGAGCCTATATGGAGACATGTACTGACGGTTTACCCGACAAATTACATTCCGTCCAGTTTATAGCTGTGAATATCTAGGAACTGCTACAGATGGACCTTCAAACCCTTTGAACAATCAAACGAAAACTGACTTTATACACTTCTTCAAATGCCCTAGGGTTTCAGAGAATAAGGCGCGTATGCAGTTATTCTTGGGAGGGGGGGGGTCGATGCCAGCGTTGGCCTAGAAAGATCCTTAGGATATGTGTTCATTCCGGATTCTAGGCCTTATATACCATCATTGTCAGTATCCTTATATCCCGGCTCGCACACACAGCCACTCTCACACACACACGTCTTCCAGGGACTTCTCGGGGCTAATATTAAATACTAGGCCAACCGGCGCCGCTCTTGTCGAACCACCAACGCCGGCACGGCTCTTGGTGGACCGTAAAAACCGGTACCACTCTTGGTGGACCGTAAAAACCGGTACCACTCTTGGCGGACCATCAAAACAGGCGTGGCCTTTATACCATTACTGATTTCGAAAGCGGGCGACAGAACTGATATATGTTGTTTACATTACTGAGATGAAGAATCCTATTTAATGTCAATGATTTCCGATAATTTCTTTTACAGTTATGTCCATTGTTTGACTGTTGTTGCACCTTGTGAACACTGTAACCATAATTGGTGTAAGATGCAAATTCACAGCGTTGGTTGTCAGAGTGACATTTAAACAGACGCCCTAGCCACAAAGTAAAGAATTAAAAAAATAACCAGATACATTACAAATTAATCACAAGGCTATTAAAATATTTAGCAGGGGAGAGATTACGTGTCACACCTTGGAAGCAGAGGCAGATCTGCCCCCCCCCGTAATTTTCGACAATGCTCTTTTTTACTGCTGAAAGTGCCCTTTTTACTGCTGAAAGTGCCCTTTTTTAGACCCAAATATGTCCTCTCCGAACTTTTACTTAGACGAAAATATCAGCCAAATAGCTCTTGGAATGTCTACAGATGCACGGAAATGACGGATAATTGTCTCGGGGGACCCCCCCCCCCTCCCTCAACCCCCTCGCAGCGGCGTGCCCCGTCTCCGCAGTAAGTGCCCACATTTTGCGGCGCTCCCCCCTTTTCAGTATTCCTAGATCCGTCTCTGGGAAGTGTGTGGAGTTTGGGTTTATAATCTACAGACTACAAGACGGCACGAAAAATGGCGCCCCCCACCTCCCGAAAAAAAATTGACAACCTTTCAATTATAAAATAATACACTTGATTATGATCAATATCAGTAACTAGGGAATTATATTGGCGCCCCACAACTCTGCTGTACCCCAACTTCAAAATCCTGCATACAGTCCTGCATTGTCCGACATGTATTCTTACAACGATTTGATACATATCAATATGGCTTAGGTTAGGTTAGATAGAATGGCTGATATTTATAGCTTAACCTTGAATCCATAGAATTAAGTAAGCGCAGTTATTCATATCACAGGAGAGAGAGAGAGAGAGTGAGAGAGAGAGAGGGTGAGAGAGAAAGACACACACACACACACACAAACTAGGTCATTTCGGGACCAACATATGGTTTAACTTTATTTCAATAATTCACTTGCGCGTAGGACTCTTTAGCAGTGGGAGAACCCGGAGATAACCCACGAGGTTGGACAGACGACCCTTCTCCTTGTCACGTACAGTTGACACCAATGACAAACGAGGCTATCAAGTCGAATGAAATGTAAACAATACTGTTAGAAACGAACATACTTTCCCGGATCCAGATTTTTGTCGAGGGGGGGGGGGGCACACATTGGAGCAAAGGGTAATATGTTGCAACCTTGCATTGCTAGGGCGGAGGCAGTGCGTAAATCATGTTTATACCATCTATTAAAGAGCAGATATGTGCACTACAACAGTAACAAAGCAAATGGAAACGAAAAGGAAAATCAACTATGTCACTGGTCGAAATATGGCAAATTGTTGCATGGTCTAATTTCTATCAAACATGAACCCAGAAGCTATTCAATATATATCTATAAGTATATAGGATACCATAACACGTCATTTAGTGTTTGATATATACATACATATATACATACAATACTATATATAACTAATTAACTGTGTTAATCATTTCCTTTGTCTTACCCGTCAAGAAAAACTTTCCTCGTCTATAAACGATTTGATCATCCTGATAGGCATAACGTTAAAATGTCTGCTATGGGTATGGTTGCAATTATACTGTTTTTACATGTTCACCATATCACAGGTAATTGTTTTATTATTTTATATATTCATTAGTATATAAACTAACGATGCCAAGTTAACGGTTTTCGGAAGATATCAAATTTTTCAGGACTTAATCCACGCTTATTATTTAAAATATTAAAAAGCAAACGAAATGCCAGGTTGGTATGATACTCTGAATAGACGCATTGCATAAAATTTGCCAAATGTTTTTATTGTATGTGTGACCACATCGTCAACTTTACCTGAGCAATAAGGCTCCTTCCCAAACACTGAATTGAACCCAGGGAAGGTTCTCAAAAACGCAACCTGACTTCTGAGATGGCAGTGTGTTCTCCATGATTTTCATGTCACTGCACGTGCTGTTCACCGGGACGAGCCCTATAAAATGCACCCCATACCTGGTTAAATCATTCACACTACAACGTGAGCAGCATGTTCAACGGCACCAGGCGCTTGGAAGACTCGACAATGGCCACACTGCCCATATGGAAGACCAAATGTGGTCAATATTCATGATTCTTGTTTCTACAACCAGTTTCAACATTGTAGACACGAAAGCAAACTTCTAAACTAATAGAGACATTTGGCAAGCGTAAATTCCTAGTGCGTATCGCGTATCAATCTGTTTCACAGCGAATTACTTACGAATTATCACTGTAACGGATGCCTATCCAAAACACGTGCGTTGACTGCACGACCCGTAGTCATTGGCTCAACGGCTCGTGCAATGTTTACTTAAAGGACAATATTGGTGACAGTCATTATCACATATGTGATAGAACTGATTAAACACTTTCCAAATATAATATTAACACAGAGATCATCGCTACGATAGAGGAGTAATAAAGGATTCATTAATCGGAAGTGACGAACGCCAAAGGAAAACACGAGTTATCTCTCTATGTGAATGACTGAAGTGACGAGTGATGACAGATAAACGGCCGAATTTCTGCTCAATAATAATTCTTTCGAAGACAAAAAAGTTGTTATATGGGACCGCAAGAGGATATCTGACGATTCAATAAAGTAATTAAGTGTCATGAGATAAGAGAACAGGGGAAAAATAGAAATACTCCGTACAGCCCCTTGTTTTTATTCATTCCATAGGGGAGACCGGGGTACATTGAACACTGTATAGTGTCGGGTTGTATAGTATTATTTATAAAGGATATATCCATGGTGGTTCAATGTGCCCCGGTCTCCCCTACCTTATAAAAACATGGTAATGCACGAACTTTTTTCTGTTTTTCTTTCGTGTTCTCTTATATAGTGGCAGTCAATTCTTTTTATGAATTGTAAGATATTCTCTCACAGTGTCACACAGCAACTTTAGGTCTTCGAGGGAATTATTAGTGAGCAGATATTCGCCCATGTATCTGTTATCACTAGTCACTTCAGTTAGTTATATAAAGCGGTGATTCGTGTTTTCCTTTGGCGTTCGTCACTTCCGATTTGGGAAACCTGTATTACTCAGCTATCGTAGCATTGATCTCTCTGTTAAAAGTATATTTGGAATGTGTTTAACCAGTTCTATCACATATGTGATAATGACTGGCGCCAATATTGTCCTTTAACACCTAACTGCTTCGGGCAAAATGATGCATTTTACTCATTTTAATACCCGTTTACACTAAATAGGAAATATTTTTTAACTACAAATACTTCAAACGTCTTTATTTATTTTTCTTTTACCTCAAAAAAATGTTTGAGAATTTAATTTGTCGGAGTAAAAAAGTTAATATGGCGTACTCATTAAGCCTCGTCGATGTCATGCTGAGAGAGAGAGAGAGAGAGAGAGAGAGAGAGAGAGAGAGGGGGGTGGGTAGTAGAGCACACACCCACTTTCTCCTGTTAGAGGTCAACCGTACACGGTCAATAATGTAAGTAATATAAATAGTTAACATTCTTCTATTATTCATACTCGGTCAAACATACAGTTTATCAGGATTAAAGGAGGGGATTATAGTTTTACATGGCTCTTACTTGTATTACAGGTCAAACATACAATTTATCAGGACCAGCATTCTATGGTATTAAAGGAGAAGATTATAGATTTACATGTCAGATATCTGGTGGTAATTTGCCTGAAGCTGTCCGGTTTAACAAAGGCGGTCACTTCCCATGTTTTGTTAAATTACCTTCATGTCAAACATCATCAACTAATCCTACCAAATATACATGTGGTTGTAGAAATGGTAACAAGAGACAACTGTATTTTTATATAAAATATGTACAATTAACTGATGGTGGAACATGGACCTGTGGATATACCTTTAACATCAGTCCACCCGTAGCTCTTCCTGTTTATTGTAAGTTGATGTTATATATATATATATATATATATATATACAATAGTCTACTGACATTGAAATATTGAAATGAAGCACAGCAATTTCCTGTTCCAAAATAACTGAAAGTTAACAATACACAGTTTGTTTTCTCTGTCGTAAAAATCTGATAAAGACGCTATACGTGTTTAGTAATAGCGAAGAGACTTTCTAACATTACAAAACTTGTTGCCATACAATTTGCTATTATAAATCTGTAATTGGGCCTTGATCTTCGTCATAAAATTTGAATTTTATTAATAAATGAATTATCATAAACATTGTCTACGACACACCCATCGTCATCGTCCTCCACTACTATCGCTTTAACCAAACACACTACTTTTGGTAGTGAAAAATAAATAATATTTATACAAATTCCAACAGTAATTTGTAACTGCCGTAGATCTATGCTGTATTCGTTACCGTTCGGGAATATATGGTGCTTCCCACTAGGAAGTAGTAATTACCACACTTGTTGTGTTCGGGTGCACAAGTGGGAAAATCAACATGGCTTCCATTATCCCTTCAAGGATTATTAAAACCGCTAAGCACCATTTGTGAAATTTAAATCGCTAAAGGGATATCAATCCAAAGAAGTTTCATTTCTGTTCAGTATTTACAAAAATATGATGAATCGAAAATTTTCAGCGTTCGGCATCCAATGCAAACGATAAAAACTGGTCAATCTTTTGACGGGCCTTTTTTTTTTAATCCAATTGAATTCAAGCTAGCAAATATATACAAATACCATTGGTGGCCTATTTTGGTTTTGCTTTCTTAATTAAATGTTAAATAATCAATTTATCGTAAGTTAAACATACATTGTGCAAGAGCTAAATCTGCCTATTACAAGCCTTGCTTTAGGCCTGAAATGCTATACCAACTATTAATTATTTTAGACATTTACTAACATGAAACGAACATAGACAACCCTCGATGCAATCTTATGTGTCCGTTTTTCATTGGATTTGAATCCGATCTGCTGTTCAATGCTCATTGATGATTTAATCGAAAAATGGATAACCGAGTCTGTTTTTTATCGTACCGACTTTAGTAATGATGATCATGGCTAGGCCTAAAGTTCAATCTGTAATATCTCGTTTCAGCATATTTCCTTTACATTATCGAGGCTAAACCTAAAATTTAAACGCTAATATCTCCGTTCAGAGTGGAGCAATTTGATTGACATTTTAAGCATATTCCCTTTACATTATCTATATAGTTTTAAACTATTATAATGCCGGGAAAAATAAGATTGGGTCTATAGTTGGGTCTTAGCTTAGCAAAGGCCTACTGGTAATATCTATTTAATTGTTTCTGTATGTAGACATCTTAAATTCCACAAAATGTACGTTATTCTGCAAAAGGCCTAGTTTGTGCCGAGTAAGCGTTAAACCACAGGTTTTTTTTCTCTCATTACAGTAACTTTTTTGTTGATATCGTCCTAAAACCTGAACTGCTGTACAATAACAAGTTGGAACACAATGGAAAGTCGGGCATCTTTCTCATTTTCTGTTTAATGTGTTTCTTGACATTAATCAGAAAATGTATCCCAATATGTAAAATTTTAAAAATCACGTATTCAAATCGATATCCACATCCACAACACTAACTTAACTACAAAAATAGCATAATTATCGTTTAAAAAGTTCAACTTTGTAACTTTCGCTTCCATCTTGTCACGTCATATGTCGTGAACTCGGTATAGGTTTAGCTACCCGAGTTCTCCAGTAGTAATTACGACTTCCGAGCCATTTTTCGTAGTTACGAACGCTACTTACCATTTCGTTAGTCGTATTTTCCATAAAACCGAGGAGTAACGAATACAGCATTAATTATATTAGAATGGTGATCCGGATGTCTGTATTTGAGAGACTTGGTACGCAGGTCTATGTATTTGCACAAGTTGAAGTATTCATTATTTAATTTAGACTATTTACTGTTCTACCCGCACTTACTATTAGAGTATAGTTTTAGCCCTTCGTACTGCACAATGTTCTCGTTGTCGGGCTTTGCTCCTGTTTGCTCACATTTATTATTTTAGCGTTTTCCGAGATTCTATCCGGATTATCACCCTTATTCTTTAAATTGTTTGACGTTCTAACACCTGACGTCAACTGGCAGACTATCGCCATTGAAGAGATGACCACTGTCAAGATAATAATAATAATAATGATATTTTTATCGTGCAACTATTCAATCCACTAGGGAATGCACTAGGCGTTAGAAAATGTTCTCACTTTGGAGTGTTAATGATAGTGACTAAATAACCAAGTTTTCACTTTGGATTTAAAAACCGACACATTGTCGGATATTTTCTGGAAGTGTATTCCAAACAATTGATGCACTGTATCGAAAAGTTCTAGATCCAAATGATTTAAATTTATAGGCAGGTACATCCAATAATAGTTTCCCTTCTGATCTTAATGATCATTTAGGTTGATACAGTGATACTAGATTTTGAAGGTAACCTGGCGCGGATTTATTTATCGATTGGTATGTTAACGTTAAGACTTTAAAGTAGCGATGCCAAACGCCGCTAGGGGCGCTGACTGTACTATTTTCAGACACCGCAAAAAGTTGACCGAGAAAAGTATACTTCGTGCTACGCCTTCTCATGAATTTTCAGAGTGTCAAACATTGACCACGCGATGTTTACTATCGAGAAAAATGAATGAACTTGCTGTCGAGTAGGATTTGGAGAAACTGAGGTAAGATTTTCTCATATTTTTCATCAATTGAAAATTTGAAGTTGATAGAAATTTTCGAAAAAGGCCCTCGACGCTCAAGATTTGGGTATATTTGGAAAACCCAATTCATTAACTACTTAGTTTGACCATTTGTTAAATCTGTATCCCCCGTAGGAATCCGTAAATTGTCAGAAATCGAACTATGTGGCGTTAAAGGGAGGTAATTCGTGGTTGATCAGGGTTCAGACCACAATTGAAAACGCCACAGACTTCAGTGTGTAAAAAAAAAAAAATGATAGATTTGGACAGGGTTTTTCTTATATTGAATGTTACTAAAGCTACCTACCAAACTTTAGCCAGATATTTCACTAACAAAGAATAAATATCGTGAATGTTGTTGAGCACCTTGGATATTTTTTTCATGAACTGCAGCTGAAGAAGTAAGCTTCTGCTTATAATTCAACAAAAATTAGTATTTACTGTCCTTTGTTGAAGCCAGTTAGCTTAGCATGCTAGGTATCTCAGCCTTAGTGCCTTAGGTCTCAAATAATTTACAACAAAATTTTTTTCTTTTCAGAATTGTTTAATTAAGTAGTGTAGCTCATACTGTGATTATTGAATTGGAAGAAGAAAATTCCCAGACATTTTTACTGACGAAGAACTTTTATATTTTTTTTCCATGGGATAATATCTCAACAAGAAAGCTATATTTCTACCACTGATACTATAATCTAGTATATCGTAATGCACATATGTATCACAATTTTGATTTATTTTAAATACTCTTTCATGTAGATCATACCTTACTTTTATAAGTTTACTTTTTAATTTATTTTTTAGCAGAGTAGGCTACATTTTGTTTTTATCATTTTGCATATTTATCAGACAATTGAAGTGATCATGATACTCATTGTTTAGGGTTATTTGGACTCTTTTAAGATATTTAAATGTTTTAATTATGTCTATGTAACTGTTTTTATTTGAAATTGTAATGATGTTGATCACCAAAATATAGCTGTTATATAAATCGTAGTTTAATTGTTAATTTTCATTCCTGAAACATACAATCTCAAATTGATGTACACACAATTGGTGTGGAAAAAGCGGCAAATCCACCAAAAGCTTACATGTACATGTATATTTCTCATTTTACCACACACTTTTGATCATTTTTGAAAATATCTACAGTATAACCTGTTTATAATTGTTTTATGACTGTGAGTGACCAGTTTTCAATGGTCTCTAGACCAATAGATGCCCAATTGCATACATTCATGTAAGAAGTTGTTTCTCTTTGACCTTGACATCAATCGGTCAAAAATTGTGATTTAAGGTGTTGTTATGCAAAAAATAAATAACAGAACCGACTGAAAACACTTTGTTTGTGCATATTCATTTAAATATAAGCCTCTGTATGAATGTCAAAGTGCTGCAATTTAAGTATACAGGAATTTGTCAATTTTTTTGCTGTGATTTGTGCGTAATTGGCACGGACCTCAACTTTGAACCTCTGTAACACAAAAAGTATATGCCAGAATATTATAGCGACAATTTGGCTTTATTAAGTACATCGAGATAATTAATTAGTGCAATTTTCATAGGCCTATCTTGTATAGTTACTGAGATATTGACTTCGGTCAGTTTTTTTGCGTTTTTGAAAAAAAACGTTTTTTTGTGCCATCTTAAAAACGCTATAACTTTTTTAATTTTCAATATTTTTTGGAAATTTTTTCAGATTATTCATTTTTGAGTCATTGGTAGTATTTGAAAACCCGTTTGCAATGCTATTTAAAGTTGATCCTTTCTCGAACACGGAGCCAATGTAATTTCTTCAAGACTGGGGTGATGTGTAATCTTGATTTAGTTTTTGTGACTATGTAAGCAGCGAGTATTTGTAATCTTTTGAGTTTTGAAATCTGTTCGTTCGTAATACCAATTAGTACTGAATTACCATAGTCTATTCTGGACAGGACGAAGGATCGAGCTAAGGTTGCAGCAGCATCTCCAGTTATTAGATGACGAATGGACCCTATCCCTCGGAGATGGAAATGGCATATTTTACAAATGTTGTTCACATGGTTTTCAAATCTGAAACGAGAATCGACAAGAATTCCAAGATTTCTCACAGATTTAGACACAGGAATTTCGGTGTTTCCAATGCTGATCGTTCGAATGTCACATTTCGTAAGTCTGCTGGCAGGACCCACCAGAAGAAACTGAGTCTTTTTATCGTTGAGTTTAAGCATATTGGATGACACCCATTAATTGACGGGTGGTCTGGGGGGCCTCCTCCAGAAAATTTTGAAAACCAGACGGCCGTAGGCGCGATTTCCAGGCATTTCGAATACTTTCTAGTAATTTGGAGTGGGTAGTAAATAATGTAAATTGCAGCATAAAAACTGGTAAAAAGTCATCTTTAAAATACAAGCTCTATTACTACGAAAACAAGAACAAGTCGAACGATTTACTTTTGCCACATTTTTCATTTTACGAGATTTCATATATTTTATCCAGATCTCAGATGTATAGAAGACTTGTATATACTTTATCTACTTTTAATATATGAATGACCATTTTAAAAGAGTTCAAATTTACAATCTTTATATTCCGTATTACGATTTACATTTGCCACGTTTTTCATTATATAACGGTTCACATTTTTTATCCATATCTAAAATAGATAGTTCTAGAATCAAGATAGAAGACTTTTTGAACTTGTAAAATTTATATACATTTAATATATGAATGACCATTTTAGTTCAAGTTTATTTACATCTAGTGCACTATATTATACCAAAAGAAGAACAAGTCAAACGATTATCACTTATTTCACCTTTGATGCGTGATGACGCAGTATCAGATCTTTCACTAGAATTTCTCACTGGAAATCAACAGTTTCTTGCTGGGCTCGTCAGGTGCATGGATGCCAGTATACAGGAACACAGAACTCAAGAACTGAGAAATGCCACGTGTACGTGCTAGTTCTATTCAAATGGCGTACGTGTTCATCATTGACTGAACTGCTTTCTTTCCGCTTCCATATTATTAAAAATATTCAAAACCCGACAGACGGCGCGACGCTTCCCGACAAACTGAGCATTCATTTCCGACAAGACCATAGCCTTCCCCGACAAGGCCATACCCCTACCCCCATCCCATTTTCAAAAACTCCTCGGCTAATGACCGATCTCACAATTCTGAGCTCTTTTCAAATTTCTATTTTTTTTTCATGAAAATATTTGGCCCCGCCCCGTACGCCTATGCACAGTGGACGCTTACGACTGGCGCCCGGATCCATTCACTTGATTTGATATTTGTTTGTTTTTTGCAATGTCTATTTTCTGTCATGTCCGTAGGTTTATCTTGTAGATTTTTCTCCTGCGCCCAGTGTGGTCCTCCTGCACTTACTATTATAATCTAATTAATTAACTACATTTTTACCCACAAATACCTTATGGTCAATTTGTAATGTGATGTCACATTTCATTATGTAGAAATTAGCTAATCCCGATAATTTTTTGGGGAATAAAACTGCTTAATTTTGTTATAATCTTTTAGGGGCATTTAGTAACTGGATATAGCAATACACAAAAACACATACTTATGGAATAACAGCTACTTAATTTATTTAGGCGACGTTTCGAAGAGTATTCTCTCAACGTTATCAAGCTTATCAACGTTATTATTATCAACGAATTCTTAAAAGGGTTACGTAAATACTTCATTCTTCGATATTTTGGCGCTCAAATTTCATACATACTCGAACTTTTATTTTTAAGACTCTGTTTAAAACGAGATTTTCCCTTTACGTTAAGCCAATTAAGGATTACTCCAGAACACGTCGTTTTTCCCGGGTTTAACCTCCATTCGACACAAACTCTACTCCTTGTCACGTACAACCGGGCAATCGATACAATGTGCTCGTGCTAACCATTTGGCCACCCCCTCTATAAGTAACGGTGATGTTGTAGGGGGTCAAATTATGAATAAATTACATGTAACCACGCAGGGGTTCAGGTTTACAAAACGGTTATTTATACTTTCCAATAAAAACACCGATATTATTAAACCATCTAATATGTCCAGATCTTTATTCTGTCAGCAAATTGTATTATTTTACAATATTCTAAATAATTGATGATACAAATTTCTTCTTAAAGGACCTAAATCGCTAACATTTGGGACCTAGAAACTGACACAAGAGGGTTGCAACGCATAAGATACTGTAATATGAATGTATATTAACTGATTTACATTCAATGGTTTCCGTTTTACTCTAATTTCAAATCAGTTATGTTCGGCGAAATAAGCCAGCAGTGTCAATCGAGTGGCTATTTCGAGTGTCTGGTTATTCCAGTCTACATATGCCGTTTGATTTGGTGCAATGTTTCTAGCCTCGTTCCTCGAGTCTATTTCTAGAACTGGGGCTGAAACGTATTATGGTACACGATTCGTGTACCAATGGTAAAATGTTTATTTTGTCTTAAATATTGGATATCAGAAGCCCATCTTTTTTCTGGTAAGATTTCCGCACAATGTTGATTTAAATTGACAAATAATTCGTGTTTTCAATGCTGAAGATTTTGAATGATATTGAGTTATAGACTTAGCTCCTTTAACACACCTAATTTAAAAAATTGGCAAATTCAACTAAATGATCTGAAAAGCCTTATGTAAACCTTTTCAAATGTGACTTTGATTTTAAAATATTTTCGAACCCTCTGGATAAGTAAAATATGATGTAATGGATAATTTGCACACCCGGTAGCGTACGTACGGTGGCTGATAAGGGACATGAAAAATAATATAATTTGATTTTTTTAATATTCACCCAAGTCAATTTTAATATAATTTGTTTTTTATAATTTTCACCCAAGTCAATTTTAATTTAATTTGTTTTTTATAATTTTCAGCCAAGTCAATTTTAATTTAATTTGTTTTTTATAATTTTCACCCAAGTCAATTTTAATTTCCACCCAAGTCATTTGTGATGTAATTTGTTTTTTATAATTTTCACCCAAGTCAATTTTAATTTTCACCCAAGTCAATTATAATATAATTTCGATTCTGTTGAATTTCCACCCAGCGCGTGATGACATCGGAGAACGCTAGATCGGATATGATGACGTCATATGTGGATTGTGGGTTAGGGTAAGGGTTTTTTGTCCCTCGCTCACGTTTTGTGATCGAGAGATAGTGTTAGCGTTGCTGGTTCATTTTTATCCAGGTCACTTGGAGCGGGAGCATAGTCTCCAGACCCCCCCCCCACATTTCATTAAAAAATTGTGTGTTACCCAAAACGAGATTGGAGTTTTGTCCCATTGGGTTGTACTCTCTGAAGGTGTTATGAAAAAAAAAATTCGAGAGGGGGGGGCATGCTCCCCATTTGTGTTTATTTGTGTTTTATTTTAATCAAAAAATTCGAACGACATTTTTTTTCTGAACTCTCGGGCTATGTCCCTCCCAAAAAAACGAGATTGCACGCCCCATAGGAACCATTGTATGGCCTTTGAAGTAATCCGGATGATTTGGAAAGTCATGTTTGGGATGTCCTTCCGCCCCGGTGGTTGTGCTCAGTGACTTGGAATTCTAATAAATGGAGGATAATACGCCTGGTTACTGATCCGAAAGAACAGAATGGATTCTGATTTATAGGGGCCGAGATATAGGGCCCCAAACACGGCCCCTCGTTTCAGGCAATCGCTTAAACTTTGCCAATTTGGACCAAAAAACACCCGATTTCGTTCTGTAAACACCCAGATGCTGCACCCATTGGGAGGTTCCGAGGTAGGAATTCTTGAAGTATATCGACGCCAGGGAGTCGCCCGGGGCCGTCACATGGAAATCGTGATTTTTTGCGTCAAAATGCCTGATAGGCCCCTTTGCCTGACCGCAGCTTAATGCATTGTTATGATAGATTTTTTTTCGAAAATGGTCCTATCTCTTCGAAACTTCGGCTACCTCCCCCGCCCTCCATTTCCACCTTGGGGCATCCAAAAATGGTCTCAAAATTAAAATCGAACATCTAGTTCCTTTTCTATTTTTTTAACTTTGTGTACCCCCGGGAAAATGGCCACCGTTCACTTCCCATGGGTCGGGATCCACATTTTCTTTTGGGAAATGTGTTTGGTGGAAAGATGGGTGCTTGGGTGGAATACCTGAAAATTTGGTGTCTATTGACCCTCGGGAAGGTTCGGGCGTAGCAATAATCCACATGAAAAATGGGCGAAAACAGAAAAAAAATCGATTTTGTCATTTCGGTGGCCCTTAGAAAAAGCCCTTAACTCAGCCCCTATGGGCAGTGGGTCCATGAAATTTGGAAGGCGCCCGCCAAAAATGAGCAGGATCGACCAAGGGGTTCCGATTTTATTCAGGTGTCGGATCAGAACTCTACTCGACCTGCCCCCCCCCCTCGATCTCCTTCCAAAACATTTGTCATTTTTAGATAATTCAGGGGTTTAACCTGAATTCATAGGCCAAGGTGGGATGGGGGGTAGGCTACCCCTCCTTAAAGCCCATATTCCCGTTTCTACCCTCCGCCGAGACATGTTTTTCTCAAGGACACTTTTTCTAAACCCTGCCCCTCCCCGTGGACCCAGGGGCCACAAATTTGGCATGAGGGTAGGCCTTGGTAATGCCATCTAACATTCTGGGGGTTTGGTCCCGCAAGTCCGAACCCTTAAACCTTTTTTTGACGAGCAGCCTGTGGAGGAGACGGAGAACTGGGGAGATATGATCAAATTTCCTGGTTGATGACGTCACGCGCTGGGAGGAAATTCAACAGAATCGAAATTATATTACAAATGACTTGGGTGAAAATTAAAATTGACTTGGGTGAAAATCAAAATTGACTTGGGTGAAAATTATAAAAAACAAACTATATTAAAATTGACATGGGTGAATATTAAAAAATTCAAATTATATTATTTTTCATGTCCCTTATCAGCCACCGTACGTACGTAACTAACGTACGAAAATTAAATGGGGGCTGGCTTTTTTTTCGCGCGTATACAATGAATGGTCATTTTGCGCAGTAATCCCAGCCAAAATCTAAATTTGTAATGTTATTTTTGTGAAAAATCATTGGAAGATGCGATAAGACGTATGGCTGTTCGGATTATATAGTCCCAAAGGCTTCAAAAAGGTTATTAAATTGTGTACAGTTTAACACTGCGTTGCAATTTATTTGTTGACGTGACCTCGTGTCCTGTGACGTTTGATAACGTCATATGGATATCATGGCTATTCACTGTGTCAGGGTCACTTCTCTGCACTAATACATCTAAGTACTTAGAATAAGGCTATTTATTTTCTGAGCTGCCAAGCCAGCAAGAGTGTTATTGTCCCTTTAACGTTGCTTTCCCGGGTACAAACTGGGTGATTTGATGATAAACATATTCAAATTTATCATAATTTTGCTTCAATCTTTCTCAAAACACTGTAATTGCCAAGTATACCCCGCTATGAAAATCGATCAAAAGACGCCATGTTTGCGTTAGGGGATTACCCCTCTCCGTCCCTATGCCAACCGCGGGCAGAGACGGGTGAGAATTCATTGCATACACAAGACGATGTTGTATGTAATCGCTGACTATTTATTACAAATATCGAATCCTAATTAAATTCTCGGATATCCACTGCCTGCGTCTTTTCCTGTGATTTTTATCTCAGAAAGTGTTGTAGGTCTAACTCTTTATAGAGTTTATCAACATGTACACAAAGCGCTCAATGCACTCGTGCAGCCTTCGACGTCACGCGTGGGGATAGCCCTAATCGTCGGGCTGTTGATGAGAGGGACCCTTACATTTTTGTCCTGTATACGCTCAATGAGTGTTTTTCAGGGAATCCAGTATTTTTCTAGTGAGATTGGATATCTCTACTTTCCATATATACCAAAATTGTGCCACACTTTAACATAATATTATATTACATATTAATGATAAAACAAATAAATATTTATTACACACTAACCTTTAGGTTGTTTTCCGGTATTTAGTGTGTTTTCCAGTATTTATTGTTTTCCCGGTGTTTCCGGTATATCGTATTGTCGTTAATCCGTGCATCAAACAACTATTTTATCATTATTTGTTAGAGCTGTCTAAACGTGAGAAAATTTACAGTAGCTATTGGCTAACATCACGCATACACAATCTTATTTGCATATTTCATACTATTTATAGTATGATATATTAGCTGGAATTATTTTTAAGTTGATAGTCTCAAAGGCCAACATAGTGCCGTGTTTTGTGTTGAGTAGGGTAGTAGCCTATGCAGCGCTATAGCATACGAGATATCAACCGCGCTCGGGTTGGCAGTTGAATGTAAATAGGATAGACCATTCCAATCTTTTGTGTTAATAAATAGTCCTGTAATTAATAAATAGCATATGTTTGGTCGTAAAATGGGCCATCCACTTATTTTCCTCAACAGCATACGGCCATTACGGGATGGTAAACTTTTGTCATTTCTATATCGAAGTTGTTTTAAGTATCAGGTTATGGCATGGGTCGGTAAGTCTCCTTAAAGGTATATAGTAAAGATGATCGGTACCATTTTATATAAAAGAAGCTTACTGTACGACGGTATTTTAACAAAAAAAAAAAACCACACATAATACCCTATGGGTTTAAGAAAGAGAGAGAGAGAGAGAGAGAGAAATAGGGTTTAACGTCCACTCGACACAAGCCAGGCCATTTTGGGACTAACATATGGTTTCATTTTATTTCAATAATTCGCTTACGCGTAGGGGTCTTTAGCAGTGGGAGGAAACCGGAGTGCCCGGAGGAAACCCACGAGGTTGAGACTATGGGTTTCAGTTTACAATAAGGCCATGGTCTGCGAATGTCCAAAAATGTTGTCGGAAGGAAACCCGTAAAAGCTCCTTTAAGCTGCATTTCCTTTAGAACGGATCCGGTCCGGTTGCGGATACGGAAAAAAACACTTTCATAGAATTTTAGTAAGAGTGTTTGCTTAAGTGCGGATCCGGTCAGGCTCCTTGCGGATACAGAAAAAATCACTTTCATAGAATTTTAGTAAGAGTGTTTCCTTATGTGCGTGTTCGGATATGGTTCTCTATGCGGCGTCCGGTACGTTTCGGAAACGCAGGCGGACTCGTGTCAGTATCTATAACGGCTATAGTTCTAGAATGGAAGGTCTGATGCGTACCAAAGTGAACACCATCCAAGACCTTTTGATACTTAACACATTGTTTAATTTTCATCTCATGACTCGGACAAAACATTTCGTCCCTGGAAGATTCACAGAATTTTGTCATATTTAATATTTTGCATGAAAAGCAGGGGGCATAACCCAAGAACGAATAAGCACCAAACTTAACTCATCCAAGAACGAATGATATTTAACGCTTGCTCAAAGTTTCATCGAAATCGGATAACAATTGTTACCTCTAGGGGATCCTTAACCTTTGTATTACATATTACAGAATTAGCGTAAAGCATATGTCTTTTATTTTAGATGCACCTATTCTTGATCCTAACAAAGAAACTAAAACTAGTATATTTGTAGTAGGTGGAGGCACAGGTGTATTATCAATCCATGTTTTAGCTTATCCACTACCTGTATATACCTGGTATTATCAACTACAGGATGGTAATAAAAAACTGAGAACACGTTTAGGAAAAACTAGACAAGAAGATGCTGGTCCATCATCAACATTAACTATACTACATGTTACAGAAGATGATAGTGGGAAATATATAGTTAATGTTACTAATATTCTTGGCACCAGATCCATTCAATTTAACGTGGTCGCGATTCCAGTTTGGGTTATCATTATGTACACTTTGTTTGGTATGGTGGGCTTTTACATCGTAGTAACCTGGATTGTTGTGATAAAACATCGCTGTAGACATACGACAGGTAATAGTTTTATAAATCCTAACATATTTGTTATTTTTTTGTTACTACACAGCTAACACACACCAAGTTTAAGGACATGTAGATAGATTTACATCATTAGACCGATTTATCTCTTCAATGTAATTTCTCATCACTTAACGTTCCGTGAAATACACAAATAGTTCAAATTGAACGGTATGTAGAGAGACCTGCATCATTAGACTGATTTATCTCTTTAATAACGAAATGATATTTTAATCAGTTCTGCTTTCGTGTGGTCAAATTAGCACAATAAAGTTATCATAACATCTGCAAATTGTGTAACATTATCATGAAATGTGCTTCCACCCTTTAGTTAAATCTGTGTATATTTGTACTTCTTCAGGTGATCAAACAGTCAATCATAACACCTCGTTGTCTGATACTCTACGCGATACAACCAATCATGATAACATCTCCTTATCCGATATGCCACAAGTTTATGACCGAGTTGGTGTCACAAATGCCACAGCTACAGCTAATACTACTGGTTTACCACAGGCTAGTACCACCGAGTCTGTTAACACCCGTTTACAACAATCCAGTGCCACCGAGTCTGTTAATCCAGACTATATCAACACCTCCACTACATCATCACCATATGGGGTACTAAATAAACAAACTATGGATCAAGATCACAGTACTTATCAACAACTCAGTCATTATCAAAATATTACCAGAAGATAAAAACTGAAGTGACAAGATGATCACTTATTGTTTATAAAACTTTTACAGCCTGTCTCGTATGATTTATCTACTAGTATTAATTGTTTCATTTACCATTGTTTTATTTCTTACATTGTGCATTATTACATCAATGCTTATTTAGACAAGTGATAAGAAGTAATTCCATATAAATATGTGACTAGTCGGTTATCCGCGGTCCTGCAAGTGTATGTACATAATTAATATTATAAGTATTTATATATTTATTAACCTTTTTAATTCAATATTCGTTTCGTCAATATGCCCCAAACATGGTACAAGATATAGTTAACTATTTTAGCGATCGTATCTAATTTTGAATTGACTTTCTCAACAAGCTAAAGGCAAACTATTAAGATAAGATAAGATAAGATTTTATTGTATCTAAACACCCGATGAGAGGCAGCATACAAATATCCACAAAACATTTTAAGAAAAAGAGAAAGCATGAACATCTGTAAATAGACATATTTTTATACACTTTGTGTTCTATACACTATTTTTGAATATGGGCATGCAGCTGCATAGCCATTTTTGTATATTCATTTATTTACCATACAATATTTTGGGAATGTATACATACAGCTAGATAAGCATATCAGTATTTTAACCGAAGATAATAAAACCTGGTTTAGCCTGGTTACGTGTGTATCTATCTATATATAACAGAGAGAATTGATTTATCATGTTATTTCACTCTGTTTTGTTGTCTTTATATGAAATACTCAGATGTACCCAGGTTTTGTTTAGTTAAATATTAAAATGACATATATTTATTTTCATTTATTGGCATGATATAAAAGCTAATTTTTTCCATTCTTTTTGTATTATAATGAAGTTGATCATTTTGTAGTAATCCTCTAATTGATAGGGACACTACGAATATAAGTCTGGATGTGTTGTCAACATTTGAGAGTAATAAGTCACACTCGGCTAATCTCGACATCTAGTCTCGGATGTATGACAGTAAGTGATATGTACCTACGCCCATACATTTGCGATGCGGCTACCGGTTTACTTTAACAGGAAAACTTGACGCTATTACACAAATTGAGAACCTATTCGGCTAGCGACCTATTCGATCGATCGAGCTGCAACCTGTTCGTTGGAAACCTATTTAGAGTAAAGACAACAGTCTCTATTTATCAACCAATAAAATCCAACGTTATGTCTATCAAATGAAAGTAGAATATATTATTTTTTATCCATTCCTTCAGCTCAGAATAGAAGTGTAATTTCGTCATTATCTTACAGCTGGATCGGTCGAATAGGTCGCGAGCCAAATAGGTCGCCAACTTGTGTTTGGGATGGGCGCAGCCATGTTTTATCCGGGACCTTTAAAGTAGTTCCAATATGGCGGAATTCATCATACAGCCGAGTTTAGATGGTCCGAAATCTTCCGAGGTTTGCCGAGTGAAAAAAAAGTGTAATGGAGGTAACGAGTCCTAAAACAAGATGTCGGCGCCCATGAAATTAATTCAAGAAGGGCATTTCAAAAAACCCATTTGATTGCATGCCAGTTCAATCTCCAACACTCTTTTTTTATTGTAATTTTTTTCTCATCATGGGTCATATCTATGGTTTTGTTTAAAATTAAATCCTAATTCATGGTCACGATTCATCGTTATTTATATTAATGCAAGAATTACGGGATTTATTGCGGGAAGGGGAGCAACTCTTATTTAAGTTGAATAGAAGATTCTGGATAATCAACCACATTAAAAACCCAAACTCTCGATTACGCATGGGCAATGGACTTATCGTCAAATATTAACAACGGTCCCAGACCCTCCCGTTCGTCGGAGAGAGGTTCTGGGTGACCGAGACTATAGGGACACCCGTTACATAGAATTTATAACTCCACATGACTTGACGCATGTAAAATTCTTAAATTTCCAACAACTGATTTAACATTCCATAGATAAATAATATTTGCATAATAAAATATTTGAATTGATGTTGTTTATTTCTCGAATATTGCTTCCTTGACACATTATTATTACATCGACATGTAATTTAATCATACCATTAGTAACCTTTTGTTACTAATATTCACTATACTTACTGATAAATGGGTCCAGGTTATTTCACTAAGAACTTTACTTAATCAAATATCACGTGTTTTATTATTTCTTGACATTTTAGGTTTACAACTCACTACATTATTATTCTGTCGTTCATAATATTTTTATTATATTATAATAACCGTGCATATAAATAACCCTTCATAATATTATTTTATTATATAATAACCCTTCATAATATATTTTATTGTATAATAACCCTTCATGAAATTTTCATTATACGACCACATTTTCATGTGGGCGCATATTGCCGTCGACCCTGTCCGGACGTCCGTCTAAAATTTGTTTGTAGACACTCTACAGGTCACAATTTTTATCCGATTTAGATGAAACCTGAATTGCATGTTTATCACCCAAAGATCTCGGTTCTTGTCGATATTCGCGCATATCGGATCGTAACTGCCATAATTATGAGCCCTGGTTGAAGGAAAAATCGCGTTTTTTAGCTTGTGGTTCCTTTAGAGGTCACAATTGTATCCGATTTCAACAACCGTCGTTTGAATATATCACCGTTAAACCCAAATGAAGGTTGAATTCAAATTTCGTGAAAATCGGACAATAACTACTGGACAAAATGGCTGCCATTAACGCAAGTAAGTATGAAAAAATATGGTATATCAAGGTTGTTGATCCTCTAGAGGTCACAACTTGAAATGCATGTTTATAACCCAAAGATCTTGGTTCCTTGCGATATTCGCGCATACTGGATAGCAACGTCCTGACTTATGGCCCATGAGGTCACATTTTGTATCGAATTTACAGAACCCTTTGAATACACCACCGTTACACCCTGTTGATAATTGAGATTGAATGTCGAGAAGATCAGATCAAAACTGACAAACAAAATGGAAGCCCCTCATGCACAAATAGTGTAAAAATATGGTATATTAAGGTTGTGACTATCTAGAGGTCACACTTTTGGCCGATTTTGATTAAACTTTAAATTAATCTTCATATCACAAAAAACTTGGTTCCTTTCGATAATCACGCATATCCGAACGTGATTTCCTGGATTATAGCCCCTGAATGTTCGAAAAATCGCATTTTTAGCTTGTAGATCCACTAGAAGTAACATCAATGAAGGTTCCGTTCGAGTTTCATAAAAAATCTGACCGGATTTGTCCGACAAAATGTCCGTTTCTTATCTGATTTTGATGAAACTTAAATTCATTTCCGAAGATTATGGCTCCTGCTTGCACGAAAATCGCCTTTTTTTAGCTTGTTCGCTGTCCGTCTCTTGCAAAATGCGCGCGCGTCTTGCATAGCAATGGCTTGTTATATATTTCTGCTATTTTATTAAAATAATTATTAATTATATATTTTTGCTATTTTATTAAATAATTATATATTTTTGCTATTTAATAGTTATATATTTTTGCTATTAAATAATTATATATTTTTGCTATTAAATAATTATATATTTTTGCTATTAGATAGTTATATATTTTTGCTATTTTATTAAATAATTATATATTTTTGCTATTTTATTAAATAATTATAAATCTTTGCTATTTTATTAAATATTTATATATTTTTGCTATTTTATTAAATAATTGTTTTTAGGATATTTATTAAACATACATTATGCAAGAGCTAAATCTGCCTATTGCAGGTCTTTCTTTAGGCTTGTGTATTTTGTACACGGTGAAGAGTCCATTTGCTGATAACACTATTTTGCCTCGGTTTGGATTGTTCGTACATGGTTTTATTTTATTTTTTTATATAAACTATTGGACATTTATTAACACGAAAATGCCACAATCAACTCTGTTGCTCAACGTTTATTGGTGATTAAACCCCAAAATGGATAACCGAGACTGTTTTTTTTTATCATATCGACTTTAGTAATGATGAGGGAGGCTAGGCCAAAATTCAATCGCCAACAATTCCGTTCAAAGTGAAACAATTGACTGACATTTTCAGCATATCCCCTTTTTATTATCTGGTTTGTAATTATCATACTTAGAATTGACAGCCCTTGATCTCATCTTCCATAATGTATCTTTAATAATTGTTCATTATATATTCTTGATATTTTATTATAAAATAATTGTTCATTATATATTTTTGCTAATGAATGTAATATTCATATACACTGTATTGGCCTGTTCTTGTTGGATCTATATTCATTTAAAAATAAATTAATTGGTAAATATTAGTTATTTTCATCTGAAGCAGAAGGAACAGTGTGTTCTATTATCCATATTTGTTAAAAGATACAATTGAAATTTAGACCACATCAAAAACAATTCGATCATCAACAGTTTAATGTATTATTAAGATTTTTGTTATTACTAAGAATCCATTGCTTAAATAAATAAAATTCTAGTTTGTTTGACTATTGTTGTTTATAGAAGATGGGCGCTGTTTTATTTATACGCTTTTACTTTAGCAGTATTTAAATTATGTGCAATTATTATAAAAGTAAGTTGACATTGAATGAGTAGTAACAGTTCCATTATGGCGATGTTTACGAGCCGTGTCCCCCCCCCCATCACCCGCCTTTACTAAAGTCGAAATTTTAACTAAAGACACAATCCAAATTTTAGCAGATACTTCAATTTTGATTGGCTAAGAACTAAAATTGATCTAATATTGTCCAATCAAATAACTAAAATTCAGATCTTATCTTAGTTAAAATTTTGTGAAATAGGCCCCAGGTGTTTAGTTATCGAGGTTAAATGTGAAGTATCATCGGCAAATAGCCATAGTAAAAGTAATATTATTGGGAAAATCAAATTAAAAATACAAAAAAAATGGCGTTATCTCCCTTGTTGTGAGTTTGTTTTCATGTTTAGTGACACATGTCCTGTATAACGACGGACCCAATCTGTTTCACTGAGAATTACTTACGAATTATTTCAGTCACAGATGACTGTCTTGAACACGTGCAATGACACCACGTGGCTTCAATCATTGGCTCAATGGTTCGTGCATTGTTTACATAAGACGTAACTGCTCCGGGCAAAATGATGCCTTTTACTCCATTCGGCAAACCTCGGCAGATTCCGTAACCTCCGGAACCTACATCAAACTTCGGCTGTATGACGAATTCCGCCATATTGGAACTACTTTAAAGGTCCCGGATGAAACATGGCTGCGCCCAAACCGAACACAAATTGGCGACCTATTCGACCGATGTAGCTGTAAGATAATGACGAAATTACACTTTCTATTCTGAGCTAAAGGAATGGATAAAAAATAATATATTTTAGTTGGATTTTATTGGTTGATAAATAGATGAGTTAAGGCGACTGATGTCTTTATTCTAAATAGGTTTCCAACGAACGGGTTGCAGCTCGATCGGTCGAATAGTTCGCTAGCCGAACAGGTTCCCAATTTGTGTAATAGCGTCAAGTTTTCCTGTTAAGGTAAACCGGTAGCCACATCGCAAATGTATGGGCGTAGGTACACTTCTATTCTGAGCTAAAGGAATGGATAAAAAATAATATATTCCGGAACCTATATCTTGTCTCGGCTGTATGACAGTAAGTGATATGTACCTACGCCCATACATTTGCGATGCCACATGTATGTTGAAATACCGGCAGGGTAAAAAAAAAAGAACAAGAATTAATGATCACATGTGTCAAGACAACGCATGGGAATATACCAAAAAACGATTGAAAGAAAATTTTCTATAGACCCCTTTTGTGGATGAGCTCCAAATTCGTGAAAAGAGAAACTAAATAAAAAGGATATGCAGATTCCGTATTAACGATTCTTATTATTCACAGAATTTACATTAAAAACATTCACCTTGCACTTTACCGATGTCTAGAACAATATGTTATACCCCCATCAGACCGGGGCTGCGCCCTTAATACGCTACTACGGCGACGAAAAATGGCATCAGAGAGCATCAAGATCACCATAAGTGTGGCAAAAACGTGGTGGAAACGCCAGATATCATGCTGTGGACTCCATGATCGCCAATGATCGCCGAGTCACGGCGTTGGTTTTGAACATTCTCAAAGCAAGGTTTTGCCGCCCCGAGTTCACAAAGCATTCTCAGACTTAAGAAGGAGTTCTTGATACGACCATGTCGCGGTGACTCAGCGATCATTGGCGACCATGGAGTCCACAGCACGATATGTGGCGTTTCCACCATGCTTTAGCTACACTACTCAACAATTTGGTTGAGTAAAACCAGCATCCTGATCAACTGGCTGCCCTATGCTAAAATTAACAATGATAAATTGTTCTTCCGGCAGAGTGAATGGTCTGTGTGAAATCCCCGACCCCTAAAGCCCTAGAAAAGACCAAGTTTAATCTCCTCGCTCCTTTATGCATGTTGACAGGCTAACCGAAAGGGCGTGGGGGCCATTTTAGAGGCCATCTTGTCATTCACCATGACCCGCTAATTTTTTCACGCTGAAAATGATTTCAATGGATTCCTTTATCCCCAAAACCTATGTAAAGACACCAAATTCATCACTTTAGGACAGATCTAGACGGAGTTGTATCGAGTATAAGGAGACGGCGACCATTTCGGACCTTTCTGTCCCATATCTGGAATGTCTACCCAAGTTTTTTATCAATCTCTTATGGGTAGCCTACAGGGATCAAGAGTAAAAATTAGGGGACATGTGATTGCACACAGGACCCCCTCAGCTCCAGGACTAAAGTGTAAGATGGATATTTTAATGTAAATTCAGTGAATAATTAGAATCGTTCATGCGGAATCTGCGTATCCTTTTTATTTAGTTTATTTTTTCACGAATTTGGGGCTTGTCCCCAAAAGAAAATTTTGATTCAATCGTTTTTTGGTATATCCCCATGAGTGATCATGTGATCATTAATTCTTGTTCTTTTTTAGACTGCCGATATTTCGACATACTTGTGATGCGGCTACCGGTTTACTTTAGCATGAAAACTTGACGCTATTACAAACAAACAAGACACCATGGGCGCAGCCATGTTGCATCCGCGATCTTTAAGGTAATTCCAAGACACCATGGGCGCTTCCATGTTTCATCCGGGACCTTTAAAGTAGTTCCAATATGGCGGAATTCGTCATACAGACTAGATGTTGGTTCCAGAATCTGTCGAGGTTTGTCGAGTGCGACGGACCCTGTACTCCACATTCCTTAAGTCAACCACACTGTTATAACTTACAATGTCTCTGTGTGTGTGTGTGTGAATTTGTAAAAAAAAATGTAATTTAGCATTTGATTATACCATTAGTCGGTGTTCTTATCAACAGCGTGTGTAAATATATCATACTCTGTTCTCTGTAGGGAGCCACGGTGGCCGAAGGTGGTAAGACGATCCCTGCATTGGCCGTGGTTTGCCCTTGTCAGTTTTGCAGGACGGCGGGCCTAACAAAAACAGATGTCTAGTCATCCGAGTGAGACGAAAAACCGAGGTCCCGTGTAAACAGTGGCATTGGAAGTTGGAATTTGATAATTATAAGAATAGGCCATAGTGCATGGGATATGTCTGTATTCATTAGCCCAGTCGGAACAGAACAGTAGAACGTTAAACCCCATTTCATTTGTTCTGTACAACTAGGTGAAACAGTTTAACATGAATCTACTCTGGAATACAAGTAATCCTTATTATTGTGACCTATATATTCAAGTAGAGCCAACTTTATAAATAGTCCATTTAGAATGTGAACAGGTTGTATGTGACAAGGAGTAGGGTCGCCTGTCCAACCTCGTGGGTTTTCTCCGGGTCTTCCGGTTTCCTCCCACTGCTAAAGACCCCTACTTGTGTTGAGTGGACGTTCAACCCCATTTCTTTCTCTCTCCGTCTTTATTCTTTCTAAATGTCTGAAGGATAATTTATTTTTAATTGCAGGCGCGGATCCAGGATTTTTTGCACAGTAGGTGGATGGGTCTAGGTTTGGTAATTGCGAAGGCGCTCAACCAATTAACTGGGGGTTTGGGGGCCCTCCTCCAGAAAAAAATGGTAAATTAGATTCAATTTGGTGCATTCTGACGTATTTCCGGAAGTTAAATTCCAAAATTACAAGTCTAAAATCGCCAAGTCTGAGCAGGGAGGGGGGTCCGGACCCCCTGGACCCCCCCCCCCCCCCTCTGGATCCGCGCCTGAATTGTTGTACGAAAACCTCTGACTGTATGAAAATGCCATTGTACCCCCAACCCCCTTATGTTTCACCGTTATTCGTCTTTGTTCGCCATAATTGACACATATGTATAGCAATCCCTTTCGGGGTTGACGCAGGGGCGGATTGGGCCATCGGGCGAAGGGCCGGTCGGATGATCGCCTGAAGAGGCCGGTCGGACAAAAAATGAAAAAAAAATAATTTGTCCAAATTATTCGTCTAAAAAAAAAAAAAAAAAAATTCTGCTGAACATTACATTATGGGGGAAGAGGGTATTGGACCGGCCATGGAGCGATGATGATGATGTTGTATATAGCGCTCTCGGCAACAAAAATGGGACATTTTTCAATGAAAATATTCCTACTTATTCAATATTTCAAACTTATTAATCAAATGGTCAAAATTTGGGGTTCATCTTTCAAAATTTCCATGGGGAGAGCCCCCGCCCCCCCTCCTCTGGGCTCCGCCGTAAGTAAAAGGGGACGCTCCGGCTCCAATCCGCCCCTGGGTTGACGAAAGCATTTTAACCATTGATAAATGCTTATTTTGATTGATATAAATGATATTCCACGTCCAAGCTCGATTGGTCTTGTGATTCCTGAGATATGGCCCATTCAGTTTTGGACAAATGAACATAGTTGTTGATATTTAAATGGCACAACAACACAAGCTAAGTAATACAGTCTTACAAAAACGACAGTAGTATGTATGGCACTCTGCTGCATTTTTGGCATTCCAGACATTCCAAAGATGTGACGTCACACATTCCAAAGGTCTGACGTCAGACATTCCACAGGTGTTCTATTTATAGTTTGAATACGGTTATTGTTGACTGAACAATGAGATTATGAATAATAAAAAAGGTATGCAGGTGTTGTATTCTTTGATCGTGTTTGACTTTTGTAACGAGGGTATGGGGTCCACGAATTGTTTATTGGAGGGTAGGGGGGGGGAGATATTTCGCTTTATAGGCAGGTGTGTCGAGGTTACATTGAGTTCACGCCAAGTGTAGCTATACCTGCATTAAGGGACAATGACCTCCGTCATTAAGCTTGACAGGTGATCGTGTTGTGGTTGTTTATCCATGGTTGTTTATACCCCCCACCCCCCAAGCTCCATTCCCCCTCCCCGCGCTCCACCCGTCCGCTACCCAACCATCCCCCCTCCCCCAAATCCCACTTCACCAGTTTACACTCTTCAATTAGTGTCGATACTAAGAAACCAAGAATAGCCTTTTTTATAATATTTTTATTTATTCATAAATACATTTAATTATTCTGCATACATTTAATATGATGACAGGTTCCAATCTGCCAGCTCCCTATACGTGTCAAGAATGGTGATGATTTTTTTAAATGCGGG
The DNA here is from genome assembly GCA_963678685.1 of Patella ulyssiponensis. NCBI lineage: Eukaryota > Metazoa > Mollusca > Gastropoda > Patellidae > Patella > Patella ulyssiponensis. The sequence continues at coordinate 3,122,560 of OY783225.1, forward strand.
GTTGGTTTCTTCAACCATTCTCAAACGAGCCAGGACATGATCAATAAAAGCTAGTAATCTGTAGAAAAGAACAAAACAGATAAGTATCAATAAAATAAAACAATATTAATATTAAAAGAAGTGTATTGTCTAGGTTTGTATTTGTCTACAAATGAGCAGAAATGAAACGGTGCGTGAAACATTTAACCCTCCTCAGTGTTGTCGCCTATAACCCCCCCCCCCCCCTCCGCAAGCCTACCTAAGTGCCACCCCAACCTCCCTCCGACCCCCCCCCTCCATGAATGTGTAACGGGTAAGCCCCCCCCCACACCCTCCCCTGACCGGGGCTTCCAACATTCAGGGTCATTGGACCTACAGGTTGCCGTAAGCCAAATTATAAATAACCTTTTTTTTTTTCGTCCGACATACCAAGTAGAAAAAAATCACCAAAAAACTTACGTTTCTTTTTCCTGCACTGGCGTGGGTCGTATAGGGAGTGTGTACGGATTGTGTGTCGCCAGCAAATTCTCCGTGTCAGCCATAATATCCCGCAGTTGAATGACTATAGCTGGTGTGCCAATAGAACTGACACACGGAGCAAGCGTACACATCATTAATGTGATTACGCATTGTACATATGATCTAACCTGGTCAATACTGTACCTTAAACAACAAAAAATATAATATTATAATTTATATTAAAGATATTTTCAAAGTCAAAATATTAATAGGTTGGTTAATACCAATAAATGTATGCCAATTTTGGTGTGTGTGTGTGTGTGTGTGTGTGTAGCGTGAAAAAGTAGAAACATTCGAGTATGATGAAAAGTAGGGTGGTCTGATGCCATGGCGGTACAGGACAATTCGAGTTATCTCCCATTACAGATCAAATGGTGTTATCTCCCCTTTACAGATTTGACATTTACCGTAGATAATGGCATGCTCCATTCCCAGTATAGAACCTTCCCGAATTGACAGAATTTAACTAAACTATTTTATATTATTATTTAACTAAAGTATTTTATATCATTATTGTTGTTGTTATTAATATTACAGCTATTACATACTATAATACTTTAGGTGTATCCGACTAAGTAAGGGTTGTATATATTGTATATACTGCTTTTTATTATTAGTATATAACTTATCATTGTAAATAGAGATAGGGGTCTGACATAGGCATTTTGCCTGTTCCCCAATTTCCCATTCATTCATAGTGAATAAAATATGTTTATAAAAAAAAAAAGAGTGACACGGAATTGAGCCCTGTCGCAGTTCTGCCAGCCCCGACAGCCGAGGTGGAATCGTGACGTATTTTAAGTAACAAATATGTTTCAGTTACCATGATAGGTTGAGATAATTTTTATGCAGTCAGCACAGGCGTTGTACTCTGAAATTCTCCTTTTCACTCGATTGACACTATTTTTGGAATAGAGAGAATTTAATTCCGGAACGTTCAATCGAGTACGCCCTAAGCTTATAGGTTTTGCTTGGTTTTACCACGCAGTGGGCTTCTCTTGCACTTACTATTAAGCATTGCTTTCAACATAAAGTTCACGGTCTCAACGTATATGCAGGGTAATATAGCGTCTTAGGCTCCTAACAGGGTTAATATTTGTTGAATATGTTTGACAAATATGGTTGCTTAGATATGAACAGTTTTAAAAATAAACAAAGCAGACGAAAGTCGTATATTAATCTCAATTGTTAGGAGAGCGATTTAGCTAATTTACGCATGTCTTTAATTACGCACTGCAAAGGCCGTCCTACAAGGGTCGAGTGAAAAGTAAACATGAAACGCTGTTTTAAAAGTAGGTTTCGAATCACAATTTTGAAGAAATAATAAAAAACTTACATTTTGAGACGGTCTTGGTTTTCTTTTTTTTACAAAGTCGACGAGAGTTGATGGTGCTTATTCGTTCAGAGGCAAGGCAAGGATAATTTTCACAGACAATTGGGGTGCTTATAAAGAAAAGTGAATACTTTTATGAGCAACTATAAATCGTGGGGAGGGCCGGGTTGTTCTAAGATATTCCTTTTAAAATATTATACATTAAAACTAGACAATACGCCGTTATGAATAATTTTAAAATAAATATCTCCACTTAAAAATATTATTCATGAAAACTAGTCAAATGTTCATAAAGTTTAACATTCGGTTTTGACGGTTAAGAAGGGTCAATTACGAGTGGTACCCCGACACCATCTATAAACTGTCGGTGTTTTTATCAAGTACTAGACATAACCAGTGACGCGAAATAATTGCCAGAAAAGACGTGTGATGTCTGTCGTTGAACGTGTAGCTGACAAACCCCCCTACTGACCACGAGTGGGTTTAAAAGACCAAGCGTCTAGCTACTTGTCAAAGCAGGTGTCAGTGTCTGGCCGTTTAACCTCTCGACGCGAAGCAAGCTACATTGAGTGTGTATATCTCGTAAGACCTTGTCTTTTAGTATACGCCTAGCAATTACAGGCCAAATTCGGAAAATAAGGTAAGTTTTTTCCTTTAAAGATACATTGTTTAAGATTAAGATAATTATTATTATTTTTTATTATTCACTCTTTTCGAATTGTTTGGGGTCCCTGAGTACAAGGTCTTGTACATATATTTTGTTTTTATGTAGAATTATTGGGTAGGGGTGTAGTTCAAAGTGTAGATTATAGCCAGGGTTAAAAATTCAGACAATTTCGACAGTTTTATCAAGAAAGTTGTGTTTGAAAAGTAAAATATTATTGTATCCGTAAATCGCAAAGACTGGTGTTGTTAGGGTATCACTCGATGTGAAGATTATTAGCCCTGTTGTCAAACCTCTCCACGATGTTTACATTCACGATGATTACATTCATGATAGATTATTATTTATTAGCGATAGTATTACATTAGTAATAAACGATTGGTCGTTTCTTAAATTAAATTCTTAACATGTTACGGTGTTAGTTTTGTAAGAGTTTTTGATTGTGAAATTTGAATGTATATAACGTTATCAATTTATGTCGTGGTCATATAGAAAACGCCTGGATAAACACGATACATATACATTACGGTTATGGTGTCGAGATATTTGGGTCGTCGCGATAACCTGGGGTCTGGGACGGTTCTCAATTGTTGACGAAAATTACTGGATAATCTACCACATAAAAAACCAAACTCCCGGTTACGCAAGGGCAATGGAACCTTTCGGCTAAAGTCTCGGTAAGTGCTAGATCTTATGAAGCCGGGCCGTTTTTGCTAGATTCTATAAAGCGAGTCTGAAATATATCCCACAATTCACTTGGCACATCTATTATTAGAAACAAAATAGATACGTGGAGAATGAAGCGTGAATCACGATGAAGAATTAAGAAGATTGTGAGAAGCCATACGTCTGATTCATGACGAGAGAAAATTACCATTTCAATTAAAACCTTTACAAACAAAATTTTAGAGAGTGTCATTGTAGACTAGCGAGATGTTTTGATAGATTCAGTACGTGGTAACTTAAAAGACTGGATAATCCAGACAATGACCGGCTCTCCGTCAAATTTTGAGGACCCATCCAGACTTATATTCGTAGAATATTTGTTTGGATGATAGAGACTACTTTAGCTTTAGACGTGGACTGTATACCTAAGGGGAGACAACACCATTCAACATGTAAGGGGAGGTAACTACATTCAACAAACCTTGGAATCAGACAGGCTATTATGAATTATCTTCAAATTGACATTTTTTTCTAAGTTTGACTTTCTCGGTTCCTTGACACATCAATCATTATGCAATGAGTTAGTAATACTTACCGTCATTATGCAATGAGTTAGTAATACTTACCGTCACGTTCAAGGTGTAAGGTCCCTTGTTTTTAACAAATAGACGTCGTTGTTTTTTTTTTAAAAATCACATGATTCTACAGTCATGTTGTCTATGTTATATTCCTTCACTTTATCGTTTTTGGAATTCCACTCCGTCAAGAATAGATAGGGACCCCCTATTGAATCGAAAAAGCTAAATTCCGATTTCTTAGCCGCCTCGATGCATTCGGTTTTAGATTTGTACAAAACTCTGGAAGTCGCTAGGGTAATCACACTCTGTTTGAAAAATCCTCTGAATTGCCAGCGAAAACCTCCCGACAAACATGGTTTAATCATTTGCATAAAACTACAGGTTTGATTGTACCTAGTGTGTTCAACGAATGGGTTGTCTCCGGGGTTCCAAGACTTCAATATTAAGTTGCATCTAAAACATTTTACGCGATCGTAAGGTCCAATATAGATAAAGCCAGCCTTGCTCAAATTATGAGGTGTCGGCTGCTTATGCATCCAACAATTATCAAAGGTGGCCAGACGATCGTTATAGAGTATATAAGGCTCCATCTTACTACACCATTTAAAAACCCAACACCTAGATCTAAAAAAATAAAGTGAAAAAAAATTGTTACAGTCATGTACTTTTGATTATTATTAAAACAAATTTTCTGCTTTCTTAGAATGGATGCGTTTGAAACCTACACAGACACTCAATGGGATGAAATACTACAGCTTACAGACGAATTTGAACGAATTTGAATATTGGACTGCAAGTCAAACCTTGGCCGTTAACGAAGCTCTAGACCACGTCGAGAATGAAAATCATAATGAAACACAGGGGGTTAAACGGCAACTGTCTGACCCTGACACCGAGGATGACTCTGAAGAAGAAGAAAGGTTAGAAAAAAGCCCCCGACCGGTGTCTAGTCCGATATTATTTTCAGATGACGATAGCGACTTTGACACGTCGCAGGTGAGCAAAAAAACTTTACACGATATTCAAAATAATGCGAAACCTAATTCGTCTACAGAAAGTGAAAAGATCGACCCGCTAATTGCACTATTAACGAGTGACATAACATTGCCTTCTAATATCCAATCTTTAGTGGCTAAGGTTTGTGACGAAAAAGATGACGAAGTCGTCGACATTTTTGATTTGTTAACACCACCGGATTTGTTTTTTTAAATACCATACCAAACCCAATCTCCATTTTTTTTTTTAAAGATTTGTCAAGTGGGGAGAGGTGGCGAAGATTTAGTAAGGCTGATTTCGGTGGAGCGACGTTTTTCAAGAAAGTTTAATATCCATTCCGAATTAATGAGAATCGAAATTATAAACACGGAGGCGGTTACCACTCCTGACTGGCTAGAGCGGCTATTCACTCAGATATTAGAGACCGTCAGAGAAAATTTCAATGTTCAGCCAAACGAGAGGGTAAGAATACAACTAAATCATCCTGATTTGGACAACCCCATATATATTGCGTTTAGACCTTACGAAGAACTAACTTTGGAATTAATTTTGGAAGAGATTGCGAAAGTTATGCAGTCGAAAAAAACACTAGTTATTGACAATCAAACTTCTATATCCGTAACCTATGTTGCCTCTAAAGAGGGTGGTATTTTTACAAATAAGGTTCTTTTGAACGAGGCTTTTATGAGTTCAAAAAAACGGACATTTATATCACCAGTTGCCAACTTTGGTTATCAAACTTGTTTCGGTCAATCTATCGTCCTGGGTATAAATGAAATTTCTTATCGTAAGAAAATTTCCCCGACAGTCGAAGAAACTAAACATTACAAACGTGTAGCAGGCACACGTGCGAAAAAACCGTTACAGATTGCTATGGCTATGGAAATGTATCAAGAGTACGGGGTTAACCCGTTAGTGCCTGCAGGTCGTCCTGAATGGTGCATATTCCAAGAACACTTAAAAGCTAAATATCAAATTGTCATCTACGACGCCCAGAGTGCAAATTGTGTCATATTCAGAGGTGTTGCGGCTACCAATGTACCCGTTTTAAGACTGTATTTAATGGAAAAACATTTTCATTATATAAAGAAAATCAACAGCTTATTTAATCAATCATACTATTGTCCAGCGTGTGAAAAACCATATTCTAATAAGAATAAACATGTGTGTAAAGCGACATGTCGTAGTTGCAAGCAGTTAGGGTCTTGTCCTCTGGATCGACCACGAATACAATGCGAACTTTGCCACCGTTATTTTAGAGGGTTGGAATGTTTGGAGAGACATAACCAAAATGTCCCACTATACACCGTGACGACGTGTGTGAAATATAGGGCCTGTTTAAAGTGTTATGCGACAATAGACACACACGAAGATGACGCAATGAATAAACACACATGCGATGTGTACAAATGTCGTAATTGTGAGCAGATGTGTAAACCTAGCCATAGGTGTTATATGAAACGATTGAAGTTGAGACCGTCAGATATTTTGTTTTTTACGACTTTGAGACTATTTTGGATGAAAATAATATCCATGTAGCGATTTTATGCGTTGCACACCGCGTGTGTCCTTTATGTTTGGAGAAAGACATTAACGAACCGTGTGACGGTTGTAACTTAAAGAACACACAGAGAGAATGGATTTTTTATGGTAAATATTGCGTCTCGGAGTTTTGTCGCTGGATAGTTAAGACCGAAATAAATGTCGACCTCGAGGGTAAAAAAACTACCGTTCTAACTCACCGACACTCGAGGTTCATAGCCCATAATAGCCAGGCTTTCGATGCTCTATTTGTATTGAGATATTTCGTCACACATACTAGAATTCGTCCTCAAATCATCGCAAACGGGTCTAAAATCATTTGTATGACTATAAACGATAATATACGCTTTTTAGATAGCCTGGCGTTTATGCATATGAAACTTACAGATTTTAGCAAAACATTTGATTTACCGATTACGAAGGGTATATTTCCGTATTCATTCCTCAAACCTGAAAATTTGGAATACAAGGGTGTAATGCCTCCGATAAGCTTTTACGAAACGTCAACTATGTCTTCGCAGGAACGTGATAAGGTTATTAAATGGTATAATGAGCGCGTGTTACAAAACAATTATTTTGACACTAAAACAGAAATGACAAACTATTGTGTAAGCGATGTAATTCTCCTCAGGCTGGCATGCGCTCGGTTTCGTAGTCTTTTCATGGAACTGACCAAAATCTCGCCCTTTCAAAAGGCTATTACGATTGCGTCCTTGTGTAATCTTGTCTACCGGCGAAAATTCTTACCCCCTTTTACGATTGCTATAGCGCCCCAGGGTCAGTATGTAGTCGCCCGGCAGTATTCAAATTCAAGTATACGTTACATGCAATATCTGGAATACATTGAAAACCGTCATATACAACATGCCCGCAATGGTGGTGAAAAGGTCATTTTCAATATGTCTGAAGACGGCTGGTATATGGAAAATAATATCGAGGTGTGTATCGAATACTTGGGTTGCGTTTTCCACGGTTGTCTCTGTATCAAAAACAGAGAGCAAACTTCACCATACAATAACAAAACGATGGGAACGTTGTACGAGGAGCACTTGGCTCGTTTGGAACGTCTGAAGGCCCCCAACCGTCGCGTTCGATGTATATGGGAATGCGAATACCGACGACTCACAAATACCCCGGCGTATTTAGCCTTTGAAACAAGAACACCACCTTTGACGGCACCCTTGCAAGTACGTGACGCCTTCTATGGGGGCAGGACGAACTTATTGAAATTTTATCACAAGGTCCGTGAAAACGAAAGAATTCGTTATCTGGATTTTACGTCACTTTACCCCTTTATCAATAAATCATCTATTTATCCCGTGGGTCACCCCTTGATTATTCTGCGGGACTTCTTACCTTTGGAGAGTTATGTAGGGTTTGTTAAATGTCAAATCCTCCCTCCACGGGGGTTATACATACCCGTCCTTCCGTTTAGGTCCAACGGCAAACTGTTATTTCCGTTATGTTCTAAATGTGCTCTGAATCGTAGCAAGACGGCTTGTACACACAATGCAAATGATAGGTCCCTGACAGGCACTTGGGTTATATTTGAAGTTATCGCAGCGATTAAAAAAGGTTATCGCATACTCAAAATCTTCGAGGTGTGGAATTTCCCACACACACGTCAATATTGCAGCGGTGACGCCCCGATTGATCAGAAAGACTACGATATTCACGTGTCTACCATCCGTGACGACTATACTGATATCCCGGAAGACGATATATTTGCACAGCTACCCGAAAAAGACCTGTTCAGTGAATATATCAACATGTTTCTCAAAATTAAACAAGAGAGTTCGGGGTATCCAAATGAGCTTAACCCTTCGTGTAACTTGTGTGATAATCTAGATACGTGTTGCCATATCGACTGGCATGTTCTCGAACAAAAACGTTTGGCATATATTAAAGCTTACGAACAACACGAAAACATTACTCTCGATGCAAATAAAATATCTAAAAATCCGGGACTACGATACGTGTCGAAGACCGCATTAAATAGTTTATGGGGTAAATTCGCTGAAAGGTCGGATACGCGTATACAATCTGTTATCACACATGACCCAACCGTCTTCTACGATTATCTTTATGACGGTACAAAAGTTGTCAGGAATATCGAAATTCTCAGTGAAGAAATGGTCCTAGTTCAGTATACAGAGCGGCAAGATCTTGTCGCTAATGCCCCACACTTGGATGTGCCTATAGGGGCTTTCACTGCGGCCTACGGGCGTATGAAACTGTACGAATATTTAGATAAATTGAACCATCGGGTTCTGTATTTCGATACTGATTCCATCATTTTTACAGAGACCGATAATGACACGCCTGTTGCAACCGGAAATTACTTAGGCGAATTCACGAGCGAAACGTCCCCCGACTGTCGCATACTTGAATACGTCGCCACTGCCCCCAAATCCTACGCTTTGAAAATTGAAAACGAAAAAACACGTGAAATCTTTTATACCATTAAATCTAAAGGTATTACGTTTAACCACAATGTCAGCCAACGTATCGAGTTTCAAACGTTTGTCGAATTAGTGCACGATCACTGTCGTAAGGTCAAAGTCACATACCCGAAAGCTTTCCACCGCAGTAAAGTGTTTGTGGTTTCTATGAAAGAGAAGTCGAAAACCTTATCATTCAATTACGATAAACGTGTAGAAATTAGGGATTCCTATGATACAAAGGCTTATGGTTTTGTCAAGCAAAATGAATAGTGATACGTATGTCTGTATATATATATATATATATATATATATATATATATTATGATTGTAACTGTAATTACGTATATTGTAACACCATTTGTTGATAACCCTGTGCCTATGTGATATAAAAAATATAAAAAAATAAGACCTTGTTTTGTTTTTTCTAAAAAAAACACATTTTATTCAACTATTCTACATCTAGAGTTACATTTTAACATACGTGAGGTCATACAGATGTGGACATTTACATTTTAAATCTAAGAGCAATAAAACGCCGGACATATCTGTCGTTTTCACGGTGATTTCGTGAAAATGTTTTTATAATTCTTTTCATGTTTTTACCTCTACAGCGATGATAGGCATAAAATACACAATATTGGCCACATACGTCACTGAACAAGTCCTGTAGATGCTTCCTGCTGTATACGAGTGGCAACCCCGTTTTCATAATCCTTTGCATAACATCATTATGGCGGGGTTTAAGGCCAAAGGAATCAAAGTGTTCAACCTCATGGTGTCCCACATAAAGAAGTAACCAATGTTCACCCTTCTTATTGGAGGTATGGGTATTGTAAATATATAGTCCACGCTGTAACGTCTTGGGTAGTTTGTCACGGGCAAAAACACCTCGAAAATGAGGGGCTATTTGGGGGTCGCTTTTTAACATGACTGTGATATGTTTTGTATTCATCTCAAAAGTCTGTTATAACATTTCGAGCACTGTCTATTTCTATCTTGTTTTCAAACTCACTGTATAGAATCACGTTCACAGTAGATACCAAGGCTGTCCCGAATCGTATTTCGAGTTTTGCATTACCCGTTCTGTTGAGATGTACAGTATTGTCGTCAGAAAGTTCTGGGGTGTAATCAAAACAGAATATGCAGTAGCCGTTTCGATAACCATTCATCGTAATGGTGGGTCCTTTGTCCTGGAAAAGACTAGACGTCCCGGAAAATAAGGTGTTGAAAGCTCGTGTATAACCGTAACCTAGGGTTTCGCTGAAATTCGGACTCAGTGGTTTAGCGAAGACATCCTCCCCATTAACCTGGAGCGATATATGATTTATGTCAAAATTCTGCAGGCGATAAGGATTTTTATCGGCGACTCCTGAAAAGGCCTGGTTCGACACCAGAGCTACGAGAACTCGTCGAGGTGTTTACCCTAAGAACAGATTATCCTTATCCAAGCTTCGATTCCCCGCAGGTATAGTAAAGCTTTTTTACATCTACGCGTCGAATAGGATAAATCGCATTTCGTTTCATCAAGGCACTGGCATGTGCGACTATGACGGAAGGGTTCAGCTTTAATCTACGTATAAAAAGCGACGCTTTTTCGATCACCACTTTAAAATCATTCGTGGCTGCCATGAGACAAAAGGCATCTTTAGAACGTACAAATCTAAGTCTCATATCAACTCCATTTAGTAAGTATTTACTCTGACTAAACAAATCCAGGTGTAGTTTCCCCAGCATATCCACAGATTTACTACCTTTGAAGGATTTGGCTCGAAACTTGAAACCATTATTACTGCCACCGTCGGAGGCGTCACAACTTTCAAAATGCCCGGGGGTGTCTAAACGCCACTGGCAAGATAATAAATGTGATTTTTGAGCATCCGTCCCATAACTCAAAAGATTCTCCAAATAACATCGGTAGGGATTGACGGCCGCTGGTTGTGATACTCTCTTGCCATTTAACGACACATCGATTTGACTAAACAGACTGTGTAAGAAATTATTCACAGGGCCCACGTTAGCGGCATCTGCTATATTCGTGCCATCTGAGTTTAAAATTTTGGCTCTTACGGTAAAGAAACTCTGAGCTAGATCTAAATATTCTTCACCTGCCCCCGACATGTAAAATTCGATTGGGGCGCCACTGTCTAGATTAGATATAGGATGATATTCGTGCCATTTCCCACTTTCAATATCTATTTTGGTGTTTGGCGCACTGAAGATATCGAGCCCGCCACTTAGGCATTCACAGGAACGTGGATCGATCATTTTTTGGGGGTCTGTAACGGAGTCTGAATTTCAACTAAAAATGTCCGATGAGGTCTGCTTACGTCGCTTTCGCTTCTTACCCCGGGCTTGTTTTAGACGTTTGGTACCCCCTTGCCGAGTAGTCCCCTTTATAGGACCCGCGATGCTCTTGAGGGCTCTTGTACCCAGATCGCGACTCGCTTGTAACAAGTGTTGTTTAGCAGAGGTCTTTAAATTTTTACCGTGAAGAACGTCTCCAAAAATCTGGGCTCCCGTGGTGAGTGCTTTTTTCCCGACAGTTTTGGCTGCCGACTTTAAGAGGGGCGTAGCAACTCGAAATAAACTTGAGAAAACCGATCCTAAACCATAACCTTTCTGATACGGTGACCCCGTAAAAATTGGAAATCCGTCACCCGTTTGACTGAGGTAATAACGTCGTATCTTTGCATCGTCACACCTGTAGGGTTGTAGACACGTCATTATTCGACCTTGCGCAAGTGCAGTTTACAAAGAACGTGTCCAAATTCAAACGGTACTGGTTGTCCTAGTTCCGTGTAAAGTCCGAGTTCAACCGTGTCTATGTAATGTTTGTTGACTGGAATATAATAGGGGTTGTCAAACGTTTTATATACAGCCGATCCAAAGGGTTTAGCTAGATCCACCTGTATAGCTCGCAACAACGGTGCGCTTGTATCACCGACCAACTGATTTTCGATAATATCAGTGTAAATATAAATATTGTGAAAATTGGAATCTAAATCGACTTTTGTGTCACTTTTCACACTGCTTGTAAATTCATTCTCTTTCATAAACCCGAATATCCGGGCTAAATTCTTGGACAAGTGGACTTTTCGACCGTCTCTTCCTAGGAGTAATAAGACATAACCCTCGGGATCTTTCACGATAGATAATGATGCCCCAACCTCCAACGTCGATTTATTGAAATGATTGATTATGTCGTGTCCAGTATCATAGTAACCATCGGGTATTGAAAAACGTAAGCGATGCGGTCCCTCTATTTCCGTTTTACTACGGTATGCCAACCAACAATCTTTGAGGTATATTTTGTTCCAACTGCAAGGGTATTGAATATCGACGAGTCCGCATGCCCAGGCCCCGTCGAGGTGGAGTGGGCGTGCCAATTTTGTTGTATAATTGCTGATCTTGTTGCTAGGAAAATATTTAACTGAATTATTAGATGGGAGAGTTAGAAATATTTGGTCGTCCCGCTCTGCCATGGCTGTCTAATTCCGTCGTGACTGATCCACATACACCTGTATACCGACCCTTTTTAAGTAAAAAAAAATATTACAACCGCGATGAATTATTATTCGCTACCTCTTGGTTTAGCATCACCGTATTTAAAATTTCAACAGTTATCATGGTCAGCGTGATGAGCACTATGAATGCGTACAGAATGACTTCGCAAAACTCGCCGTCGCAGTTGGGTCTCTTTGCCTCTTGTAAAAACGTACGGACACGGCTGTAAACTTGTGGATTTAACGTTGTCATTTTTGTAGGACGGTGGATGCTTTTATCCAACTGTCAAACTCTTTACCGTACCCTTTCCACCGAACTAATAAATATTTTGAACCACGTACCGTCTTTCTAGAAACGACTTGTTCGATATAGTAATGTTTAGGAGGTATAACCTTAATCAGTTCTTCACGGTAAAATGTACCTTTGATCTCAACACCTTGTAGGTCGTTTATTTTATACAGGGGTCGATCACGCCACAATCTCCGAGACACTCGGAATATCTCTTCGCTGTAGGAACCCAAATAATCTTTTTTAAACGGTTGTTTAGACCCGGATATTCTGACATAGTCCCCAGTGTTAAATGTGTATTTCTCTTTTGGCTTTGTGTGTTTTTTGTAAAGAATGTCCATTACACGGTCTTGATTACCGGGGTGTACGTTAGCAGGGGCCATTTGTATACTGCGGTGTTTGGCTTTGTTGTAGCCGTTGACGATCTTTTGTAAAACATCAATGTATCGATACGTGTTGGTTTTCGTAAAATAACGGAACATCCGGCCCTTGAGCGTTCTTTGAAAACGTTCGACGATGCATGCTTTAATGTCGTCATTTTGACTTACATAAAACCCAATACCCCGTTTCTTGAGCATTGATTGAAAGGATTTGTTCACAAATTCCGTACCTTTGTCCGTTTGTATAGTAATGGGTTTTCTTTGTGAGTTTTCCAAAACTTGGGTAAATGCTTGCACAACGCTTTGAGCATTTTTACTTTTCATCGGATACACCCAAGCATATTTACTTAAAACATCTATGACACATAACAGGAACGTATGCCCTCTATTGTGTTTTTTCAAGGAGGTCAGGTCTGATAAGTCAATTTGCCATATGTGATCAATTCCTGATGCGATGATTCTGTCACGTTTATATCGACGTCTGGGGGTCACGTGCTTCGTATAGGCACTTTGTTTAGACAGCCAGGTACGAACGTCTTAAAGTGAGACTGCGTGGTTGTTCTGTCTAAGAAATCGATACAGTTTGTAAATACCCCCATACGAAGCTGGGTGTTCGGGGTTATAATAAATCTTTGTCAACAAACGGTTCACCCCGACCCTCATTTGTTTCTGTAAGGTAACCAGTCCGGGGAGGCCTGTCTTCGTCGTGTTTTACGACGTAAGGTTGCAGATTCAAGGTCACGGCTGACTTTTGGCGTGTCGTTTATATAGGGGTGAGATCCTGCATGTCCATCCCAACGTCGAGTTTGGGTTGGGTGACCCGTGGAGTGTGAATGTGAACGCTGTTTACGAATGGGCGTCCCCGTTAGAGCTGGATTGTTTATGTAATGATATCGATCTGCATTTCCTATCAAATCTTGAGGTAAATTATTGTTTGACAATGCACGCGCCAAAACCTGCCAACCTATGGGGTTAAAATATTTACGCTTTCGTAGCAAATCATTGACGAGGTCCGTTATATTTGAACCGGGAACGGACTGACCCTCTATTGTGACCACTCCTTTACCGTCCCATGTGACGTTTGGGGCTTGATATAATTTTTCTATTAATAGATCTGCCTTAGTTTTCATTGATTTCGGAACTGTAGCAAGGATGTCCGATTTTAATGGAGGGTCCTCAATAACTCTTGAGGGTTCCGCTTGCGGTACCTCACTGATTGGATCTCTGTTATTTATAACCGGTTGTTTGGTAGTAAGACCAGTACTTAACCCTTGTTGTTTGACATATACAGTAGGTGGTTCAACGGCCCGATTTTTATGAAATATAAATTCCCTTAACCGTTGTCCATACTTTTCGACCTTTTCCGAATCATCCATTTCGGGGTCCTCGAGGATGCGTCGTATTTCGACGTCTAATTCAGAAACTTTTCTCACAGAGGGTGGCTGTAATATCTGGGGTTTAGGTGTTTGCAAATTTTCCAGCAAACTCTCGGGTACTAGAGCCATCTTTTTAGTAAATTCCATTACAACCCGAATATTTTAGGTACCACACTCCCTAGAATCCCTACCAGAGGTGCTAGCAAGCTACCAAGAAATCCACCCCTCTGCAGGATTTTTTTCTTCTGTTTCAGGGCGACTTTACGGTCCGCTAAATGTCTTAGACTACGTTTGTGTTTCGACAATCGTTTCTTGTGGTATGCCGAGAGTCGAACTCTCCCTTTCAAGATGTTAAGACAACACTCACACAATGCGTCAATGACTTGTTTACTCGCGTTTTTAATAATATGTATTCGCTGTCTTGGTTTGGCCCGCTTGAGTGCTTGTAATAGCTTGGCGTGACGATCTAGACCATACATTATCTATTTTCGGACAACTGTGTGTAGGTACAGTCGAAAATCAATTGCTTTTATACCTTTGGTACGTACACCGTGGGGTTATCCCTAGGGAAAATACTACTCCGAAGTCTCAAAAGGTCTGGGGTTGTACTCTTCAAATCGAGAAATAAATACGAATAGGGTTTCCTTGTAGCGTCCTCGTAACTTTCACGAACAAAATTAGTTTTCCCAGGGTACATCTGCTTGGCTAATTGCGTTATAGCAGACATGTCTCGAGGGTTCTTAAATATAATCATGTAATGGACATTGAGACTGATCGTCCTGTGATGTTTACCTTTATGAAACAGATTTTGAACAATATAAATGACGGAAGTATTTTCGTGGTGACTTCCGCGGGTAAAGAGTTTTGATACTTTGTCCGTTGTCTCGTCCATCAAATCATCAATGATCAATAGTGTTCTTTTCTTGGGGTTTAGACTAGCGGATAACCCTTCGACAAATTCTACGATACCCGCTAATTCTTCGTACAAAGGTTGCCAAACACCGTAACACCACACGATGCGATCTATGGGTTGATCGACAACTTGTGGTAGTTCTAGAATCAAGCGCCTGACCAATTGACTCTTACCCGATTGTGTGGGCCCTGATATCATACATGTAAATGGGGTCTTTAGCCTTACATCCATTTCGTTAGCCGGGGTAAAAATAACTAATTCCATTTAAAAATGTTTAATCTTTTATTATATCAAAGTACAAATGTAATACATATAGAAAATGAAAATTATAATCATAAAAAAAAAAAAAAAGTTATTTAGTCAGCGTGTGAACACATTCTAGGATTTGAGGTTTCCAATACAACGTTGCGTGTAGAAACAACTCTTCGCTCTGATCGCGAATCTCTGGGACGAATCGTGCTATCTGTAAAAAACGATCTTTGTTCAACTCTAGAAAACAGGATTCGAAGTACAAGTCCACAAAGTTGATTTCATCGAACCAATAGTCGATCCCCAGACATGTATGTTCAAGCTGCCCTCCACGACCATTGAGACAACCTTCACAGCGACCAGTTACACTTTTTGAAATCTCCATGTTGATCATGTCTCCCAATATTTGCACAACTAACGTACGTATATTTTCGGCAGGACAGTAATGATCGTCATTGACATGCATAGGTTTTGAGCACATGGTGCACGGTACGAGGGGTGTAACGTGTTCCTCCGCATCTACAAGATCCTCGTGGAAAATAAGTTGATTTTCGGCGTAGACCCCTTCTACGCGTACTTCTGTGCTGTAGCAATCAGGCTGGTCCCATCCTTCATTGTTTGCTGCAGAAACACATTCCTCTGGAGTATTGTGCCACGTCTGTCCAGATTTTAACAAACTCCAATCCTTTACCCCGAGACCCGACTTGGCAGGCGAACAACCATACACATGATAACGACCGCGCTTGAACGATCTTGTAACTCGAGACACGCCCTTTAGGTCGGAAAAGGTTTTTTCGGGTATCACCAATTGTCTACCATTTTTTCTCTCCAGAACCATTTGGCGGGCGGTTCCCAGTTCACAGCTTAACTCACTGTTGATGGCAAATTTGGTAGGTTTTGTACAGGATAAATATCTTTTGAAACGATCAACAACCCGACTCCATTCTTTTAATGTCATCTTAAAAACCATTTTACGCTTCAACCCTAAATAACCCGCCTTCAGTAATATTTCAGGGGTTGTATTATCATTGTCCCCTAAACTCAATGTCAAACCGACTGAAACATCTGATATCTTGGGTGAAGCCATGTTGTTTCGTATGATAACTCAATAGTTAGGCATCTATTTATATATATATACAACTCGTTATATTATTGGTTCGCACAGACCGACCAATAAAAAAAACGTTGGACAGAAATTATACACAAGTCTCCGCCTTTGCTAAGCCTACTACCCCTAGGGGTGGTTCCTCACCCGTAAAATTATTTTCACACAACTCTTTGAAGCTAACTTTCAATGCCTACCATTGTTTCACGTTTAAATGAACACCCTTTCGGGTAGGTTTTGGCATTCGTTCCTCTTCACACCACCAAAATTTACGAATGTTGACTCCAGGGTATTTGTTGTCGATCGTTACGTACACGTCATTACCAATAGGCACTGATTTCTTTACAATGTTTTTTTGTAAATACTCATCTATCTCCGAGGCAGTGTTCATCAAGGTTTGCCATTGCCTCTCGAAAAACATGATACCATTAGGGGTTGGATATCTATCACTCTTAAAACCGTAACCATACAGTCTGATGTGATAACACACATCTTCTTGCCAAATACATTTTACAACCAAATAATCATTTCCAATATCCTTTCGATACAAGTCGATACTCATGATGTTAACCTCTTGTTTAACTTCATAAAACAATTCTACATTTGAACGTGTAGTCAACCCCCTTTTATACCTAGATTTTCGAAACTTAAAACCAAAATTTAACTACACCCTGCCACAAATATGTAGATTAAAACTATTGGCTTAGAACAAAATCGACAAAATCACCTGTCAAGCTTAATGGCGGAGGTCATTGTCCCTTAATGCAGGTATAGCTACACTTGGCGTGAACTCAATGTAACCTCGACACACCTGCCTATAAAGCGAAATATCTCCCCCTCCCCCCCCTACCCTCCAATAAACAATTCGTGGACCCCATACCCTCGTTACAAAAGTCAAACACGATCAAAGAATAAAACACCTGCATACCTTTTTTATTATTCATAACCTCATTGTTCAGTCAACAATAACCGTATTCAAACTATAAATAGAACACCTGTGGAATGTCTGACGTCAGACCTTTGGAATGTGTGACGTCACATCTTTGGAATGTCTGGAATGCCAAAAATGCAGCAGAGTGCCATACATACTACTAACGACACTTTCTTCATAACAGCATCTTCTTCCGTTCTCTGACAGGCTCTGGTAGGGGAAGTAGGGGAGGGGTCAAATATCATCGAAGAATTAGACTAAATTATAAAAGGCAGACAAAAGGGTTCGCATTGACTTCGGTACTCCTCTGTGCCAGTTCAACAATAAGATTCTACAGATGTCAATTTTTCAGAATTCAGACAATCCATCCACTAACCCCACACAGACCAATAAAATATAACAAAAAAAATCTTCTCTTTTAATAAAAACAAAATTTAACACTGGATAATTCTTAAATAAGGCATCTCAACTAACGGACGGTGAATAGTCGTTGCATTTAAATACGGGTTTATACCAGCAAGGATGCTGTGTGCAAGCAAGAATCACGAGCTGAGCACAAAAGAAACCTGCCAAAATTATTAACAACAGGACATCATCTACCGCCAGGTAACAACCATCAACATCCGCCTCGGTTCTCTCGGGTAATGTGAAACCTACAAATATATAGAGGATATTTGTCTTTTTAGGTTGAATAACATATTTTATTTCATCGGGAAGCAAGAAAACTTATATAAACGTTTTCTTGCTTAGAGATGAAATAAAATATGTTATTCAAGACAAAACGACAAATGTTCTATTTATTTTATGATTTTACAATCATTTTAGGTAAAACAACATTGACTACTTTGTCCGCCAGTGGGATAACACTTTTATTTCACTGATAAAACGCGGTATTCCACTACTGATCATAAAATAAAAATACATATTAATGATTAAATTAACAGTGTCAATATCAAATATTTACCACAAATGGTTATATATGATATGTAAATAGAAGAAAATACCCACAACAGTTAAAGCGTTGAAAGTGGTTCATAACATTTGTCGTATTATGAATCTGTGGGTAAATAAAAAACCAAAATATCAGGTTGGCAGTCATTTAGAGTAAATAACTTATCAAGACGAGCATACAACATGGTACGGCTCAGGTATTCTTTATCTTAAACAGGATTTTGACACTTACATCTGGCTCTTACAGATACAAATGTGCAAGCAAAGAGCAGGGTCTGGTACAATGAACATGATGTAGTTGCTACTGATAAAGGTAAATGGTTTGTACGGGTTTAGGTTTCAGATGCCGAGATTATCGGATAGAAAATAACCGTAAGGGAAACGGTCACCAACAGAAGCAGAAACTCGGGCGTGGTTGGACTATCCAGCTATTACTCAGGAAAACAAAAATCCAAATATAACCGAAAATCCGCCATTGGTTTTATCATAACAGACCTCCCGACATTCATCGATATATTCCGATAGGGCGCACTTGACGCGATTGGCGAAGATCTTTTCAACTACTCGGCCACACGGTTTGATCCTTGTTGCGAAATATCATACAGCGATAGCGATAACAGTAAATGAGTCTGTGGGTTTGATCCTTGTTGTGAAATCTCATACAGTGAATGAGCCTGTGGGACTTTCAACGGACGATAGTTTTACTAGGTAAATTAAACTCCTATATTAATGATGAATTATTCAAGGTTGTCTCGCTGGTAGCAAAATGGAGACTTTATCAAGTCAACTTACAGAATAGTCAGGTATGAATTTTAGGACTCACCATATATAATCAGTTCAGTCGCAGAAAACACGAGCAGAAAAGTAAAAGTATTTTTTCGTTGGCTCATATTCCTGTTGCGATAGTGTCGCATAAGGTAGACCAAGAAGATGACCAGGACCTGTACAACTGAGAATCACACCATGGCTCTACTCCATGTCAGACACTGTAAAAACACTTGGATAACTGGAAGTAATAAAATGAAGAAACCTATGATCAACCGAGTTCTGTGCCGAGTTTAAGTCTAGTTCACAATCCGCCTACTACGGACAATTTACAGCGATTGTCGTTTTAGAAAACCCGAGCGCAAAACGTACGGCGTCCCTTGTCTGTATTCCGTACCGTAGACGGTCGCAGATTTGCCGTAGATACGTTTGTTCTGCATAATGCCAATTCTGCGGGTCTTGCGTAAGGGGTACGGCTAGTAGACGCTCTACGATGACAGTAAAAATCCTCAGACACACGGTCTTTATAACGCAAGTCCTCTTGAATTCGATCATTGTGTCCAGCAAGTCAGAAGTATATCTCATGTACTACCTCTGTGTGTGTTGTGCAATCAGCGCACACAAAACCTGCCCGATACAAGTCACCAGTCTGTAATTGAGGTATAATGTTGTAGTTGGAAGAAACTTACCTATACAAAGTAATGTGAGATGCACAAACAACAACATTAGAGGCTGAACTGAAATAAAATGAAAGCGAATAACATGATTGGAAAGGTAGGGTGTATGATAAGATATTACACGAGAATGGAATTAATACACAACCTGGAAACAGAAACGTGAACATCTAATAAGCACTTTAATGTAAATTAATGTAAACTGTCTAGAGAATGGGAGTATTAAATTCCTTGAGCGTGATTTGGATGAGCGTGATTTGGGTGAACTGTCTAGAGTATGGGAGTATTAAAGTCATTGAGCGTGATTTGGGTGAACTGTCTAGAGAATGGGAGTATGAAAGTCATTGAGCGTTTTGGGGATATTGGAATCACTTGTAAACTACAATATTGTAAAAGTTGAATTTCTAGTAGAAATATCAGTCCAATAGATTAATTACTTTCAGTATTTACATGGATGTGATATTTCCTGATATAATCTGGCATCTAAATATGTCTGTAAACTTAAACTTTTCGTTAATCGCCAGTAAACAAGTCGTCGTAAGGGGGCGGGGGGGGGGGGGTGTCAAGATAATGCAGCTCGACCGCCATTATTTTAACGTGTTCGCGAATCTTATCAATGGACCCGTTGCCAGGAGTTTAAATGTAAAATAAACAATCTGGCTACGTATTATTGTGGATAAAACAGTAATACAGTTGATAATCTTTACATAAATATAAATCACGTATGGTTACTTTACTTTAATATATAAATAACTACTCTACACTAGTCCTTCTCATTATTGGGTGTGGGGGGGGGGCTAGTGGACTAGAGTGCCGCGCTTCGACCTCTAGCTGGCCGGCCACCTCGACACTTATGTGAAGAACGTAATTGGAGGGATAAGGTGCAGAGTATAAGGCGGTTGTGTGACCTTTGGCTCACACGTGATGTAACTTTAATCGGAAAAGTAACCTTAGTGCAATCTTTAATGATGTCTAAGCTGTGGTATACGCTAGCAGTAGTTCCTATTCCCAAATGGGCGGAAAGGGAGATAACCGTCATAATTAAAAACTTTTTATGGTGCAAAAAACGACCGCTTATAAAACTGTCAACTTTAATGGGTAATTTATTTGATGGGGGACTGAAAGTCCCTTACTTAGTTTTAAAGGGCAAATCATTATGCTTGAAGTGGTTAAAGCGTTTTTATGATGAATCTTATCATTATTTATGGAAAGATACAATGTCTTATTTTTTAAAGAAGTATTGCAATTATGGTTTTGTAAATGAATTATTTTATATAACTTATAAACAGGCAGAATTAAACAAATTACCAGTGTTTTATAGGACGTTGCTCAGTGCTTGGCAGGATATTTCCAGTGCAAATTTTAAAAAAATAGATAGTTTAAACGATATTTTAAATCAACCATTGTTTGATAATCGTCATATCTTGCATAATGGTAATAGCCTCATGTTTCTTGATTTTAAGGCAGCTGGTATTGTTTTTACCCTTGCATTCTATTAAAGATATGATATTAGATTTTAATCCAGATTTTAATGTAGATAAGCTAGAACCATTGTATGATTTATTGCTTAGTAGTATTCCAGTTGAATGGTGTGATATTATTAGGACGTCGTGTGGTGATTATAGTTCTGACGTATTACCCGCTATTTTATATGACGATACAGTTTGTACAGTTGATTCTTTTACTGCGAAGTTTTGTTATAATGTTTTATTAACTAGTGTGTATAGACCTCCAACTAGTTATGACTATTGGGAGAAACTTGGATATAATTTAGATTGGCAGAAAGTATGGAAGGGTGTTTTTATTAGATTTAAGAATCCTGATTTAACTAATCTCGATTTTAAGTTAGTTCATAATAATGTACTGTGGACGAAGGATAGATTATTTAAAATACGTAAAGTTGATGATGACATATGTCCTGTATGTAAATCTAAGTCAGAAAGTATCATTCATATATTTTTAGAGTGTAGTGAATTAACTGTTTTTTATTTGTATATTAAAGATTTACTGACTGATGTATTTCATAATGGCTTTTCACTGTTAGAATTTCAGACATGGGTTTTATTTGGTGTTCAGTCGAAAGATGTTGCTTATGACCTGTTAAATCTACTTTTTAGTTGTTTGAGACAAACTGTTTATCGGCGTCGTATTTTAATGATGAATAAGAATGTGTCTGTTAATTTAATACAACTTTTTAAAAGGATTTTTAAATTAGCTTTGGATGAAGTCCAAACATATTTTAAATCTAAACCTATTGAATTTCATGGAAAGTTTTTATCCTTTATCCCTTCTGTTGTACTAGACAATAATATTGTGAAAGTATTGTGATATAATTATTATTTACTTATCTATAGTCATATTTTTATATTCAGACTGTGATATGTTTATTTTTTTAATGTTTTATTTGTACACACTTATATGTATGTGACTGGATTTGAATAAAATAAAAAAAAAAAAAAAAAAAGAGTGCCGCGCTTCGACCTCTAGCTGGCCGGCCACCTCTGGCTTGCGGCTGTGGTTTCGAGCCCTGGTGTGACCGTATGTGGCATGGAGATAGGGGCGCCTTCTCAACCTCGTGGGTTTCCTCCGGGCACTCCAGTTTCCTCCCACTGCTAAAGACCCCTACGCGCAAGCGAATTATTGAAATAAAAATGTAAAACCATATGTTAGTCCCGAAATGACCTTGTTTGGTTGAGTGGGCGTTAAACCCCATTTCTCTCTCTCTCTCTCCCTTCTCATTATTGTCAACCTGTCAGGCATAACAAAAGATAAATGTTTAGCGTTGATTTAACATTCGAGTCATTTTTAATACTTGTGTATGCTATGCTTTTTATTTGCATAAAATAATCGTGTGAAGAAAACTGAGGTCTTTTGTATGTCTGACGCTGACCCGGTCATCCTGATCCGTGCTTACACACGGCTTCCATTTATACAACATATTATTATGTGCATGGTGGTGATACGTGCCATATTTCGCCAGGATTTCATGGAAGCATGCGAACTGATTGAACATTGATTACCAGTAAATATTGAAACGTGTCTTTGTGTGAACCTGACGGTGTGAGTATATTACAACAAGGTGCAGGTAATTTATACTTACACCACCATTTGTTTTCATTGGTTTCTAATGTCTTCTCGACTACATCAGGGCTGGCTTCATCTTCTTCTAATCGACCTTTTATAAATAAAACGAAGAGTAAAGATAGCACCAAGTCCGCAGTTCTCGCTTCGACTTCGGAGTGATAGGACGTATTTAAGACAGCTCACTTTAGCAAGCCATTGTGTACTCTGTGTAATGTGCTTAGACCTATGGTTATTTACCCGATCAATTTCAAGTCTATTGTGTTTGTTAACTGTGTTAGGGCCTAGGGCCCTGCAAAATTTAAACGATGACCAACGAAGAAAAGAAGACGTCGACAGAGAAAAGGAGTTACAGTAAGGAGTGTCTTGTGGAGATAAATGTTGTAAATTTGAAAGATATAAACATTGACGATTTTATTCAAGCTGTGGAAGATACGATAGGAGAAGGACAGTGTAATGCATGTGTTCCCAGGGGACAGTGACATTTAGAGATCACTGTTAGCACAACAGAGAATGCCAAGAAATTATCTGCAGGTGTAAAGGTTGGTGATAGAAATTATGAATGTAGGATGCTGTTCTCTCCATTTACCATTGTGTCCTTTATGAACACCCCCCCCCCCCACTATATTGATGACGATATTATTGTAGAAAAACTAAGATACCATGAAATCGAAATAGTAAGCGATATCATACGTCATTACTACAAGAACCATCGATCATGTGAGAAAGGCACTCGACACGTAAAATGCAGGTTCCCTGACCATATTAAATCCCTACCATGGGCTATGAACTTTGACACAATTGATGGGTTAAAACGTTTCAGGGTTATCCACAATAATCAAACCAAGGTATGTTTTAAATGCTTTGGTAATGACCACATAATTGCTGAATGCCCGAATATTAAATGCAGACGATGTTTTAACTACGGCCATATGGGTACTAAATGTCTAGCATCAAGGTGCGATAAATGTTTTAAATTTGACCATGAATGTATATGCGAGTTGGATGTAGACGATGATACCTTCTCATCCAACTCAGAAGAAAACATGTCTAGTGATGAAGGAGAAAACTTCACAAACATTAAAATACCCGATGACAATACTAAAACAACAACTACTACTACAACAACAACAAACAATACAGGGTCAAAAGATAGGTCTAAAGACAGCATACACTCAGACAACAAACCCAAACACGAGAAACAAAAATTAGACGAATCACCTAATGACGATGAAACCCATGATGTCGATATAATCGCCATTAACGAGGAAATAACACCAACAGAATCCACTAGAAACGATGACATCGAAACAGACATAGCTACAATAAACGAGAATGACTATTCTATTATACCAGAAACAGCGGTAAAAACACCAGAAGCAGACGACACAAGAGGCGTTCCTAACAGACGTGGGCGCCTGATAACATCCCCTAACATTAAAAC
Organism: Patella ulyssiponensis; assembly: GCA_963678685.1. Taxonomy (NCBI): domain Eukaryota; kingdom Metazoa; phylum Mollusca; class Gastropoda; family Patellidae; genus Patella; species Patella ulyssiponensis. The sequence goes on from OY783225.1 coordinate 3,146,942, forward strand.
CATCCTTGATGCTGTGTCCAATCGTATGAAGAAAAATGAAAAGAGCGACAAAAAAGAAACAGGAAAAAAACAAAACAAAGAGACAGATAAAACTAAAGAAAAAGACAAGAGCCAAGACAGCGACAACTTTAACCTAGAAAGATGTAGGAGGTAGAGGAAGAACAAAGAAGAAGAGTTAATGTTTATACGTACCTGCTACCCACCCGTTATTCTTAAGTATCACCAACCTGAAATAAATATCTTAATAATTAATACCTTTCTTATTATCCCTCTAATCGTATCAATAATGCCTAAAATTATATCCTTCAATGTAAACGGTCTTAGAGACCCTAGTAAGACAACCATTCTTCTTACTTATCTTATCGAAAACAGTGCCGATATAATATGTCTACAGGAAACATGGTGGGACGACAATGATCCGCCTGCCCGACTCCAGCAATGGGATGGTCCTATACTTTACAGTAATTTTACGAATAATAAGCGGGGGGTAGCAGTTTTAATAAAGAATAAATTTAAAGACAGCATTATTAGTCATTACACAGATAGAGAAGGTAGATTCATTAAAGTAAATTTATGTATAGATAACAAATTCATATCTGTTTTTTCTATTTACAGTCCAAATAATGTCAAAGAACGAATTGAATTTTTTAAAGAGTTGGAGAACCAGCTTGATGTCAGTGATAACAATATAGTAGCTGGCGACTACAACGAAGTCTTCAACAATTATCTAGACCGGAGCCAAGGTATGCTTACATCTAAAGCTGGCTCTCTAGCGCTTAATCAATTCACTTATAATAATAATCTCTGTGATATATATAGACATAAAAACCCTGACAAACGTTCTTTTACACGTAAATTATTGGTTAATAATGAGTATAAAATGAGTCATATTGACCACATTTTAATTAGTCGTAATTTGATTTTAAATGTTTTACATGTTAATATAACACACACGTCTTATTCCGACCATAGCGTTGTTAGTTTAGTAGTTTATCTTACAGACTGTGACCGTGGTAACGGTGTATATATTTTTAACAATACCCTTCTAGACAATAGCGTATTCTGCCAGAATGCAGAGTCTGTGATTTTAAAAGAGCTTTCTAACCCTTTGTTTCAATGTAACGACCTTAATATGTTAGTTGCATGGGATAACTTGAAATATAAAATAAAGCAGACAGCTCAAAATGTTTCAAAACAAATAAAGACTAAAGAAAGAAAACAATATTACAACATACAAAATAGACTACAAAATGAATATTCCAAGTTATCCCATGGTAATTACACTGATCTTACAATAATATCTGTATTAGAAAGTGAATTAGAACTATATGAAAGAGAAAAATGTAATGGGGCCATATTAAGATCCAAAGTCAAACACTCAACAGAGTGTGATAAAAATACCTCATACTTTTTAAATCTTGAAAAACAGAGACAGTCCAATAATTATATTAAAGAACTTTTTAATGATAATGGAGATAGTTTAAGAGATGCTAAATCTATTCTGGACGAATGTTCTGATTTTTATAGTAAGTTATATACTAAAGAACCTGATAATTATTATGATATTAGAAACCTATGTAATGTTATATTTAGAACTGTGTCCATCGATGATAAAAACTTGTGTGCTAATGTAATTACTTTAGAAGAACTTACCGCCACTTTAAAATCTATGTCAAAAAATAAATCTACAGGCCTTGATGGACTTAGCCCAGACCTATTGGGCCCCATATACTATAATGTTATTAATTGTATTTTTAGTAATAGAATTATGTCTCGTTCTATGAGAAAGGGGATGTCATTCTAATATATAAAGATAAAGGTGACAGAAGAAACTTGAAATATTATAGGCCCATCTCACTTCTGCAAACTGATTTTAAGCTTTTATCTAGATGTCTTGCTTTGAGACTACGAAAGGTAATAGGGTCGATTATCTCCCCTGAACAAACTTGCTGTGTGCCAGGGAGGAATATTTCAGACAATATAGCATGTATTCGTGATATAATAGACTATACTGAAGAAAATATTGATGGTTTTATTTTAAAACTTGATGCGGAGAAGGCCTTCGACCGAGTATCACACGAATACATGCTGTATGTTCTGAAATGTTTCGGATTTGGAGAAAATTTTATTTCATCGATTAGAATTATGTATACTAATATTTTAAGCTGTGTTATTTACATTTTGGGGCTTAAAATTGCTTAATTTTGTATGAAAGGCCTTTAATAACTTATAACTTAGCCCCTAGTAACTACCTCAAGCGTTGTGATACGTTTTCAAAAAATTGCCAATTGTCGGTATTGCTCTGTGTTTGAAGACCGGCGTCTTGGTTGCATCCTAAAAATTGCTGGATAATACGCGTCTACATGCTGAGTGCCGCAAGCTCTCTATTTATGAAGTGTACAATAGGTATCGCATGTAGTCGCATTTATCAAGTTCAACTATTTAAAAAGTCTAGTGTCCGGATATTTGATTGTGGTGCGATTTTGACGTTCACGTCCAAACGACTGAATATTTTGAACTGAACTTTTCAGACAAGGTAAATACACAATTCCTCTGTATTTTGGCGTTAAAATTTCATACGTATACGAACTTGTAATTTTCAGATTCTATGAAATTCGGGATTCGCACTTTAAATGTAATGGTCATCTCTCCACTTTTTTTAAGATATCAAGATCAGTTCGGCAAGGGTGTCCTATGTCTGCTATGCTGTATGTTTTATGTGCTGAACCCATGAATCTTTTAATTAAACAGTCTCCACTTAAAGGTATAACAATCAAATATAGTAATCTTACTTCAATTATTTACCAACATGCTGATGACACGAATTTTACTCTTGCTGACCCTGAATCTGTGAATAAAGTTTTTGACGTACTGCAAATATACTGCAGCGCCTCGGGAGCGAAAATGAATTTAAATAAAACTGAAGTAATGCCAATAGGTAAATGTAGAAATAATACCAAATTTCCTTTTAGTAATTCTGTCAAAATCGTAAAAGACTCAATCTTAATTCTTGGAATCTACTTAGGCCCCAATATAAAAATGTGCAATGACCTTAACTGGAATAATAAAATCTTAAAAATTAAATGTATTTTAAATTTATGGACTAAAAGATGTATCTCGTTACCAGGAAAATCTATAATTATACAGGCACTGCTTCTGTCACAGCTCTGGTATTGTGCAAGTGTTGTCCCTATAACTGATTTAGTTGAACAGGAGGTTAATAGAATAGTCCGAAAGTTTCTATGGTCAGGAAAACCTGCACTAGTACAATACCAGAGTGTAACAGCTGGTAGGACTGAAGGTGGTCTAAATCTGCCAAATATCAAATTAAAATGTCAATCATTGTGCCTTAAATGGCTATCTAAAGTTTTTGACCCATCCTATGAACACATATGGAAATCTGTAATGTTTTACTATTTAAAGAAGAATTTTGATGTTAATAATGTTACTGATGTTTTTAAATTATATTATAGTAAGATAAATTTAGATAAATTACCTCAATTCTATAAACATTTGTTAACGGCCTGGGATGATCTGTGTAAGGGTGTAAGACCTGTGCCTACCTGTACTCGGGATGTATCTTTACAACCCATTTTCAATATCCCTTTAATTAAGCATAAAGGGAGACAACTCAACCTTGAATTATTTAAGACAGCTGATATAAAAACTATTTATGATATTATATACTTTGTAAAACCAGGTTTTATTCCAGAGCATTCCATTATTGATACTATTCATTATTTTTATCCTGATTATGATATAGACAAAATTATAAAGAATTTCAATATTATTAAGACATCTATACCAGATACGTGGCTACACATAATTGTAAATGATTGTTACACAGGCACGGATGATGCTGATTTTAATTTGACAATCGATGGTGTCACTGTGACACCCAGTGCTTTCACTTCAAAAAAATGCTACAAACTACTAATGAAAAATTTTCTTTTAGAACCTAAGTCCTTACTCTTTTGGCGAAATAAAGGCATTAATTGCAAATGGCCAGTTGTGTGGAAAAACGTATTTTTAAACTTTAAAAACCCCAGATCAATAGAATTGGATTTTAAATTAGCTCATAATATTTTATGGACGATGGATAAACTTCTTAAAGTTAATAAGACTGTTACTAACATTTGCCCAGTATGTAGGATTGATATTGAAGATTTACTACATATGTTTTATTATTGTAACCATTTAAATGATCTCAAACTGCTTGTAAGTGAAATAATTACTGATATTTTATCAAACACACTAAATGTTCAATGCTTTTTATCTGCCCTTTTATTTGGTCCACAATTTAAATCAAATACCTCAGAATTATGTAATATTGTGTTATCTAGTGCAAGAGAGGTAATCTATAGGCGAAGAATGTTAATTTTAAAAGCTGATAATATTTTACATCATATAGACATTGTTTACATTTATAGGAAATTACTAAAGTCCAACCTGTTCAACATTAGCAAATATTATAAAGATAATCAATCAAAATTCAAAGATAAATTCATTTATCCCTCATTATTATTTAAGTATGAATTAAATGGTAGCATTGTTTTAGATTTCTGACATGGATGTAGTAATTAAAATGAATTTGATAATAGCGTAACCCTTGATTTTCAAATACATGTATATTGTTGTCCTAATGTATTCGCTGTAATGATGTAAACTGTGTTATTACTACCCTCTATGTCTAAATAACTCCTTACCAATTAATAATAATTTAATATATGTAATTTATTTTGTCTCTTCTAACCTCATGACTTTTCCCCAGTACTATATAGTAGTCCAGAAATGACCTAGTAAATTAATATACACTCTGAATGTAACCAGTTAAGTGGAATCTGATCAAGATTCAATATTGCAAGGGAGATAACCCATTTTTTAAAATTTTACAGCATAATAATTATATATATATTATTCTTATACCTGGTAATTCAGCTAACCTTTATTATAAAATCTGTTCGGGAGACTATACTACCTCGAAACCTTTAGATCTTTCGAACTTCGAGGTTAACCATACCTGAACTTAGTTGTGTTGCCCCAAAATTGTCTCTTAAATGTATACCTGAAACTGTCCTAATACCTTAAAAGCCACTTCTCAACCCCGAATGTAATATAGACAAAATACCATAAGGCTTTTGCGTAATCTTGGTAATTTTTTTCAAAATAACTCCTTCCACCCCCTTTTTTCTATAAGATCCGTATATATTTTACACATCCTCCGAAGAACTACTAATTCTTCACCGGAGAACCTAATGGAGTCAAAATCTCCGTACTTGCTACTATTTTTACCAGAATCGCTCATTATTTCTCAGTTTCGGGACAATCTAATAAATTTTCGCCTCTTCCGAAGAATTTCTGATTAAATATGTTATAGTCAAACGTAATTTAAACTCGAACCACTCCTTTTTTCTACACGTAAACTTACCTTATAGAGACGGTCCGAATCTCCAAACACCCCCCCTGAATATTCCGTTTAAGAACCTATCCGAAGAGCATTGAATTAATTCATCAGTAGAAGTAATAGCGTCTTGTCTACCCTTTCCTTTTAAACCTTGGTGTTTTTAAATTATTAAGAACCTCTCTGTATCTCTCACTTCTATGAATATTCAACAACTGTTCCCCCAAAAATCGTTTAAAAAGTAATCTATATATAATAAGCCAATATCTTTTAAAAACAGATAGATTCTGTTAAAAATTTCATACAACCATCTATAATTATAATTTACAATTTCAATGGAAATATCACCCACGAAAATTAATTATTATTTTATTAATCTTCATCTTGTAACGTTCAATTCTAAAGTTTTATCTTCAGACAAGAAATTTAAAGACTAATCTGAATAAAATTACTTGTTTATTTTGGACTTTTTAGCCAAAGATCTCATTCCTTTCATTACTATTTTAATTTTTTCAGCAAAATGTCTCTTTAAATAGCAGACGAACGGAAGCCGTCTGCACGAAGCTGACCCACTTTTTCAACCGAACATGTTAACATAAACACTGAATCTGTGCCAGCAATACAAGCCCATATCATCTAGTTTAAAGTAGCCTATATCCACCATAGTAAACTTGATCATCCAGAACACTAAAAAAATTAACATGGAAATCTGCTATTGCAAACCTTTTCATCAGATTTTCTCAACCATTTCCTTAGTATCAACAACCTTTTTGCTCAGTCCCTCTTTTTTATGTATTAAAGTCACCAAATATAGTAATTCCTACAATATGAAAAACTATTTTTTAAATTTAAAGCCTATTTTTCTGTTAGACACTGTGTACTCAACACACCATTACCTCCCTACTAGAAGTCCTTCTGTTAACCTTTTTAAAGAAACTATTTGCAAGTCCTTAATTTAATACAACTCACCCACTAAGAATAGTAGCCATTTTGTCACCAAATAATGTAATAATTCTTGCTTCTAGAATGATAAATATTTAAGGAAAACATTTATTGTCACTATCTTTGATAGCGAAAAACATAAAACCATTGTAAATATCTTGTTCTATAAATGTGTATTTGTCAGGCAAGGATTTTAATTGTAAATAGTATATTTTAACTTTTTTTACTCTTTTGTACATACTCGACTCATCCTATACATCATATAAATAATCAAAAATATTTGTTCTTATCAGTAAACATTACTGCACTATAGATTAGCCTGAATACACATAATTTAGTATTTTCCATTGTATATAAGTATAAAATGTTACAAACATTTAGAAATTATCAATTATTGTAAATATTCTTATCAATATATATGTTTTATGTGAATAAATATCTTACAAGAAAAAAAAAAGAGTGCCGCGCTTCGACCTCTAGCTGGCCGGCCACCTCTGGCTTGCGGCTGTGGTTTCGAGCCCTGGTGTGACCGTATGTAGCATGGAGATAGGGGCGCCTTCTCAACCTCGTGGGTTTCCTCCGGGCACTCCGGTTTCCTCCCACTGTAAAACCATATGTTAGTCCCGAAATGACCTTGTTTGGTTGAGTGGGCGTTAAACCCCATTTCTCTCTCTCCCTTCTCATTATTGTCAACCTGTCAGGTATAACAAAAGATAAATGTTTAGCGTTGATTTAACATTCGAGTCATTTTTAATACTTGTGTATGCTATGCTTTTTATTTGCATAAAATAATCGTGTGAAGAAAACTGAGGTTTTTTGTATGTCTGACGCTGACCCGGTCATCCTGATCCGTGCTTACACACGGCTTCCATTTATACAACATATTATTATGTGCATGGTGGTGATACGTGCCATATTTCGTCAGGATTTCATGAAAGCATGCGAACTGATTGATCATTTGATTACCAATAAATATTGAAACGTGTCTTTGTGTGAACCTGACGGTGTGAGTATATTACAACAAGGTGCAGGTAATTTATACTTACACCACCATTTGTTTTCATTGGTTTCTAATGTCTTCTCGGCTACATCAGGGCTAGCTTCATCTCAATCTAATCGACCTTTTATAAATAAAACGAAGAGTAAAGATAGCACCAAGTCCTCAATATTCCAAACAGAACAAATCTAGATGTAGGGAAAGCAACGTGTATTTAAAGCCAGGATTTCATATTTGCTAAGAAAGTCAAAACATAATAATTTCTATCATACGATCATAGGCATTATTTCCCACATTTAGAAATCATTCACACCGGAAATAATAACACAATTACCCCCTTTGTTTTTCTATTCCCCCATAGAATAGCTATCTTCAAACGTTTGATATTTTTGCCAATTTCTCAACTGGCAATAGTGAATTATAGGATTAATAGGATTATTCTTTAACAAGGTAGGACTGTGTAAAGATACGATCGATTTTAAGGCATTATTTTAATACATTTGAAATATAACTTAAAAATATGAAATTCTGGCTTTAAAAAACAAGACTCCTTGTCATATTATTGGAACAAACTTGACGAGTCAAAACCAGGTACAACAAGTCTCAACGTATCGGCATTCGATGCGCTTTTCGGCAGATCATGTGACATCTACAAGTAGATTAGTATATCGTTCTTTAAAATCTGATTAAAATACAAATTTATATTTCGTTTCGTTTCTTTATACCCTTGATGGCCTACACCACATGAAGATCTGACCACTTGGGCTGGTGGTCGCTTCAGAGGTCATACGGGCAGCTTTTGACTTTATGACGTCAGACATCAATTAATGAATCAACGTTGACGTTTCAAGGGGTTTACCGACAGTTCCGTGCAGATCACGCCATGACGTCGCAGTAACAGACCGTTTCATTGGCTAATTCCCCACATCAACTAAAACGCCTTCCAGATCCTAGTGTAGTGAAGACAAGTAAAACGAAATTTTGAACTATAAAAAAAAAAACAAAACGAAATAGGATCTGTGTTTTTATCAGATTGATCTATGTTGTAGGTGTTCAGCACACAATACATCATGAATATTGAATTACACAGCACACTCGTGGAATCATAGCTTTATAGACCATCAAGCACAAACAATACATCTTGGATATTACAGCACACAGTACACTCGTGGAATCATAGCTTTATAGACCATCAAGCACAAACAATACATCATGACACAGATTTCATGAAGGCCAACATAAATTTGTTTCCTTGTGCCTTGTGGGTGGGGTATATAATAACATATGTACAATATGGTAAATTGATAAGATGTGCGCGAGCTGTATTATGTCACAATTACAGTCAACTGGTTTATTTGTTATCTCCTATATGTCCGGTCATCTGAAATGAAATGAATGGGGTTTAACGTCCTACTCTTCTGCACCTAACCTGGGCTAATGGAAGACAGTGTGCTATGAGGGAAATTTTACCCGGGCAGCGGCGCTACGGCCTACTCTTATATCGAATTCCAACTGCCAAGGGATGTGTACACGGGACCTCGGTTTTTGGACCCATCCGAATGACTAGGCAGTTGTTCCTTGTCAGTCCCTCCGTTCTGTATCACTGACAAGGGGCAACAACGCCGGAAAATCTCGGCAGATGCAGGGATCGAACACCCGAACTCCAGGCTAGCGAGCCAGCACCTTACCCACTTAGCCACATGATTCCCCCTGTCATCGGGACCACGCACCACCGATAGTCCTTATTTGTTGATGTCTTAACAGAATCAATCACCAAGCAAAGGCATATTCCACATGACATCGAGTTCAACAATCAGGCGAAATGGGGCAAGTGCGTGTAATGGAATGGGACCAGTGGATGGAATGGAATGGGAACCAGTGGGTGTAATGAAGGGAACCAGTGCGTGGAATGAAATGGGGTTTAATGGCTGCTGACCATCGTGATAAATACTTCGATCGTCTGAAACTAACATTTCTAGTTCAATAGTGACTTGCAAACCTGGTGTTGGTGCAAGTCAATCTTCAGGCTACTGTTCTTCGAGTACACCGGTCTCTCCCGGGTTTCTTTGTCGCATGCGTACGACTAGTCATTGCTATTGTCATCGCCGCACCCACCACTCTGTGGCTCTAATTTTCACGTGTTAGACCCGGACTATTATGTCATATACATATTTGTTACGGGGCTAATATTTCCAGCTTTTATCGGATGATGCAGCGAGCAAGAAGAACAGCTTCATGTTATTATATCTAACTTTATACTTGCACTATATCCTGTATTCAATGTGGGTATACAACAGTAGTATTGTACTCGTATATTTAAAGGTATAGGCCTATATACAGTATTCGTGTTTATTATATACAGTCCAGTCGCTTAGGTCGATATTTTCATAGAATCGTTCACTTTGTGACAAAGGCATGAGGATCGGCATATAGATAGTGTTTGGTGTTTTCTTTACTATTATTTATTTTTATCCTTTTCAAGCTGGCAATCACGACCAGGATGCAGGAACCCACCCTTTTGATGAAAATATAGATGCTTAATATCAGTCTTCACATTATAGTTCCAATTCCCTGAACTTTAATATGAACGACCGTCACATCCCTACTTCTCGTACTGTTAGTGATAGAATCCTAGAAAACCGTGTTTATAATATGTCACTGTAGATAACAGTTGAGATACCCCATGAAGTTATAATCTACAGCTCTAATGTTGTATGAGTCAATCTCGAGTCAGAGAATTCATTTTAAGAGGGGGGGGGGCATTTCAATAGAAGGCTTGATCTCGCCTTAATTACATACATCTTATCAAGCCCTTCACGTATTTCGCCACTAAATACGATTGTCACAAGCCCAGCTAGGGAACCTATCAGATTCATCGGTCGTCGTGAATAGCAAGTCTCGTGCTTTTAGCTAAAATGCCTACATGTGACAATCGAGTTGCAAAGTTCAAAGATCGATCAATGTCAAGGTTGCTGGTTTTTCACGAGTTTCTCAATTTAAAAAACACTGTTTGTTTATAGTGTGTTATGTGCCACGGACTCTGATTGGACAATGCTAAACACAACGGGCGTAAAAGTTCGGATATTGCTGAGTATAGAAGCAACGGTTAGATGTTGTAAAACTCGCGAACGTTGCTTAAGGAACATGAAGGGGTGGGGCATTCATTGGTCATTGTCCGTCTGTCTGTCACACGTATAAGCATACAGTTTATATGTCAGTATGACAGACAGATAGAATATTTTGTAGAAACATAATAAATTACATATTTTTTCAAACTAATTTTGATCCGTTATAATATCGTGGAGGAGTAAGGCCTGAGACATCTGCGTGCACTCACTTTCTTTAAATATGGTTGTATTTAAATCGGATATTGCAGTCGTGTACGGACAAAAATCAGACTCCGCAATTCCTCTGAATTGGCACAAAAAGGGTGGGTTCTAGAGGGTTGAGAAACTCCACAATTCCTCTGAATTGGACCTGAAAGGGTGGGCTCTAGAGGGTCCACAAACTTGAAAAGAAATGATTATAGAATCGTGCCGATCTATGTGACAACCATAAGTCGCTGATAACCAAACGTAGATGTATGAATAAAATTCTATTATGTCATCTTATCTTACGATTCATAGGTTAGTTGAATGTCTGGCACCATGCATGTAAGTTATGTTAATCTTATTTTGTTGGTTGAGTCAAGGGCTCTAATGCATCAGTTGATATTTTAGTCCCGATATGACATAATTCGTGTCGAATGGACATTAAATTCCTCTTTCCCCCTCTCTTTAGTCAAGGTCTCCAATTAAAACCACAAACCTTATAACAGACATAAAATCTACCCATCTTGTAACTGATGTTAAAACCACAAACCTTATAACAGACATAAAATCTACGCATCTTGTAACTGATGTTAAAACCACGCACTCTTTAATTAATACATGTATATGACTTGACTCGATAATTATAAAACATACATATATTATTAGGATGGATTAGTGCTAAACAATGTTTCAATTATTTTATGTAATAATCCCGAAAAGTAGCAGGCATGGACTCCATTGGTAACTCTCTCTGTGTACTGGAATGTCTCAATTTTAGGTGTTGGGATTGACATTATTGGTGCTGATCTGCCATCTTGTTCATGGGTATAATCCAGGAATACACTTTGTTGGGAATGGTTACAATTTATTGAAAGCTAACCCAGAAGGAGGAGTTGGGGCTGCTGGTGGCGTAGACCCGGGTGTGAACGGCGTAAGACAAATATTCCAGTTGTCTTCAGGTAACATACAGATATTTTAACTCATTAGGAGAGACCCGGAAGTCACGTAACGAATGACAAAGACCATGTAGTGTTACGACAAATATACGAAAAGTAATACTAAGCTGTATTACATAAAAACTATTTGTTTAAAATTAATATTCTAATACCCTTTGTAGGACAGGGGAATACCGGAGTTGAGGCAGCAGCTTTCAGTTTAAGTGCAGGTAAGTTGGTCTCATACATTTCAAATTGTTCAGTGTCCGTTCGAAGTAGTGGACTGCAACTGTATGTCCAGCAGAAATTGATCAAGGCACGGGTCCCAGCTGTAAGACTCGTATCTAAAAATCTGTAAACCCGAACATATAACACATGTACTTGAATTAGTACGACCTATAGGGCAAAGACAAGCGGGGTGGGGGTATACAGTCGTCTATATTTGTGATTTTTCATTTTAGGGAGGGTTTGGATTGTCGATTGACGGATTTCTCAGTGTAGATTTCAAAGCTTTTAAAGCGAGTAGTGCATATAAGCTTCAGTTTGGACATTATCAGTCAACTCTTAAAGCTAGTAGCACCAGTCAGCCAGAACCAATTGGTCTTAAAATTGAGACTATTGCGGAAGCTCTGAATGCTAATTATTGGGGAGGTATTGAAGTCGCGAGGGCATGTGGAGGCCATCGAACGACTTCTTTGCATAATAAACAAACCAACCTGGTAAAGGCCTTATCTGGTTATGCTAAATTCAAACTGTTTGTACAGCACACAATGTAGCCTTTAAACTTTAATCTTTGAGCTTTTCAGATCCTAAATCAATGCAACGTGCATATAAAGTTCAAACTGAATTCATTCAGTAGACATCACAGTAGTATTCGACTGAGTTTGTATTTTACCCAAGCACAACTGTTCTCTTCATTTTAACGTGCATATAAATTATTGCTCAAACTGAATTTATTCGGAGGGCATCAGGAATCAACATTTTGTTCTTATGGTTATCTTATCGCTTGTTAAATAAACCCTGCTTCCACTCATCGACAACATGATCTTAGAAAACTACTTCTATATTTTATTTCTTTTCTTTTGTTAGACCCCCCGCTACGGATTCCTCTCACGTGGCCGTCTGGAACATATGGTCTTATAAAAACTACATCTGGATGTCCAGGCGGTAGAGTCACTTGGCATGAAGGATCGAGATATCAAGACGACTACAATCAACGTAGACATATGCCTCCACAAATTGAACTGAAAAATAAAAACGAGTGGTCTAATCCTAACCATATAGCAGGTAATGTTTCTCAACTTCATACATCAGATACACAGATCTTAAAATGCATATCTTAAACGGTGTACATGATCTCTGTCCGTTCCTACCTTATCAACAAAGATCTTAATATCCGTCAAACGGTATTGCGATATGAATGACACCCGTCCGTTTCTGATACACAAAATATGTCAAAGTGTGAAACTACAATTACATCATAGGATGGATAATGGCCTGGCGCATTTATACTACCACTACACCTCTACTACAACTGTACATCTCTACTACAAATGCACATCTACTACAACTACACATACACTATAAATACACCTACACCACAACTACATAGTCCATTACAATTATAGCATAGGATGGACAACGGCCTGACACATTTAGATGTACTTCAACTACAAAGTCAACATACACTGAAGCTACACATATATTCTACAAGTAGCCATATATGAGGTGGACCTAACACATAAGATCCACACACTTAAGTACCAATTTGTAACATTTTCAGGTTCCAAAGGCCAAAGTATCACCACGGAGTTCTGTATGAAGGGAGACAAGAAAATCACTGAATTTGATAGTGATTGGCCAGCTGGTGATTATTGTATTCTGAAATATGGAAACTGTCCAAAAGGTAAATTATTACATAGACGCTTTGTTGGGGTGTAGAATAAGGTAAAAACGGATAGAATATGCTGACAAAATAATCCTCGAATCCTCTAAATTCAGTTGCGGGGATAATCTGATACAGTGCACGTATTATATGTACAACCATAGTCTTAATCCCATAGATAACCTACGGCTATCTCCTACAATTTAAGTACAAAGCATTATTTCATATACATACATACACAATCTGATAGATATATGAATGTTTTCCATTCTCCGTAGGTTTCCAATCAGGCTCCATCTTCTGGGATGATCAAAACAGGAGCAATCATAATTCAAAGCGCGGAACATTACCAGATGGCGAGTATGGTGCAGATACAAGAATAGATTATTGTTGTAGGTAAGTATACCATTACAGATATCAGTGGAATAACAAAACAGTACCAGTTTTCTGTCATTGCTCAACACTTATCCTATTTCGTTTCGTTTTGTATAGTTCAAACTTTCGTTTGACTTGCCTTTACTACACTAGGATCTAGAAGAGTTGTTATCATTGACATGTTCTAGATGATGTCAGGGATTAACCGATGAAACGGTCTGTTACGGCGTACTTTTGCTGATTGATTAATCAGGGTCAAAAGACGCGAGTAAAAAAAATAAACAGTTGGTCAGATCTTCATGTAGTGTAGGCTATCGGAAGTATAAAAAACGAAACGAAATATTGATCTGTATATTCATCTGTATTTTACCAAGTGTAAAGAAAGTTTTCCTTAAGTTCCCCTTCGGACTGCTTTTGTCTGACTTGGATAGGTTTGTTTAAATGAAATTCTAGAACTTTTGTGACAAAGTAATTTATACATGGAACTTTGCTAGATTTGACATTATATTATATTGGACGTTTTCAACTATATACAACGTCTGCTAATGTGTTCAATATGTTATTTACGGAAAACACACGAATGACATCTGCTCGTTTTGACAAAAGGCACGATCTCATTAAACATCTTATTTATTCATATGTTATTTATAACCTACACATGATCTATGTGTTTAACACTCGGCAGAACTTCGCGACTTTAGAGGAAAGATGCAGTGCAGTTATAGAAACTATACTATCAATTCCAAATAAGTTAATCTGTCATGTATCATTATTCTTAATGGCCGTATGCTTTATAAAGCCATAATTAACTGACAGTAAGTCAGACTTGAATAGAGCTCCTTCCGATCTATGTCTATTCCATGTTCTCAATAAAAGAAGGGGGGTTGGGATGGCCTAGTGGACTAGAGTGCCGCGCTTCGACCTCTAGCTGGCCGGTCACCTCTGGCTTGCGGCTGTGGTTTCGAGCCCTGGTGTGAGCGTATGTGGCATGGAGATAGGGGCGCCTTCTCAACCTCGTGGCCCCCCTGGGGTGTAGGGGGTGATAAGAATATACCCTTCGTATGTCCTGCGTGTCGTAGAAGGCGACTAAAAGGATCCCTGTAATGGGGCAGCGTGTTTGCCGTGCGTTGCGACCCGTGTCGGTGGAGAGAGAGTGGAATCCTGGTAATTGAGTGGGGATTTGGCTTGCGAGCCCTTTCTCTGCAACACATTACTTTGGCCCATGGTTCACCTAGACGGGAGGTCAGTGTGGCCCACTCTGATCAATCGGCTCTGGTCGTGGTAGATGATTTGTTTTTCCTCTTACTGAGTTATTAGTTTAGTACAGTTAAACCTTTGTGTCCTGTAGCATCTTCTCAGAAGCAGCGGCTTGGGTCAATCGGATAAAGCACAAGGTTTCCTCTTTACTTTGTCTGAGTATATCACTGGTTGTTCTCGTTGGGCGCCAGCGCTGGACATCCGCGCAATAGCCTGTACGGATGTTGCAATCCTTGGTGATTGGGGAGCAGCCAGTGATGAATCTTTAAAGCTTAATAAATGGCTTCCCAAAATAAAAAAAACCCGTCCGCCGAAACGCGGACCGACAGACGAAATTTTTGATATTTCAAATAAAGCTTCCCGAACTTGGTATAGGTTTCTGGTTCTTGAGAGTACAAATGAAACCTCATTAAGTAAACAATCTCCTTTTTTAATTGCCAAGGGTCTCGCCGGATTATCTGGTGAACCTAAAAGCGTTAAAAAATTGAGGAATGGTACTCTCTTAGTTGAATGCGCTAAAGAGCAACATTCGTTATGTTTATTAAAATCAAAAACTTTAGCGGACATTCCTATAAAGGTAACACCTCATAATAGTCTAAATTTCTCTAGAGGTGTTATTAGGTCTCAGGATTTAGAAGGTAGCAATGAGGAAGAGATGCTTGAAAATCTCTCCTCGCAAGGTGTGACAGTTGTAAAACGCATTTCTATCAAGCGTAACGGTAACATCATCCAAACTAACACCTATATCCTGACATTCAACAAACCAGAACTGCCCAAAACAATAAAAGCTGGATTCCTCTTAATTCCAGTTTCCCCTTACATTCCAAACCCATTGCGTTGCTTTCAGTGCCAACGCTTTGGGCACAGCAAAAATGTATGTAAGGGAAAACCAATTTGTGCACGATGTGGCCAAGATGGCCACGAAAGTGAATCATGCCAACTCCAACATCACTGTGCCAATTGCAAAGGAGCTCATTTTGCTTATTCAAGAGAGTGTCCTTTGTGGAAAAAAGAGAAACAGGTGCAACAGATCAAAACGGAAAAAATATTTCTTACCCTGAAGCTCGGAAATTGGTTGAGCTTGCCACGCCATTGCCTGTATTTGCAACTTCGTTTGCAAATGTAGCGAAGCCAAAAACCGTTTCCGTTGCTTGTCAGACTGAGTTGCCCCTGCCAGCTTCCGGGCAGACAGGATCATCCACCAAGCCACCACTACCAAAGAAACCAGAATTTATTGCTCTCGGCACCCAGACAAGTTCGTCTACAGTGCCCGAAGCATCGGAGGAGTTTGTGCCAGACACTCCTCTATCAAATGGTGGAAAGCCACCCAAACTACCTCCAAAAGGTGGAAAACCACCAAAACCCCCCAAAAACCAGCCTTCTACTTCGAAGGCTGGTTCTAAATTACTATCCTTCCGTAGTAGGAAGGGTGAAGATGATCCTGTCCAGACCTATAACAGGTTCGGGAATCAGGACATCCTGATGGATGTTGTTGTGGATGTTCACGACCCCAATCCAAAACAGCATCCCAGGAGTCCTATTAAACATCTCTGACGATGGTTAATTCCATAATCCAATGGAATTGTCGTGGTATTAAACCAAATTTTAATGAAGTTCAAATCCTAATACAAAAATTTAATCCATTAGCTATTTGTTTACAAGAAACATATCTAAAAACAACTGATAAATTATCATTTAAACATTTTGTTGACTATCATCATTTTGCCAATGATGATGGTAGAGCACATGGTGGTGTTTCCATTATTCTTAATGGAGATGTCCCACAGAGTCAAGTTACCTTAACCACTCCTTTACAAGCTGTGGCTGCCAGGGTGACTTTACATATTCCTGTTACTCTATGCTGTCTGTACTTACCACCAAGTCTAAATCTAAACCCCGGGGATCTTGATGACCTGATTGAACAACTACCTCTCCCATTTATACTTATGGGAGATTTCAATGGGCATCATACACTCTGGGGTAGCCCCGATGATAATATCAGAGGTAATCAAATAGCTGACTTCATTAATCTTAATAATTTGTGCTTATTAAATGATGACTCGCCTACTTATCTACATCCTGCCACAGCTTCTTTTTCTTTCCTGGATCTAACCATTTGCTCTCCGGTCCTGTTTCAGGATTTTACGTGGAGAGTTAATGAAGATCTCTGTGGCAGTGATCACTTCCCTATTTTAATAGATAATAATGGACCCTCCCCGGTTGAAAGACCGCAGAGGTGGAAGTTACATAAGGCTGATTGGGCTCTATTTGAATCGTTGTGTCTCTTCTCTTTTGATGCAAAGGAGTTAGAAGATGCGGATGAGCCTATGGCCTTATTTACTTCAATTCTCCAAGATGTAGCTGAGCAGGCGATTCCAAAAACCACGACTGAACCAAAACGTTTCAATAACCCTGGTATAATGAAGATTGCAAATCAGCTCTTAAAGAGCATGATCGCATCCTGGGACGATTAAAGAACCATCCTTCCATGGAGAATATTGCGGCATACCAGATGGTCCGGGCGAAGCCCCGTAGAACCATACGTCAAGCAAAAAAGTCTTCATGGCAAGATTACGTCTCTAGGATCAATTCCCGTACAACATCCAAATCGGTATGGGATAGGATTCGTAGGATTAAAGGTAAAAGTAGTGCTTTATCAGTTAACCATCTCAATGTTGATAATACCACCTTAACAACATTCCCTGATATTGCTAATTCTCTGGCCAGTACTTTTTCATTTAATTCATCGTCCAATTTCTCCTCCAATGCCTTTCTAGGCATTAAACAACAACAGGAGAAAAGGCGACTTAATTTCAAGTCCCATAATGATGAATGCTACAATGATATCTTTTCCATTGCAGAACTTCGGGATTCACTCTTAATATTATTAAATCTTTATAACCGGATTTGGGTTGAAGGTAATTTTCCTCCTTCGTGGCACGAAGCCACAATAATTCCCATCCCTAAACCGGGTAAAGATCCTACGAATCCTACTAATTATCGTCCGATTGCTTTAACTAGCTGTATTTGCAAAACCATGGAGAGATTGATCAATCGAAGGCTTGTTTGGTACCTTGAGTCCAACAACCTCATTAATGATCTTCAGTGTGGATTTCGGTCCCAAAGAAGCATTCTTGATCATCTCGTTCGTTTTGAAACGTTCGTCAGAGACGCTTTCATCCAGAAACAACATTTAGTTGCTATATTTTTTGATCTGGAGAAAGCTTATGATACCACATGGAAATATGGTATCATGCGCGACCTCCATAACCTCGGGCTGCGAGGTCGCTTACCTATCTTCATTAAAAATTTCTTAAAAGATAGGTCGTTTAAGGTACGCTTGGGTTCAATATTCTCTGACCCCTTTCCTCAGGAAATGGGGGTTCCTCAGGGAAGTATTTTGTCTTCCACTTTATTTGCTATTAAAATTAATGCAATTCCTACGTGCCTTAAACTTGGGGTCGACGGCTCTCTATATGTTGATGACTTTCAGATGTGTTATGGATCGACAAGTATGCAGACAATCGAACGTCAGTTGCAGCTTTGTTTGAATTCGATTCAACGATGGGCAAATGACAATGGATTTCGTTTTTCCAAATCCAAGACTGTTTGTATGCACTTCTGTCAACGAAGAGGTTTACATCCTGATCCAGGGCTTACACTGGATGGCAGCCCCATACCAGTTGTAGATGAAACAAAATTCTTGGGTTTGATATTTGATAAGAAATTATCATTTATCCCTCATATAAAAACCCTCAAGAAGAAATGTCTGAAAGCCCTCAATATATTGAGAGTCGTATCAAATACTGACTGGGGAGCAGACCGTAAGGTCTTGCTCAGATTATATCGAGCTTTAATAAGATCTAAACTCGATTATGGGTGTATTGTGTATGGGTCTGCCCGCGAGTCTTATCTCAAAGAGCTTGATACCATACACAACCAAGGGCTTAGGATCAGTTTAGGAGCATTCCGAACATCTCCAGTGCAGAGTTTATACGTCGAGGCGCACGAGCCCTCACTGCACGACAGACGTGATAAGCTTGCACTGCAGTATGCTACAAAAATTGCATCTCTGCCTCATCATATTTCATTTAACACCATATTTAGACCCTATCATGAACATCTATATTCACTGAGAACTAATGTTATTCCATCATTCGGTATTCGCATTCAACCCCTTTTGTCTCAGGCAGGTATCAGCCATGACAGCATTGCGAATACCCCTTTCTTTGAGACGCCACCATGGTCTGTGTCTCCTCCCAAGATCGATCTAGATCTTACTAAAAACAAAAAGAAAGATACTAGTTCCACAGGATTTCAATCTCTCTTCAGAGAGTTAAGGTCTAAATATGGTGACTATGCTCCAATTTATACAGATGGTTCCAAAGATGGCGATCGGGTAGCTTCAGCTACTATCACGCCGTCTGAGACCATCATTGTTCGTCTTCCTCCTGCTGCTTCAATATTTACTGCTGAACTCCAGGCAATCTTTCAGGCTTTGGAGTTCATTAAATCATCTTCATCTTTAAAATACATAATATTTACTGATTCTTTGTCCTCTTTACAGGCAATAAACAATAAGCAGCTTGCACACCCTTTAGTAGCAGATATTTATCGTCTGCTACTATCACACGAGTTTAACAGCAAGGACACCGTCCTTTGCTGGCTCCCCAGTCATGTTGATATTAAAGGGAATGATCAAGCAGACTTAGCTGCCAAGTCTGCTTTAGATCTTCCCGTATCACAATTTCTTTTACCTTTCACCTATTTTAAGTCGTCCATTAACCTTTTTATATATGATCGCTGGCAACGGTCTTGGGATCTTGCAGACACAAATAAACTTCATCACATAAAGCCTCTCTTAGGAGACTGGCCAAGCTCCTATAAAACCAGCAGGAGGGATGAAGTTGTTTTGTGTCGCTCTCGCATTGGTCATACCTTTTTAACTCATATTTTCATATTAAAGCGAGAGCCTCAACCAGAATGTGTTCACTGTCATGTTCCTTTGACAGTGAAGCACATCTTGATTGAGTGCAATCATCTCAAGTCTATTCGAACTAAATATTACCGTTGCCAGTCAGCACGTCAGCTTTTTGCCCAACCGGAGCTACATGATAAATTGTTAGCATTTTTAAAAGAGACAAACTTTTACTTTAAATTTTAATTGTACATATTTATCATATATTGTGTTCTAAATATTTATATATGTAAAGGAATTGATATATTTATTTTTAATCATATTTTCTGTGATATTTGTTTTTATTTACATATATGAATACACCCCTGTGATATTGTTTTAATTTGTCTCGTTAAATTCACCATATGTCTGGCGCAATATAGCCCGGTTGGTGCTGACGTGCCATTAAACAACATTTCATTTCATTTCATTTCAACCTCGTGGGTTTCCTACGGGCACTCCGGTTTCCTCCCACGGCTAAAGACCCCTACGCGCAAGCGAACTATTGAAATAAAATTGAAACCGTATGTTAGTCCCGAAATGACCTGCTTGTGTTGAGTGGACGTTAAACCCCATTTCTCTCTCAATAAAAGATCTACCAACTATGCTGATGGTCTGTTATCTGTAGTGTTACAGATATCAGAAATGCATTATACTCTCCTAAAATCATTTAGAATCTCTCAATCATTTCTAAACGTTGTTTACTGAATTTTTGATGGTTTCTAGAAGTTTCCATAGTTACAGAAGATTCTAAAGGACGATTCTAGAAAGTTTGATTTCACAAATTGCTAATAAACAATAGATTACGATAAATTATCATAACCTCATCAGTCATTGGGTACATTATTCCACTATAAACACCCTCGCGATACTAACAAATGACCAATTCTCTGCCGAAGGTTAAATATTCCATTGACAATATCATTCTAGTAAATAAATTACTATGAGACAGTGAACAATAAACGCCATATCCTTTATATGACGATGTAGGGACGTTTAAATTAATTATTATCATTCATAATTTCAGACAGGATAGTTTACCAACCCATAAAATCCTGCTACCAATAGAAAAGCCCTTTATTTTGATGAAATATACCCGAGACTGTCAACGAGTAAAGGGTATGTCAGTGAGGGAAGAATATATAGTGTGGACAGATTACCCTTTGGGCAAAGACAAGGTTACAGGAGCTCACCCGTTTGATGATGGAGGAAAGGGTCTTCACAAATTACATTTTTGTTATTATGCCAAATCAGGTTCATCTATAATTGGATAAAGGATTTAACGATGTTCTAGATGAAATAATAATTGTTTGAACCTCGAAAATAAAGTTGTTTAATCCAGTCTTCTTTTGCATAAATGAATTAAATTGCGCACCATTGACCAGAAAGCGTACCCAAATTCCAATCCACGGATCGCGGGGATTATTTTATTATTAGTAACGACCATAATGTCAACGCTACCTACAACCTAACTACATGTCGTGGTGGATGTCGTGCACCAGAAGGCCTATGCTTATCGTTGATAACATCGCCACGTTCTTTAGTTTTCCCCATTTTACTTTCTACTGTAACATCTAGAGGGTCCACAAGCTGAAAAACGTAATTTTACGTACACTCAGGGATCATAAACCACAAAGTTAAAATCTGACATGCGCAAAAATATCGAAAATGAAATGAAATGGGATTTTACGACCTGCTGTTCCGCTCCTAAACTGGGCTAATGAACACTGGGATACGACATCCAACAGTGCGTTATATGGGAAATTTTGCCCGGACAGCATGTCGAAAAAGGACTGTGATCTTTGGGATTTAAACATACATGTTAAGTTTTATCGAATTCAGATAAAAATACCTGCCAAACAAATTAGTTTCTCTACGAAGTTACCAGACCTTGAAGTGCTCACATTAGATGTCCAATATTACTGCTCCGATAAACGGGGTCTCGACTATCCATTTTTATACGCCCACATTTTCACGTGGACGTATTATGCCGTCGTCCCTGTGTCCGTCCGTCCATCCGTCCACAATTTGTTTGTGGACTCTCTACAGGTCAGAATTCTTATCCGATTTTGACGAAACTTGATATATAGGTTTATCCCCATAAGGTCTCGGCTGCTTTCTATATTGGCATGTATAGGATCGAAACTTCATGGATTATGACCCTGATTGTACGAAAAATCATGTTTTTACCTTGTGGACCCTATAGAGGTCACAATTTTGAACCGATTTTGATGAAACTTGACATGTATGTGTATAACCCAAAGATCTTGGTTCCTTTAGATATTTGCGCCCATCGGATCGTAACTTCCTGAATTACGGACCCTGGTTGCCCGAAAAATCGTCCTTTTTAGGTTGTGGTCCCTCTGGAGGTCAAAATTATTATCCGATTTTAAAAAAAACCGTTTGATTATATCACGGTGACATGTTAATAAAGGTTGAGTTCGACTTTCGAAAAAATCGGACTAAAATTGACAGACAAAATGGCCGCCGTTTGTATGCGAATAGA
The DNA here is from genome assembly GCA_963678685.1 of Patella ulyssiponensis. Lineage (NCBI taxonomy): Eukaryota > Metazoa > Mollusca > Gastropoda > Patellidae > Patella > Patella ulyssiponensis. The sequence continues at coordinate 3,169,508 of OY783225.1, forward strand.
GTGAAAATATGTTATATCAAGGTTGTGGACCCTAAAGAGGTCACAATTTTAATTCGATTTTGATGAAAGTTGAAATACATGTTTATAACCTAAAGATCTTGGTTCCATTCCATATTTGCACAAACGGATCGTAACTTCCTATATTATGGCCCCTGATTTAACGAAAAATCGCCTCTAAGAATAAGAATAAGAATAAGAATAGTTTATTCTGTAATATAGGTCCAAGACCAAAAGTTACAAATATAACATATATATAACAATATTTACTTCATACATCATGAATTGGTGACATTGCTATTAGATTACATATATAATTGATAATAAATAATGTAAAATGTTAGAACAGGTCTGTTAGAGCAAACTTTTACGATAATTTGTAACCTTATAGATATACATAGAAATTGAGGACAAAATATGAGGATCACGGGTATTTTACAAGCTTAAATAATTATGTCGATTTACATAAAATAGATTAATAGTATCGAAAGAAACCGATCTTATATCTTTCGTTTTACAACATTCAAACATAAAATGGAATAAATCTTCTTCACATTGGTGACATAAGGGGCATGTCGAATCGACAGTTAGATTTTTCTTCAAAAGAAATGATTTTGTGGGTAAAAGATTCAATCTAAACTTTGTAATGTTACGTTTATGTTTAAAGGGAATATTACTTGATAAATAGTTCTCCTGGCTCAAACTGGTTTTAAAGTTAGAGTACTCCCTTAAACTTTCACTTTCTAGTAATTTTGCTGACCATTCTTGTAAATTAATATCTATTAATCTTACTTTAATTTGACTTAAAAACAAGTTTTTATTTCCAATACATTCACTGTCAAACGCAAAACCAAATCCTATAGAGTTTAAAATAGTTCTAACTTTGGATACCCAGTTTGTTCTTCCAGCGTGGTCTAATTGTCTTAACATAAGGTACACTTGCTTAGGATATCTTTCAATAGGCATAGACATAAGTCTACACCAATACTTAATACAAGATAACACATAGTCAATACTTAAAGGGTGTCTTCCACATTCTCCTAGGGTGCCAATATTTGATGAACTCTTGCTTATTCCTAAAATAAACTTGCAAAACTTACTATGTACTTTTTCTATTTCTGGTCTATATTCTACACCCCATAATTCGCTACCATACAGCAGAATTGGTTTAATTACAATGTCAAATATTTTGAAACAATCTTTTATCCCTAAACTTGTTTTTTGGATTAAACTTTTTATGGGTATCAAGGCCTTTTCCGCTTTGATTGACATATTATGTACATTTTTACCCCAGTTTAATCTAGAAGAAAATATTAGTCCTAGATAGTTATAATAGGTTACACTTTCTATTCTTTGATTATCTATAAACCATTTTTCATAGTGTTTAATTATTCCTCCGTTTCTGAAGACAACAACTTTAGTTTTATCAGGATTGACTTTGAGGTTAAATTTTTTACAAAAGCTACTTAATACATTAATCTTATGTTGTAAATCACCAACAGAATCGGAAAACAGTGATACATCATCGGCGTATAATAATGCTGATATTTCTGATGCTTCGGTAATAGTAAATATGCCTCTGTGACCTTCTTTATCCAACATTTCAACTAAATTGTTAATGTATAGACAAAATAATAATGGACTGAGTATACAACCCTGTCTGACACCAGAGTTACAATTAAAATACGAGGTTAAATGCGAGTTCAATTTTACACACGAGGAGACATTTTTATACGCCCACATGTTCATGTGGACGTATTATGTCGTCGCCCCTGAAATATAGGTTTATCCCCAAAAGATCTCGGCTGCTTTCGATATTGGCATGTATCGGATCAAAACTTCATGGATTATGGCCCCTGATTGTACGAAAAATCACGTTTTTAGCTTGTGGACCCTATAGAGGTCACAATTTTGAACCGATTTTGATGAAACTTGACATGCATGTTTATAACCCAAAGATCTTGGTTCCTTTCGATATTTGCGCCAATTGGAACGTAATTTCCTGAATTATGGCCCCTGATTGGCCGAAAAATCACCCTTTTTAGCTTGTGGTCCCTCTGGAGGTCACAATTATTATCCGATTTAAAAAACCGTTCGATTATATCACCGTTACACCCTAAGGAAGGTTGAGTTCTAATTTCGGGAAAATCGGACCAAAATTGCCATACAAAATGGCCGCCGTTTGTACGCGAATACTGTTAAAAAATGGTATATCAAGGTTGTGGACCCTGTAGAGTTCACAATTTTAATTCGATTTTGATGAAACTTGACATGCATGTTTATAACCCAAAGATCTTGGTTCCTTTCGATATTTGCGCCTATCGGAACGTAATTTCCTGAATTATGGCCACTGATTGTCCAAAAAATCACCTTTTTTAGATTGTGGTCCATCTGGAGGTCACAATTATTATCCGATTTAAAGAAACGTTCTATTATATCACCGTTACACCCTAAGGAAGGTTGAGTTCGAATTTCGGGATAATCGGACCAAAATTGCCATACAAAATGGACGCCGTTTGTACGCGAATACTGTTAAAAAATGGTATATCAAGGTTGTGGACCCTGTAGAGTTCACAATTTTAATTCGATTTTGATGAAACTTAAAATTCATGGTTATAACCCAAAGATCTTGGTTCCTTTCGATATTTGCGCATATCGGATCGTAACTTCCTGAATTATGGCCCCTGATTATACGCAAAATCGCCTTTTTTTAGCTTGTGGTCCCTCTGGAGGTCACAATTATTATCCGATTTAAAAAAACGTTTGATTATATTACCGTTACACCGTAAGGAAGGTTGAGTTCGAATTTCGGGAAAATCGGACCAAAATTGCCATACAAAATGGCCGCCGTTTGTACGCGAATACTGTTAAAAAATTGTATATCATGGTTGTGTGGACCCTGTATAGGTCACAATTTTAATTCGATTTTGATGAAACTTGAAATGCATGGTTATAACCCAAAGGTCTTGGTTCCTTTCGATATTTGCCCATATCGGATCGTAACTTCCTGAATTATGGCCCCTGATTGTACGCAAAATTGCCTTTTTTTTAGCTTGTGGTCCCTCTGGAGGTCACAATTATTTTCCGATTTAAAAAAAACCTTTGATTATATCACCGTTACACCTTAAGGAAGGTTTGACTTCGAATTTCGGGAAAATCAGACCAAAATTGAAAGACAAAATGGCCACCGTTTGTACGCGAATACTGTTAAAAAATGGTATATCATGGTTGTGGACCCTGTATAGGTCACAATTTTAATTCGATTTTGATGAAACTTGAAATGCACGAATATAACCCAAAGATCTTGGTTCCTTTCGTTATTTGCGCATATCGGATCGTAACTTCCTGAATTATGGCCCCTGATTTTCCGAAAAATCGCCTATGGTGCCTCTGGAGGTCACAATTATTATCTGATTTAAAAAAACGTTTGACTCTATCACCGTTACACCCTACGGGAGGTTGAGTTCGAATTTCGAGAAAATTGGACCATAGTGTAAAAATATGGTATATCATGGTTGTGGTCACAATTCTTATCCGATTTTTCCGAAAAGTCACATTTCTAGGTTGTGTACCGTCACACCATAATCATTGTCGGCTTCGAACATCATGAATATCAGACTGGAACTGACCAACAAAATGGCTGCTCCCAATACAGTATGAAATACAGGACTTAATGATGTAGGAAAAATCACTTTCGGTATTGCTTGTTCTCTATCCATCTCTCGAAAATGTGGGCGTATCCTGCCTGGCAGTGCCAGCCTATCTTTATACATGCTATCTAATGCAGTATACATTTTTCCATGCAAACCTTTCTTTATTATTACAGACAGGAGCTTAATTCTACTTAAATTATCATAAGCTTTACTGAAATCCACGAATAATACGAATAACCTCCCCTTGGACTTTGATAAATATTTTTGAATTAAACCCTGCAATGTAAATGCATGATCTAAATCGCCTCTATTAGCTTTGTAACATAACGCATACTATTTTTTATTAAACAGATGTTTTATTACTGCATAATATATATACATATGGTGGTTGGATCAGGAGATATCTAACTAAAGATGTTCTCCCTAGGTCACAGAAAACCCAACTGCTCCGGGGGTCCGAGGGCAGACCCCCGTGGTCTGGGAGCCGACCGACTTCTCCCCAGGTCTCCCTAAGACCCCACTCTGGTCTCTCGTCCCTGGTGTCCTCCCTTCTAACGTCGTTCGTTCGTTACTGGAGTTTAACGTCCACTTCCACCAGAGGGGATATCGTAGACTAGCCCTTCTAACTCTAAACTAGGCTTTATATACACTATCCAGCAATGCCTGTCAAATCCTAAGGCACGCCATAGTTAATAGTATTAGAGATCAGAACAATGAAAACTAATTAAATATATTCACACCTTAGCCCTAAAACAACAAGTGTTAAGCTTACGACTTATATCAAATAGACACTTGGATGATACAAGTTTGTACGACCAATACATCTTACATAATACTGTGTCAGATAAGCTCGCACCTGCAACAGGTTAAAGCTTGTCACTGAATATGTCCAAATGAGTTACAATTGAAATTACAATATAAAATATGAATTAAAAATACTATATTACATTTTAGATCCCAAATGATATTGTATTACAGCTTATGGTCCCTCTGGGGGTCACAATTCTTACCTGATTTAACGAAACGTTTGATTATATCACCGTTACAGGGTAATCTAGGTTGAGTTCGAATTTCATGAAAATCGGACCAAAATTGACAAACAAAATGGCCGCCGTTTGCACGCGAATAGTGTGAAAATATGGTATATCAAGGTTGTGGACCCTATAGGGGTCACAATGGTTATTCCATTTTGATGAAACTTGAAACACATGTTTATAACCTACAGATCTTGGTTTCTGTCAATATTTGCGCATATTTAAGCTTCCAAAGTTATGGCCCCTGATTTTACGAAAATCGCCTTTATTAGCTTATAGTACCGTTACAGGGTAATCTAGGTTGAGTGCGAATTTTATGAAAGTCGAACCAAAATTGACAAACAAAATGGCCGCCGTTTGTACGCGAATAGTGTGAAAATATGGTATATCAAGGTTGTGGACCCTATTGAAGTCACAATTTTTTATTCGATTTTGATGAAACTTTAAAAACATGTTTATAACTTAAAGATCTCGATTATTTTCAATTTTTGCGCATATCGGATAGTAACTTCCTGAATTATAGCCTCTGATTGTACGACAAATCGCCTTTATTATCTTGTGGTCCGTCTGGAGGTCACAATTATTTCCCGATTTAAAAAAAATGTTTGATTATATCACGGTTACACTGTAATGAATGTTCGGTTGGAATGTCATGAACATCGGACCAAAATTGCTGAACAAAATCGGATTTAAGCTTCCAAAATTATGGCCCCTGATTTTACGAAAATCGCCTTTATTAGCTTATAGTACCGTTACAGGGTAATCTAGGTTGAGTGCGAATTTCGTGAAAGTCGTACTAAAATTGACAAACAAAATGGCCGCCGTTTGTACGCGAATAGTGTGAAAATATGGTATATCAAGGTTGTGGACCCTATTGAAGTCACAATTTTTTATTCGATTTTGATGAAACTTTAAAAACATGTTTATAACTTAAAGATCTCGATTATTTTCAATTTTTGCGCATATCGGATAGTAACTTCCTGAATTATAGCCTCTGATTGTACGACAAATCGCCTTTATTATCTTGTGGTCCGTCTGGAGGTCACAATTATTTCCCGATTTAAAAAAAAATGTTTGATTATATCACGGTTACACTGTAATGAATGTTCGGTTGGAATGTCATGAACATCGGACCAAAATTGCTGAACAAAATGGTCGCCACTTTTTCGCGAATGGTGTAAAAATATGGTTGTGGACCCTGTAGAGGTGACAATTTTAATCCGATTTTGATGAAATTTGAAATGTAAGTTTATAACCCAAAGATCGCGATTCCTTTCGATATTGGACCATAACTTCCTGAATTATGGCCCCTGATTGTACGAAAAATCATGGGTTTTTTTTTTAACCTTGTGGACCCTATGGAAATCACAGTTTTATTCCGAATTAAAACACCGTTTGACTATATCCCCGTTATGCATTAATGATGGTTGAGTTTGAATTTCTTGAAAATCGATTATTGAACAGCTAAATCCATAATATTAAATGTTTCGTATACTAAACGTTCGATGGGGCAGAACTTTATAAAAACCAAACAAATTCTAATGATTTCCTGATAATTACTTAAAATATGCGACAACTCTTGTAGACTGCCCGGACGATTTAGCTGCCGTGGGCGTATGTTTCGTTGCCTGGCAACCAATTTTTAGATAAAACTATCAAATCCTCCCGGATGTTCTAAAGAGTCGATTGTGGGCATTTCATGTGAATAAATGTCTAAATACAGAATTCCTAAACCATTTAAATCGTGTTCATACAATGGTCTAAAGTGTTGATTATGGCATTAACATGTAAATAAATGTCTATTTCATAATTTGTACAGCATTTTAGACCAAAACCAAACGGCCGATTCAGCTCTTTCATATTACCTCCTTATAGCGTAGCACAAGAAAGGGAAGTGACGAACACAAAAGGAAAACACGAGTTATCCTTATATTTTACTGACTGAAGTGACGAGTGATAACAGATACATGCGCGAATTCCTGTTCACTAATAATTCCTTCGAAGACCAAAAGTTGTTATATGAGACTTTGGGCGGATAACAGACAATTTCTTGAAATCTTCATACTGCAGCTATCGTAGCAATGATCTCTGTGTTAAAATGATATCTGGAACGTGTTTAATCAGTTCTATATGTGATAATGACTGTCACCATTATTGTCCTTTAAGCATTATTACCCGAATTCTCCATTGAGTAAACTTACGGATGGGGATGTAATTCAAATAAGCAGTAACTAAACTGCTAGCATTTACATAGTACGCCAATTGTTGTCTAGGGCCGTATGTTGGATTTTAAAAGTGGGGGTGCAGTGTACCATAGCCTCCTCCAGAAAGTTTGGATCAGGGCAAACGAAGCCATTGGTGTGTGGGGGTGCCATTTCTCGGGGCGCCTTTTTTTTCTTGGGGGTGCAATGTACTCTCTGCATCCCTACTAGATACGGTCCTGATGTTGATAATCCCATCACGATACCTTTCCTCTAATAGTAAGTGCAGGACGACCGCACTAAATGTCTTACTGTAAGTTCACACTATCATGCTGAGAGTGAAATCGTGATTGTAATTGTGGTGTAATCATGGTGATCCTATCGGGTCTTATCATATATAGAGAGGTCAGTCGTAGCAATCGTGTCCATCGTGTCGAAACATATCCGAACATGTTTGCAGGTAGGTAGCAGATCGTGGACTCGATAGAGACAATCTTATCGCAACGCATTACAGGTGTACTTGATTTAACATTTAATTCTAGAAGGTACATGCTTACATGCTAGAAGTTAGGTAAATCTTACAAGCTTTCTTGCTAGTTTTGCTCATGATGGCAGCCAGAAACTATACGAGACTATTCTGGCACCCGCGTCAAAACGCAACCGATCATGTGAATCCTGTCTAACAGGTCCACATCCCCAAGACATGAATATTCATACTTTATGTACCTTTAGTGTGACACAGTAACGAAATAAAATGATATCCCACATTCATAAGTGTACAAATGTGTTGTTATTGATGTGTTCCCATTTGAATATAGTTCACAATAAGAAGCAAAATAAATAAGATATATGTTTACAGGATCATGTTATTATACGAAAAACTAAGTGATGCGTTTTCTATGGCGCTCAGTATACATGACCCAGGCTAATCTAAACTAATGCTGGCCTGAGTCGGTTGCTATAGGAACTAACATTCATATATGCAAGGCCGGATCAAGCTTCCGTGGAGCACATGGCTAAAATATCTCTGGGGATCTTTGCATCAACAGTGTATATTAATTACTTGTGCATATGTTAACACCAAGCAGTAAATATACCGGATGATATGGTGTTTTCATCTAGTGGTTTTAAATGGTTTTAGGGTCAAGGACAACATCCATATTGGACGTATTGGTTAAGGTGTTTTCCCTGTATCCATATTGGACGTATTGGTTAAGGTGACTTCCCTGTATCCATATTGGACGTAATGGTTAAGGTGACTTCCCAGTATCCAAATCGTACGTTTTAGCCATAGTGACTTCCCAGTATCCATATCGTACGCGTTGTCCATAATGACTTCCCAGTATCCATATCGCACGTTTGAGTCGTACTTACTTCCCAGTATCCATATCGCACGTTTTAGCCATAGTGACTTCCCAGTATCCATATCGTACGTGTTATCCACAGTGACTTCCCGGTACCCATAGTGTGCGTTTTAGTCATACATCAGCCTGACTGTTAACTAAATCAACCCTACAATCGTGTGTATTCTGAATGTTTAGAAAGAGGTCTCTTACGTCTCTTCGCATCAAATTTATACCATGTAAAAAAATGAAATATGTATTGCCTTTCCGAACTCTTCTAATCATTATTATTAAGTACGGTTTTACATTGTACAATATATATATATAGACCCTCAAGTTTACTAAGTGTTATTGTCTTGATTCGGATAAGATGATATTTATCGAAACGTCGTGCCAGTGTATAATAAACTATTGACTGTTGTCCCATAACAGTGTTAGTTTTGTTATATAATTAGAAGCAATTGAAGTCACTGGCATGGTTTAATTTTGAAGTAATCTTATTGATAATGGTTCGACACCTGCACGTTTTACACGAGGAACGTTTTATCATATCTCAGTATTATGTGCATCTATAAAGGATAAACAGGTGTTTTTCTATATATGTCATATAATACTATAGATTACGGCCATCTTATCTGGTTCGTTTTATACATAGAATAGTTCAATGTTTGGCACCATGCATGTAAGTTCTGTTAATAATTTGATGTGTAGCATCCGTGTAATGGGCGAACGAACGAACAGTGTCGATATTCAACGTTCTGCGACCTTTCGTAACACAGTACTGAACTATTAGCCAAAAAAACTCGTTAACGCGATGTACATGTAAGCTACATTTATTAACCACATTTTTCAGCCATGAGAGTTTAAGGGCTACCCTTTCTCTGTCCATAACCTCGTGAACCTGATATAAGCTGCAGATAAGATGGTTTCATATTTTGTTGAGAAGCACCTGGATCATGAGCGAATTCACTCTATCGATATTCAACGTTCTGAGACCTCTTCCGTTTCAGAATTATCACCCTTATGTCGAAAAACTTGTGATGCGATAGAGACGACAGTGTTTGGGGGAGTATTTGGTTTCTAATTTGGTGGGAAGCATTGTGGTCACGAGAGCACAAATTCTGTCGATAAATAATGTTCCACGATTTTGCGTTAAGTGTTCTGTCGTTTTGTGGAAAACCTTTTGATTAACGATAAAAATTGTAGATTTTAGCAGATGTTTTTTTTAATTTCTTGGGTCACGAGGGGGGTGAAACGATTTATAGGAAGCATTTTGCAAAGGATAACATTATTGATCTTTTTTTTAATGTAAACAGACCTGATTTCGCAATCTGGCAAGACTTGTTTTGACATTCCGTTTGACAACGTTAACAAAATTTATGCGGAGGACCTGCACTTTGGAGTACAATTATAAAACATTCCCATTCCCATGGGACGACATGTGCATTGTTTCATTAAAATGATTTAAATAAAATATTTAAAACGTGTACCCTGATAATACCGTGTTCATTGGGCCTGCTTTTGGCCGAAAAGTCGGTATGAAACTTATTTTATTACTCAATGCATTCCATATTTAAATCTTCACGCACACGTTAGATAGAAGATTATTTTTATTAATCTATGCATTCCATATTTAAATCTTGACGCATGCGTTAGATATAAGAAGGTGATTTTTCTAATAAATACCGATAAAGTCAACTAAATTAAGTGGAAATCCTTTGAATGAGTTGATATGGTACATCCACTACCGGGAAAGCCATTTTAGGGGACATTGACAACACCCTATTTCTCTTATTTCTCCATTTTAGCTATTGGAACTAACATTAGTGGTGCTGCTCGGCCACCTTGTTCACGGATATAATCCAGGGGTAGACTTTATTGGGATTGGTTACAATTTATTGAAAGCTAATCCAGAAGGAGGAGCTGGTGGTGTAGATCCGGGGTTGAACGTCGTAAGACATATACTGCAGCTGACTTCAGGTAACGTCCCGAAAGAAGTTGTCTATCAAAAGAGATCCAGCTGCTTACAAGTTAAGTCGTCACATATTTTTTATGGAACCAAGTCATACCAGAAGAGATTAAGCCTGGGTGTACACGCATCAGGTATGTTGTAAATAATAATTATTATCAAACATGAAGATTGTTTTATTTAGGGAGACGACACCTTGAAATTGGTTGACTATTAATATGTATCAAACATGCACACCCTGTGTATAATTTGGTTCATACATAATTTACATATCATCGCCGCCACCATGTTATAGGAGAACGATACCCGCGAATTAATAGTTCATAGAGCTTAGTCGTATTACCTTAATGTTAAAACGCGTCTTTTATCACTGGTAAGTCGATACCATTTACTTACGAATCAGGGCCTTTCAGTAATGACAATCCATTGCTTTAAATCGTATAAATTTTAATGATATACATAGGAATTTGTTAGAGATTATACAGTTTTCATCAATTAGCAGGCGTGTAACTAGCTGTAAAGGCGTAAAATATTACTAGACCAATCACTATTTGAATACACAAACCCTGTGGCACATGTGTTCATTTATAAATGTAAATTATGTTTTACATTATCTAATGTAGGGCAGGGAAATGGTGAGGTGGCCTCCGCAGCTTTCAGTTTAAGTGCAGGTAAGTCAGCAAACGGCTACTTATTACTGCCAGAATAGACATTCGGAAATTGTGGATTGTTAAATTACCTTAAACTTAGGGGTCATGGTGGCTGGCTCGCAAGCCTAGAGATCGAGTGTTCCATCACTACATTGGCTGAGAAAGTTCATTCAGATTTTCCGACGTGGTGCCACCTTGTCAGTGAGTGTGACAGGGGGCCTGATAAGGGCAGTTGTCTATTCGTTTGGATGCCCGTATTCATTAGCCCAGTTCAGAGAACAGTAGGGCGTTAAACCCCATTTCATTTTCTTAAAATAGTCTGATTTGGATCAAAACATCTTTTTATCTAATTTAATTTTTAAATCCCCTCAAAACATTTCATCGCAACGAATTTTCACAGGTTGTATTTGTCGTTACTTACTATCCATTTACAATGTAAATGTTCTGTCGTTTTATCTGCACGTTACACTCCCTTACTCACCAATTGTTCTCGCAGCACCCGTAAGGCGCTGCGAACGCCAATCTAGCTAACAAGCCGACGTTTTTCAGTTGGTGACACCCTAACATTGTTCTGTGTGCGTCCTTAGAATCCTGCATCTGTCCACTGAGTTGCCATACCTTCTTTTGAACAACTAATCTATAAATACTTTCGTAGGAATTCTCATCGCCAACCAAAATATGATTAAGCTTAACCTGAGGTCAATTTTACAGGATATAATCATGCATACAGTCAGACCAATAAAAACCGAAACGTCCAGTTCGATGACGAAACAATTTGTAACTTGGGAACAGCCAGATTCGCCGAGGAACTCTCAAAACTGCACAACTTTCACGTCACCAACAACTTTGTATCGGCTGTTTGTAAACTTTCTAGAACATACAGCACTGCAACTTACATGAAGTTCCTGGACAACTGGGGAACGGTTGGTCTTTTTTTATTATATACTCGGTAGTTTTTCTTAAACAACTCCCGTGGCAGCCAATCTACACAATCGTCTGTCTGGCTAAACCCACGCTAGTCTGTCTGACATAATGTTCAAACTAGAAGCAGATATTCAACAGATGAAATCCCATTTATTTCCAATTCTCCCGCTGAAGACCCCAAATATAATTTTTCTCTCTTTTAGTGGTTGGGGGTGGGGGTGTTGGATGGAGGTTATGGCCTGCATTACTTCAAATATTAATATTATAAACGTATACTTGTATATACGAATACTAAAAACTTATGATTGTATTATACGAATACTATAAACTTAAAATTGTATAAACGAATACTATAAACTTATAAATGCATATACGACTTCCATAATCTTATAATTGTATACACGACTATCTTATAATTGTATACACGAATGCTTTAAACTTATAATTATATATACGGATACTATAAACGTATAATTGTATTTATTTTACAGCATGTGATAATGGAAGTGCAGTTTGGTACAAAAGTGATCAGAAGATATCAATCTAGTTTGTCAGAATTTATAAATCACGTACAGAAAAGTGTAAGTGAAGAGTAAGACCAATTCCCTTTAGTGTTTGGTATTGCAATTCCCTTGGTACAGTACAGCACACTGATCGCTTACGACTGGCCACCCGATCTATAAACATGATTTGATAATAATTGTTGTTTACGTCTTGCTATGGGTTGTCCTGCAAACAAACTTACAAAACAAAACAAAAACAAAAATTGACTTTCATAAACAAAATGAGATTCCTTTAACGTCCTACTATTGACTTTCATAAAAACAAAACAAAAACAAAAATTGACTTTCATAAACAAAATGAGATTCCTTTAACGTCCTACTGTTCGGCTCCGAACTGGGCTAATGAAGACGGGAAGTGTACTATGAGGGGAATTTTGCCCGGACAGCGGCAATACGGCCTACTCTTGTATCGAATTCCAACTATCAAGGGATCTTTTACATGCACGCCAATGTGCACACGGTACCTCGCTTTTTCGTCAAATCAGAACGACTAGAGCGCTGTCCTTGCTGTAACAAGGCTGTCAATGGAGCGAGGTGTTATTCTCCCGCCATAATATCGATGAATATTTAGAGTTATTTCCCTTCATTGTGTAGCCACTTCTCCGGTTGCATCCCGTGATAAACACACGTCGATTGGTTTGGTTATCTTTTTAGGGAGGGGCTGGATTGTCGGTTAGTGGAACATACAATGGTTACGGAGGATCCCTTGGTGTCGATTTTAACAAGTTTAAAGCCAGCAGTGCATATAAGCTTCGATTTGGAACCCTTCAGTCCACGCTTACCTCTGGTAGCACCAGTCAACCTGAACCAGTCGGTCTAACCATCAAGACTATTGCAGAAGCTCTTGATAGAAATTACTGGTCACTCATTAGCTGATTTGCATTTGAAACAAACCAACCTAGTAAAGGCCTTAAAGGGTTATGCTAAATACAAACTATTTAAACCACCCACAGGTTAGTATTAGTATTTTAACCTACCCGACTCACTGTAACGTGGATATAAATTAAAACCAAGGTGGCTGTAAATGTATCATTAGATGAATGGAGGCCATAGAGGTACTCCAAATCTCCATACCCTGAGATTATTATAAGACGTGTTTTGATCCTATATTTATATGGCAGTGCCACATATGAGTCCTCCTTCAAATCAACGCGATCCCGACTAGAGGAAGATGACTAAAATGTGCTCTAAGCACAATTAGCAAAGCTGGTGATCACGGGGAATGTTTATGACTATGCCAAAAATATTATATACATTGGTAAATACGGTACGTTTGTCAATTGGTATATCAGTCAAACTTATATGTATATATACATGTTTGGCTGTATAGTAGTATTTCCGACCAATCGAGATCAATTCTCTTTTGTGAATATTTAGTAATAAAGGGTTTGGGACAATCCGGAATTTTATGTAAGTGTATCACTGGAGGTTTTGGGCTATTTCAGATTTTAAAAATGTTTCCAAACCGCACACAGATGTTATTCTTTAACAACAGCTGTTATATTCCTGCATTATCTATATTTATTGTTTTTTCTTTTGTTAGATCCTCAGCTAAAGATTCCCCTCACATGGCCATCGGGTACATATGGTCTCGTTAAATCAACCTCGGGATGCCCTGCTGGTAGAGTCACATGGTCTCCGGGAATGAGGCATCAAGGCGACAACAGTGTCCGTCATAAAAACCGCATAACTCATGTTGTATCAGGTATGTCCATCAACATGTATTTACATGGTACTTTCTACGATTTTTTACCATTGCATTGTAATGTTATTGTCTCCAAATTTAATAAGCAGTCAAATCATTACGTTTCATTCAATAATCCTCGAAGATATTTTCATATGTCTGTTATATTTTATAGCGAGTCATGTTTAGCGCCAGCAGTTGTAGTTCAAACATAAACCCATGCAAACGTTAGAATTGTGTATAATATCTCCAAATTAGTTTGAAGTTTACTTTCTTTTTGTTTTCTATTGATCACGTTGCTTAATCCGAGTTACCGTTATCTTACGTCAAATTTAAAATAGATAACACGACTAATTTAGTCCACGAACATTGATAGAAACCACATAGAATTGTAATTCTCTTCATCTTCTTTAATCCGGATTGAAATGATTATATAATCCGTGGTTTCAATTGACCATATAATTTGTGGTTTCAATTGACCATATAATTTATTTCAGGCGGTCATAGTGTGACACTAGAGTTCTGAATGAAAGGGGACGCTAAAATCACCCAATTTGATGCTGATTGGCCAGCTGGAGATTATTGTATTCTGAAATATGGAGCCTGTCCTAAAGGTAAATTATTACATGCACGCTTCGTTGTGGTGTTGGTTAAAGTGAATTTAAACTTTAGTAAATTCCCTGCCCATTCATATTCTGCCACAAGACCAAGAAGGCGAACTTCTTGTTAAAATAATCATATTAACCTGCTATATTTCTGCTTGATTTACTTTTCTACAGGCTTCCAAACAGGATCCATATATTGGGATGATCCGGACACTAGTGGAAATACAGATAGTAAGTCAGGCACTCTACCTGATGGTGAATACACTTCAAATACAAGAATAGACTTTTGTTGTAGGTAGCTAGGTATTTCATAATAGCATAGGCGTCACACATGGAGGGCGGGTCCGACCCCCCAATTTTTTTTCAGGAGGGGGGGGGGGTCTGAATATACTTGGACACGCCCCCCCCCCAAAAAAATGGCAAAATAAAGTGCCCGAAATCTAATAAACACTAATTTTAGGACTGGAATAGCAATTAAACGCGTTTGCGGCTGTCAAATATTCCAAAAAATTTGGGGGGTCTCGTAGAAAGCTGACGCCGCTTTCTGTAAAACTGCTTCGGGAATTTCTAGTTTTGCTTCACTAACTGTCACCGAGTCCTAATAAAACACTAATTTCAACTTTCTTTTAGTTGAATACCACGAATTTGTACTTAATTGACTATTGATTAAAACATTTTGTCTGGAACCACTCTACTTTATGCAACATTTTTTCGGGCATCGATTATTACTTGTGAATGCAATTGCAAAAGTGTGATTGGATGGTTGGAATTAGAGTGGGATTTCAGTTACAAAAACCTTAGATATTTTTAGAGTTGCTTACACAGGCTAGAATATCAGAAAACGCATTTGCGGTGGTTAAATTTTCAAAATTGTCTCCGGGAGGGTGAGGCCCCCGTAGCCAGCGACGATTGATTGGTTATTTGGAATTCTGAGAAGCCTATATTGTACCAATTTGAAGTTGCTGTATGTATTCACATGCTGGAATAGCAGGAGAACGCGTTTGTGGCAGTTATATTTTCAAAACTTTCTCCCACTGGTCCCGTCTTCGTGGATGTAAACGATTGTATGGAATTCGAGACAGACACCTTTATTAGGCTATATTAGAGCTCTTTGAACTTGCTTTGTTCACGGGCTGAAATAGCAGGAAGAAGTGTTTGTAGCTGTCAAATATTCCAAAATTTTCTTAGGCGGGGGTGGGGATCGGGGTCGATACAAGGTAAGCCACGCTTCTACGCCTCTCGGGGAAGACCGGCACCGCTGTCTGTAATAATGATAAAAATTGTATTGGTGTGATGTTTTAGTTTAACACCGTAAAATATGCTAAAACAGTGTTTACAGAAGACTGAAACTTTTTAAAAAATTTAATGGGGGTGACCCTCTCACACTCTCCCTATTGCCTCGTGACTCCGGCCTCACAGATTGTCAACATTTTATATAATTTCATTTGCGGACCCCCCCACCATATATATTTCACGGCTACGCCTCTGCATAAAAGATACCAGTACGGTACCGACACAAGACCACCTCTGTCGTGTAGGTACACTATTACAGTATAGATACTAGTACGATGGTAGCACATCGCGGGGTAGACTTTAAACTGATTTTTATCGTTATTATTTTTTTCAGAAAGGATAGTTTACCAACCCATCAAATTATGCTACCAACGGAAAAACCTTTCACCTTGTTTAAATATACCAGGGAATGCCAACACGTAGCTGGTATGAAAGTGATTGAACATTATATGCATTGGGAAGACGAGTCGTCCCACAATCATGACTCGGTTACAGGAGCTCACCCCTTGGATACTGGAGGATCAAACCAGCACGCATTACACATCTGTCAATATTCAAAATCAAGCTCATTAATTGGATAAATTGTGCTAGATTATAACATTAATTGTTTAAACCTTGAAATAAAACTTTAAGCCATTCTTTTTTTAATCTTAATTTTAAGTAAAAATGGGTGGATTTGACAATAGCTCCCAAAGTATTGCAAACAGTGGCCAATGGGTAAACCTACGCTATAGATAAGTATATTTATTCTATGTATCAAAAACTTCATACAAACTGATAAATATGTATGCATAAAAACGGTGAAATCCTGGATAAACTTTCCTTTGGTGGAAAATGTGATAAATACATGTAACTCGATCATACAAAAAAATCAGTTCAATAGAATGAACATTAAGGAAGATGTTCGACACCAACGGTCGAAAATAATATGCTACTCATTATAACCTAAACACGACTGGACATGTGAAATGTGTGCAGCCATCTTGAATCAACCAATTTTGTGCACTGGGCAAATGGAAGATATGTCTCAGAATACGACGCATGTTGAGTCAATAAATCACACATCGTTTCATCTGAGTAATAAAATTATTTATCTTAAAATCAATTTAAATACACAGAGAGGGAGGGGGGGGGGGGCTTGTACTTTCTTGATTAATGTTGACGATTGAATGATAGAATGAAATATTTAGAATCGTGTGTCTTGTTTTTTTGCCCACAATGCTATATAATTAATAAATTAGACATTTATTCAAATGAAAAGCCCAGAATCAACTCTATAGATTATCGTATGGCCACGATTTAACTGTTGTATGAATTATTATTAAGGCATTTATTCACGTGGCTAAGTGGGTAAGGCGCTAGCTCGCTAGCCTGGAGGTCGAGTGTTCGATCCCTGCATTGGCCGAGAAAGTTCATCTCGATTTTCCAGCGTGGTTTCCCCTTGTCAGTGATGCAGAAAGGAGGGCCTGACAAGGATAGCTGCCTAGTCGTTCGGATGGGACGAAAAACCGTGGTCCCGTGTACACATTGGAGTGCACGTAAAAGATCCCTTGGCAGTTGGAATTCGATTTAAGAGTAGGCCGTAGTGCCGCTGCCCGGGCAAAATTTCCCTCATGGCACACTGTATGGCGTATGCTCGTCTTCCATTAGCCCAGGTTAGGTGCATAAGAGTAGGACGTTAAACCCCATTTCATTCATTTATTCATGATCAGTTGACAACGCTTTAGAACATCAGGAGTGGTCGCGATGTTCAGTTGATTGAAACACGACAGCCATTTAATATGTTTTATCTAAATTGGACAATCGCGACATCGCTTATCGGAGCAGTAATACTAGACAACTGAGACCATACTTTGAGCACTTCAGAGGAGCTGATAACTTCGTTCAAAAACTAGTAGTTTTGGTTTATCTGATTTTGATGAAACTTAAAATGTATTTTTTACCCCAAAGATCGGGACTGTACGCACAATCACGTTTTACGCCTGTCCAGCCTCGTGGAGTTTTTTGATTCCACCAGTTTCCCCCCACTGCTAAAGACCCCTACGCGCAAACGAATTATTATAATAAAATTAAACCATGTTTGTCCCGAAATGACCAAGTTTGTGCCGACTGGACCATAAATTCCCCCCCTCTCTCTCATATGTATAACTGTTATACTAGAATTATGCTTGAGCTCCACTTTCGTGATAAGTATTTTAATACTTAAAAGTATAATGGATTCCGTTGCCTTACACAATCGAGTCTACGACGTATATAAAGTATAATGGATTCGTATGTCTGACACAATCGAGACTACGACGTGTATTTAGTATTAATTGATGCGAATGGCTAACACAATCGAGTCTACGACGTGTATTAAGTCAAATGGATTCCGTTGTCTAATACAGTGGAGTCAACGACTAGTTTAGTATAGTGGACCAGATTATCTAACTTGTGAGATTAAGTAAAGAAAGTTTGCTACAGGTACACAAATTATTGGAGTACTGTCCATGCTATGATCTTTAATCCTACCCTCTTGGTCAGTCCAAACGTAAAACAACGCGCCATGTCAGAAAACATAATAGAATAAAATCAAGAAAGAGGAAGTGTATAAACATGTGCCACCTGATGCACAACATCGGGTTGATGGTGATACATATGTGACAGAGTTTATTTGTCTTTAAACGATCTTTACTCACCACGGTTACAGGACAGGGATTTGACAGCGCAGCAATGTAGTTTACTGTTAGCTCTCATTTCTGCCCTCTCACTGTATTCAGTCAGACCACTACTAGCTGTGCTATAAATAGATTCCTTGCAAGCATGCAAGCAGAGAGAGAAATGGGGTTTAACGTCCACTCGACACAAAGTAGGTCATTTCGGGACTAACACATGGTTTTAATTTTATTTCAATAATTCGCTTGCGCGTAGGGGTCTTTAGCAGAGGGGGAAACCGGAGTACTCTGAGAAAACCCATGAGGTTGGACACTCCTTGTCACGTACAACCGGGGATTTGAAACCACGCCAGTTGACTCAATGGCAGGCCGTATGATACAGCGCGCGCACGCTAACCACTCGACCATCCAACCCCCCAGCATGCAAGCAACATAGCACGTAGACGCAATTAAAGGGACAATACACACGGTCACACATATTTTATTAGGTTTAATCGTTTTTTTTGCGAGGATAAAACACTCATTATTGTCATCGAGCCCATCGTTAAACCATTTATCCAATTAAAGATGAACCCGATTTGGCATAATAACAAAAATGTAACTTGTGAAGACTGTGACCGCCATCATCAAAAGGGTGCGCTCCTGTAACCTTATCGTGATTGTGGTAATCGTTGTCCGTCCATACTATATATTCTTCCCTCACTGACATACCCTTTATTCGTTGACACTCTCGGGTATATTTAAACAAAATAAAGGGATTTTCTATTGGTAGCAGGATTTCATGGGTTGGCAAACTATCCTGTCTGAAATTATGAATGATAATAATTAGTTTAAACATCTTTAAATCGCTACTCACTCTATAACTAACCATATATACAGGTGAGTAACTATACTATTCAAAAAAAGTAGGGGATATTTGATTTTTAAGTGTTATTAAAGTCACCTAATGAAACTGACGAAGAAACAAATGACAAAATGAAATGAAGTTCACATTCATCGATTTATTCCAAATGATCGTTAGACTAAGTAAGGCACAGACTGACATTATAATTACAAGGGTAAAATGATACCCGGGGTCAAACAGCAAAGTTACCACAGCATCACAACAAAGTCAGTAACGGGTAAAACCTCCTCTGTTTGCCAAACAAGCATTGATCCGACGTGGCATACTTCTAATGTGACGTCTAAGGTCATTTTGGTCCAGATTGTCCCATTCCTGTTGCAACGCAGCAGCAAGTTCTTGGACATTGGCAGGACGTTGTTGACGTTGACGTAACCTCTGTCCAAGCATGTCCCAGACATGCTCGATGGGGGAGAGGTCGGGACTCAGTGCTGGCCAAGGTAATGTGGTGATGTTCTGTTGTTGGAGGTAACCTGTAACGATCCTGGCCCTGTGACATCTTGTGTTGTCATCCTGGAAGATGAAACGACGGCCATGACGTCGTGCGAACGGCACAACATGGACTGCCAAGATGTTGTCCCGGTAGTACTGGCCAGTAACACGCCCTGCAACAACATGTAAAGCCGTTCTTCCAGCAACAGTGATGCCTCCCCACACCATAACAGAACCACCCCCAAATCGATCATGTCTGATGACGTTAACGTCTTGGAAGCGCTCGTTTCGACGACGCCACACCCTCCTACGTCTGTCCAAAAAATCAACAGTGAACCTTGACTCATCTGAAAACATCACATTGCTCCAGCGTCGATTATCCCAGTGTTGACGATCCCTACACCAACGACGTCTTGCCTGAATGTGATTATCTCTCAAACAAGGGATCACGCGAGGACGTCGGGCGCGAAGGTGACCCCTATGCAGTCGATTCCGAATCGTCTGGCCACTCACTCTCACACCAGTGTCTGTTTGAAGACGAGCGCTGATCTGATTTGCTGTGATGCCACGATTTCTCAAGGCCAAGGTACGGATAAATCGATCCTGGGCTTGAGTTGTCGCCCTTGGTCGACCTGAGCGTGGTCTGTCCTGTACAGATTGTGTATCACGGTATCTGGACCATAGCCTGCTTATGACAGACTGAGAAACATTCATCGTCCGCGCCACAACCGCCTGTGTTGTGCCGATCTGTAGCATGCCAAGGGCACGTAACCTTTCATTTTGGGTAAGCCGACGCATATCAAAATTTGTTTTCTGGTCACTAAAACATTTAAACTGATGTTTCCACCCTGGAATTCAATGCCACAATGACTGTAACATTCAAAGTCAGAGTCGTGCAAATCTTGGGTTGGACCCCCATGATGATCCCAAGCATCACTTGCATTCCATGCGGTAGCTATTGGTGCGTTTGGGCGTCACATGTAACTGGAAATGTTTCTTCTGTTAGGTTCTATAGTGACTTTTTTCGTAGTCATTTGCATATTTTAGTATTATGCCCCCAAAATCAAATATCCCCTACTTTTTTTGAATAGTATAGTATGGGTTATATCACGTCCTGGTGGAGAGATCGATGGGACGGATATGGCGTTTACTGATCAAGCATATCATAGTAAGTTTTTCAGAAACAGTTGTAACCATGGGAACTTCTAGAAACCATAAACAATTCACCAAACAGCTCTTGGACATAATTGGGAGGTTCTACTACACGGTTTTAGGAAGGGTTGGCAAGTTCAAGAATTTCATAAAACTATACTTAAGCCAGACAAAACCAGTTTGGCGGAGAACTTTAGAAGAACTTGATTTACAGTTCGTAAAAATTAAGCGTTGATCGTATCAATTTCTATTTGACCAAAGTGGCCCGTTTTCTCGATTTATTGCCATTTCGTGCTGTTACAGAACTTGCCTCTCGGTTTTTAGGGAAATTGTCACTATTTGTTCTTATATCATTCTACTTTTAATAATATTATTGAATTATTATATACATGTATTGTTAAATCGGTTCTTGTGGTCAGAAATATACAAATATACAATATTCGACAAGTTGTATGCAATGCTTCTATTCAGGGTAACATACCAAGCTGACGTTTCTTTTGCTGCTTAGTATATTATTAAATCGATTGTTGTGTAGATTTGTCTGATCGAGGTATTAGGTGTAATCAAGTTGTAACAAGGGCCGGAAATTGGAACTGTTTTGGTATTGCAATGATATTTATAGTGTAATACTTACCTACAACAAAAGTCTATTCTTGTGTTTGAATCGTACTGACCATCTGGTAAGGTGCCTCCGATAACATTATGATTTCTCGTGTCATTATCATCCCAATAGATGGAGCCTGTTTGGAAGCCTGCGGAAAATGGCAAACATACAAAAATGTATCAGATTGTGTTTGTATGTATATAAAACAATGTTTTATACTCAAATTGGAGGAGATAGTCGTGCGTTATCCATGAGTTTAAGGCTGTGGTTGTGTATATAATATGTATACTGGATCAGACTATCACCACAACTGAATTTAGAGGAATCTATCCATATACTATCAACAGTACCATGGAAAGGCATTCTATAACATCTCATATTCTGTCGCTCTATAAACATCTTTGATGAACTAGCTATAAAATTTAAATGGCGTTGTAACAGGAGACAAGCGTAAATTGACAGGTGATGTGTGCAGATAAAAAGTAGTTATGGTCAGAATTTGTCCGATGGAAGTGCAATAACGACGCTTTGTCAGGCCCATGTTTATTTAACATTATTTTCTCATCAAATTTTATCAATGTTTACCTTATTCTACATCCGAACAAAACGTCGATGTAATAATTTACCTTTAGGACAGTCGCCATATTTGAGAATACAGTAATCCCCAGCTGGCCAATCACTATCAAATTCAGTGATTTTACTATCTCCCTTCATACAGAAATCAATGCCGATATCCCGGCCTTTGGGACCTGAAAATGTTACAAATTACAAATCGGTAGTTATCATCATCCCATAACCCGGCAATTAAATCGTGTTTATCTTATGATACGGTTGTAGAATATCGATGCCAGAAAAAGACAGTAGGTAAAGTCAAAGTCGTCATATCCACCCTAAGCTTTATTTGTAGTTTCACACTTTGGCATCTTGTGTTTATCAGAAACGGACAGGTGTCATTTATATCGCCATACCGTTTAAAGTATATTAAGATCTTTGTTTATAAGAAACGGACAGGGGTCGTGTACACTGTTTTAAAATATGAATATTAAGATCTTTTACATCGTTTGTTTAAAATAAAATAAAACCAAGTACGAACAATCCAAACCATTAGAAAAAATTCGAAGTCCTAAAAAACGTTATAGGCAAAATAGTGTAATCAGCAAATGGACTGTTCATCGTGTACGAAATACACAACAAACAGTGGTAACAGGTGTCCGGAAGAGTAAGCTTACCCTGCCTGGCGCGCCACACCCGCCATAGCTGCATCCAAACTACTAGGCAAAATGTCGGTAAAATAGCGTGATTGGCCAATGGACTATCTGTATGCAAAATGCACGTGATGAACATTGTTAACGGTGTAGTAGACATAATCAGAAAGATAGTAAATAGGATACGCGTCAATTAAATATATCAAGAATAGTAGCTGAGAGCGACATGTTATTTTTACCAATCAAGTCAATATGACGGCCATAAAACATTTTAAAGGATTTTATAAGTTTAGTGCGCAAGTATCCTTGTAGTTGAAGCTTAGTTGATAAATGTCTCGATCTACTTAAAAAATCAGAATAATAAGAACAAGCTCTCGCGTAACGAATGAGCTGAGACACAAACACTCCATGAGCTGGTGATACAGGAATGTTACTACTAATATATGGAAAGTTAACAATCGGAAAGTCAAAGTCATCACGTTTATCATACAATTTAGCACTGAGTCTGTGGCAATTGTCAAAATCGAGACGCAGATCCAAGTAGGAAGCGTAATTGTCACTGTCAGTAGTATTTTTAATTTCAAGCTCATCAGGATATATGAATTCTACATAATCACTAAATTTAGGATTATTCAGTGATAGAACATCATCGATATACCGATAAGTAAAATTAAAATGTCTGACTAATCGTTTATTTGTTTTAACTACTGTCTGTATGTAATCGGCTTCATAGGAATACAGAAATAAATCAGCAAGCAAAGGTGCACAGTTGGTGCCCATGGGGATACCAACCACTTGCTGATATATTTCCCCTCCAAATTCAATAAAGATGTTATCAATTAAAAAATCCAACATCTGAATTATCTTGATGGCGGTGAATTTATTTTTTGAATCACTATGGGTATAGGTATCTCAGCATGGAGTACCAAATGAAGTGAGTACAGATTTGTGATTGGATATAATTTCATCCTTACTAAGAGTAGATCGTTTATACGTAGCACTGTCGGTTGATTTCCCGAAATTAAGTTCTGTGAAGAGACAGTCATAATAATATCGTTTACATATAAACACAAAGTTATTGGACGCTTTGTCAGCCGGAACAATGACATACGTGCCATGCAAGGCTTTGAGATTTTCAACGATGCTAACATCATTGAAAATAGACTTAGGCCTTGTGTCAACTGACAAACGTTGCATGTATGTTCTTCGTTTTAGTAAACGACTAATAGTCCAATCTGAGAGAGTATTAGAGATAACATCTTCCCTCTTAGCCCATGATCTAGCGTAGTCCTCTACGGCATCCATAATAAGTTTGAAATTTTGATCCCATGAAAATGGTTGCGGTTCCCGGTATTTGGGCCCTTTGGACAAAATTTCACGCAGCTTACTATTCTGGACTATATTCAAATCACCAGTGACCACATGTCCAGCTGGTTGGTAAAGGAAGGACGATGTAGAGCAAGAACAGGGTAGAGGGTTGTCATATAAGTGTTTCGCATTGATGTCAGATAATGCGTTTCTGTAATTAAATGTTTTAGATGCAATGGGTTTTGTATATGTATAGGAAATCCTAGGAACAGTAACAGTTTTGAAGTAGGGGGGGGGGGGGTGCTGTGACTTGCTTATGATGTAATATTTGGCTCAACCCGATAGCGTCAATGCCTTTATTGTTTATCAGAAACATGCGAGGATCATTCATATCGATATACCGTTTAAAAGTATACAAAGATCTTTGTTGATTTGGTGCAGAAAGAGATCATGTACACTGTTTAAGATATGAATGTTAAGATCTTTGGTAACATAAAATATATCTGATGTGTGAAGTTGAAGAACATTACCTGCTATATGGTTAGGATTAGACCACTCGTTCTTATTTTTGATCCAGTAATTTGAAGCGAATGCTGAGGTCTTAGCTCTATGACGGCTATAGTCATCGAAGTGTCTTGATCCGTCATGCCAAGTGACTCTACCGCCTGGGCATCCAGACGTTGTTTTTATAAGACCATATGTTCCAGATGGCCACGTGAGAGGTATCCGTAGCGGGGGATCTAACAATAGAAAATAAATAAATGTAGAAGTAGTTTTTTATACTTCCACATTTTCATGTGGACGTACTATGCCGTCCCGTCGCCCCTGTACGTCCGGACGCCCGTCCGTCCGCCAAAAATTGTTTGTGAACTCTCTACAGGTCACAATTCTTATCCGATTTTGACGAAACTTGAAATTTAGGCCTATCCCCATAAGAGCTCGTCTGCTTTCGATATTGGCGTGTATTTGTCCGCAAAAATCACAGTTTTAGCTTGTGGACCCTATAGAGGGTTTTGACGAAACTTGACATGTATGATTATAACCCAAAGATCTTGGTTCCTTTCGATATTTGTGCCCATCTGATTGTAACTTCCTGCTTTTTAGCTTGTGGTCCCTCTGGAGGTCACAATTATTATCCGATTTACAAAACCGTTTAATTATATCACCGTTACACCATAATGAAATTATGTACAAAATTGACGGAATAAGTGGCCGCCGCTTGTACGCGAATAGTAGTGTAAATATGGTATATCAAGGTTGTGGACCCTGTAGAGGTAACAATTTTAATTCGATTTTGATGACACCTGAAAAGCATGTTTATAACCTAAAGATCTTGGTTCCTTTCGATATTTGCGCATATCGGATCGTAACTTCCTGAAGTATGGCCCCGGATTGTAAGAAAAATCACCTTCATAAGCTTGTGGTCCCTCTGGAGGTCACAATTATTATCCGAGTTAAAAAAAAACGTTTAATTATATCACCGTTACACCGTAATGAAGGTTATATTTGAATTTCGTGAAAATCAGTTCAAAATTGCCAGACAAAATGGCCGCCGCTTGTGCGCGAATAGTGTAAAAATATGGTATATCAATGTTGTGGTCCATGCAGATGTCAGTATTTTATTCCGATTTTTATGGAACTTGAAAGCATGTTTATAACCAAAAGATCTTGTTTCCTTTCGATATTTGCGCATATGGAATTGTAACTTCATGAATAAGGCCATTGATTGTAGAAAAAATCACTTTCTTTTTAGCTTGTTCTCTGTCATTCTGTCGAAAATGTGGCCGTATCCTGTCTGGCAGAGTGGAATCCGTCTAACAAGCGATAATCCACGAAGAGAATAGATATTGATTCAGGAAAATACAAACTCAGTCGTATACTACTGTGATGTCTTCTGAATAAATTCAGTTTGAACTTGGTTTTAATTTATATTCACGTTACATTGAGTTAGGATCTGATAAGTTTAAAGTTGAAAGACTAACCTATGTGTTGGGTAAAAAGTTTGAATTTACCATAACCAGATAAGGCCGTCAGCAGGTGGATTTGTTTAATACGCAAAACACTCAATTGGCCTCCACAGGCCTTCGAGATGTCAGTTCCGCTCCAATAATTAGCATCCAGAGCTTCTGCAATAGTCTTGACTTTAAGACCGATTGGTTCTGGTTGACTTGTAGTTCCAGATGTAAGAGTTGACTGAAGAGTTCCAAATCGAAGCTTATATGCACTACTCGCTTTAAAAGTTTTGAAATCTACACTAAGAAATCCGCCAATCGACAATCCAAACCCTCCCTAAAATAATAAAATCACAAATTTAGAAGACTGTATACCCCCCCCCCTCCCTTATGCTCTGATAAGTCGTACCAAATCAAGCATCACGATGAATGTAGGACTCGAAAATAGCTTTAGAATAGAAATAATGCGCAGATTGACGTTTCCACATTCCAGCTTAATATGGTGGGGTACCATAGGACTGGTATTTCCACATTCCAGCTTAATAAGATTGGGTACCACAGGAAAAGAGAAATACACCTATAGGAAATAACCCCTATATTTACTTTGATGTGAAATCCAGCACATTTCCTAGCATGTTGAATTTTATTGTACGTCCACATTTCTTAGCAAGTTGCACTTTATTATACGACCATATTTCAGTGTTGTTGTTACATATCGTCAAGCCATCCGACAGTCCGTCTGTTAGCAATTCTTTTGTAAACGCGACAGAGGCTGCTACAATCGAAGGAATTTATATGAAACTTTGTGGTCTGGAGAGGACGATGTTTGGCGTTTTACGACCTATACATTGTATTAAATTCATGCTCCGTGTTCGGAAAACCGTATGAACTTGATAGACTCTAAGGGTTGTAGCCGATTCCTATCTATATTCAACATTGCACTGATTGTTTTTCAAATTTTGTTTGAAGGACTGGGGACGTTGGCGTACGAGTCGTCTTGATGTTCAGCAATCTGCTGATTTCTGTTCGGTTTTAACGAATCGTTTGTAATGTTGGGTAGGGTACTGTGGTCGAACTCTATTGATATTATTTAGAGCTCCACTATATTAAGTACGGGAGTTATGCCCCCTTAGCCGACAACAAGATGCTTATGCATGCAGGAAAAGGTAACGGATCGCATAATATTGGTAGGATTCGTCATCTCATAACCACATGGTTTTACACTAATTTTTAAAAGAATCACGCCTTTAGTACTAAAACATATTAGAAATTTGTGTTCACTTACACTTTTCTGTACGTGACTTATAAATTCTGACATAGAAGACTCATATCTTTTGATCACTTTTGTACCAAAATCAACTTCCGTTATGACGTGCTGTAATATAAATACAATATTAGAATTATACGTTTATGGTATTTGCATAATCATACAATAACTTTAAACAAGGCACGCCATCCACATCTCTCGCAAACTACAAAATAACTACTCTCTCGAATCTTTCATTTTACAAGTTATCGGTCAGTTACAGGCCCCCAAAGTCACGAAAGTACGTATTTCTGCTTCTTAGCATGGGCGCCCCCTTTGCATATTCTACTTCAATGAGAAACGAAATGGTGGTATACTAGTATTGCTTATCTCTACTTGCTCATAACAGAAAATGACAACCACCGCAGTTCACCAAGACAAACATCTACTATAAATTTATATATGTAGAGTTTGAACATTATCTTAATTAGAAGCAGAGTTGTGTCACAAACAGTGTATAACATTTACGTGTATCACCTCTTTTCTCTTGGAGGTGGACGACAATGGAACTTGTATAAAAACTTGCTGATAATAAAATAACAAACCGTTCCCCAGTCGTCTAGGAACTTCATGTAGACTGCAGCGTTATATGACAAAGGAAGGGAGCACAAAGCGGCTGCAAAGTTAATGGTAACGTGAAGATTGTGCTGTGAGGAGAGTTCCTCGGTGAATCTGGCAGTTCCCAAGTTACAAATGGTTTCATCATCAAAAATGACGTTTCCGGCTTTATTGGTTTCACTGTATGCTCGTTTATATCCTGTAATATTGAGTTTGGATCTTAAAAGCCATGGTTTTTTTTAAATATTCAATAGGATAATACTAATCACATTATGATTACTAAATATTTAGTTCCTAATTCGCTTTCAAGTATTTTCTAGTAGGTCATATAAAACTAGCGTGAAAAAGATGGGTTTTCAATGCTGTCTTGAAGGTTTCAGTAGATATGGATTGTCTAAATGTAATTGGTAATTGATATCTGAGATATGGTGCTGTCGAGTCCCGGTTGTAATCGTGACGTGGCAGGTAAGTCTTTAAAAGGAGAAGATAGTCCTCTGCCGGATCCGTTGTCCCACTTTGCCCTTTGTATATAAAGATTAAGATTTTGAGGATAATCCACTGTTTTATAGGAAGCCAATGTAATTTTGAGAGAACAGGCGTTATATGCTCGTGTTTATGGATTCTAGCCTTGCAGCTGTGTTCTGTACCATGGTCATTTAACATAGAGCAGACAGGCCACTAGTTCGAACGGAGAAGGATAGAAAAATGCTTGCGGGTAGGGGTCTATTAGCAGTGGGGGGAAACCGGAGGACCAAGAGAAAACCCACGAGGTTGGACAGGCGATCCTACTCCTTGTCACGTACAACTGTGGATTTGAAACCACGCTAGTTGACTCAATGACAGGCTTTATGATACAGCGCGCACCTGCTAACCGTTCGGCCACCCCCAAGTTCGGACGGACACTGAACAATATTAAATGTTTTTACAGGACAATATTGAAGGCTACATGCTGACTTACCTGCACTTAAACTGAAGGCTGCCCCTAAAACTCCACCATTTCCCTCTCCTACATAGGGAATAAAAAAACATTAATTTCAAAGAAGAATTGCCTTCTAAACAATTGCATGATATTGTCTTAGATAATAATGATATGTAATATGGCTTTGTATTGGTTCTCGTATATCTGTCGTTAACTACATAGTCTTGTCTTTGCCAGGAAAACGTGTCAAAAGAACGGGCACATCTATAAGGTGACTGCCGTGTCTCTTATCTTGATTTAAAAACTCAGTATTGTTTGTGTATCCCTCTGTTCTTAGTATTGTAACATGCTTGAGGGTGAATCTTGGGTTTTGATTGGTCAATTAAATACTGTTTATTGGACAATAACACCCCTCTGTTATAATAATTTCTTTTAAAATCCTAAAATAGCATGTTACAATATCGATAAGCGCGTCAGGGGTCCTAATGATCTCAGGGCATGTCTATTGGACAATAGCGCCCCTCTAAATGCGAAACAGTACGTGTCGATCACGGCAATAACAATATTATACTGTTCACATTGCAGAAACGGAATCAAGATATTGTCTACCAACCGTGACGACATTAGAGCACTAGACTATAAATAGTAAATACAATATACCCAACAAATCTCAAATGCGTTTTTCTGTTTTTAGAGAATAATGACCAACTTAGTATTTTATTGTAAGAAAACAATGACCAACTAATCTTGTAAGAAAACAATGACCAACTGATCATCTGGTTGTAAGAAAACAATGACCAACTGATCATCTTGTTCGATAATTACCACCATACCTGATGCAGTTACACCAAAACCAAGCCTCGACTGGTATGACTTGGTTCCATAATAAACATGTGATGACCTCTGCTGTAAACAACTTTGTCTCTTCTTATAAGCAACTTCTGTTGGAACGCTACCTGAAGATAACTGAAAGATTTTTCTTACGCCGTTAAGTCCTGGGTCCACCCCTCCTGCAGCTCCAACTCCTCCTTCTGGATTAGCTTTCAATAAATTGTAGCCGATTCCAACAAAGTCTATTCCTGGACTATATCCATGAACAAGATGGCTGACCAGCACCAATAATGTCAATCCCAACACCTAAAATTGAGA
Organism: Patella ulyssiponensis; assembly: GCA_963678685.1. Classification (NCBI taxonomy): domain Eukaryota; kingdom Metazoa; phylum Mollusca; class Gastropoda; family Patellidae; genus Patella; species Patella ulyssiponensis. Next base: position 3,199,564 of record OY783225.1, read on the forward strand.
AGTTCCAGTACATGGAGAGTTACCGATGGTGTCCGTGCCTGCTACTTCTCGCGATTATTACATTACATAAAATAATTGAAGCATTATTTTAGCAAAAAGGTAGCATAACAATATCTGTATGTTTTATAATAATTGGGATCTATCTAGAACGTGCGTAATTTATAACAATGGTGCAAAAGTGAGTGGTTTTAATGTACATTACAAGATGCGTGGTGGTGTTAGTGCACGTTACAAGATGCGTTGTGGTTTAAATGTACAATACAACAACGAATTCCTATCTTGGAAATAAATATGCATCATCCTCGTCCCCTTGAACATCCCTGGACAAATTGGTACGCTCCATATTGATACAGAGATGTACAAGGTCAACCATTATTCTGGAAACTGCACCGCCCCGTGCAGCCGGTTTTACAGTTAAAGCACGAGGGTCAGGCAGAGTAAGATTCTGCGCAGGTACACACATGCCTTTGTCCAGCTGTATCACTATCACTATCGGTCGCTCAAACTCTGCCGAGTGGCTCACCCAAACTGTTTACCTGTAATATACTATTCAAAAAAAGTAGGGGATATTTGATTTTTAAGTGTTATTAAAGTCACCTAATGAAACTGACGAAGAAACAAATGACAAAATGAAATGAAGTTCACATTCATCGATTTATTCCAAATGATCGTTAGACTAAGTTACCACAGCATCACAACAAAGTCAGTAAAGGGTAAATCCTCCTCTGTTTGCCAAACAAGCATTGATCCGACGTGGCATACTCCTAATGAGACGTCTAAGGTCATTTTGGTCCAGATTGTCCCATTCCTGTTGCAACGCAGCAGCAAGTTCTTGGACATTGGCAGGACGTTGTTGGCGTTGACGTAACCTCTGTCCAAGCATGTCCCAGACATGCTCGATGGGGGAGAGGTCGGGACTCAGTGCTGGCCAAGGTAATGTGGTGATGTTCTGTTGTTGGAGGTAACCTGTAACGATCCTGGCCCTGTGACATCTTGCGTTGTCATCCTGGAAGATGAAACGGCGGCCATGACGTCGTGCGAACGGCACAACATGGACTGCCAAGATGTTGTCCCGGTAGTACTGGCCTGTAACACGCCCTGCAACAACATGTAAAACCGTTCTTCCAGCAACAGTGATACCTCCCCACACCATAACAGAACCACCCCCAAATCGATCATGACTGATGACGTTAACGTCTTGGAAGCGCTCGTTTCGACGACACCACACCCTCCTACGTCTGTCCAAAAAATCAACAGTGAACCTTGACTCATCTGAAAACATCACATTGCTCCAGCGTCGATTATCCCAGTGTTGACGATCCCTACACCAACGACGTCTTGCCTGAATGTGATGATCTCTCAAACAAGGGATCACGCGAGGACGTCGGGCGCGAAGGTGACCCCTATGCAGTCGATTCCGAATCGTCTGGCCACTCACTCTCACACCAGTGTCTGTTTGAAGACGAGCGCTGATCTGACACGATTTCTCAAGGCCAAGGTACGGATAAATCGATCCTGGGCTTGAGTTGTCGACCTGAGCGTGGTCTGCCCTGTACAGATTGTGTATCAGGTATCTGGACCATAGCCTGCTTATGACAGACTGAGAAACAATCATCGTCCGCGCCACAACCGCCTGTGTTGTGCCGATCTGTAGCATGCCAAGGGCACGTAACCTTTCATTTTGGGTAAGCTGACGCATATCAAAATTTGTTTTCTGGTCACTAAAACAATTAAACTGATGTTTCCACCCTGGAATTCAATGCCACAATGACTGTAACATTCAAAGTCAGAGTCGTGCAAATCTTGGGTTGGACCCCCATGATGATCCCAAGCATCACCTGCATTCCATGCGGTAGCTATTGGTGCGTTTGGGCGTCACATGTAACTGGAAATGTTTCGTCTGTTAGGTTCTATAGTGACTTTTTTCGTAGTCATTTGCATATTTTAGTATTATGCCCCCAAAATCAAATATCCCCTACTTTTTTTGAATAGTATATATTAAGGCTCGCCCAAACTGTCTGCATGCAATGTACCTGCATACAGGTAGTATATAAACCTTGCAATCTGGCTTGTTTGGGAGATGGATTATGACAGTTGAACTGGTATCTTCGATGTATGGTCTAGCAGATGGGTGAACGGTTTGCTCTGTGAATGGTATCGTCGATGAAGAATTGCCGATAAATGGTATCGTCGATGCATTGTCTTGCCGATGCGTGGACAGTTTGCTTTGTGGGTGGCATCGACTATGAATAGTCGCTGATAAATGGTATCGTTGATCATTAGTCTTGCCGATGGGTGGACAATTTTAACTTCGTTATTGTTATTTTGTATATTTATATTAAACTATATAAACTGAATTCTTTTGTATTTTAGTCTTTATTCCCCAAAACGGTCACACCTCGACCATCCTGTGACGAGCTGCCAACCACTTTGCTCAATGGCAGGAAGGTTCGAGGATCTGGCCAAGTACACTAATTCAGTAATTATCACACCTTCGAAAACTTCTTAAAACAGTTGATTACGGTGTCGTCACCATCACGCTTAACGCATGCACAAACCAATATTTGTGTGGTGCCCATAACCTTACCTCCCTGTCAGCACCGAGGTTGTGAAATCTATCAGGCCTTGGCACTTGTGACTTCCAATGACATGTAATCGTTTGATCACACGTATTTCTCTGTATTTTGCGGGTATCGCAGTTAAAGCCTTGAGATGACCTCTAGGAAAATTGTGAGAACATCACCATACGCTACACAGATGCAAAGACTTGGTGAGGTATGAGCGTGTCATTCTATTCATGTATGACTAAATACTATGGTATTCAACTAGCGTGCGTGAATGCCTCTTGTAGGCAGGAGAGTTTCTGCATGATTGATGCATCTTGTAGGCAGGAGAGTTTCCGCATGATTGATGGTTTCTTGCTACCCTGACGTTCAGTCATGATTTGTATAGGCTGTGCTATATCGACCAAGCATATGATACTGATGATGACCCCGTTATCATCTTTTCAAGAAACTTGGAGATTATATCATCTTAACGGAGCTGGTGAATGGTGACTTGCCTACGCAGGTCAAGGAATTCATCTGTGCCATTAAACCTACCAGCACGTACATGGCAATTTAGTTCAGAAAACTTGAGTGAAAGGTGTTTCCATTGGCTCGTGCTGGATTGTCGCCCCATATCGCAGGATCTAACCAGATCCCAAACCTTCCTGCTATTTAACGAAGGCGCCTAGCAGTTGGACATCAGCATTTATGTTTCCGTGCTAAATCTTGATCTGCCTGCCCTTCTTGCTGTAATTGACCTCACAAAATGTGGTTGTAAAACAGGCGATACAGTTGTAGCAAAAATGGTCTGCCTTAAGCTCAGTTCATACTACATCCGTATCCATAAACGTATCCGCATCTGTATCCACACCCGCATCCATCTCCGTGTTGTGCCGTTCAAATAGAAAACGCGAAAACGTCCGGCTTTCAAGGCTTAATTGTCTGTCAGAGATAACATTTGTCATTTGCAATCATGGGGTCTGACAGTGACACAGAGGAAGTCTTTCTTTTGTATCTGTGGACCCAAAGATGAAAGAGAAAAAATGAGAGTAGGGGTCCATGAACTGTTACAACTTTTTGCCCAAACATCCTGTTTCTTGGTTGTGTCTTTGTAATTGTTTTTTGTTTTGTCATATAGTATGAGATTTCTCTCCAAAAGGATGATTTTTTCTTTGTCTTGTCCATGTTGTGTTCTTCACAAGACTACACAAATCCACAGCACACAAGGTCAGGCTTTTCTTGGAATGGATTGAGTTTCTATTTGGGGAGATGATGTAATAAGGGGAAAGTACTCGCTGATTGGCTAAAGCTCTTCTCACTAGCCGAAATGCCAGACGCACTTTACAAAAATACGCTCTGGGAGCAACAGGGGCGGATTACCCTATAGGCAGTGTAGGCATTATGACGACCTTTTTAAATTGTATTTTTTACATTATTAAATTCACTGGACTACACTTACAACGAACCTCACTTGGTTGTATCAGCTGTTCATTATGAAGGGAGAAGAACTTGACTACAAGTGACAAAAATTACAGCTTGAAGATAGTAGGAAAAGAAAAGTATGGACGTATATCCTCGGAAATTTCGTTACTCTTACAGCAGTCAAAACAGTCCCACAAAGTGCTCAGCTGGTCGAGCAGCCTAAGGCCCATCAGAACCTTGATCCGCCTCTGGGGAGTAATCAATCTGGCTTAACGGACGCAGTTGTTTTTGTGCGCAATACGTGCCGGATTCTATTTGAACCCTTTCTCTAAAGTATACCAGTACGTATTCACGCACGCATTTACAGATACGGCTACGGATGCAGTATGAACAGAGCTTAATACATCTTTGCACGTGTTTTGATAGGGGCAGTACCAATATGATTAGGGGTGTGCATGAGGACGAGGATGGTGAATAACTGATTTATTTATTTCCAAGATAGGATCTTTTTGTTTCGTTTCTGGCAACGTAACATGAAAAAGGTCTTGAATCTCATGACATAACATTCCAGTCACCTAGAAGTGACCATGCTTTAAAAGACCATCCCATAGAGGTCAAGGGTCACAAAATTGGAACCCTAGAATGAACTTCAGATCATGAAAATAACAAAATTATCGACCGAAATCAATCCGAGTCTGACACCGGAAATTGTATTTCCATCCGGAAGTCAATGGACACTACTTCCATTCGCTTTAAGTGCATCATATATGGGGTCGGCATGATGAGCAAACCCAGAATAAACTTCATATCATGAAAATCCAAAGATTACTGGCTGAAATCAATCCGCGTTTGATACCGGAAGATGGTATTCCACACGGGAAGTCAATGAAAACTACATCCAACGCTTTCAGATGATGAAAACACACGAGAAAGAACTGCAGATCATGAAAATCCAGTCATTATTGCCAGAGAAAGCCACGTCCTCGTTCATAGGGGTCCCGATTTCAAAAATGCCTGTCACGGGGGGGGGGGGATCAAGGGGTCGAAAAATTTGAACCCCGACATTTTTGGATAGCTTGGTCCTGATCAACCCAAAACGTCAAAATTTTAGCGTACAACCCAAAATTTTAGCACACAAACCCTACGGGATGACATGTCATACCACACTAGTTATTCTTTAGACCTGAAATGTTATTTTACTTATAAATTAGACATTAAACAACTTATCCAGACCATAATCAACTCTCGATCTAATCGCTAGCCTGCAATATTTACTGGATTAGGAACCATAATTTAATCATTGAATGGATAATCGAGACTATATTTTTTTTATCGTACCGACTTTAGTAATGCCGATCGAGGCTAGGCTAAATTCTCAGTGGATCAATTTGACTGACATTTTCAGCAAAGTTCCTTTACATTATTTAGTTTCTACCTACTGCCAGCTATTGACCCAATCCTTGAATAGTTTGATAGTTTAATTCCGTTTACCGTGGCTTAATATACGGCTTATAAAATATACAAGCATGCCTATCGGATATCTTTATTTCAAATTACATTAACTCCACTGGTCGAAAACGTACGAACAAGCTGTATAGTGACGAATCTTGAGTGAGAAAACAGTTCGCAATTTGTATCATATTACCGTTGCTAAAATGCTCTAACGGTGAACGACGGGTTTAAGTGAAACGTATATCAATCTATCTGGGATTCAGATTCGGATACCTATTACCCTACCTCAAAATAACAATAGGATACATTTACAGGAAATGTCAATTCAGTGTAAATACTGAACAAATATTGTGCAGCACAGTATCCAAGTAGACTAAAGTCACCAAAAAGAAAATCTGGCTTCACGTTCACAAAGTATTCTCAGACTTAAGTTCAACTTACAATGAATATCTTTGATCTTGATCCAGAAACACAAAACTTTGCACATAGTTTCTCATGGATGTATTGAAAACATTAAAACAATAACAGCTTTATAAAAAGCTATATTTTAGTTAAAGGGACAATAACACTCTTGCTGGCTTGGCAGCCCCAGAAAATAAATAATAGCCTTATTCTAAGTACTAGATGTTTAAGTGTCCTACCTGTTGTGTAAATTATCCATTACGACCTATTTTACTTGTCCAGAGGGTTCGAAAATATTTTAAATCAAAGTCACATTTGAAAAGGTTTACGTTAGACTTTTCAAATCAATTAGTTGAATTTTTCCAATTTTTTAAATTAGGTGTGTTAAGATGAAATTTATATCATAAATTAATTGGAATATTGTAAAATAATACAATTTGTTGACCAGAATGAAGATTGGCACGTATTATTTAGTTACAGCAAGAGTGTTATTGAGGCTTTAATATAAGGCAAACAACTTTTGGTTAATTCTTAACTTAAGTCTGAGAATGCTTTGTGAACTTGTGGCCAAATCCCAACTTTGCTTATCTATTATGTAAAGACAAATTTTATGTTGTTGTATATTATATTGTAGATATGGGTATTTGTTTTATAATAAGCTTATCACACATTTTTGGCAAATAAAATATTCTTGTTGGCGAAAACAAATAAACATTTTTTATATATAAATCATCATCCATTTTGACGTAAAAAAAATGAAAGCCAGTAGGAGCCCCGAGAGAGCAAAATGGGTTTAACGTCCACTAGACACAAACAAGGTCATTTCGGGACTAACATATGGTGGTTCAGTTTTAGGAAACCTACGAAGTTGGACTGAAGACCATATTCCTTGTCACTTAGAAGCGGGGATTCGAAACCACGCTAACTGACTCAATGGTAAACTCTGTGATCAACCGAGCACGTGTTAACCGCCACCCACTCAAAGATTTCTCAATGACTAAAGGCAATAAGATTATTAAGAGAACTTACATGCATGGTGCCAGACAATCAACTACGTTAGAAATAAAACGGACAGTAAGATAAGGTGACAGTAATCTATAGAGTTTTATTGATACATTTACGTATGCTTATCAGCGATTTTCTCACATAGATCGACACGATTCTATAATGATTTACATCCTTAGGTTATTGACGGGGTTAACGAAGATAGGCGTTCACCATACATTGTTCCAGGAATAATTTGTCCAGAGGAAGGAGTTGCGGTCTACTTATATTAAGAATTCACATACACACTTGAACCTTGGTATTTGTTATTTGTTTTTGTCCCACCGGACTGTCGAGTGGACGTTAACTCCATTTCTCTCTTTCTCTCTTGTCCCACCGGACAAATAGTCGTTTTCCTTTACCACCAACAAGGGGACACGACGCTGGAATCGTACAACAGACTTTAACGCACTGTTGTTTGTTTTTTAAATTTGTGGACCATCTAGGACCCACCCTTTCTGATCCAATACACGTAAGAGATCCCTTGACAGTTGGAATTTGATATAAAAGTAGGCCGTAGTGCCGTTGTCCGGGCACACTTTCCCTCATAGTACACTTTAGACGTATGCCCGTCTTCTCAGTTCGGAGCAGAACAGTAGGACGTTAACACATGCGGGGAAACAAGTTTTGAAGCACTTTTGTCACAATGTCTTCACAAATTTATTTTAATTAATATTATCAAATATCGTCTACATGGGTCATTTTATATTGCTGAAACTTTTCCACGTTTTACCTTATTACAAAACATCATATTACCCCGCGAATAATATTAAATATCCACCAGAATATATCGACTTTACCTAAAACAATTAAGCTTTTATTTTACCATCGAACAGCTATTTGAAATCCAATGACATTTACATCATATTACATTGAAAATATACATATAGCTGTGTGAAACAAAAACACTGACTTTCCGCTACATTCAAGGAACACAGAGGGCCATTAGGATTGTCCTGTCGGTCGGTCTCTCCGCCCGTATGTCTTCCCTCACACATTTTGGGGCAAAACAACTCTACTTCTAATTGAGCTAGAATTTGCGAACTTGGTGTTGTTGATTATTAGGTGAACGTTTAGTCCAAGCAGAAATACACAATATCACTAGCTTATGGAGTGTTTGTGTCTCAGATAATTCGATACGCGAGAGCTTGTTCCTTTTATTGCGAGGCATTTGTCATCTTTGTTTCAACTACAGCAAAACTCACTCACTAAACTTACAAAAAAACTTAAAAAGTTTTATGGCCTTCATATTGGTAAATATAACATGTCTCTATATATTTAATTGACGCGTATACGATCTCCATGATTGTGTCTACTTCATCGTTAACACTGTTCATCACGTGCATTTGGCATACATATAGTCCATTGGCACCCTTTTTTTGCTGCCCATTGTTGAAGTAATTCCAATCAAAACTGCAATTTAGTTCCATTATCTGCATATCCGTAGAACCATAGCACATCTGCAACTCACCTACATAACGGTATCCTTTTGTATTCGGCTTAGAACTCTCTGGGATAGTTTTAATTTTTATAGCAAAATGAGTTGGAGAGAAAACACTTTGCCGAGGAACTCCCATGTCCCGGGGACATAAATTACTTACCTACAACCCGTGCTGGTATAACATGAATATTTACAATGGATGACTTACCTACAACATAATACGAATTATGGAATTTGTGATTTTGATAAACTAAATTTAGACAAGCTGAGACAAATTTTATACGAATTATTTGATCTAAATTGAATTTGTAATTGTTATAATATTTAGACAAGTTTCAATTTTAATTATTGTTTTGAAATACAATATGAGGTTTAACTAGATGGTTATTGAAATTGATTTAAGATTTACTAAAAGTCAAATTTCGGTTGTTGAATTATTTAACAGAATTGTATTTAAAATTATTGAGTTATTTAGTTACAGCCGTCGCCACATTTTGCCAAAATCAAATTTGACTTGAATATGTTTTTCTAAATGGTTTGAGTTATCTCTGATAACACTCCCTTGATTGCCAGTGAAACGAAAATGAGCTAACCATACGCTAAATTTATATGACTGCTGTAGACGCCAGTGAGCGTCCGTTCGTTTCTGGTGTTTAACGTCCACTTCCACCTAGGGTGATATCGTAGACAAAAGAGTGAGCGTGATAAAACCATAGATTTATACTATAACACAAGATAACGTCCAGCCTGTACGAGTCAGTTAATAGATTGCTGTAGCTCAGAGTGGTAGTCAACAATGTTTTTTATTTTTTTTTCCGAACGTTTAGTGATTTTGGAGCGCTAAGTATCTTCATATTGCACGACTTATATTTGGCTAGGTTCATTATTGATGGGTTGATTTGTATTTATTTCATTCAACAAATTTAACGATATTTTATTTCCACAATAAAAACATAGGACTTTGATTGATTTTCATTATGAATTGATTAAAAAAAGTATTTTGAGGGCTTTTTAGGCTTACCCCAACCTTTTTTTCAACCAAAACAAATCACCTATACAAACTATTGTCTTCTTCATATGTTCCATGTTGAATAGTGTTCATGAAAACGATCATGTTTGGGGCGGCTCTCATTGGGGAGTGTTTGTCAGTGCTAAATTTATTGATGTTATGTTTTTTTCTCCATTTTACCAAGGTGGAAGAAATTGGTATTGTAGTAGACGCAGTTCATATAATTATTTAAAGTCTTACCTGATCAGACATTTTCAGTCTTCAATAATTTGGTATACTGTTGGGGAAAAATACAACAATCAGTGAACCGTGGGAAGAGAATAAAGCCGGATGTGTATAGCTGGTTGACGAGAAACAAACTGGGAATGAGATCGGCTAACCTTACCAGGTCATAAGCCCCCATGTCCGCCATCCTTATTTCACAAATTGGAAACAAGCATGGTGGCTTAAGGGCGTTAACTTTTTTTTTATTACATTATTTCTGTATTTTTGTAACCGGAGTTCAGCTTTAAATCGATAATATATGTAGTTTCTCAACTGGAATTAATTACTCATGTAAAAATAAAGTAGTTTTTGTCAACTTGTGGCATTTTGATGTTTGGTTATCTTTTACATATCTTTCATAAATAATACTTCTGTGATGATGCACAATCATGGTAACAACGATGGTACAGATTTGATTTATCATATGTGATCCGTGATCATCCTCATAAGGGAAATTATATGTTTCTAAAAAGTGGTCATTATACTCCTTGAAGACATCTCGTCTAGGCTGTGAAAACACAGCCACCCGGACTTTCGGTAATGTCATGTAGTACATGATATTGTTATGTGTTTATAATTATTTTCTCTTAATTATTTTCTTTACGATTATAATGACTAATCAGTTAATTGATGTACTAAAGTTGTGTCGTAATTCGTCTGTTAGCATTCTTGCAGAATTTAGAGACTTGTTAATCAAGACGAGCACGCGCTGTTACCCACGTGATGATGATGTTTCGGCAGAGGCATAGCAACCAGCGGCATGGCGAGATTTGTTCGGATGGGTCGTGTGTGATTTCTTTTATTTTGTAGTTGTTATATAAGTTCTTTCCTTATTGTGTACCATGTGAGTGTTTGGTAATGTGTTCCAATCATAGTGAGTGGTTCGTTTCGTGGTTGTGGTGAGTAATTCGTGTTAGAGTAAGAGTTGAAGATTCAAGTATCATCGTAGATTCCAGAATAGTTCGATCCACGTGATGTCGGAATGTGTGCTTGAGGAACATTTGCGTTGTGAACTGATTATTTAAAATATGATTAATAATACTGTCTAATATTTAAAGTTTAATGTCCATTACTAGTCTGTTACATATTATGTTTTTGTATGATTCTGTTGTATCACCATGTTGGTAATTGTTGTTTACTGTAGATTGGAATAAATCGTGTTTTTAATTGTACATTGACGTTTTATCATTTCTGCTGATGTATTTTATGAGTAGGTTATTTCTGGCCTTGTTATATGTGACGTAACAGTAAAAAAAAACTTTTGTTGGTGGCATTAATTTGTCCTGTCTGTGCAACAAATTAATTGAAATAAAAAATATGAAATATAAGGTCACAAAAATATGGAGAAGGTAATGCGACATGACGTTAGATGGGTGTATGTGCGTGTGATGTTTTTTGATTTTTTTGACTTATAGTCAGTAAACGTTAAGCCTTAGATCTGGATTATATCATGATCCGGAATTGTGGCCGTGTGTGTGTATGAAGGGGGGGGGGCAATTTGCAGACAAATACGGTAGACACACAAGCCAAATGATTCGGCCGAATCAATCGGCGTCGAAATTCGCCTAGTGTGTCCACTGCCATTTGATATATTTGGCCGAATCATATTCTCCTGGTGTGTCCACTTCGCAAAAAGCATTCGCCCGATTGTAGAATTCGTTAGCCAATCACCACTGATGTCAAGGGGCACGTGATTGGAGACAAAATGGCAATATTGTTACCGAAACTTGGAATTCCGAGAACTTCTAACTTTATGGAAGCAGAAGGTTTATCTCTATGATACCTAGTGTGTCCAGCGCATAAGTGGTGCAGCTAATACCTCGTTTAGATGACAAAAGTTTAGAACTTTTAGTATTACTCTGGTTAGCAAAGCTTTCTAAACATAAAATTTGAAATTCTTTTATGCCTAATAATAGACTGGCTATTATTGAAGTTAGATTGTGGATCCTACAGAGGTCACAAGTTTTATCGGATTTAAAAAAAATAAACGCTTGAATATATCATCGTTACACCACCCTAAGGATGGTTGAGTTAGCATTTCGTAAAAGTCCTAATTTCGTAAAACTCGGACAAAATGGCCGCCTGCTCAAACGCAAATATTGTAAACATCTGGTAAATCAAGGTTGTGGACCCTCTAGAGGTCACAATTTTTATCCGATTTCATTGAAACTTGAAATCCACGTTAACAACCCACAGATACTGGTTTCGTTCGATATTCGCGCGTATTGGATCGTAATTCCCTGAATTATGGCCCTTGGTTGAATAAAAACTCACGTTTTTAGCTTGTCGTTACAATTTTTATCCGATTTAAAAAAAACGTGTGAATATATCACCGTTAGCCACTATAAGATCTTGGTCTCTTTTGATAATCACGGATACCCGAACTTAACTTCCGGGAATATGGTCCCTGATTGTTCGAAAAATCATATTTTTAGCTTGCGGATTCTCTAAAGGTCACAAATATTCCGGATTGTAAAAACCGTTTAAAAACATCACCATTCCACAATAATGAAGGTTAAATTCGAATTTCGGGAAAATCGAAATGAAACTGCCCGACAAAATGGCCGCTCTTTGTAAGCAAATTGTGAACAATTGTGTAATACGAAGGTTGTGGATCCTCAAGAGGTCACAATTTTTATCCGATTTTGATGAAACTTAAACCATATCTTCATATCCAAACGATCTCAGTCCCTTTTGATAATTGCACATTGTTGCCCCTGATTGTACAAAACAACGCGTTTGTTTTTGACTTGTTCTCTATCCATCTCTTGCGAAAATGTGGGCGTTTCCCGGCTGGCAGCCATTGGTTGTTGGTATTTAAGATTCGTGTAAACTTTGCTGAAAATAGTTGGTCTTCCCTTTAAATTAGCACTGTATCTTTAAACGCAGCTATGTTTTGTCTTAAGTTTAGATTTGGACTTTCAACACGTGACCGGATGACCGCCAAATTGTACTATTTTTGTCCCTGCTTTGGACTTTTATTTCATTATTAATTATGGACCGCAATTGTACCACGATATCGTCTCAAATGTCGCCTACGCGTGTTGTTTTATTTTGCAGAGAACTTTCCACAACTCAACTTATTAAAAAGGAAAATCAAATCAAATAGCTGTCAGAATGTGTGGGCTTTATACAAAATAATTAAGATTTTATTTCGCCATGAAACACCAATTTGAGACCACGTGACATGTATACTATATTAAATTGATTATATAGAGAGTGTTTACCAGGTTTGTCTTACAGTAGTAATCAGATGGTAACTACACAAGCTAAACTTGCTACTCCAGGTGAGTCTACCATATTTGGTAATTGTACATACAAGTAAACATATATTATCATTTCGACCTGGAATAGGGGGGTTGGGGTGGCCTAGTGGTCTAGAGTGCCGCGCTTCGACCTCTAGCTGGCCGGTCACCTCTGACTTGCGGCTGTGGTTTCGATCCCTGGTGTGAGCGTATGTGGCATGGAGATAGGGGCGCTTTCTCAACCTCGTGGGTTTTCTCCGGGCACTCCGGTTTCTTCCCACTGCTAAAGACCTCTACGCGCAAGCGAATTATTGAAATAAAATTAAACCATATGTTAGTCCCAAAATGACCTAGTTTGTGTCGAGTGGACGTTAAACGACATTTCTCTCTCTCGACCTGGAATACATCAACGGGTCTATTTGAACTCCCTCTTTTAGAAGCTTGTTTCGATGATTAGGGTGTATAGAGGGAGGGATGATAACAATATATGCGTTTGGACAATCTGAATTATCGGGCAGACGGGTCAGGTGAAAACAAAAATAATTATTTCATCTAAAACAATATCGCATAAAACACTAAATTTTATTTTCATCGAATATGTACTGAATTCACTACTGATTAAACATTTTGTCTGAAGTCACTCTAATTTGTGCGACATTTTCGGAAATCGATTATTTGTGAATGCAGCCGCAACAGTCGGAATGGATGGTTGGAATTCAGGTTCTCATTGAGTGGGTTTTCGGATACACAACCACTGGACAACTAAATACGATCACAGACGGGCGGAGAAGAGTGGCTTGGTCAAAGACATGGACTCACCCGAGTGCAGTCGCTGCCCTGACAGAGAGGCAGAATGGTGGATTTAATATACATGTAGTAATAGTTCCAATATAGTCTAATTTCTGTAGTCATATATCTATGTAACTGTTTCATAGTCTGTCCCCGTTGTAAATAAACCACATATTTACGATACTGATCTCTGTTATCACAAAAATAGTGTTACAATAAACAATTTGAACACCCATTAGTGCTGGCAACGGTATTGTGGTATGGCGGACACAAACAAACTTATCACATAAAGCCCGACTTAAAAAGCTGGTTAAACTCCTGTAAGCTTCTTACAGACATTGAAACCTATCTATAGCATTTTATTATTATTATTATTGTTCGATTTATATAGCGCTTCATTACACATAAGCGCATTCACAACACAAAAGTTCAAAAACATTTTTGAAATAAATATGTTTTTAAGTTAGTCTTAAAGCTCTGGGTGAAAGAGGACTCCCGGAGAGTTTTTTGGAAGATCATTCCACAGTTTCGCTTCTCTGAAGGAGAAGCTTCACCATTTTTCGGTTTCTCTATTGCAGATTATGGCGTGTGTCACAATGAAATCATATCTAAGCATCATTGTATTCCTGTATCAAGGTATTGTAGTCATTATTAGAATTTTCTGGATTGTGCAGTACCTCTATAGGTGACAATTTATATCCGATTTGAAAAACCGTTCTAATGTAGTCCCGCTACACCATAATTACGATTGAGTTAGAATTTCAAGACACTTCGTCGGACACTGCCCGAGAAAATGGTCGCTCCTAGGACGTAATTGTATTTATAGCTTGCAGTGCCTAAAGAGCCCACAATGTATACCCGAAACTGACCGACAAAACGGTCGCGCCTCGTACGCAAATAGTGCAAAAGTATGTAATACTAAGGTTATGGACCCCCTAGAGGTCACCATTTTGATGAAACGCTTTGGTTCCTCTCGATATTTGCCTATATCCGACAGTATCTTTGTGGGTTATGGCCCCAGGTTGTTTGACAAATCCTATTTTAGTCTGATAGTATTTAAATAGTGTAGGCCTTTAAATGGTGCAGGCCTTTATCTGGTCAATGCTTTGGTCGAGTTCGAAGATGAGCATTTTCTGCTTAGGGTAAGCATAGATAAGCAATCTGATTGGTTGGTGATGCTTTTGGACACCATAACTTAAGTTGTAATAAGTGAGAGTGATGAAACTGGTTGTATAGTTTCATTACATCAATACATTGACTAAGCTCCTTACTTATATGGGGTCACGGTGGCTAAGTGGATAAGGCGCTGGTTAGCTAGCCTGGAGGTCGGGTGTTCGATCCCTGTATGGCGTATGCCCGTCTTCCATTAGCCCAGGTTAGGTGCCAAAAGAGTAGGACGTTAAACCCCATTTCATTTCCTTACTTATATAATGCACATTTTCTGCTCATGAGCAGAGCGACAAGCAATTTGATTGGTCGAGAATTTGGAACTCAATAACTCTCTTTCGAATTGTTTCAGTATTGGGTTACTTTTACTCTGCTTCTGTCTTATCAAGTACAAACATCTTAATGTCAATAGCTTGGTTTGACACACATGGTGCCAACTTCCAATTAATGTACATGGCCCTGTCAGGTCTTAACTTAAAAGCTGTCGCTTTGGGGATGTGTTATTACCGTTCTAGTTATACTCTCTGATTATTGGATTATAATAATGGTTGTGTTATTACCGTTTTAGACATAATCTCATATTGTTGTATTACAGTAATGATATCATTTTATTCACATAATTGGTACAATATTTTATTTTTGTGATAAATGTATAGTTTTATCTTATTCTTGTATTCTAGTGACGGTTGTCGTGTCACCTTATTATTGTTATCGACCCCCTGGGTCACCATGTTCTAATAATACTATAACCTGTCCTAGAGGTCAACGTATTCATATATTTGGGCGTATGTATGCCTATACCAAACCCAGATCTGCAGGCTGTCGACAACTACAAGATAAGAATGATTGTGATAGTCACTGCTGTACCAGTGGTTTTCGTGATACTGGTTATACTTTAAGGCTAAAGGATACTTTACCCGTTTATAAAGCCTGTTCTTATCAACAATCCTGTCACTTCACCTTTCCTTATATTGCTGGTACTGATTATGATTACGGAGAATTAATTCGTTATTGTTCACCTGGTAAGTATTGTAATGATAATAGCTGTACATAAACAAATATATCAAGTACAAAAAGTACAAGTACTTCTTTGTTTACGGTAGATCAATGCATAAATAAATAGAAAAATACGTCCAAGTACAAAATTTCCCACTTTACTTCATTCTGGCATACATTATATCATATAAGCTAGCTGTCTGCTTTCTATAGGCGTCTTCAGATATTAATAATGTATATATAACAGGCCATCCAATGTTTGTTATATGTTCGAAACTATCAATAATGACATAAACACAATAGCTCATCATTCGTATCGTCCTGGCTATTATTTGTTTAAATACTTCGAAATTACACTTAGAGTACATTTTAGAAACAAATTATATGTTGTACATATGTTCGAAATTATCAATAATGACATAAACACAATAGCTCATCATTCGTATCGTCCTGGCTATTATTTGTTTAAATACTTCGAAATTACACTTTGAGTACATTTTAGAAACAAATTATATGTTGTACTTTTTACTGCAGTAAGAATGTTAAGCGTATGAAGGACGTATTTTATTTACATGTTTAATTTTGATATGTTGTTCAAAACTAATTATTAATATATATAATAGTTGTTTTTTGTGTGTTTAATATATATTTACAGA
Organism: Patella ulyssiponensis; assembly: GCA_963678685.1. Taxonomy (NCBI): domain Eukaryota; kingdom Metazoa; phylum Mollusca; class Gastropoda; family Patellidae; genus Patella; species Patella ulyssiponensis. Next base: position 3,215,997 of record OY783225.1, read on the forward strand.
TTCTACGATACATAACATCACGACTATTGACAGAGTATCAAGCCCCGATTTACTACTGTACTTTAGTGGTAAAATATCACCAGTCAAAAGATTAACATGTTCTTGTAGTATAACTAGTGCTATAAAGTTTACATTTGAAACCATGTTCATCAACTTAGGTGGCGAATCGTGTAACAGGGTCTCAGTTACAGTTAACGATAAACCTATATACACATGTAACGATGTTGGGGTATCTCTTGGTTACAGCAAAAGTGACCAGATCTACAGCAAAGCTACGATAGACTTCAATAGAATGAACGCTGGCTACGATGATGTAATATGGATAGGGTTTATAGGTAGGATTTGTGCATGATAGCATAAATGCATATATATACTATCCATACTACATACCGATTTAACAAAAGCTATATTCTGTTTTAATTACCTTATTTATGCTTACAAGCTAAGAATTCAATACTATATACCGGGAAACACCGAAACACCGGCAAAAACTCCCGGACAAATATAATAAGATAACGTATTTGTAGTTTTATTCGTTTTATGTTACTCTATTGTAGGTATTGTAGTGGTGAAAGCGACATGTGATTGTTTTAAATCAGGTGAATATATTTATCACAATGACATGTTTACCTACATGTATTCTAGTATTCAACTAGTATTCTTGTATTACAGTAATATTAGTGAGTTATATTGCTTTTGCTCAAAAGGTTGTCAAACTCACTATTATACGATCATGGGCGATTTTTCAGGGGGATTAAAATCGCTTACACAGAAAATTATAACACAATTACCTCCCTTGTTTTCCCATTCCTCTCCATGCAATGGCGATCTTCAAACGTTTGAATTTGAAGTTGAAAATGATATTTTTTGCCAATTTCTCAACTGGCAAGAGTGAATTATAGGATTATTCTATAACAAGGTAGGCCTGTTTACAGATACCATCTATTTTAAGGCTTTACTTTAATATATTTAACAAATAAAACTAAAAAATATGAAATATTAAAGTACCTGTAGTAACTTATACAGCTTACGTGTATTGTTACAGTGACGAACGGCGGATGGGGTAACTGGTCGGAATACAGTATCTGCTCTGTTTCATGTGGGGGAGGTTCCAAGACTAGGACAAGAAATTGTGATAATCCTGCAGTAGCTAATGGTGGAATGTATTGTACTGGTAATTCTAAAGAGACAGTTGAATGTAATCAACTAGAACAATGTCCCGGTTTGTAATTGTATCATTTGTTCAGGAAAATTATATATTTGATTACAAGATTAGAACTCTACCGTAATATATGTATGTATCAGGATCAATCTATAGCTGTAAATAATCGTATGTTTTATATCTGTATAAACAGGGTGTATATTTATTTTACAGTCGGCCTACAATATGAGATTATGCTACCAGCGATTATAAGTGGTGTTTTGGTATCCATCATTGTTGTATGTATTATAACATGGTAAGATATATATCATTATATTTTTAACTAAACGTTAATATTTAAATAACAGTGCTGGGCGCACACTACACCCCAAAATATACTGACAAGCAACAACTAATAAAAGTTTTCACTTCGCTGTACACGTATGATCATGCAATGACAGCTCTTGTCGTTCATGGCTTCTTATCAAGCAATCTCATCTTCTCAACAAAAAAACAAACAGGAAACCCTCTCTCAACGATTCCAGCAACTATCGTGGAATTGCATTGAGCAGTATGTTCGGTAAAATATTTGACAAAGTTATAGTAGATAAGTTTAATCACGTGTTTCAATGTTCTGGTCAACATTGCGCATGGCAAGTAAATATTCTGAAGAGTATAACTTCACTTTTAATCCCGACAAGAGCAGACTTTTATATTTTCCAAGCAAACCCTCTGAAGCTGGAAATCAGGATCTTAACCCCAATCTTATCAATGACCTACCTATCAAACTTGTCGAATCTGGGTTTCATTTAGGTAATCTGCCTCATAGTACGTCAATGTATTGATAATATTACTGTCAAAAGTAATGTAACATTAAGAAATTTTACATTCTCCTCATCTAGAGATAAATATAAACTATTCAAGACTTATTGTATGCCCTGTATGGGAGCCAACTATGGGATTTCTCACAAAAGTCATTAGCTTATCGAATATCATATGTCAGGATATTTCAATTGAAACTCAGCTTCATAAACGTTTTATTAAGTTTTTTTCGATAGTATGAGTTGAGAACTTGTATATATTTATACAACGTCCGTTCACAATTTGTTTGTGGACTCTCTACAGGTCACAATTATTATCCGATTTTGACGAAACGTCAAATATAGGGTTATCCCCATAAGATCCCGACTGCTTTCGATATTGGCATATATCGGATCGAAACTTCATGGATTATGGCCCCTGATTGTAAGAAAAATCATGGTTTTAGCTTGTGGACCCTATAGAGATCACAAGTTTGAACCGATTTTGATGAAATTTGACATGTATGTTTATAACCCAAAGATCGTCGTTCCGTGCGATATTTGCACCCATCGGATCGTAACTTCCTGAATTATGGCCCCTGATTGTCCGAAAAATCGCCCTTATTAGCTTGTGGTCCCTCTGGAGGTCAAAATTATGATCCGATTTCAAAAACCTTTTGATGATATCACCGTTACATGGTAATGAAGGTTGAGTTCAAATTTCGTGAAAATCGGACCCAAATTGACGGACAAAATGGCCGCCGTTTGTACGCGAATAGTGTGAAAATATGTTATATCAAGGTTGTGAACCCTATAGAGGTCACAATTTTGAACCGATTTTGATGAAACTTGACATGCATGTTTATAATCCAACGATCTTGCATCCTTGCGATATTTGCACCCATCGGATCGTAACGTCCTGAATTATAGCCCTTGATTGTCCGAAAAATCGCCCTTTTTTGCTGGAGGTCAAAATTATTATCCGATTTAAACAACCGTTTGATTATATCACTGTTACATGGTAATGAAGATTCAGTTTAGATTTCGTGAAAATCGGACCGAAATTGACGGACAAAATGGCCGCCGCTTGTACCCGAAAAGTGTAAAAATATGGTATATAGGTTGTGGACCTAATAGAGGTCACAATTGTGAACCGATTTTGATGAAACTTGACATGCATGTTTATAACCCAACGATCTTGGTTCCTTTCGATATTTGCGCATATCGGATTATAACTTCCTGAATTATGGCCGCTGAATGTATACGAAAAATCGCCTTTATTAGATTGTTGTCCCTCTGGAAGTCAAAATTATTACCCGATTTAAAAAAAACGTTTGATTATATCACCGTTCGTGAAAATCGGACCAAAACTGACAGACAAAATGGCCGCCGCTTGTACACGAATACTATGATAATATGGTATATCAACGTTGTGGACCCTGTAGAGGTCACAATTTGAATCTGATATTGATGAAACTTGAAATGCATGTTTATAACCCAAAGATCTTGGTTCCTTTTGATATTCAGCGGATAATATCGGATTGTAACTACCTGAATTATAGCCCCTGCTTGTACGCAAAATTGCCTTTTTTTTTAGCTTGTGGTCCCTCTAGAGGTCTCAATTATTATCCAATTTTAGAAATAATATTAAATGTTTCGAAAACTAAACGTTAGCATGGGACAGAATTTTATAAAAACCAAACAAATTTTAATGATTTTCTGATAACTACTTAATATGCGACAACTCTTGTTGACTGCCCAGACGATTTAGCTGATGTGTGGGCGTATGTTTCGTTGCCTGGCAACCTATTTTTCAATTACATTTTCTACGAAATCTTTTGAACCACATATTTTTACGCATGGTCACAGTTGACACGATCGTCAAATCATGAATAACAGCATAGAACAGGCCTGTTCACAGATTACATCTAAATAGTCGACACGAGGATCAAATCATAAAGACCAGCATAGACGACACAAATTATATATTCACTGATTTTTTTATAATGGCACTTGACACTTACATTAATAAAATTTGTTTCGACTTTCGTTTACATATTAATACATGAAAATAGAAACACCAATGAGAATATGCTAAGTTTGCAAGACGGTAGTACACTAGCCTGGAGGTCGCGTGTTCGATCCCTGCATTGGCCAAGAAATTTTCCAATGTGGTTTCCATTTGTCAATGATGTAGAACGGACGGCCTGACAAAGACATCCATCTAGCCGTTCGGATTGGACGAAATATCTAAGACCCGTGTATACATTGACCTACACGTAAAAGATCCTTTGACAGTGGAATTTGATATAAGAGTAAGCCATAGTGCTGCTGCCCCTGCACAATTTCCCTCATAGCACACTGCATGGCGTATGTCCGTCTTCATTAGCCCAGTCGCAGTAGAACAGTAGGACGTTAAACCCCCATTTCATGCATTTCAATGGATTCACACATACGGGGTTCAAATTTTATTTTCATTTCATTTATTTGCATATTCACTTGTTCACCATTGTTATTTTATATGTTCCACAACGATCTGTTCATGAAACCGTGTATTTGTGTTTTATGACACAGGAGAGAGGAAATAGGAGTCCTGCCCGTGGGCCTGTCCTCTGCTGTGAATAGAATATTATTGGTGAACTAAATTACAATATTCTAATTATCAGGTTTAAAAGACGAAATAACATCAAACCTCAACCAACTGTCCATTATGAAAACACGATTATAGGCCATAATACCAATATAACGGAAAATGTGTATGACAACACAACAGATCACCTGTATGACACTCTAGCTAACGTTCATGTCAACACAAATGGTCAAGATGAACCAACAGGTCAGCATGACAACATAACAGTACGGGAGCAAGACATCGACACAGTAGATAACGATACGGCAACATACATTAAAATAATGTAAAAATGAGGTTTACCGTCCTACTTTTCGGTACAGAATAAGAATTTTAGGAGTATATTTATTATGTCAACCAGGCATTATTGAGGAGCCAAATCTGCCTATTCAATATCTTTCTTTGGACCTAATGTTGTATAAATTATTTAGAACAAATTCGCGAGAGAATCATGCAAAATTAAAAACAAAAACGACACAAACGGTCTCGGGCGTTTTGACCAAACTTTGTTATGTTAAAAAGGCATTATTGAGGAGCTAAATATTTCTATTGCAGATGTTTCATTAGACCTGATGTTATATATATATTGTTAATTAGATATTTATCAACTTTCCAAGATTATAATCAACTCTTGATGTCATCGGATTCTCGGGATTTTCAACAGATTTAAATACAATTTGCGTGTAATGTTTTAATTTAAAAATGGACAATCGAGACCTTTTTAGTATCGTTACAACGGTAGCAATGGCAATCGTTTTAAGATGAAGATGAAGGGCTGACAGATAACGCTATAATAGTTTTAAAACTATTATAGCGCTATAATAGTTTTAAAACTATTATAGCGTTAAGGGCTGACAGGTAACGCTATAATAGTTTTAAAACTATTATAGAGTTACCTGTCAGCCCTTCATCTAAATTGTAATCATACTCCCACATCCGGGTATCTTTTGTACAAGTAAACAATCGTAATCTTAAAAACTAAATATGAATAATCTTAAATATTGTGATGTTATTAAAGGTATCGAATACCATGTCAAATGCCTGTACTTATATATGACCCATTATTTGTATCAAATATTAATTAAATGTGTAAACTTTATGTTGTAATATGTTGAGATTCTCTTAATAAATCAGAATTATTTATAAAACTCACAAAGTGGTGCTTTTATTTTTAACCGGAGAAACCACGTTAAATAGATGGATTATAAAAACTGACTTGACACTACATTCACAGAACACAGACGGCTATTACAATTGTCTTGTCGATCTGTCTGTCCATCCGTATGTCCTCCTTCGCATGTCCCTACTTCTAATTGTGCTAGAGTTTTTAAACTTGGTGTGGATGTTTATTAGGATAATTGTTTGGGACACAATAACTCTACTTCTAATTGAGCTTGTATTTATAAACTTGGTGTGAGTGTTTATTAGGTGCATGTTTTGACTTGGGTTCGATGATGAGAATTTTCTGATTAGGGTAAGCAAAAACACGCTGTGGGACAGGATGACTTTGTTTCTAATTGGATTAGAGTGAGAACAATCGTTACTACAATATTCTTAAATCGACGATAACGCCAGAATAAAGTAATTTCAACATATTTCCTTTTTTATCACATGGATACGAAATCTAAAGTCCGTTACCAATTTCCATCAATACAAAATGGCCACCAAATATACCCTTGGGGTGTTATAAATTCTTTAAAATTAAATTTTCCCTATATTATACTAAATAGGAAATACGTTGTTAATACTTGCAAAAAATGTAGCAGCGGTGTATATCTAGTATATATTACCAATTCCTGTACTATTGTATATACCCATTCATACTAACTAAAAAATACACTTTTGTCACATATACCTGCAATCCCCCCAACAATGTTCTAGAAATCAATTTTCGAAAGGAAACAAGTTAGTTGGTATGCTCGATAACGACCAGTGTGTGAATAATATCGTGATTGTTATCCACAGAACTGTGTGTTGTGTTATATTATGGTGTTATAGTTTACTAAACAAGTTAGTTTACTAAATGTCATTGTGCTTGATAACGATAGGAGGATACTTATCGAAACATCGCGCTTGTGTATAATAAACCAGTGATTGTTTTCCCATATAACTGTTTTAGTTCTGTTATGTCTCCAATCGCTAAATGCCACTAAAGGATTAAGAAACAAGTTAGTAATGCGAACTAAATAATCCTCGCTCGGTAAATGTAGCGACGTAGACAATTTTTGATTATGTACCGTAAGTATATCAAAATATCTTCACAAATTAATTTTACTAATATTATCAAATATCGTCTACACGGGTCATTTTATAGTGCTGACACTTTTCCATGATTTACCGAAATTAAAAAAAATCATATTACCCCGCCAATCATATTACATATTCAACAGATTAATTATTAAGCTTTTATTTCACATTGGTACAATATTTTGCTATTTAAGTGTTCTTCGAGCCAAATATGTTATTTTAGGTAAATTTGTATTGTTTTTGTGACAAAATCGGACGTTCGCGAACATCGTAGGAAAGGGGTGTAACTCGTGTACAATTTTGCATTGGTATTTGTAGTTAGTCACGGGAATTGTATCAATGTATACCCTGGCATGGCAAGCTTTTATATCAGTACAATAAAACAAAAGCATCTATTTTTTACCAATGACTAACGATTATTTTCAAATGACCACTGATCATCACCATTACTACCATATTTAGGCACGCTGCCATATTTCGGCACACAACTTATGGAAGGACAATAACTGTCTCAAATCGAGCGTATTGGCTAACATTCGGCGTAGAACTAGAGCCAAGTATTACAATGTCCTTAGATCAGTTCAAAAAAAAACAAAACCAAGAGAGTATTTGTTCGAATAAAATAGCCCAAAAATCTGTAACAAATCAAGAAATGGTTCTTGTAACTCTCTGCCTAATAATGTTGATGGCCAGATTGACCTAGAGAATATATGTTGTGTGTTTGCTCATAAATATAAACAACTTTTTAACAGTGTATCCTTTGATGATAGTGACATGCTTAATTTGCAGAATGTCATCCAGTTCAATGTAATACATAAATGTCAGAATAGTAAATGTTGCACTAATCATGTTATTCGGTACGAAGAGGTTCATATTGCTATAAAGCACCTAAAACATAAAAAGAATGATGGCGGACTCGGACAATCATCTGACCATTTAAAGTATGCATCAGGGTCTTATTTAGCACTTATTTTAAAGGGCTAATCCCGATACTGTTTTGGAGAATAAAATTGCTTAATTTTGTGTTAAAATCCTCTACCTAAGGGCAGAGAAACTAACTCAGTATTTGTGATACGTTTTCAAACAACTTAAACCTGTCAGTCTTCACCTGGAAAGGAAACAAGTGTCCCAAGCTGTATTGTGTGGTGTCGACGAAAAACCAGGCTTCTTTTATACAAATTAATGTGTAGGTGAAATTTACCTGTCGAGATCAAGTACAGTACAAGGGTCATTCACTATATAGACCTCTCAATAAACAGGAGTCGATTATCAGGTCATTAACGAAAAAATAGACCCGAATCCTTAAAAGGGTTACGTGTCCGGATAAGCAGTTTTGACGTTCACGCCCAAACGACTCAATATTTTGCGCTGAAATTTTGAGACAAGGTAAATACACCAGTCTTCGATATTTTGGCGTTTAAATTTCATACGTACTCTGACGTTTATTTTTGAGACCCTCTAGCTTGCCGGTCACCTCTGGCTTGTGGCTGTGGTTTCGAGCCCCAGTGTGAGTGTATGTGGCATGCAGATAGGGGCGCCTTCTCAACCTCGTGGGTTTCCTCCGGGCTCTCCGGTTTCCTCCCACGGCTAAAGACCCCGGCGAATTATTGAAATAAAATTGAAACCGTAATACTATGTTAGTCCCGAAATGACCTGGTTGTGTTAAGTGGACGTTAAACCCCATTTCTCTCTCTCTCTCTCTCTCTCTCTCTCTCTCGCATAAATCTATTGAAAGGTTTTAGTGTGCTTGGAGAAAAAGCATAAGAAGATTGTTAAATGTATCACAACGAGCACATACTAGTTTATTACATCATATTTGTAACGACATCTCAATTGAAGCACAACTTCATAAAAGGTTGATTAAATTTACCTGCAGTATTATAAAATCTAAAAATGGATTTACCCGTATATGCGCCAGCAGGCTCTACACGGAAGTAAGTCTACAATATGTAATAATATTAATTGCATTTGCTATAAGTATAATCGGAATAAATATGTACATTTCAATACGCTCAAATGATCAAATATTGTTAATACACATGATATTAATTTGAGTAGTGATGATGGGTGTATTCAGAGATTTTATTTTAATGCGAGATAGTCAATATCACAAATGTAAATAAACTTAATGAAATTATATACTTTCGGTGTACAGAATAGTTATTAAATGATTACTGTTCACTGTACATATTATTTGTAAATTTATAAATTCCTCTTGAAATATTTATAAGTGTACTTATTTATGTACGAATAAAAATGAATTATTATTATTATGCCTGTACTTATATATGACCCATTATTTGTATCAAATATTAATTAAATGTGTAAACTTTATGTTGTAATATGTTGAGATTCTCTTAATAAATCAGAATTATTTATAAAACTCACAAAGTGGTGCTTTTATTTTTAACCGGAGAAACCACGTTAAATAGATGGATTATAAAAACTGACTTGACACTACATTCACAGAACACAGACGGCTATTACAATTGTCTTGTCGACCCGTCTGTCCATCCGTATGTCCTCCTTCGCATGTCCCTACAAAGTGGTGCTTTTATTTTTAACCGGAGAAACCACGTTAAATAGATGGATTATAAAAACTGACTTGACACTACATTCACAGAACACAGACGGCTATTACAATTGTCTTGTCGATCTGTCTGTCCATCCGTATGTCCTCCTTCGCATGTCCCTACTTCTAATTGTGCTAGAGTTTTTAAACTTGGTGTGGATGTTTATTAGGATAATTGTTTGGGACACAATAACTCTACTTCTAATTGAGCTTGTATTTATAAACTTGGTGTGAGTGTTTATTAGGTGCATGTTTTGACTTGGGTTCGATGATGAGAATTTTCTGATTAGGGTAAGCAAAAACACGCTGTGGGACAGGATGACTTTGTTTCTAATTGGATTAGAGTGAGAACAATCGTTACTACAATATTCTTAAATCGACGATAACGCCAGAATAAAGTAATTTCAACATATTTCCTTTTTTATCACATGGATACGAAATCTAAAGTCCGTTACCAATTTCCATCAATACAAAATGGCCACCAAATATACCCTTGGGGTGTTATAAATTCTTTAAAATTAAATTTTCCCTATATTATACTAAATAGGAAATACGTTGTTAATACTTGCAAAAAATGTAGCAGCGGTGTATATCTAGTATATATTACCAATTCCTGTACTATTGTAAATACCCATTCATACTAACTAAAAAATACACTTTTGTCACATATACCTGCAATCCCCCCAACAATGTTCTAGAAATCAATTTTCGAAAGGAAACAAGTTAGTTGGTATGCTCGATAACGACCAGTGTGTGTATAATATAGTGATTGTTATCCATAGAACTGTGTGTTGTGTTATATTATGGTGTTATAGTTTACTAAACAAGTTAGTTTACTAAATGTCATTGTGCTTGATAACGATAGGAGGATACTTATCGAAACATCGCGCTTGTGTATAATAAACCAGTGATTGTTTTCCCATATAACTGTTTTAGTTCTGTTATGTCTCCAATCGCTAAATGCCACTAAAGGATTAAGAAACAAGTTAGTATTGCGAACTGAATAATCCTCGCTCGGTAAATGTAGCGACGTAGACAATTTTTAATTATGTACTCTTAAGTATATCAAAATATCTTCACAAATTAATTTTACTAATATTATCAAATATCGTCTACACGGGTCATTTTATAGTGCTGACACTTTTCCATGATTTACCGAAATTAAAAAAAAAATCATATTACCCCGCCAATCATATTACATATTCAACAGATTAATTATTAAGCTTTTATTTCACATTGGTACAATATTTTGCTATTTAAGTGTTCTTCGAGCCAAATATGTTATTTTAGGTGAATTTGTATTGTTTTTGTGACAAAATCGGACGTTCGCGAACATCGTAAGAAAGGGGTGTAACTCGTGTACAATTTTGCATTGGTATTTGTAGTTAGTCACGGGAATTGCCATGCTTAATTTGCAGAATGGCATCCAGTTCAATGTAATACATAAATGTCAGAATAGTAAATGTTGCACTAATCATGTTATTCGGTACGAAGAGGTTCATATTGCTATAAAGCACCTAAAACATAAAAAGAATGATGGCGGACTCGGACAATCATCTGACCATTTAAAGTATGCATCAGGGTCTTATTTAGCACTTATGTTAAAGAGCTAATCCCGATACTGTTTTGGAGAATAAAATTGCTTAATTTTGTGTTAAAATCCTCTACCTAAGGGCAGAGAAACTAACTCAGTATTTGTGATACGTTTTCAAACAACTTAAACCTGTCAGTCTTCATCTGGAAAGGAAATAAGTGTCCCAAGCTGTATTGTGTGGTGTCGACGAAAAACAGGCTTCTTTTATACAAATTAATATGTAGGTGAAATTTACCTGTCGAGATCAAGTACAGTACAAGGGTCATTCACTATATAGACTTCCCAATAAACAGGAGTCGATTATCAGGTCATTAACGAAAAAATAGACCCGAATCCTTAAAAGGGTTACGTGTCCGGATAAGCAGTTTTGACGTTCACGCCCAAACGACTCAATATTTTGCGCTGAAATTTTGAGACAAGGTAAATACACCAGTCTTCGATATACGTACTCTGACTTTTATTTTTGAGACCCCGTTTAAAACGAGATAGTCCCTTTAACGCCTTTATTAGTCCATGGCTTTACTCCTAGTAATCTTGTTTTGTCAACAATAATATCCATTCCAAAAAACAGAAAAATGTCTTTAAACGACTCCATCGCCTTAAGCAGTATCATCGGTAGATTTTTGGATTGGATATTATTAGATCGTCATAAAGACCCACAATATATGGTTTTAAAAGTTCTCATTCAACCACACACTGTTCATTTATCATTGATGAGACAATTCAGTACTAAAATCAGAACCATTCTGATTTCCTGGTTTGCCTAATGGATGCCAGTAAGGCTTTTGATCGTATAAACTTTATTAAGCTTTTTAAATTACTAAATCAGAGAGGAGTATGTCCGGATAAGACTAAACATCTTGTTATTCCTGAAAAACAAAATCAGATTGTTGATGTAAAAAATGTTTACATAGATGGTAGATGCGTAGACATCGTCAAATCAGTACCTCATTTGGGTAATAAACTTGCTTGTAAAGCTAAAGATGAGTTAATTGAAATATACATAAGTAATTTTTATTCTAAGGTTAATATCACTCTTAAAAGTTTTCAATTTGTATATACATGGATAAAAAATATCCTAATCAAAACATTTTGCATGTCATTATATGTCATTATATGGTTGTCAGCTATGGGATTTTTCGCATAAATCTATTGAAAGGTTTCAGTGTGCTTGGAGAAAAAGCATAAGAAGATTGTTAAATGTATTACAACGAGCACATTATAGTTTATTACATCATATTTGTAATGACATCTCAATTGAAGCACAACTTCATAAAAGGTTAATTAAATTTACCTGCAGTATTATAAAATCTAAAAATGAATTTACCCGTATATGCGCCTTGCAGGCTCTACACGGAAGTAAGTCTACAATATGTAATAGTATTGAGTGCATTTGCTATAAGTATAATCTGAATAAATATGTACATTTCAATACATTCCAATTATCAGAATTATTAAATATTGTTAATACACATAATATTAATTTGAGTAGTGACGATGGGTGTATTCGGAGATTTTATTTTAATGCGAGATAGTCAATATCACAAATGTAAATAAACTTAATGAAATTATATACTTTCTGTGTACAGAATAGTTATTATATGATTACTGTTCACTGTACATATTATTTGTAAATTTATAAATTCCAGGGTCGGATCGGGCGGGGGGGGACTAGTCACCTCCCTCACCACCGCGGTGTATAGTAATCCCGGGTCCTACAAGCTATCACCGGGACATGCACACGCATGGTCGTATATATACCATTCAAAAAAAAGTAGGGGATATTTGATTTTGGGGGCATAATACTAAAATATGCAAATGACTACGAATAAAGTCACTATAGAACCTAACAGAAGAAACATTTCCAGTTACATGTGACGCCCAAATGCACCAATAGCTACCGCATGGAATGCAGGTGATGCTTGGGATCATCATGGGGGTCCAACCCAAGATTTGCACGACTCTGACTTTGAATGTTACAGTCATTGTGGCATTGAATTCCAGGGTGGAAACATCAGTTTAATTGTTTTAGTGACCAGAAAACAAATTTTGATATGCGTCGGCTTACCCAAAATGAAAGGTTACGTGCCCTTGACATGCTACAGATCGGCACAACACAGGCGGTTGTGGCGCGGACGATGAATGTTTCTCAGTCTGTCATAAGCAGGCTATGCTCCAAATACCGTGATACACAATCTGTACAGAACAGACCACGCTCAGGTCGACAACTCAAGCCCAGGATCGATTTATCCGTACCTTGGCCTTGAGAAATCGTGTCATCACAGCAAATCAGATCAGCGCTCGTCTTCAAACAGACACTGGTGTGACAGTGAGTGGCCAGACGATTCGGAATCGACTGCATAGGGGTCACCTTCGCGCCCGACGTCCTCGCGTGATCCCTTGTTTCAGAGATCATCACATTCAGGCAAGACGTCGTTGGTGTAAGGATCGTCAACACTGGGATAATCGACGCTGGAGCAATGTGATGTTTTCAGATGAGTCAAGGTACACTGTTGATTTTTTGGACAGACGTAGGAGGGTGTGACGTTAACGTCATCAGACATGATCGATTTGGGGGTGGTTCTGTTATGGTGTGGGGAGGCATCACTGTTGCTGCAAGAACGACTTTACATGTTGTTGCAGGGCGTTTTACAGGCCAGTACTACCGGGACAACATCTTGGCAGTCCATGTTGTGCCGTTCGCACGACGTCATGGCCGCCGTTTCATCTTCCAGGATGACAACGCAAGATGTCACAGGGCCAGGATCGTTACAGGTTACCTCCAACAACAGAACATCACCACATTACCTTGGCCAGCACTGAGTCCCGACCTCTCCCCCATCGAGCACGTCTGGGACGTCAATGTCTACAACGTCCTGCCAATGTCCAAAAACTTGCTGCTTCGTTGCAACAGGAATGGGACAATCTGGACCAAAATGACCTTAGACGTCTCATTAGGAGTATGCCACGTCAGATCAATGCTTGTTTGGCAAACAGAGGAGGATTTACCCGTTACTGACTTTGTGGTGATGCTGTGGTAACTTTGCTGTTTGACCCCGGGAATCATTTTACCCTTATAATGGTCAGTCTGTGCCTTACTTAGTCTAACGATCATTTGGAATAAATCGATGAATGTGAACTTCATTTCATTTTGTCATTTGTTTCTTCGTCAGTTTCATTAGATGACTTTAATAACACTTAAAAATCAAATATCCACTACTTTTCTTGAATAGTATATATTATATAGCACATGGTGCGCATCTTATCAGACACACAATCAGCACCTATGTTACTAGCGGCAGAAATTAGCCCCGTAAACCGAGGCTTGAAAATCGTCAACGAAATGAAACATAGTCGACGAACTGAAATCATTGTTCGTTATGGCTCAGATGCGAGGAAATCGATGATAATCTTTCAAAATTTGCTGTTGGGAGGCAACCCCCAACCACCCCCGACATACCCCCGTCTACTGCTCGAGCCTACGGCACTCGGATGCGTGCCTGCTCCGCGGTCGGTGAGACAAAACATGGGGTTGTCACCCCCCTCAAAAAAATCCTGGATCCGCCACTGAATTCCTCTTGAAATATTTGTAAGTGTACTTATTTATGTACGAATAAAAATGAATTATTATTATTATATGTTTTGTTATATGAGCCCGTCTGTCAAATTGAGTATTTTGGTCAAAATAATGTTTTCGGTACAAAATCAGATGTTCACGCTCGCTGGATAGGCTAAGGGAAGACCAAAAGGCGCGCATAATTTTTCAGTGATCAGACCCCATTTAATACGATGAGTATTTAGGAGCAATTCATCGTATATATTTATGGGCTGCTGAGGCTTAAGATTTATGGCACTCTATCGACAATCCAGGATAATTCTGATTGCACATGCCAACCGCCGACACATGCCTATGCTCGAGCAGAAGTGATCACTTAGATTCTTCTGATCCGCCTTCCTATCTTCTTAGTTCTGGGACCTGATTTTGTAATGATGTTTTGACACACATGACCTATTTGGCACGATCAACTAAGCGACCGTGGGGAAGGGGGTCATCAAGTACGTGATGTGTCATAAGGCCTGTCATTGTGTCAACTGGCGTTGGCAAGATGCGCACGATGGTCGTTGGGTTTGTATTGCGTCCAATGGAAAGGGTGCCAAAGGCGCCTTTCGGGTAACTGATTCTTTCCCCATTGTGTAAAGGCATCCATTGGAGCCCAATTTACTCCAGGGGAGGCAGTTGCCCCTCTTGCCGCCCTGTCCCACCACCCCCGCTAGCTATGGGACAGCAATCGGGGATATTGTATTATATCGCATTTCTTTGCTCTTTAAACATACTGCACGAAGCACTGCATGAAGATGATTATTTAAAGGCTCAATACCACTCTTGTTGTAACTGAATAATGGATCCCAATCTTTATCCTGGTCAACAAATTGTATTATTTTACAATATTCCAATTAATTGATGATATAAATTTCACATTAACACATCTAATTTTAAAAAATTGGAAAAATTCAACTAATTGATTTGAAAAGCATAACGCACACCTTATTAAATGTGACTTGGATTTAAATAATCGCCAAAAACGAATAACGAATAACGAGCCAGCACGTCATTCGTGATTCGCCACTAAAAAAGACCGGTCTACCTTCCATGCGACCATTTCCTCGATACCTCCTAGGGGTTAATGAAAGTCGGGTGGCCGACTAGCACAGAGACGGCATCATCTCCAGCTGACTGGTTTGTTGGAGTGCACGGGACAGTAAGTGAACGTTGGGTCACTATTTCCTCGCTACCCACGACCGTAGGGGTAAGTGAACGTTGGGTGACCGACTAGCAAGGAGACGACTGTTTGTCGAGCGAATAGGATGTTGACTGGTTTGATGGCGTGCGCATCGGGACATTCCTCTTCTGCACTCACCTGTTTTATTGGGGAATCCCGAAGTAAAACAAGAGCGGCCTACCTTCCATCCTACCATTTTTCCTCGATGCCTCCGACTGTTGGGTTAATTGAACGTTGCGTGGCTGAGTAGCACGGGGACGATCGTTTGTTATGCGAATAGGGTACGGGGCAGTCCTCTCACACAACCGCCTGTTTTATTGCCAAATCCCGAATAACGTGCTGGCTCGTTTTTTGGAATTAGCCAATAACGAATAACGAGCCAGCACGTTAACAACTTGCACCCACCATCTCAATCACTCCAACCAAGAAAAAGCTGAAATAGAAAAAATTGCACGTTAACGTTTATTGAACACTGACACGACAACAGAATATATAGTGAATATTTTATACTGTTATGTTAGGGGGCGTGGGGGTATCGGGCACTTATTCACCCACCAGGAGTACTAATGACAATTATTGTCAATAATAAAGACCTGACGTTGATTGGGGTGCTGTTAGAAACAGGTAAATAGATGTGTATTTTACTTCAGACACTTCGCCCAACAAATTTCATTTTACAAGTTATCGGTCAGTTACAGGCCCCCAAAGTCACGAAATTACGTATTTCTGCTTCTTAGCATGGGCGCCCCCTTTGCATATTCTACTTCAATGAGAAACGAAATGGTGGTATACTAGTATTGCATATCTCTCTACTTGCTCATAACAGAAAATGACAACCACCGCAGTTCACCAAGACAAACATCTACTATAAATTTATATATGTAGAGTTTGAACATTATCTTAATTAGAAGCAGAGTTGTGTCACAAACAGTGTATAACATTTACGTGTATCACCTCTTTTCTGTTGGAGGTGGACGACAATGGAACTTGTATAAAAACTTGCTGATAATAAAATAACAAACCGTTCCCCAGTCGTCTAGGAACTTCATATAGGCCGCAGCGTTATATAATACAGGAAGGGAGCACAGAGCGGCTGCAAAGTTAATGGTAACGTGAAGATTGTGCTGTGAGGAGAGTTCCTCGGTGAATCTGGCAGTTCCCAAGTTACAAATGGTTTCATCATCAAAAATGACGTTTCCGGCTTTATTGGTTTCACTGTATGCTCGTTTATATCCTGTAATATTGAGTTTGGATCTTAAAAGCCATGTTTTTTTTAAATATTCAATAGGATAATACTAATCACATTATGATTACTAAATATTTAGTTCCTAATTCGCTTTCAAGTATTTTCTAGTAGGTCATATAAAACTAGCGTGTAAAAGATGGGTTTTCAATGCTGTCTTGAAGGTTTCAGTAGATATGGATTGTCTAAATTTAATTGGTAATTGATATCTGAGATATGGTGCTGTCGAGTTCCGGTTGTAATCGTGATGTGGCAAGTAAGTCTTTAAGAAGATAGTCCTCTGCCGGATCCGTTGTCCCACTTTGTCCTTTGTATATAAAGACTAAGATTTGGAAGATAATCCACTGTTTTATAGGAAGCCAATGTAATTTTGAGAGAACAGGCGTTATATGCTCGTGTTTATGGATTCTAGCCTTGCAGCTGTGTTCTGTACCATGGTCATTTAACATAGAGCAGACAGGCCACTAGTTCGAACGGAGAAAGATAGAAAAATGAGATTTACCGTCCACTCGACACAAACTGGGTCATTTTGGGACTAACATTTTTTTTTTCAAATTTAATTTCAATATTTCGCTTGCGGGTAGGGGTCTATTAGCAGTGGGGGGAAACCGGAGGACCAACAGAAAACCCACGAGGTTGGACAGGCGATCCCACTCCGTGTCACGTACAACTGTGGATTCGAAACCACGCTAGTTGACTCAATGACAGGCTTTATGATACAGCGCGCACGTTCGGTCACCCCCAAGTTCGAACGGACACTGAACAATATTAAATGTTTTACAGGACAATATTGAAGGCTACATGCTGACTTACCTGCACTTAAACTGAAGGCTGCCCCTATAACTCCACCATTTCCCTCTCCTAAATAGGGCATAAAAAAACATTAATTTCAAAGAAGAATTGCCTTCTAAACAATTGTATGATATTGTCTTAGATAATAATGATATGTAATATGGCTTTGTATTGGTTCTCGTATATCGTATATCTGTCGTTTAACTACTTAGTCTTGTCTTTGCCAGGAAAACGTGTCAAAAGAACGGGCACATCTATAAGGTGACTGCCGGGTCTCTTATCTTGATTTAAAAACTCAGTATTGTTTGTGTGTCCCGCTGTTCTTATTATTGTAACATGCTTGAGGGTGAATCTTGCGTTTTGATTGGTCAATTAAATACTGTTTATTGGACAACAACACCCTCTGTTATAGTAATTTCTTTTAAAATCCTAAAGCAGCATGTTACAATATCGATAAGCGCGTCTTGGGTCCTAATGATCTCAGGGCATGTCTATTGGACAATTAGCGCCCCTCTAAATGCGAAACAGGGCGTGTTTATCACGGCAATAACAATATTATACTGTTCACATTGCAGAAAGGGGATCAAGAAATTGTCTACCAACCGTGACGACATTAGAGCATTAGAATATAAATAGTAAATACAATATACCCAACAAATCTCAAATGCGTTTTTCTGTTCTTGGAGAATAATGACCAACTTAGTATTTTGTTGTAAGAAAACAGTGACCAAGTAATCTTGTAAGAAAACAATGACCAACTGATCATCTTGTTCGATAATTACCACCATACCTGATGCAGTTACACCAACACCCAGTCTCGACTGGTATGATTTGGTTCCATAATAAACATGTGTTGACCTCTGCTGTAAACAACTTTGTCTCTTCTTATAAGCAACTTCTTTTGGGACGCTACCTGAAGATAACTGAAAGATTTTTCTTACGCCGTTAAGTCCTGGGTCCAACCCGCCTGCAGCTCCAACTCCTCCTTCTGGATTAGCTTTCAATAAATTGTAGCCGATTCCAACAAAGTCTATTCCTGGACTATATCCATGAACAAGATGGCCGACCAGCACCAATAATGTCAATCCCAACACCTAAAATTGAGAAGTTCCAGTACATGGAGAGTTACCGATGGTGTCCGTGCCTGCTACTTCTCGCGATTATGACATTACATAAAATAATTGAAGTATTATTTAGCAATAAGGTAGCATAACAATATCTGTACGTTTTATAATAATTGATTACAAGATGCGTGGTGGTGTTAGTGCACGTTACAAGATGCGTTGAGGTTTAAATGTACAATACAAGATGCGTGATTTTAAGTTTGCGATAAAACTATGAAAGTGGAAATTACAATCTAATTTTGTCGATTATGTTTTGCGGAACTGGCGATTATTTTTGAGAACTGGCGGAAAAAATCTTAAAATTCTGATTGTATTTGTCCTGGATTAACAATTATTGGGTATCAATCACATGGTGAGATACTATACATAAATCACCTGGCTGATAATCAGGAACGCGTCAATCAGTAATACTACTCAGTTGGCCTGTATTAATGATTAGTTGATAGATAATTGTCAATGATATACATTTTTTTTATCCAAGCAGTGATTATTTGATGTTTCTTTTCGCCTTAAAAAATGGTAATACAATCTCCGTCAAAGAGAATTAAACGGATATTTTGCAAGAGTTAAATCTGCCTATTGCAGGTCAAGTGTAGTATGATATGTAATAAAAACAGCCCCCGTTGGATTTGTTTGCTAAAATTGATTTTTTGTTGTTTTAGGTTGATTAGGGTCCAAGCTATCCAAAAATGTAGGGGTTCAAATTTTCCGACCCCTTGACCCCTCTGGGAGGAGCATTTTCGAAATCGGGACCCCTCTGAACGAGAACATGGCTTTCTCCGCCAATAATGGTAGGATTTTCAGGATCTAAAGTCCATTCTCGTAATTTTCATCATGCCGATCCCATCTATGATACACTTAAAGCGATTGACTTCCGGTGGGGAATACCATTTCTGGTAAACTCTGATCGATTTCAGTTTAGTACCCCTTTTACTGGCATCGGAAGCAAGGTAAATGTTTCGTGCAGTCACTTTTAGGTCATTGGAATGTTATGTCATGAGATTCAAGACAAATCTGATGTTTGTGACAAGGTTGATATCAAAGGTAATTGACCTCACAAAATGTGGTTGTAAAACAGGCGATACAGTTGTAGAAAAAATGGTCTGCCTTAAGCTCAGTTCATACTACATCTGAATCCATAAACGTATCCTCATCTGTATCCACACCCGCATCCGTCTCCGTGTTTTGCCGTTCAAATAGAAAACACGAAAAAGTCCGGCTTTCAAGGCTGAATTGTATGTCAGAAATAACATTTGTCATTTGCAATCATGGAGTATGACAGTGACACTGAGGATGTCTTTCTTTTGTGTCTGTGGACCCAAAGATGAAAGAGAAAAATGAAAGTAGGGGTCCATGAACTGTTACAACTTTTTGCCCAAACATCTTGTTTCTTGGTTGTGTCTTTGTAATTGTTTTCTGTTTTGTCATAATATAGTATGGGATTTCTCTCCAAAAGGATGATTTTGTCCTCTGTCTTGTCAATGTTGTGTTCTTCACAAGACTACACAAATCCACAGCACACAAGGCCGGGCTTTTCTTAGAATGGATTGAGTTTATATTTGGGGAGATGATGTAATAAGGGGAAAGTACTCGCTGATTAGCCAAAGCTCTTCTCACTAGCTGAAATGACGGACGCACTTTACAAAAATACGCTGTGGGAGCAACAGGGGTGGCTTACCTTCTAGGCAGTGTAGGCAGCTGCCTAGGGCCCAAGAAAAAACTAAGGGCCATAAAAGTTTCGACGACCTTTTTATATTTTATTTTTTACATTATTTAATTCAATGGACTACCTTACAACGAACCTCACTCGGTTGTATCAGCCGTTCATTATGAAGGAAGAAGTACTTGACTACAAGTGACAAAAATTACAGCTTGAATATAGTAGGAAAAGAAAAGTATGGACCTATATGCTCAGAAATTTCGTTTCTCTTACAGCAGTCTTAGTTTTACTACGTCAAAACAGTCCCACAAAGGGCTCAGCTGGTCGAGCAGCATAGCGCACATCAGAACCTTGATCCGCCTCTGGGGAGCAATCAATCTTGCTTAACGGACGCAGTTGTTTTTGTGCGCAATACGTGCCGGATTCTATTTGAATCCATTCTCTAGAAATGACTAAAGTATACCAGTACGTATTCACGAACGTATTTACAGATACGGATGTAGTATGAACAGAGCTTAATACATCTTTGCACGTGTTTTGATAGGGGCCGTTCCAATATGATTAGGGCTGTGCAGGAGGACGAGGATGATGAATAACTGATTTATTTATTTCCAAGATAGGATCTTTTTGTTTCGTTTCCGGCAACGTAACATGACAAAGTGTCTTGAATCTCATGACATACCATTCCAGTCACCTAGAAGTGACCATGCTTCAAAAGCCCCTCCCAGAGAGGTCAAGGGTCGCAAAATTGGAACCCTAGAATGAACTTCAGATCATGAAAATCACAAAATTATCCATCAAAATCAATCCCAGTCTGACACCGGAAATTGTATTTCCATCCGGAAGTCAATGAACACTACTTCCATTCGCTTTAAGTGCATCATATAATGGGGTCGGCATGATGAGCAAACCCAGCATAAACTTCAGTTCATGAAAATCCAAAGATTATTGGCTGAAATCAATCCGCGTTTGATACCGGAAGATGGTATTCCACACGGGAAGTCAATGAAAACTACATCCAACGCTTTCAGATGATGAAAACACACGAGAAAGAACTGCAGATCATGAAAATCCAGTCATTATTGCCGGAGAAAGCCACGCCCTCGTTCATAGAGGTCCCGATTTCAAATATGCCTGTCCCGGGGGGGGGGGGGGGGGGTCAAGGGGTCGAAAAATTTAAACCCCGACATTTTAGAATACAAACCCTACGGGATGACATGTTATACCACACTAGTCATTCTTCAGGCCTGAAAAGTTATCTTACTTATTAATTAGACATTAAACAACTTATTCAGACCATAATCAACTCTCGATGTAATCGCTAGCCTGCAATATTTACTGGATTAGGAACCATAATTTAATCATTGAATGGATAGTAGAGACTATATTTTTTTATCGTACCGACTTTATTAATGCCGATCGAGGCTAGGCTAAATTCTCAGTGGATCAATTTGACTGAAATTTTCAGCAAAGTTCCTTTACATTATTTAGTTTCTAGCTACTGCCAGCTATTGACCCAATCTTTGAATAGTTTGATAGTTGAATTCCGTTTTCCGTGGCTTCGTATACGGCTTATAAAATATACAAGCATGCCTATCGGATATCTTTATTTCAAATTACATTATCTCCACTGGTCAAAAACGTACGAACAAGTTGTATAATGACGAATCTTGAGCGCGAAAACTGTTTGCAATTTGTATCAATTTACCGTTGCTAAAATGCTCTCACGGTGAACGACGGGTTTAAGTGAAACGTATATCAATCTATCTGGGATTCAGATTCGGATACCTATTAGTGTACCTCAAAATAACAATAGGAGACATTTACAGGAAATGTCAATTCTTGGGCGGGGTTTTACGTGTAAATACTAAACAAATATTGTGCAGCACAGTATCCAAGTAGACTAAAGTCACCAAAAAGAAAATCTGGCTTCACGTTCACAAAGTATTCTCAGACTTAAGTTCAACTTACAATGAATATCTTTGATCTTGATCCAGAAACTTTGCACGTAGTTTCTCATGGATGTATTTAATACATTAAAAACAATAACAGCTTTATAAAAAGCTATATTTTAGTTAATATAAGGCAAACAACTTTAGGTTAATTCTTAACTTAAGTCTGAGAATGTTTTTTGAACTTGTGGCCAAATCCCAACATTGCTTATCTATTATGTAAAGACAAATTTTATGTTGTTGTATATTATATTGTAGATATGGGTATTTGTTTTATAATAAGCTTATCACACATTTTTGGCAAATAAAATATTCTTGTTGGCGAAAACAAATAAACATTTTTTATATATAAATCATCATCCATTTTGACGTAAAAAAAATGAAAGCCAGTAGGAGCCCCGAGAGAGCAAAATGGGTTTAACGTCCACTAGACACAAACAAGGTCATTTCGGGACTAACATATGGTGGTTCAGTTTTAGGAAACCTACGAAGTTGGACTGGAGACCATATTCCTTGTCACTTAGAAGCGGGGATTCGAAACCACGCTAACTGACTCAATGGTAAACTCTGTGATCAACCGAGCACGTGTTAACCGCCTCCCACTCCAAGATTTCTCAATGACTAAAGGCAATAAGATTATTAAGAGAACTTACATGCATGGTGCCAGACAATCAACTACGTTAGAAATAAAACGGACAGTAAGATAAGGTGACAGTAATCTATAGAGTAGAGTTTTATTGATACATTTACGTATGCTTATCAGCGATTTTCTCACATAGATCGACACGATTCTATAATGATTTACGTCCTTAGGTTATTGACGGGGTTAACGATGATGGGCGTTCACCATACATTGTTCCATGAATAAATTTGTCCAGAGCAAGAAGTTGCGGTCTACTTATCCCTTTAATACCCAGCGTATGAGATATGCACACCTAGATGATATACATATTATTATAATCCCTTTGGAATATTTTTGTTATTTACTGTTATAACATGAATTATCACTTATTCCCCGTTAAATAAAAATCGGTAACCGGGTTGAGTTAAACACCTTCAATTCAAATTTAAAAATAAACAATATTTTTTCTGAAATTCAATGTCAAAATTCAGTGTATCATATATGATACAATGGGTCTGAGCAATACTTTATTGATACATAGAATTTAATGCAGTGTTCATATTATGTGTTAAAAGAGTGTCAGAAAAGTTAGTTTTAAAATTCGGTCATTTGTGTATTTTGTATTACATCAATTAATTATATGTGTGTATTATACTGACAACGGATTCTTGTCAAAATTTGACTTCTTGGGGTGTTTTTTGATATTGGGATTTTCCTTTATTTTGTTACGCATTTTGTTCCAAAATGATCAAATATTGAAATGGAATGAAATACAATTTAACATATTCATTATTAATGCAAATTAACATTGTTTTGATACGATTTTGAATGTGGGTTTAGAATTTGTTTTGTTGCGATTAGCCCACTGTATCATATATGATACACATTGAAAATCAAGGTCAAGGTCATCCGATCCTAAATTTTTCACTGGGATATTTTTTACTGCATGTAAACCTTTAACAATCCAAACTATCATAATTTTCTTAAACTCGGTTCATGGTGTGGGCATTACAGGGTATTAGGAATTCCCACTGCCAAGAGTTATTTTACATACACACTTGAACCTTGGTATTTGTTATTTGGTTTTGTCCCACCGGACTGTCGAGTGGACGTTAAACTCCATTTATCTCTTTCTCTCTTGTCCCAGCGGACAAATAGTCGTTTTCCTTTCGAGGTCTACTGCCCTACACCACCAAGAAGGGGAAACGACACTGGAATCGAACAACAGACTTTAACGCACTGTTGTTTGTTTTTTAAATTTTTTACCATCTAGGATCCACCCTTTCTGATCCAATACACGTAAGAGATCCCTTGGCAGTTGGAATTTGATATAAAAGTAGGCCGTAGTGCGGTTGTCCAGGCACACTGTCCCTCATAGTACACTACATGACGTATGCCCGTCTTCTCAGTTCGGAGCAGAAGAGTACGACGTTAACACATTCGGGGAAACAAGTTTTGAAGCACTTTTGTCACAATGTCTTCACAAATTTATTTTAATTAATATTATCAAATATCGTCTACATGGGTCATTTTATATTGCTGAAACTTTTCCACGTTTTACCTTATTACAAAAAATCATATTACCCCGCGAATAATATTAAATATCCACCAGAATATATCGACTTTACCTAAAACAATTAAGCTTTTATTTTACCATCGAACAGCTATTTGAAATCCAATGACATTTACATCATATTACATTGAAAATATACATATAGCTGTGTGAAACAAAAACACTGACTTTCCGCTACATGCAAGGAACACAGAGGGCCATTAGGATTGTCCTGTCGGTCTGTCTGTCCGCCCGTATGTCTTCCCTCACACATTTTGGGACAAAACAACTCCACTTCTAATTGAGCTAGAATTTGCAAACTTGGTGTAGTTGATTATTAGGTGAATGTTTAGTCCAAGCAGAAATACACAATATCACTAGCTTATGGAGTGTTTGTGTCTTAGCTAATTCGATACGCGAGAGCTTGTTCCTTTTATTCTAATATTTTGAGAAGATCGATGCATTTGTCATCTATGTTTCAACTACAGCAAAACTCACTCACTAAAAGTTTTATGGCCTTCATATTGGTAAATATAACATGTCTCTATATATTTAATTGACGCGTATACGATCTCCATGATTGTGTCTACTTCATCGTTAACACTGTTCATCACGTGCATTTGGCATACATTTAGTCCATTGGCACCCTTTTTTTGCTGCCCATTGTTGAAGTAATTTCAATCAAAACTGCGATTTTGTTCGAGTATCTGCATATCCGTAGAACCATAGCACATCTGCAACTCACCTACATAACGGTATCCTTTTGTATTCGGCTTGGAACTCTCTGGGATAGTTTTAATTTTTATAGCAAAATGAGTTGAAACGAAACTGAGCTAACCATACGCTAAATTTATATGAGTGCTGTAGACACCAGTGAGCGTCCGTTCGTTCCTGGTGTTTAACGTCCACTTCCACCTAGGGTGATATCGTAGACAAAAGAGTGAGCCTGATAAAACCATAGATTTATACTGTAACACAAGATAGCGTCCAGTCTGTACGAGTCTGTTAATAGATTGCTCTAGCTCAGAGTGGCAGTCAACAATGTTTTTTGTGTTTTTTCCGAACGTTTAGTGATTTTGGAGAGCTAAGTATTTTCATATTGCACGTCTTATATTTGGCTAGGTTCATTATTGGTGGGTTGATTTGTATCTATTTCATTCAACAAATTTAACGATATTTTATTTCCACAATAAAAACATAGGACTTTGATTGATTTTCATTATGAAATGATTAAAAAAGTATTTTGAGGGGTTTTTGTTACGCCTAACTAGAGTAGAGACAAATTGAAGATAATAATTAAATAATTGAAAAAAAATATTCCTGAATATAAACGACTTAATTAAACTTTTGATTATTGTTAAAGGTAAATAGATAGACTATAATTATATTGCATTAATAAAATCTGATAGATCACGAAATAATTACCCCAAAACAACAAACAATTTTGCGTCACTCACCTTATTGATTAAAGCTGAACTCCGGTTACAAAAATTCCAAAATAATGTAATAAAAAAAGTTAACGCCCTCAAGCCGCCCGCCATACTTTTCAATCTTCAATAATTTGGTATACTGTTGGGGAAAAATACAACAATCAGTGAACCGTGTGAAGAGAATAAAGCCAGATGTGTATAGATGGCTGACGAGAAACAAACTGGAAGTGAGATCGGCTAACCTTTCCAGGTCATAAGCCCCCATGTCCGCCATCCTTATTTCACAAATTGGAAACAAGTATGGCGGCTTAAGGGCGTTATTTTTTTTTATTACATTATTTCGGTATTTTTGTAACCGGAGTTCAGCTTTAAATCGATAATATATGTAGTTTCTCAACTGGAATTAATTACTCATGTAAAAATAAAATAGTTTTTGTCAACATGTGGCATTTTGATGTTTGGTTATCTTTAACATATCTTTCATAAATAATACTTCTGTGATGATGCACAATCATGGTAACAACGATGGTACAGATTTGATTTATCATATGTGATCCTTGATCATCCTCATAAGGGAAATTCAATGTTTCTAAGAAGTGGTCATTATACTCCTTGAAGACATCTCGTCTAGGCTGTGAAAACACAGCCACTCGGACTTTTGGTAAAAAAAAACTTTTGTTGGTGGCATTAATTTGTCCTGCCTGTGCAACAAATTAATTGAAATAAAATATATGAAATATATGGTCACAAAAATATGGAGAAGGTAATGCGACATGACGCCAGGTGGGTGTATGTGCGTGTGATCTTTTTTGATTTTTTTGACTTATAGTCAGTAAACGTTAAGCCTTAGATCTGGATTGTATCATGATCCGGAATTGTGGCGATGTGTGTGTATGGGGGGGGGGTCAATTTGCAGACAGATACGGTAGACACACAAGCCAAATGATTCGGCCGAATCAATCGGCGTCGAAATTCGCCTAGTGTGTCCACTGCCATTTGATATATACGGCCGAATCATATTCGCCTGGTGTGTCCACTTCGCAAAAAGCATTCGCCCGATTGTAGAATTCGTTAGCCAATCACCACTGATGTCGAGGGTCACGTGATTGGAGACAAAATGACAATACTGTTACCGAAACTTGGAATTCCGAGAACTTCTAACTTTATGGAAGCAGAAGGTTTATCTATATGATACCTAGTGTGTCCAGCGCATAAGTCGTGAAGCTAATACCTCGTTTAGATGACAAAAGTTTAGAACTTTTAGTATTACTCTGGTTAGCAAAGCTTTCTAAACATAAAATTTGAAATTTTTTTATGCCTAATAATAGACTATTAGGCTATTATTGAAGTTAGATCGTGGATCCTATAGAGGTCACAAGTTTTATCGGATTTAAAAAAAATAAACGCTTGAATATATCATCGTTACACCACCCTAAGGATGGTTGAGTTAACATTTCGTAAAAGTCCTAATTTCGTAAAAATCGGACAAAATGGCCGCCTTCTCAAACGCAAATATTGTAAAAAGCTGGTAAATCAAGGTTGTGGACCCTCTAGAGGTCACAATTTTGATCCGATTTCATTGAAACTTGAAATCCACGTTAACAACCCCCAGATACTGGTTTCGTTCGATATTCGCGCTTATTGAATCGTAATTCATTGAATTATGGCCCTTGGTTGAATAAAAACTCACGTTGTTAGCTTGTCGTTACAATTTTTATCCGATTTAAAAAAAACGTGTGAATATATCGCCGTTAGACACTATAAGATCTTGGTCCCTTTTGATAATTACGGATACCCGAACTTAACTTCCGGGAATATGGTCCCTGATTGTTCGAAAAATCATATTTTTAGCTTGCGGATTCTCTAAAGGTCACAAATATTCCGGATTGTAAAAACCGTTTAAAAACATCACCATTCCACAATAATGAAGGTTAAATTCGAATTTCGGGAAAATCGAAATGAAACTGACCGACAAAATGGCCGCTCTTTGTAAGCAAATTGTGAACAATTGTGTAATACGAAGGTTGTGGATCCTCAAGAGGTCACAATTTTTATCCGATTTTGATGAAACTTAAACCATATCTTCATATCCAAACGATCTTAGTCCCTTTTGATAATTGCACATTGTTGCCCCTGATTGTACAAAACAACGCGTTTGTTTTTGACTTGTTCTCTATCCATCTCTTGCGAAAATGTGCGCGTTTCCCGGCTGGCAGCCATTGGTTGTTGGTATTTAAGATTCATGTAAACTTTGCTGAAAATAGTTGGTCTTCCCTTTAGATGAGCACCGTATCTTTAAACACAGCTATGTTTTGTCTTAAGTTTAGATTTGGACTTTCAACACGTGACCGGATGACCGCCAAATTGTACTATTTTTGTCCCTGCTTTGGACTTTTATTTCATTATTAATTATGGACCGTAATTGTACCACGATATCGTCTCAAATGTCGCCTACGCGTGTCGTTTTATTTTGCAGAGAACTTTCCACAACTCAACTTATTAAAAAGGAAAATCAAATCAAGTAGCTGTCAGAATGTGTCGGCTTTGTACAAAATAATTAAGATTTTATTTCGCCGTGAAACACCAATTTGAGACCACGTGACATGTATACTATATTAAATTGATTATATAGAGAGTGTTTACCAGGTTTGTCTTACAGTAGTAATCAGATGGTAACTACACAAGCTAAACTTGCTACTCCAGGTGAGTCTACCATATTTGGTAATTGTACATACAAGTAAACATATATTATCATTTCGACCTGGAATAGGGGGGTTGGGGTGGCCTAGTGGTCTAGAGTGCCGCGCTTCGACCTCTAGCTGGCCGGTCACCTCTGACTTGCGGCTGTGAGCGTATGTGGCATGGAGATAGGGGCGCTTTCTCAACCTCGAGGGTTTCCTCCGGGCACTCCGGTTTCTTCCCACTGCTAAAGACCCCTACGCGCAAGCGAATTATTGAAATAAAATTGAAACCATATGTTAGTCCCAAAATGACCTAGTTTGTGTCGAGTGGACGTTAAACGACATTTCTCTCTCTCGACCTGGAATACATCAACGGGTCTATTTGAACTCCCTCTTTTAGAAGCTTGTTTCGATGATTAGGGTGTATAGAGGGAGGGATGATAACAATATATGCGTTTGGACAATCTGAATTATCGGGCAGACGGGTCAGGTGAAAACAAAAATAATTATTTCATCTAAAACAATATCGCATAAAACACTCAATTTTATTTTCATCGAATATGTACTGAATTCACTACTGATTAAACATTTTGTCTGAAGTCACTCTAATTTGTGCGACATTTTCGGAAATCGATTATTTGTGAATGCAGCCGCAACAGTCGGAATGGATGGTTGGAATTCAGGTTCTCATTGAGTGGGTTTTCGGATACACAACCACTGGACAACTAAATACGATCACAGACGGGCGGAGAAGAGTGGCTTGGTCAAAGACATGGACTCACCCGAGTGCAGTCGCTGCCCTGACAGAGGGGCAGAATGGTGGATTTAATATACATGTAGTAATAGTTCCAATATAGTCTAATTTCTGTAGTCATATATCTATGTAACTGTTTCATAGTCTGTCCCCGTTGTAAATAAACCACATATTTACGATACTGATGTCTGTTATCACAAAAATAGTGTTACAATAAACAATTTGAACACCCATTAGTGCTGGCAACGGTATTGTGGTATGGCGGACACAAACAAACTTATCACATAAAGCCCGACTTAAAAAGCTGGTTAAACTCCTGTAAGCTTCTTACAGACATTGAAACCTATCTATAGCATTTTATTATTATTATTATTGTTCGATTTATATAGCGCTTCATTACACATAAGCGCATTCACAACACAAAAGTTCAAAAACATTTTTGAAATAAATATGTTTTTAAGTTAGTCTTAAAGCTCTGGGTGAAAGAGGACTCCCGGAGAGTTTATGGAAGATCATTCCACAGTTTCGCTTCTCTGAAGGAGAAGCTTCACCATTTTTCGGTTTCTCTATTGCAGATTATGGCGTGTGTCACAATGAAATCATATCTAAGCATCATTGTATTCCTGTATCAAGGTATTGTAGTCATTATTAGAATTTTCTGGATTGTGCAGTACCTCTAGAGGTGACAATTTATATCCGATTTGAAAAACCGTTCTAATGTAGTCCCGCTACACCATAATTACGATTGAGTTAGAATTTCAAGACACTTCGTCGGACACTGCCCGAGAAAATGGTCGCTCCTAGGACGTAATTGTATTTATAGCTTGCAGTGCCTAAAGAGCCCACAATGTATACCCGAAACTGACCGACAAAACGGTCGCGCCTCGTACGCAAATAGTGCAAAAGTATGTAATACTAAGGTTATGGACCCCCTAGAGGTCACCATTTTGATGAAACGCTTTGGTTCCTCTCGATATTTGCCCATATCCGACAGTATCTTTGTGGGTTATGGCCCCAGGTTGTTTGACAAATCCTATTTTAGTCTGATAGTATTTAAATAGTGTAGGCCTTTAAATGGTGCAGGCCTTTATCTGGTCAATGCTTTGGTCGAGTTCGAAGATGAGCATTTTCTGCTTAGGGTAAGCATAGATAAGCAATCTGATTGGTTGGTGATGCTTTTGGACACCATAACTTAAGTTGTAATAAGTGAGAGTGATGAAACTGGTTGTATAGTTTCATTACATCAATACATTGACTAAGCTCCTTACTTATATGGGGTCACGGTGGCTAAGTGGATAAGGCGCTGGTTAGCTAGCCTGGAGGTCGGGTGTTCGATCCCTGTATGGCGTATGCCCGTCTTCCATTAGCCCAGGTTAGGTGCCAAAAGAGTAGGACGTTAAACCCCATTTCATTTCCTTACTTATATAATGCACATTTTCTGCTCATGAGCAGAGCGACAAGCAATTTGATTGGTCGAGAATTTGGAACTCAATAACTCTCTTTCGAATTGTTTCAGTATTGGGTTACTTTTACTCTGCTTCTGTCTTATCAAGTACAAACATCTTAATGTCAATAGCTTGGTTTGACACACATGGTGCCAACTTCCAATTTAGGTACATGGCCCTGTCAGGTCTTAACTTAAAAGCTGTCGCTTTGGGGATGTGTTATTACCGTTCTAGTTTTTCTCTCTGATTATTGGATTATAATAATGGTTGTGTTATTACCGTTTTAGACATAATCTCATATTGTTGTATTACAGTAATGATATCATTTTATTCACATAATTGGTACAATATTTTATTTTTGTGATAAATGTATAGTTTTATCTTATTCTTGTATTCTAGTGGCGGTTGTCGTATCACCTTATTATTGTTATCGAGCCCCCGGATCACCATGTTCTAATAATACTCTAAGATGTCCTAGAGGTCATCGTATTCATATATTAGGGCGTATGTATGCCTATACCAAACCCCGATCTACAGGCTGTCGACAACTACAAGATAAGAATGATTGTGATAGTCACTGCTGTACCAGTGGTTTTCGTGATACTGGTTATACTTTAAGGCTAAAGGATACTTTACCCGTTTATAAAGCCTGTTCTTATCAACAATCCTGTCACTTCACCTTTCCTTATATTGCTGGTACTGATTATGATTACGGAGAATTAATTCGTTATTGTTCACCTGGTAAGTATTGTAATGATAATAGCTGTACATAAACAAATATATCAAGTACAAAAAGTACAAGTACTTCTTTGTTTACGGTAGACAATGCATAAATAAATAGAAAAATACGTCCAAGTAAAGAATTCCCCACTTTACTTCATTCTGGCATACATTAAATCATATAAGCTAGCTGTCTGCTTTCTATAGGCGTCTTCAGATATTAATAATGTATATATAACAGGCCATCCAATGTTTGTTATATGTTAGAAACTATCAATAGTGACGTAAACACAATAGCTCATCATTCGTATCGTCCTATTATTTGTTTAAATACTTCGAAATTACACTTTGAGTACATTTTAGAAACAAATTATATGTTGTACTTTTTACTGCAGTAAGAATGTTAAGCGTATGAAGGACGTATTTTATTTACATGTTTAATTTGATATGTTGTTCAAAACTAATTATTAACATATATAATAGTTGTTATTTGTGTGTTTAATATATATTTACAGATTCTACGATACATAACATCACGACTATTGACAGAGTATCACGCCCCGATTTAAAACTGTACTTTAGTGGTAAAATATCACCAGTTAACGGATTAACATGTTCTTGTAGTATAACTAGTGCTAGAAAGTTTACATTTGAAACCATGTTCATCAACTTAGGTGGCGAATCGTGTAACAGGGTCTCAGTTACAGTTAACGATAAACCTATATACACATGTAACGATGTTGGGGTATCTCTTGGTTACAGCAAAAGTGAGGAGATCTACAGCAAAGCTACGATAGACTTCAATAGAATGAACGCTGGCTACGATGATGTAATATGGATAGGATTTATAGGTAGGATTTGTGCATGATAGCATAAATGCATATATATACTATCCATACTACATACCGATTTAACAAAAGCTATATTCTGTTTTAATTACCTTATTTATGCTTACAAGCTAAGAATTCAATACTATATACCGGGAAACACCGAAAAACAACCGGAAACACCGGCAAAAACTCCCGGACAAATATAATAAGATAACGTATTTGTAGTTTTATTCGTTTTATGTTACTCTATTGTAGGTATTGTAGTGGTGAAAGCGACATGTGATTGTTTTAAATCAGGTGAATATATTTATCACAATGACATGTTTACCTACATGTATTCTAGTATTCAACTAGTATTCTTGTATTACAGTAATATTAGTGAGTTATATTGGGGATAGAATACACGGTTTAATAATAAAGACAGTTTTAAAAACAGGCAATCAAAACAAATAAAACAACCAATTAGAAATTACAAAGTAGCGATACATTTGATGTTACTAGTAGTTAAGTGTGGTATATTTGATGTTATTATCACTATATTAGAGTAGTTGGATATGGTATATTTAATGTTACGATCACTATATTAGAGTAGTTGGGTGTGGTATATTTCACGTTATTTAAAGTGATAATTTCATATTTTCTAAGAGTGTCAAAACATACTTATTTCTGTGTCTTTTGCTCAAAAGGTTGTCAAACTCACTATTATACGATCATGGGCGATTTTTCAGGGGGATTAAAATCGCTTACACAGAAAATTATAACACAATTACCTCCCTTGTTTTCCCATTCCTCTCCATGCAATGGCGATCTTCAAACGTTTGAATTTGAAGTTGAAAATGATATTTTTTGCCAATTCCTCAACTGGCAAGAGTGAATTATAGGATTATTCTATAACAAGGTAGGCCTGTTTACAGATACCATCTATTTTAAGGCTTTACTTTAATATATTTAACAAATAAAACTAAAAAATATGAAATATTAAAGTACCTGTAGTAACTTATACAGCTTACGTGTATTGTTACAGTGACGAACGGCGGATGGGGTAACTGGTCGGAATACAGTATCTGCTCTGTTTCATGTGGGGGAGGTTCCAAGACTAGGACAAGAAATTGTGATAATCCTGCAGTAGCTAATGGTGGAATGTATTGTACTGGTAATTCTAAAGAGACAGTTGAATGTAATCAACTAGAACAATGTCCCGGTTTGTAATTGTATCATTTGTTCAGGAAAATTATATATTTGATTACAAGATTAGAACTCTACCGTAATATATGTATGTATCAGGATCAATCTATAGCTGTAAATAATCGTATGTTTTATATCTGTATAAACAGGGTGTATATTTATTTTACAGTCGGCCTACAATATGAGATTATGCTACCAGCGATTATAAGTGGTGTTTTGGTATCCATCATTGTTGTATGTATTATAACATGGTAAGATATATATCATTATATTTTTAACTAAACGTTAATATTTAAATAACAGTGCTGGGCGCACACTACATCCCAAAATATACTGACAAGCAACAACTAATAAAAGTTTGCACTTCGCTGTACACGTATGATCATGCAATGACAGCTCTTGTCGTTCATGGCTTCTTATCAAGCAATCTCATCTTCTCAACAAAAAAACAAACAGGAAACCCTCTCTCAACGATTCCAGCAACTATCGTGGAATTGCATTGAGCAGTATGTTCGGTAAAATATTTGACAAAGTTATAGTAGATAAGTTTAATCACGTGTTTCAATGTTCTGGTCAACATTGCGCATGGCAAGTAAATATTCTGAAGAGTATAACTTCACTTTTAATCCCGACAAGAGCAGACTTTTATATTTTCCAAGCAAACCCTCTGAAGCTGGAAATCAGGATCTTAACCCCAATCTTATCAATGACCTACCTATCAAACTTGTCGAATCTGGGTTTCATTTAGGTAATCTGCCTCATAGTACGTCAATGTATTGATAATATTACTGTCAAAAGTAATGTAACATTAAGAAATTTTACATTCTCCTCATCTAGAGATAAATATAAACTATTCAAGACTTATTGTATGCCCTGTATGGGAGCCAACTATGGGATTTCTCACAAAAGTCATTAGCTTATCGAATATCATATGTCAGGATATTTCAATTGAAACTCAGCTTCATAAACGTTTTATTAAGTTTTTTTCGATAGTATGAGTTGAGAACTTGTATATATTTATACAACGTCCGTTCACAATTTGTTTGTGGACTCTCTACAGGTCACAATTATTATCCGATTTTGACGAAACGTCAAATATAGGGTTATCCCCATAAGATCCCGACTGCTTTCGATATTGGCATATATCGGATCGAAACTTCATGGATTATGGCCCCTGATTGTAAGAAAAATCATGGTTTTAGCTTGTGGACCCTATAGAGATCACAAGTTTGAACCGATTTTGATGAAATTTGACATGTATGTTTATAACCCAAAGATCGTCGTTCCGTGCGATATTTGCACCCATCGGATCGTAACTTCCTGAATTATGGCCCCTGATTGTCCGAAAAATCGCCCTTATTAGCTTGTGGTCCCTCTGGAGGTCAAAATTATGATCCGATTTCAAAAACCTTTTGATGATATCACCGTTACATGGTAATGAAGGTTGAGTTCAAATTTCGTGAAAATCGGACCCAAATTGACGGACAAAATGGCCGCCGTTTGTACGCGAATAGTGTGAAAATATGTTATATCAAGGTTGTGAACCCTATAGAGGTCACAATTTTGAACCGATTTTGATGAAACTTGACATGCATGTTTATAATCCAACGATCTTGCATCCTTGCGATATTTGCACCCATCGGATCGTAACGTCCTGAATTATAGCCCTTGATTGTCCGAAAAATCGCCCTTTTTTGCTGGAGGTCAAAATTATTATCCGATTTAAACAACCGTTTGATTATATCACCGTTACATGGTAATGAAGATTCAGTTTAGATTTCGTGAAAATCGGACCGAAATTGACGGACAAAATGGCCGCCGCTTGTACCCGAAAAGTGTAAAAATATGGTATATAGGTTGTGGACCTAATAGAGGTCACAATTGTGAACCGATTTTGATGAAACTTGACATGCATGTTTATAACCCAACGATCTTGGTTCCTTTCGATATTTGCGCATATCGGATTATAACTTCCTGAATTATGGCCGCTGAATGTATACGAAAAATCGCCTTTATTAGATTGTTGTCCCTCTGGAAGTCAAAATTATTACCCGATTTAAAAAAAACGTTTGATTATATCACCGTTCGTGAAAATCGGACCAAAACTGACAGACAAAATGGCCGCCGCTTGTACACGAATACTATGATAATATGGTATATCAACGTTGTGGACCCTGTAGAGGTCACAATTTGAATCTGATATTGATGAAACTTGAAATGCATGTTTATAACCCAAAGATCTTGGTTCCTTTTGATATTCAGCGGATAATATCGGATTGTAACTACCTGAATTATAGCCCCTGCTTGTACGCAAAATTGCCTTTTTTTTTAGCTTGTGGTCCCTCTAGAGGTCTCAATTATTATCCAATTTTAGAAATAATATTAAATGTTTCGAAAACTAAACGTTAGCATGGGACAGAATTTTATAAAAACCAAACAAATTTTAATGATTTTCTGATAACTACTTAATATGCGACAACTCTTGTTGACTGCCCAGACGATTTAGCTGATGTGTGGGCGTATGTTTCGTTGCCTGGCAACCTATTTTTCAATTACATTTTCTACGAAATCTTTTGAACCACATATTTTTACGCATGGTCACAGTTGACACGATCGTCAAATCATGAATAACAGCATAGAACAGGCCTGTTCACAGATTACATCTAAATAGTCGACACGAGGATCAAATCATAAAGACCAGCATAGACGACACAAATTATATATTCACTGATTTTTTTATAATGGCACTTGACACTTACATTAATAAAATTTGTTTCGACTTTCGTTTACATATTAATACATGAAAATAGAAACACCAATGAGAATATGCTAAGTTTGCAAGACGGTAGTACACTAGCCTGGAGGTCGCGTGTTCGATCCCTGCATTGGCCAAGAAATTTTCCAATGTGGTTTCCATTTGTCAATGATGTAGAACGGACGGCCTGACAAAGACATCCATCTAGCCGTTCGGATTGGACGAAATATCTAAGACCCGTGTATACATTGACCTACACGTAAAAGATCCTTTGACAGTGGAATTTGATATAAGAGTAAGCCATAGTGCTGCTGCCCCTGCACAATTTCCCTCATAGCACACTGCATGGCGTATGTCCGTCTTCATTAGCCCAGTCGCAGTAGAACAGTAGGACGTTAAACCCCCATTTCATGCATTTCAATGGATTCACACATACGGGGTTCAAATTTTATTTTCATTTCATTTATTTGCATATTCACTTGTTCACCATTGTTATTTTATATGTTCCACAACGATCTGTTCATGAAACCGTGTATTTGTGTTTTATGACACAGGAGAGAGGAAATAGGAGTCCTGCCCGTGGGCCTGTCCTCTGCTGTGAATAGAATATTATTGGTGAACTAAATTACAATATTCTAATTATCAGGTTTAAAAGACGAAATAACATCAAACCTCAACCAACTGTCCATTATGAAAACACGATTATAGGCCATAATACCAATATAACGGAAAATGTGTATGACAACACAACAGATCACCTGTATGACACTCTAGCTAACGTTCATGTCAACACAAATGGTCAAGATGAACCAACAGGTCAGCATGACAACATAACAGTACGGGAGCAAGACATCGACACAGTAGATAACGATACGGCAACATACATTAAAATAATGTAAAAATGAGGTTTACCGTCCTACTTTTCGGTACAGAATAAGAATTTTAGGAGTATATTTATTATGTCAACCAGGCATTATTGAGGAGCCAAATCTGCCTATTCAATATCTTTCTTTGGACCTAATGTTGTATAAATTATTTAGAACAAATTCGCGAGAGAATCATGCAAAATTAAAAACAAAAACGACACAAACGGTCTCGGGCGTTTTGACCAAACTTTGTTATGTTAAAAAGGCATTATTGAGGAGCTAAATATTTCTATTGCAGATGTTTCATTAGACCTGATGTTATATATATATTGTTAATTAGATATTTATCAACTTTCCAAGATTATAATCAACTCTTGATGTCATCGGATTCTCGGGATTTTCAACAGATTTAAATACAATTTGCGTGTAATGTTTTAATTTAAAAATGGACAATCGAGACCTTTTTAGTATCGTTACAACGGTAGCAATGGCAATCGTTTTAAGATGAAGATGAAGGGCTGACAGATAACGCTATAATAGTTTTAAAACTATTATAGCGTTAAGGGCTGACAGGTAACGCTATAATAGTTTTAAAACTATTATAGAGTTACCTGTCAGCCCTTCATCTAAATTTTAATCATACTCCCACATCCGGGTATCTTTTGTACAAGTAAACAATCGTAATCTTAAAAACTAAATATGAATAATCTTAAATATTTTGATGTTATTAAAGGTATCAAATACCATGTCAAATGCCTGTACTTATATATGACCCATTATTTGTATCAAATATTAATTAGATGTGTAAACTTTATGTTGTAATATGTTGAGATTCTCTTAATAAATCAGAATTATTTATAAAACTCACAAAGTGGTGCTTTTATTTTTAACCGGAGAAACCACGTTAAATAGATGGATTATAAAAACTGACTTGACACTACATTCACAGAACACAGACGGCTATTACAATTGTCTTGTCGATCCGTCTGTCCATCCGTATGTCCTCCTTCGCATGTCCCTACAAAGTGGTGCTTTTATTTTTAACCGGAGAAACCACGTTAAATAGATGGATTATAAAAACTGACTTGACACTACATTCACAGAACACAGACGGCTATTACAATTGTCTTGTCGATCCGTCTGTCCATCCGTATGTCCTCCTTCGCATGTCCCTACTTCTAATTGTGCTAGAGTTTTTAAACTTGGTGTGGATGTTTATTAGGATAATTGTTTGGGACACAATAACTCTACTTCTAACTGAGCTTGTATTTATAAACTTCGTGTGAGTGTTTATTAGGTGCATGTTTTGACTTGGGTTCGATGATGAGAATTTTCTGATTAGGGTAAGCAAAAACACGCTGTGGGACAGGATGACTTTGTTTCTAAGTGGATTAGAGTGAGAACAATCGTTACTACACTATTCTTAAATCGACGATAACGCCAGAATAAAGTAATTTCAACATATTTCCTTTTTTATCACATGGATACGAAATCTAAAGTCCGTTACCAATTTCCATCAATACAAAATGGCCACCAAATATACCCTTGGGGTGTTATAAATTCTTTAAAATTAAATTTTCCCTATATTATACTAAATAGGAAATACGTTGTTAATACTTGCAAAAAATGTAGCAGCGGTGTATATCTAGTATATATTACCAATTCCTGTACTATTGTATATACCCATTCATACTAACTAAAACATACACTTTTGTCACATATACCTGCAATCTCCCCAACAATGTTCTAGAAATCAATTTTCGAAAGGAAACAAGTTAGTTGGTATGCTCGATAACGACCAGTGTGTGTATAATATAGTGATTGTTATCCATAGAACTGTGTGTTGTGTTATATTATGGTGTTATAGTTTACTAAACAAGTTAGTTTACTAAATGTCATTGTGCTTGATAACGATAGGAGGATACTTATCGAAACATCGCGCTTGTGTATAATAAACCAGTGATTGTTTTCCCATATAACTGTTTTAGTTCTGTTATGTCTCCAATCGCTAAATGCCACTAAAGGATTAAGAAACAAGTTAGTAATGCGAACTAAATAATCCTCGCTCGGTAAATGTAGCGACGTAGACAATTTTTGATTATGTACCGTAAGTATATCAAAATATCTTCACAAATTAATTTTACTAATATTATCAAATATCGTCTACACGGGTCATTTTATAGTGCTGACACTTTTCCATGATTTACCGAAATTAAAAAAAATCATATTACCCCGCCAATCATATTACATATTCAACAGATTAATTATTAAGCTTTTATTTCACATTGGTACAATATTTGCTATTTAAGTGTTCTTCGAGCCAAATATGTTATTTTAGGTAAATTTGTATTGTTTTTGTGACAAAATCGGACGTTCGCGAACATCGTAGGAAAGGGGTGTAACTCATGTACAATTTTGCATTGGTATTTGTAGTTAGTCACGGGAATTGTATCAATGTATACCCTGGCATGGCAAGCTTTTATATCAGTACAATATAACCAAAGCATCTATTTTTTACGAATGACTAACGATTATTTTCAAATGACCACTGATCATCACCATTACTACCATATTTAGGCACGCTGCCATATTTCGGCACACAACTTATGGAAGGACAATAACTGTCTCAAATCGAGCGTATTGGCTAACATTCGGCGTAGAACTAGAGCCAAGTATTACAATGTCCTTAGATCAGTTCAAAAAAAACAAAACCAAGAGAGTATTTGTTCGAATAAAATAGCCCAAAAATCTGTAACAAATCAAGAAATGGTTCTTGTAGCTCTCTGCCTAATAATGTTGATGGCCAGATTGACCTAGAGAATATATGTTGTGTGTTTGCTAATAAATATAAACAACTTTTTAACAGTGTATCCTTTGATGATAGTGACATGCTTAATTTGCAGAATGTCATCCAGTTCAATGTGATACATAAATGTCAGAATAGTAAATGTTGCACTAATCATGTTATTCGGTACGAAGAGGTTCATATTGCTATAAAGCACCTAAAACATAAAAAGAATGATGGCGGACTCGGACAATCATCTGACCATTTAAAGTATGCATCAGGGTCTTATTTAGCACTTATTTTAAAGGGCTAATCCCGATACTGTTTTGGAGAATAAAATTGCTTAATTTTGTGTTAAAATCCTCTACCTAAGGGCAGAGAAAATAACTCAGTATTTGTGATACGTTTTCAAACAACTTAAACCTGTCAGTCTTCATCTGGAAAGGAAACAAGTGTCCCAAGCTGTATTGTGTGGTGTCGACGAAAAACCAGGCTTCTTTTATACAAATTAATGTGTAGGTGAAATTTACCTGTCGAGATCAAGTACAGTACAAGGGTCATTCACTATATAGACCTCTCAATAAACAGGAGTCGATTATCAGGTCATTAACGAAAAAATAGACCCGAATCCTTAAAAGGGTTACGTGTCCGGATAAGCAGTTTTGACGTTCACGCCCAAACGACTCAATATTTTGCGCTGAAATTTTGAGACAAGGTAAATACACCAGTCTTCGATATTTTGGCGTTTATATTTCATACGTACTCTGACTTTTATTTTTGAGACCCCGTTTAAAACGAGATAGTCCCTTTAACGTCTTTATTAGTCCATGGCTTTACTCCTAGTAATCTTGTTTTGTCAACAATAATATCCATTCCAAAAAACAGAAAAATGTCTTTAAACGACTCCATCGCCTTAAGCAGTATATGGTTTTAAAAGTTCTCATTCAACCACACACTGTTCATTTATCATTGATGAGACAATTCAGTACTAAAATCAGAACCATTCTGATTGTTGATGTAAAAATGTTTACATAGATGGTAGATGCGTAGATATCGTCAACTCAGTACCTCATTTGTGTAATAAACTTGCTTGTAAAGCTAAAGATGAGTTAATTGAAATATGCATACGTATGTTTTATTCTGAGGTTAATATCACTCTTAAAAGTTTTTAATTTGTATATACATGGATAAAATATAACCTGTTCAAAACATTTTGCATGTCATTATATGGTTGTCAGCTATGGGATTTTTCGCATAAATCTGGGGGGTTGGGATGGCCTAGTGGTCTAGAGTGCCGCGCTTCGACCTCTAACTTGCCGGTCACCTCTGGCTTGCGGCTGTGGTTTCGAGCCCCAGTGTGAATGTATGTGGCATGCAGATAGGGGCGCCTTCTCAACCTCGTTGGTTTCCTCCGGGCTCTCCGGTTTCCTCCCACGGCTAAAGACCCCAACGCGCAAGCGAATTATTGAAATAAAATTGAAACCGTAATACTATGTTAGTCCCGAAATGACCTGGTTGTGTTGAGTGGACGTTAAACCCCATCTCTCTCTCTCTCTCTCTCTCTCTCTCTCTCGCATAAATCTATTGAAAGGTTTTAGCGTGCTTGGAGAAAAAGCATAAGAAGATTGTTAAATGTATCACAACGAGCACATACTAGTTTATTACATCATATTTGTAACGACATCTCAATTGAAGCACAACTTCATAAAAGGTTGATTAAATTTACCTGCAGTATTAGAAAATCTAAAAATGGATTTACCCGTATATGCGCCAGCAGGCTCTACACGGAAGTAAGTCTACAATATGTAATAATATTAATTGCATTTGCTATAAGTATAATCGGAATAAATATGTACATTTCAATACGCTCAAATGATCAAATATTGTTAATACACATGATATTAATTTGAGTAGTGATGATGGGTGTATTCAGAGATTTTATTTTAATGCGAGATAGTCAATATCACAAATGTAAATAAACTTAATGAAATTATATACTTTCGGTGTACAGAACAGTTATTAAATGATTACTGTTCACTATACATATTATTTGTAAATTTATAAATTCCTCTTGAAATATTTATAAGTGTACTTATTTATGTACGAATAAAAATGAATTATTATTATTATTATTATATGTTTTGTTATATGAGCCCGTCTGTCAAATGGAGTATTTTGGTCAAAATAACGTTTTCGGTAAAACATCAGATTTTCACGCTCGCTGGGTAGGCTAAGGGAAGATCAAAAGGCGCGCATAATTTTTCAGTGATCAGACCCCATTTAATACGATCCGTATTTAGGAGCAATTCATCGTATATATTTATGGGCTGCCGAGGCTTAAGATTTATGGCACTCTATAGACAATCCAGGATAATTCTGATTGCACATGCCAACCGCCGACACGTGCCTATGCTCGAGCAGAAGTGATCACTTGGATTCTTCTGATCCGCCTTCCTATCTTCTTAGTTCAGGGACCTGATTTTGTAATGATGTTTTGACAAACATCACCTATTTGGCAGGTTAAAGTAACCGACCATCGGGGAGAGGGGGGGCTATCAAGTGCGTGATGTGTCATAAGGCCTGTCATTGTGTCAACTGGCGTGGTTTTAATTCACGGTTGTACGTGACATATAAGGGGGTCGCCTGTCCAACCTCGTGGGTTTTCCATTGTCCTCCGCTTTCCTCCCACTGCCAAAGACCCCAATGCATAAACGAATTATTGAAATAAAATTGAACCATATATTAGTACCGAAATGATCTATGTTGTGTCGAGTAGATGTTTAACCCAATTGCGTATAAGCTGGCCATTTCGGCAGTTACCATACAGACACCGTTGTATTGGAATTTAGATGTTCTTTCGGGTCCATGGTACGAAAAACAGTTTTATTTTCAAGGTGTAAACAATTATTATGTTCATTTAGTATTTCATAATACAATTTATCCTATTAATGCTGCACTTGATTTAGAACAATAACAAAAATGTAATTTGTGGTAGTGACCTCCACCATCATCATAAGGATGAGCTCCTATTACTTGGTCGTGATTATGTAGATGCTCATTTTCCCATACAATATATTCTTCAGCGACCGACATGCCATAAGGCGCTTCTGTTGGTAGAAGGATTTTATGTTCTGGTACACCATCCTCTCTGAAAATATTTTGTGACAAACATGAATAAGAGATAAACGCCGAGGATTTGCTAACATTTTATTGTCTGCTTTTAGCTTATTCTACATCCCCCCCCCAAAAAAAAAAGGTTCATGCAATAATTTACCTCTTGGGCAGTCACCATATTTCAGAATACAATGATCGCCAGCATGCCAATCAGCATCAAATTCAGTGATTTTAGCGTCTCCCTTCATACAGAAATCCGTGGTCGTACCGCGGCCGCCTGAAATAAATTGTACCACAAATTATATGGTTTTTTGAAACTTGCAAAATAAATTATTTTGGGAAATTATACAGCATTCTGAAGATGTCAAATGTGGGTGTCTGAACCATTTTGAGATTTTAATGGTCATCATCCACTCTGGGGTAGTTCTGATGATAACTTCAGAGGTAGACAAATAGTAGACTTCATTAACAATAACAATTTGTGCTTATTAAATGACGAATCGCCAACTTATCTACATCCTGCCACTGCTTCTTTTTCCTCTCTTGATCTTCCCATTTGTTCCCCGGTCCTGTTTCAGGATTTCACGTGGAGAGTGAATGATGATCTCTGTGGTAGTGATCATTTCCCCATCATAGTGGAAAATATTGGTCCTTCCCCGGTTGAAAGACCTCAGAGGTGGAAGTTGCATAAGGCTGATTGGGCTCTGTTTGAATCTTTGTGTCTCTTCTCTTTTGATGCAAAGGAGTTAGAAGATGCAGATGAGCCAATGGCCTTATTCACTTCCATTCTTCAAGATGTAGCTGAGCAGGCGATTCCAAGAACCACGACTGAACCAAAACGTTTCAATAAACCATGGTTTAATAACGATTGCAAATCCGCTCTTAAAGAGCGTGATCGTATCCTGAGACGACTAGAGAACCATCCTTCAATGGAGAATATTGCAGCATACCAAATGGTCCGGGCGAAGGCCCGTAGAACCATACGCCAAGCAAAGAAATCTTCATGGCAAGGATATGTCTCCAGGATCAATTCCCGTACCACATCTAAGTCGGTATGGGATAGGATTCGTAGGATTAAAGGTAAAAGTAGTGCTTTATCAGTTAACCATCTCAATGTTGATAATACCACCCTAACAACGTTGCTAATTCTCCGGCCAGTACCTTTTCATTCAATTCATCATCTTATTTCTCCTCCGATGCCTTTCGAGGCATAAGACAACAACAGGAGAAAAGGCGACTTAATTTCAAGTCCCGCAATGATGAATGTTATAATGATCGTTTTTCCATTGCAGAACTCCGTGATTCGTTAAAGCGAGCTCGGGACACTGCAACTGGTCCAGATGAAA
Organism: Patella ulyssiponensis; assembly: GCA_963678685.1. NCBI lineage: Eukaryota > Metazoa > Mollusca > Gastropoda > Patellidae > Patella > Patella ulyssiponensis. The sequence goes on from OY783225.1 coordinate 3,260,617, forward strand.
TACACTACCAAATTTTAAAACATTTACCTTTTCCCACACTCTTAATCTTACTGGATCTTTTCAACCGGATTTGGGTTGATGGGAATTTCCCCCCTTCGTGGCATGAAGCCACAATAATTCCCATCCCTAAACCGGGAAAAGATCATACGAATCCTACCAACTATCGTCCGATCGCTTTAACTAGCTGCATTTGCAAAACCATGGAGAGATTGATCAATCGAAGGCTTGTTTGGTACCTAGAGTCCAACAACCTCATCACTGACCTCCAATGTGGATTTCGGTCCCAAAGGAGCACTCTTGATCATCTCGTTCGATTTGAAACGTTCGTCAGGGACGCTTTCATCCAGAAGCAACATTTAGTTGCAATATTTTTTGATCTGGAGAAAACTTATGATACTACATGGAAACTTGGTATCATGCGCGACCTCCATAAACTCGGCCTACGAGGTCGCTTACCTATCTTCATTAACAATTTCCTGGAAGATAGGCCATTTAAGGTTCGACTGGGACCAATATTCTCTGATCCATTTCTGATCCATTTCCTCAGGAAATGGGAGTTCCTCAGGGAAGTATTTTATCTTTAACATTATTTGCAATAAAAATTAATACTATCCCAGCGTGCCTTAAGCCAGGACAATCAGTTCAGTGGAATGGACATAAATAAAGATGTCCGAAGTCTATTCTACAATCACAAACAAGGATACCAAAGGTAGAAAATAATATAGATAGCGACGTAGAACAACGAAAGAGATATTTATATGCTACTCATAATAATCCAAACACGACTGTACATGTGTGCAGCCATCTTTAATCAACCAATTATGTGCACTAGGCAAATGAAAGAAATGTCACAGAATACGACAGGGTCAATAAATCATACATATCATGTGAGCAATAACATGATCTGTATTAAAGTCAATTTAAATAAAGATAGAGAGACAGACAGACAGAGAGTCTGAAAGGGGAGAATTGTGGGCTTTTGCGTCCACTCGACACAAACTAGGTCATTTAGGAATTAACACACCATTCAATCCTATTTCAATATTCACCAGCTTTAAGGTCAGCATACTCAAGCTGTTTCTCTATATCAATCCGAAATCTGGATTAGTCCCAAAATGAACTAGTTTGTGTAGAGTGGACGTTAAACCCCATTACTCTCTCTCACCGAAATCTGGACTCTTAATCTGGATGAACTTTCTCAGCCAATGCAAGGATCGAACACCCGACTTTTAGACTAGCGAGCCAGCGTCTTAGGAAATTAGTTACCGTGACCAATCGAAGAAGTGGTGATTATCTTCATTTGACGAGTTGCATTTTAGACATATTTTTGACCAATAGAAGAAGTGGTGATTATCTTCATTCGACGAGTTGCATTTTGGACAGAACTTATTTTTGATTCAGCTAGGTAATGATGGAGATTATTAGATTATTACCCTTTTTATTTGGTTAACATTCCTTCTACCACATGGTATACCTCTGATGCAGAGTGACGACTCTCAAGGCATTCAGAATACAAACGACTGATATGTGGATGCTGATGCATTCCTTGGCCCTAAAACCATTTAAAACCACTTGCTGAAGACATTGTATCATCCGCCATATTTACTGCAAGCTTTGAACATATGCAAACGTAATTCGGTATAGTAGACCATAATGCGCCCCCCCCCCCTCCCCGTTACACTGTCCCCAGCGATATTTCAGCCATGTGCCCTATGAAAGCTTGATATATGAATGTCGGTTCTATATCAATCGACTCCGGCCAGCATTAGTTTAGATTAGCCTGTGTTATAGATTATATTCTATATGTGGGATATCAGGGCTGAAGATCATCATTTATTTGGTGGATATTGTGTCATAAATACGTTTTTAAAAAGTTTTATCACTAAATGTACGTAAAGAGGGATTATCATGTCTCGTATAGATTTTGGCTGCCGTAATGAACAAATTAGCAAGATACCTCGCAATATTATTTAATTAATGCATTACTAATGTACTCTCTAGATTAATTTTGACGATAGAATGAAATGTTTAATACCGTGCGCCAGTGATTGTGCTTTAGCGAAAGTTTAAAAATGGGTCCAATGCGTCAATATTGGCAGTTTGGATGCTGCTCATTTGAATTACATTCCTACACGTAAGTTCACACGATTGGGCAGGATGCATGGATGTGGCAAAGAGTTTTGTTTTATCTGATTTTGATGAAACTTAACATGTACCTTTAAACCTCAAAGATCGCGGTTCTTTTCGATATTCGGATATGTCAGATTGTACGCAATATCACGTTGTGCAGCTAGTGGACCATCTAGAGATTACAATATTTAATCTATTCGATTTAATTTTTAAATGTATTACTGTTATAGTGTACTGATGCTTGAGCATTCGGTTGCCTAACACATTCGAGTCTACGATGTGTATTAAGTATAATGGATTCGGTCGATAATGGACCAGGTTATCTAACTAGTGCGATTTCGTAAAGCAAGTATGCGGCTGGTGCACAGATTGTTATAGTCATGTTCTTGCCATGATTTGTAATCCTACCGTCTTTTTCAGTCGAAATGTAAAACAACGCGTCTTATTAAAATAGCATTATGCAAGAGCAAAATCTGCTTATTACAGGTCTTTCTTTAGGCCTGAAATGTTATCTAAATAATCAATTAGACATTAATTAACATATCCAGACCATAATAAACTCTTGGTGTTAAGGCTAGCCTTCGATGTTGGCGGATTAAAATCCTATATGCCGCTTAATGGCCGTGGATAATTAAATCAATCAAGTGGATAATCGAGACTACGCTGTTTATATCAATGATTTGAGTAATGATGACCGAGGCTATGTGAATATTTCAAACGCTTTTTTCTCGGCTAATAGTTGATCAATTTGACTGAAATTTTCAGCAAATTACCTTTACACTAGCTAGTTTTTAACTATTATAGGGAGAACTGCCATCTCTGTATCTTATCTTCCATAATGTAACTTTAAGAAATAGAATGGAAAAAATGAAGGTTTATTCGGTGTTCTATAAAAAGTAAACATATGCCTCCTGATGCACAACATCGGGTTGATGGTGCGAAATATTATTTATTTAGGTACAATAATGGTTTAAGTAGTTTTAGTTCCTGGGGTAAAACAATTATTATTGTCATCGAGGCCATCGTTATCCAATTAAGGATGAACCTGATTTAGCATAATAACAAAAATGTAATTTGTGCAGATGGCTTCCTCCATCATCAAACGGATGAGCTCCTATAACCTTGTCGTGATTGTGGTAGTAATCGTTATCCGTCCATACCATGTATTCTTCCGTCACCGACATGCCGTTTATTCGTTGACATTCTCGCGTATATTTCATCAAAATAAAGGGTTTTTCTACTGGTAGCAGGATTTCATGGGTTGGTAAACTATCCTGTCTGAAATTATGAATGATAACAAGTGGTTTATAGGCCTTTAAATCGCCACTAACTACCAGGCAACTAACTGTCAGGGATAACATCATGACCTGATGGGGAGATAGACGGAAAGGATATGGCGTTTACTGATCAACCATCTCATAGTAAAGTATTTACAGAATCCTCCTTTAGAGACTGTTCTAGAAACCATAAAATAATCACCTAACAGCGTTTACAAATAACTGGACCGTTCTACTAGATGGCTTGAGGAAAGATTGTAAAGTACAAGAATTTCATAAAACTATACAAGCCAGACAAAATCAATTTGGCGGAGAACTTGATTTACACTTCCGTAAAAACTAAACATTGATCGCATCAGTTTCTATTTGACCCACGTGTGTCTCGTATTCTCGATACATTGCCATTTCGTGCTATTACAGAAATTATCTATCGATTTGTAGGGAAATTTGTACTTATTTGTACTAATATCATTTTATTGTTAATAATATTATTGAATTATTATACATTATTTAATCGATTTGTCTGATCGGGGTATTAGGTGTAATCAAGATGTAACATCGACAGGAAACTGGCCTTGTTTTCAGGGGACATACATACCGACCCTAAACAGAAGCTAAAATCTGGAAATCCCATTGCTGGCTGCATGTGCTGGTCTGAACAGTGATGACCAGTCTCACTGGGGCTTTTGGGTATGCCCCGCTGCCCCCGCGCCTGGTTTTTGTATGTATCATACAGGTATTCATAATGGGATACTTACCTACAACAGAAATCCATTCTTGTGTTTGAATCGTACCGGCCATCTGGTATGGTGCCTCCGATATGATTACGATTTCTCGTGTCATTATCATCCCAGTAGATGGATCCTGTTTGGAAGCCTGTGGAGAATGGCAAACATACAAAATGTATCAGATTGTGTTTGTATGTATATAAAATAATGTTTTATACACAAACTGCAGGAATTAGTCGTACGTTGTCTGCGAGTTTAATATTTGTACTGGATCATACTATCCCCTCAACTGAATTTAGAAGATTCGATTCATATACTATCAACAGAACCATGAAAAGGCCTTCTATAACATCTCATATTTTGTCGCTCTGTAAACATCCTTGATGAACCAGTAATAAAATTGAAATGGCGTTGTCACAGGCGAAAGCGTGAATTAACAAGTGATGTGTGCAGATAGAAAGTAGCTGTGGGCAGAATTTGTCGGCTGGAACTGAAATAACGACGCTTTTTCTGGCCTTTTAACATTACTTTTTCAGCACATCCACCTTTACCTTATTCTAAACCTAAAAAAAACGTCCATGCAATAATTTACCTTTAGGACAGTCTCCATATTTCAGAATACAATAATCTCCAGCTGGCCAGTCACCATCAAACTGGGTGAGTTTACTGTCTCCCTTCATACAGAACTCAATACTGAGATCTCGACCTTTGAACCCTGAAAATATTACAAATTACAAATCAGTTGTTACCATAACCAGACAATTAAGGCGTGTCTATCTTATACGGTTGTACAATACAGATGCCAGAAAAAGACAGTACGCAAACCACAGTTAGATGTCATTGTAGTTGTAGTATGTATGTGTACTACCCTTTGCTTATTAGAAACGGACAGCATGTGTCATTCATACCGCCATACCGTTTAAAGGATGCTAAGATCGTTGTTTGTAAGATCCGGTCAGGGATCATGTACACCGTTTTAAGATATGAGTATCTTAAAAGATCTTTGACATCCTTTGTTTATAAGAAACCGATGGGGATCATTTATGTCGCCATACCGTTTAACGTATATTAAGATCTTTGTTTATAAAGTGCAGACATGGATCATGCAGACCGTTTAAGATATGAATGTTAAGATATTTGGTAACATAAGACATATCTGATGTGTGAATGTGATGAACATTACCTGCAATATGGTTAGGATTAGACCACTCGTTCTTATTTTTGATCCAGTAATTTGAAGCATATGGTGCAGTCTTAGCTCTATGGTGGCTATAGTCATCGTAATACCTCGATCCTTCATGCCACGTGACTCTACCGGCAGGACATCCAGATGTAGTTTTTATAAGACCATATGTTCCAGATGGCCACGTGAGAGGAATCCGTAGCGGTGGATCTACCACAAAGAAACAAATAATGAGTGGAATCCATCTAACAATCGATAATCCACGACGACAATAGATGTTGCTTCGGGAAAATACAAACTCAATCGTATACTACTGTGATGTCTTCTGAATAAATTCAGTTTAAACTTGGTTTTAATTTATATGCACGTTACATTGAGTTAGGGTCTGATAAGTATGAAGTTGAGAGGCTAACCTGTGTGTGGTGTAAATAGTTTGAATTTAGCATAACCAGATAAGGCCGTCACCAGGTGGATTTGTTTAATACGCAAAACACTCAATTGGCCTCCACAGGCCTTCGATATGTCAGTTCCGCTCCAATAATTGGCATCCAGAGCTTCTGCAATAGTCTTGACTTTAAGACCAATCGGTTCTGGTTGACTGGTTCTTCCAGCTTTAAGAGTTGACTGATAGGTTCCAAACCGAAGCTTATAGGCACTACTCGCTTTAAAAGCTTTGAAATCTACACTAAGAAATCCACCAATCGACAATCCAAACCCTCCCTAAAATAATAAAATCACAAATTTAGAAGACTGTAAATCCCCCCCCCCTTTATGCTCTGATAAGTCGTACCAAATCAAGCATCACGATGAATGTAAAGACTCGAAAATAGCTTTAGAATAGAAATAATGCGCAGATTGATATTTCCACAGTCCAGCTTAATACGGTGGGGTACCATTGGACTGATATTTCCACATTCCAGCTTAATAAGATTGGGTACCATAGGAAAAGAGAAATACACCTATAGGAAATAACCCCTTTATTTACTTTAATGTGAAATCCAGCACATTTCCTAGCATGTTGAATTTTATTGTACGTCCACATTTCTTTGCAAGTTGCACTTTATTATACGCCCATATTTCAGTGTGGTTGTATCATATCGTCATCCCATCCGACAGTCCGTCTGTTAGCAGTTCTTTTGTAAACGCGACAGAGGCTGTTACAATCGAAGGAATTGCTATGAAGCTTTGTGGTCTGGATAGGACGATGTTTGGCGTTTTACGACCTATATATTGTATTAAATCCATGCTCCGTGTTCGGAAAACCGTATGAACTTGATAGACTCTAAGGTTTGTAGCCGATTCCTATCTATATTCAACATTGCACTGATTGTTTTTCAAATTTTGTTTGAAGGACTGGGGACGTTGGCGTACAAGTCGTCTTGATGTTCAGCGACATGCTGATTTATGTTCGGTTTTAACGAATTGTTTGAAATGTTGTGTAGGGTACTGTGGTCGAACTCTATTGATATTAATTAGAGCTCTATTGATATTAATTGATATTAATTAGAGCTCTATTGATATTAATTAGAGCTCCACGATATTAAGTACTGGAGTTATGCGCCCTTTGCCGACAACAAGGTGCTTACTCATGCAGGGATAGGTAACGGATCGCATAATACTGGTAGGATTCGTCATCTCATAACCAAATGGTTTTACACTAATTTTTAAAAGAATCACGCTTTGAGTACTAAAACATAATAGGAATTTGTATTCACTTACACTTTTCTGTACGTGACTTATAAATTCTGACATAGAAGACTCATATCTTTTGATCACTTTTGTACCGAAATCAACTTCCGTTATGACGTGCTGTAATATAAATACAATATTAGAATCAGACAATAACTTTAAACAAGGTACGCCATCCACATCTCTCGCAAACTACAAAAGCACTACTCTCTCGAATTGTTCATTTTACAAGTTATCGGTCAGTTACAGGCCCCCAAAGTCACGAAATTACGTATTTTTTCTTAGCATGGGCGCCCATAACAGAAAATGACAACCACCGCAGTTCATCAAGACAAACATCTACTATAAATTTATATATGTCGTGTTTGAACATTATCTTAATTGGAAGCAGAGTAGTGTCACAAACAGTGTATATCATTTACGTGTATCACCTCCTTTGTCTTGGAGGTGGACGACAATGGAACGTGTATGAAAACTTGCTGATAATAAAATAACACACCGTTCCCCAGTCGTCTAGGAACTTCATATAGGCTTCAGTATTATATAATACAGGAAGGGAACACAGAGCGGCTGCAAAGTTAATGGTAACGTGAAGATTGTGCTGTGAGGAGAGTTCCTCGGTGAATCTGGCAGTTCCCAAGTTACAAATAGTTTCATCATCAAAAATGACGTTTCCGGCTTTATTGGTTTCACTGTATGCTCGTTTATATCCTGTAATATTAAGTTTGGATCTTAAAAGCCATTTTTTTTTTAAATATTCAATATGATTAATAATAGGATAAAGCAATATTGTCTATAAAACTAGCGTGAAAAAGATGGGTTTTCAATGCAGCAGCTGTCTTGAAGGCTTCAATAGATATGGATTGTCTAAATTTAATTGGTAATTGATATCTGAGATATGGTGCTGTCGAGTTCCGGTTGTAATCGTGATGTGGCAAGTAGGTCTTTAAGAGGAGAGGATAGTCCTCTGCCGGATCCGTTGTCCCACTTTGTCCTTTGTATATAAAGACTAAGATTTTGAAGATAATCCACTGTTTTATAGGAAGCCAATGTAATTTTTAGAGAACGGGCGTTATATGCTCGTGTTTATGGGTTCTAGCCTTGCAGCTGTGTTCTGTACCATGGTCATTTAACATAGAGCAGACAGGCCAACAGTTCGAACGGAGATGGATAGAGAAATGAGATTTACCGTCCACTCGACACAAACTGGGTCATTTCGGGACTAACATTTTTTTTTTCAAATTTAATTTCAATATTTCGCTTGCGGGTAGGGGTCTATTAACAGTGGGGGGAAACCGGAGGACCAAGAGAAAACCCACGAGGTTGGAAGGCGATCCTACTCCTTGTCACGTACAACTGTGGATTCGAAACCACGCTAGTTGACTCAATGACAGGCTTTATGATACAGCGCGCACGTTCGGCCACCCCCAAGTTCGAACGGACACTGAACAATATTAAATGTTTTACAGGACAATATTGAAGGCTACATGCTGACTTACCTGCACTTAAACTGAAGGCTGCCCCTAAAACTCCACCATTTCCCTCTCCTAAATAGGACATAAAAATAACATTAATTTCAACGAAGAATTGCCTTCTAAACAATTGTATGATATTGTCTTAGATAATAATGATATGTAATATGGCTTTGTGTTGGTTCTCGTATATCGTATATCTGTCGTTTAACTACTTAGTCTTGTCTTTACCAGGAAAACGTGTCAAAAGAACGGGCACATCTATAAGGTGACTGCCGGGTCTCTTATCTTGATTTAAAAACTCAGTATTGTTTGTGTGTCCCGCTGTTCTTATTATTGTAACATGCTTGAGGGTGAATCTTGCGTTTTGATTGGTCAATTAAATACTGTTTATTGGACAACAACACCCTCTGTTATAGTAATTTCTTTTAAAATCCTAAAGCAGCATGTTACAATATCGATAAGCGCGTCTTGGGTCCTAATGATCTCAGGGCATGTCTATTGGACAATTAGCGCCCCTCTAAATGCGAAACAGGACGTGTTTATCACGGCAATAACAATATTATACTGTTCACATTGCAGAAAGGGGATCAAGAAATTGTCTACCAACCGTGACGACATTAGAGCATTAGAATATAAATAGTAAATACAATATACCCAACAAATCTCAAATGCGTTTTTCTGTTCTTAGAGAATAATGACCAACTTAGTATTTTGTTGTAAGAAAACAGTGACCAACTAATCTTGTAAGAAAACAATGACCAACTGATCATCTTGTTCGATAATTACCACCATACCTGATGCAGTTACACCAACACCCAGTCTCGACTGGTATGATTTGGTTCCATAATAAACATGTGTTGACCTCTGCTGTAAACAACTTTGTCTCTTCTTATAAGCACCTTCTTTTGGGACGCTACCTGAAGATAACTGAAAGATTTTTCTTACGCCGTTAAGTCCTGGGTCCACCCCGCCTGCAGCTCCAACTCCTCCTTCTGGATTAGCTTTCAATAAATTGTAGCCGATTCCAACAAAGTCTATTCCTGGACTATATCCATGAACAAGATGGCCGACCAGCACCAATAATGTCAATCCCAACACCTAAAATTGAGAAGTTCCAGTACATGGAGAGTTACCGATGGTGTCCGTGCCTGCTACTTCTCGCGATTATGACATTACATAAAATAATTGAAGCATTATTTAGCAATAAGGTAGCATAACAATATCTGTATGTCTTATAATAATTGGGATCTATCTAGAACGTGCGTCATTTATAACAATGGTGCGAAAGTGAGTGGTTTTAATGTACATTACAAGATGCGTGGTGGTGTTAGTGCACGTTACAAGATGCGTTGAGGTTCAAATGTACAATACAAGATGCGTGATTTTAAGTTTGCGATAAAACTATGAAAGTGGAAATTACAATCTAATTTTGTCGATTATGTTTTGCGGAACTGGCGATTATTTTTGAGAACTGGCGGAAAAAAATCTTAAAATTCTGTTTGTATGTGTCCTGGATTAACAATTATTGGGTATCAATCACATGGTGAGATACTATACATAAATCACCAGGCTGATAATCAGGAACGCGTCAATCAGTAATACTACTCAGTTGGCTCGATTAATGATTAGTTGATAGATAATTGTCAATGATATACATTTTTTTTTATGCGTGATTATTTGATGTTTATTTTCGCCTTAAAAAATGGTAATACAATCTCTGTCAAAGAGAATTAAACGGATATTTTGCAAGAGTTAAATCTGCCTATTGCAGGTCAAGTGTAGTATGATATGTAATAAAAACAGCCCCCGTTGGATTTGTTTGCTAAAATTGATTTTTTGTTGTTTTAGGTTGATTAGGGTCCAAGCTATCCAAAAATGTAGGGGTTCAAATTTTCCTACCCCTTAACCACTCTGGGAGGAGCATTTTCGAAATCGGGACCTCTCTGAACGAGAACATGGCTTTCTCCGCCAATAATGGTAGGATTTTCAGGATCTAAAGTCCATTCCCGTAATTTTCATCATGCCGATCCCATCTATGATACTCTTAAAGCGATTGACTTCCGGTGAGGAATACCATTTCCGGTAAACTCTAATCGATTTCAGTTTAGTACCCCTTTTTGTGGCATCGGAAGCAAGCTAAATGTTTCGTGCGGTCACATTTAGGTCATTGGAATGTTCTGTCATGAGATTCAAGACAAATCTGATGTTTGTGACAAGTTTGATATCAAAGGTAATTGACCTCACAAAATGTGGTTGTAAAACAGGCGATACAGTTGTAGCAAAAATGGTGTGCCTTAAGCTCAGCTCATACTACATCTGAATCCATAAACGGATCCTCATCTGTATCCACACCCGCATCCGTCTCCGTGTTTTGCCGTTCAAATAGAAAACACGAAAACGTCCGGCTGAATTGTCTGTCAGAAATAACATTTGTCATTTGCAATCATGGAGTATGACAGTGACACAGAGGATGTCTTTCTTTTGTGTCTGTGGACCCAAAGATGAAAGAGAAAAATGAAAGTAGGGGTCCATGAACTGTTACAACTTTTTGCCCAAACATCTTGTTTCTTGGTTGTGTCTTTGTAATTGTTTTCTGTTTTGTCATAATATAGTATGGGATTTCTCTCCAAAAGGATGATTTTGTCCTCTGTCTTGTCAATGTTGTGTTCTTCACAAATCCACAGCACACAAGGCCAGGCTTTTCTTGGAATGGATTGAGTTTCTATTTGGGGAGATGATGTAATAAGGGGAAAGTACTCGCTGATTAGCCAAAGCTCTTCTCACTAGCTGAAATGCCGGACGCACTTTACAAAAATACGCTCTGGGAGCAACAGGGGTGGCTTACCTTATAGGCAGTGTAGGCAGCTGCCTAGGGCCCAAGAAAAAACTAAGGGCCATAAAATATTCGACGACCTTTTTATATTTTATTTTTTACATTATTTAATTCACTGGACTACGCTTACAACGAACCTCACTCGGTTGTATCAGCTGTTCATTATGAAGGAAGAAGTACTTGACTACAAGTGACAAAAATTACAGCTTGAATATAGTAGGAAAAGAAAAGTATGGACCTATATGCTCAGAAATTTCGTTTCTCTTACAGCAGTCTTAGTTTTACTACGTCAAAACAGTCCCACAAAGGGCTCAGCTGGTCGAGCAGCCTAGCGCCCATCAGAACCTTCATCCGCCTCTGGGGAGCAATCAATCTGGCTTAACGGACGCAGTTGTTTTTGTGCGCAATCCGTGCCGGATTCTATTTGAACCCATTCTCTAAAAATGACTAAAGTATACCAGTACGTATTCACGCACGTATTTACAGATACGGATGTAGTATGAACAGAGCTTAATACATCTTTGCACGTGTTTTGATAGGAGCCGTTCCAATATGATTAGGGTTGTGCAGGAGGACGAGGATGATGAATAGCTGATTTATTTATTTCCAAGATAGGATCTTTTTGTTTCGTTTCCGGCAACGTAACATGACAAAGTGTCTTGAATCTCATGACATAACATTCCAGTCACCTAGAAGTGACCATGCTTCAAAAGCCCCTCCCAGAGAGGTCAAGGGTCGCAAAATTGGAACCCTAGAATGAACTTCAGATCATGAAAATCACAAAATTATCCATCAAAATCAATCCCAGTCTGACACCGGAAATTGTATTTCCATCCGGAAGTCAATGAACACTACTTCCATTCGCTTTAAGTGCACCATATAATGGGGTCGGCATGATGAGCAAACCCAGCATAAACTTCAGTTCATGAAAATCCAAAGATTATTGGCTGAAATCAATCCGCCTTTGATACCGGAAGATGGTATTCCACACGGGAAGTCAATGAAAACTACATCCAACGCTTTCAGATGATGAAAACACACGAGAAAGAACTGCAGATCATGAAAATCCAGTCATTATTGCCGGAGAAAGCCACGTCCTCGTTCATAGAGGTCCCGATCTCAAATATGCCTGTCCCGGGTGGGGGGGGGTCAAGGGGTCGAAAAATTTAAATCAATTACTTGAATTTTTCCAATTTTTTAAATTAGGTGTGTTAAGATGAAATTTATATCATAAATTAATTGGAATATTGTTGACCAGAATGAAGATTGGGACATATTATTTAGTTACAGCAAGAGTGTTATTGGGGCTTTAATATAAGGTAAACAACTTTAGGTTAATTCTTAACTAAAGTCTGAGAAAGCTTTGTGAACTTGTGGCCAAATCCCAACATTGCTTATCTATTATGTAAAGACAAATTTTATGTTGTTGTATATTGTATTGTAGATATGAATATTTGTTTTATAATAAGCTTATCACACATTTTTGGCAAATAAAATACTCTTGTTGGCGAAAAAAAATAAACATTTTTTATATATAAATCATCATCCATTTTGACGTAAACAAATTGAAAGCCAGTAGGAGCCCCAAGAGAGCAAAATGGGTTTAACGTCCACTAGACACAAACAAGGTCATTTCGGGACTAACATATGGTGGTTCAATTTTAGGAAACCTACGAAGTTGGACTGGGGACCATATTCGTTGTCACTTAGAAGCGGGGATTCGAAACCACGCTAACTGACTCAATGGTAAACCCTGTGATCAACCGAGTACGTGTTAACTACCACCCACTCCCAGATTTCTCAATGACTAAAGGCCATAAGATTATTAAGAGAACTTACATGCATGGTGCCAGACAATCAACTACGTTAGAAATAAAACGGACAGTAAGATAAGGTGACAGTAATCTATATAGTTTTATTGGCACATTTTCGTATGCTTATCAGCAATTTTCTCACATAGATCGACACGATTCTATAATGATTTACGTCCTTAGGTTATTGACGGGGTTAACGATGATGGGCGTTCACCATACATTGTTCCATGAATAAATTTGTCCAGAGCAAGAAGTTGCGGTCGACTTATCCCTTTAATACCCAGCGTATGAGATATGCACACCTAGATGATATACATATTATTATAATCCCTTTGGAATATTTTTATTATTTTACTGTTATAACATGAATTATCACTTATTCCCCGTCAAATAAAAATCGGTCACCGGGTTGAGTTAAACACCTTCAAGGACCCTGGCCTCAATTGCCTGGGACCAACTCTACACTTCCTTAAATGTCAATAAAGGCTCTGGGATGATTTCAATTTCAAAAAATAAACATCAAGTAAATCTATTTTTATATATATGCTATTTGTTGTCAGAAAACATAAATTTTTATTAATTCAATTCAAATTTATAAATAAACAATATTTTTTTTCTGAAATTCAATGTCAAAATTCAGTGTATCATATATGATACAATGGGTCTGAGCAATACTTTATTGATACATAGAATTTAATGCAGTGTTCATATTTTGTGTTAAAAGAGTGTCAGAAAAGTATTGAAATTCGGTCATTTGTGTATTTTGTATTACATCAATTAATTATATGTGTGTATTATACTGAAAACGGATTTCGTCAAAATTTGACTCCTTAGGGTGTTTTTTTGATATTGGGATTTTCCTTTATTTTGTTACGCATTTTGTTTCAAAATGATCAAATATTGAAATGGAATGAAATACAATTTACCATATTCATTATTAATGCAAATTAACATTGTTTTGATACGATTTTGAATGAGGGTTTAGAATTTGTTTTGTTGCGATTAGCCCACTGTATCATATATGATACACATTGAAAATCAAGGTCAAGGTCGTCCGATCCTAAATTTTTCACTGGGATATTTTTTACTGCATGTAAACCTTCAACAATCCAAACTATCATAATTTTCTTAAACTCGGTTCATGGTGTGGGCATTACAGGGTATTAGGAATTCCCACTGTCAAGGGTTATTTTACATACACACTTGAACCTTGGTATTTGTTATTTGGTTTTGTCCCACCGGACTGTCGAGTGGACGTTAAACTCCATTTCCCTCTTTCCACAGTGATTTTGACGATCGAGGTGTTAAGACGTGTTTTCTGTGCTCCCCGATTTAATCATGTATAACGTTGAATATATCTGATGTTGAACATTACCGTGTCTTTAATCATAGTAACTTACTATCTTGGATTAAGTACTAGGAGAAATCGATGTGATTAATGAAGTATTTGTGTGTATTTTTGGAATATTTCAAAAGGGTAATCGTTGCCTATTGTATTTTAAAGGTCTAAGAGTGACCACTGAGGCGGAAAAATTTTATCATTCACACTCATGCCTAAAGGTGGACGATACAGTAAAAAAAGGTCACACGTTGAGGCCTCGCTCACATCATCAGATAACATGAGCAGTAATAGCAATGGTGAGATATCTTCATTATTTGCTTCTGCAATGAATACCCTGTACAGGGATGATAACAACGACGTGCCTTCAACGAGTACTCCTATAAATCCACCAAAAAAAGAACATAAGACTACAAACTTATCACACCCAATAGATAGACAACTACAAATTATGACTTCAACTCTTGAAACTATCAACAAAAGACTTTCTAAACTGGACATAATAGAAAATAAATTGACAAACGTAGTAAAAGAAATATCATCGGTGAAACTAGAGGTATCCGCAAACAGCGAAAAAATAAGATCTATGGAACATAAATTGAATCTCGTAGAGACAAGTATAGAATTTCAATCTGTGACAACTGATCAACTAATAGCAGAAAAATTTGATACTTCTGAGAGGCTAAGAGAAATGGAAAAGCTAAGTATCCTATTAAAGCAAGAAATAGTGGACTTAAAATGTCGCAGCATGCGAGACAACCTCCTGTTTTTTGGAATAACAGAACAGAATGATGAAAATTGTACAGACATAATTCATGACTTCATAGTAGAGCACTTACAGATCCGTGATAGCAGGGAGAGAATCAAAATCGACAGAGCCCATCGGATCGGGAAACCAATAAGTCAACATGGTGACAGTGTGCCAAATGTGAGACCCAGACCTATTGTAGTGAAATTTAACTACTATCAAGATAGAAAGGAGATAAAATCTAAATCTAAACTATTAACAGATTCAAACTTTGGAATTTGGGAACAACTATCAAGGGATATTGTCATGAAACGAAAAATGTTAATGCCAACCTTCAAGAAAGAAAAGGAAAGGGGTCACAAAGTCTACTTTATCAAAGATAAACTATTCATTAATGATATAGAATACAGAGATTGTGGAGTTAGTCAACAATAGGACATAAAGGGAGGTAATCTTTCATTTATTTGCTGGAACATAAATAACGGACTGACACGCAAGTTAAATGATGACGATTCTGTTAACTTTATAAGTAATTATGATGTTATCGCCCTCCTACATGTTGGACAACATACCACTCAAGCCCAACTTCGAGGCTTTAATAAACATGTCATAGAACGAAAAAGACACAAGAACAGCGGTGGTATCGTGATTTTCATAAAGAAAGTACTCTATGAAGAAATTACCATTGTAGATTCAAAGGAATATGGTTTAGCTGTCGTGAAAATTGATAAAACACTCGTTAGTAACAACCAAGACGTTTTCATCTGTTTTGTATACCTACCACATGAAAGATCTAAATTCTATAATACCTATGATATAAACTTTTTCGAATCAATCGAAACATTTCATTCCTTATATTCGGATCAGGGAAATTTCATAGTATGTGGTGACTTAAACTCCAGAACAGGTTCGTTAGAGGATTACCTAGTTTGTGATGATATCGTTCATAATTATCTTAGCTCCAAGTATCACCATACTGAACGGAAATCATGCGACCAAGTGGTAAATAACTATGGTAAAAGGTTAATACAGACATGTAAAAATGCAGAGTAGTGTATCCTAAATGGCCGCTTAGAACCCGGCAATCTTACTTGTTGTACCGCTATTGGTTCTAGTGTCATAGATTATCTGCTGATTAATTGGAAGGATATTCGTGTTATCAGTGAGTTCAAAATTGGTCATTTCGATGTTTTTTCGGATCACGCACCAGTGTGCTTTGGTATTCACTCGATCAAACAGCAGGGAGTTTTAATTACAACTAGTTCTAAACAGATAACTCACCCTCAAACATGCGTAAGAAAGTTACGATGGGATGGATCGAAAATTGACGACCTAAACAGAGCCCTCTCAAACATTAAGAGTACAGCTGTACTCAAGAATGTTAAAGCTGATAGTGTGGACCAGCGTGTCATAGACAAATTAAATGACGACCTTTGTCGTGAAATCTTTGACGATAGCTACAAGAATATAGGGGTTAAAAATCGAACAGATAATCGCAATACCAATCGTAATAAAAAAAAAAAATGGAAACGTATGGTTCGATTACAAATGTCAAAATGCTCGCGAAATGTTTATCCATTATAGAAACGTATTCCATAAGCTTAAAAGCAAAACAAATCATACAAATTTCGTGAACAGTATACAATAATGTTATAAAATATACAAAGTCAGAATACAACTCACGTAAGGGGAAGGAACTCTGTGATAAAGTAAAAAAACAACCTAAACAGTTCTGGTCCCATATTAAATCCCTAAAAAACACAGCGATTAACCAATGTGCAAACATATCGTTAGGAGAATTTCATGACCACTTCAGAAGTATGTTCACAGTTTGCTATGAAACAAATAATTAGTCTACAACTACAAGTGAAAATTATACACAGTCATTCGAGTCGCAAACTAACGAATCTGATCTAGATAAAGTTATTACTACGCAGGAGATTACACAAGCTATTTCAAAACTGAAAACTGGTAAAAGCCCGGGGAAGGACGGTATTATCTCAGAAATAGTGAAAAATTGTAATTGTTTAATTGTTCCTGTATGTAATTTTTATAATTTATTGTTTAACTCAAGTTTATATCCATCAGACTGGTCACAGTTTGTAGTAGTTCCGGTACCTAAAAAAGGTGATGTAAATAACGTAAATAATTATCGAGGCATAACTTTAATGAATGTATTTAGTAAACTTGTTTTCAATTATCGTTAATAAACGTTTAATGTCTTGGGCTATCAATAATAATATCCTTATACAAAACCAATTTGGCTTTCAAGCAAAAAAAAGCACTGAAGATTGCATTTTTATTCTGCACCTTATCATTAATAAGTATTTGTCAGAAGGTCAAAAATTATTTTGTTGCTTTGTAGATTACTCGAAATGTTTTGATAAAATTGATAGAAATCTACTGTTTATAAAATTAAAATCACTAGGTATATCTGAAAAAATGGTAAACTGTATAAAGTCTAGGTATAGTAATGTAAATTTATGTATAAAATATAATAATAATTATTCAGATTGTTTCCCATCTTATGCAGGCGTGAAGCAGGGAGATAACCTATCACCATTATTATTTTTATTTTATTTGAATGATTTTAACTCATTTATGAATTATAAAGTTATTGATCCTGTAATTATTGATTCTCTGATATTAACATCCTTAATGTATGCCGACGATACGACATTAATGTCCACTTCCGCCAAAGGCTTACAGCATCTGCTAATTAGATTAAATGAATATTGCATAAAATGGAATTTAACTGTCAACACTGAAAAAACAAAAATTATGATTTTTCAAAAGGTAGAAATTGTTAAATCAGTTAATTATCTTGGAGTGGAACTTTTTTACAATGGTAATTTTAACAAATGTCAGAAAACTATTGCATGTAAGCCATCCAAAGCTCTGTATCAATTGTATAATGTTCTTAACAAAGTAAATCTTGATGTAAAACAGCAATTTTTTCTATTTGACTCTTATATAGGATCAATTCTTAATTATGCTTGTGCAGGTTGGGGCTTCCATAGTTCTCCAGACATTGAAAAACTACACCTCCATTTCTGTAAACGTGTATTACTTTTAAAATCCTCTACGCATAGTGCTTCGGTGTATGGAGAGCTTGGAAGAACAAAATATTGGATAAATGTTTTATCAGATAAAGATAGTTTAAAATATATTGTTTACAACCACTCACGGAATTCGGCTTTTGACAGGAAATACAGTAATAAAACCTGGGTGTTCAATGTTAAAAGTTTACTGGATAACCTTGGCTGTTCCTTTTACTGGACGAATCAAGATTTTAATCTTCCTTCTTTTAATATCTTAAAAGCTAAACTGTTTGATCAATCTATCCAAGAATGGAATTCTTCGCGTTTTGCCTCATCTAAGTTAAGCACATATAATTCGTTCACAGATTTACCTCTTTTTAAATTTTATCTATGCATTGATGACCTGAAACTGAAGTTTAGAGTAGCCCTCAGTAGATTTAGATGCTCGTCGCATTCGCTTTGCATAGAAACTGACAGATATTTAAATATACCCAGGGAAGAAAGATTATGTAAATATTGTACATTAAAGACGCTGGAAGATGAATACCATTTTTTGTTAATTTGTCCTGCATATGGTATCTTAAGAGATTTGTATTTACCATCTAAGTATTACACTAGTCCAAATATCTATAAATTTGTCTCTTTGATGTCGTCAACTGATCAAAAACTTATTATATCTACAGCTAAATTTATATATTTCGCTCTTGCTCAAACGTACATCATTACCTTCCTTAACTTGAAAGTTTTTTGGGGTTTTTTTGTTTTTTTGTTGTATATATACATGTAGTATTTATTGTTTGTGAATAACTATTTTTATCTTTGTCTTTCTTTTTCCTTTTAATTACACGTCTTTTCACTTTGATTCTATTATTGTATAATTTAAAGCTATAAGTTGTATAACTTAATGCTATATGTAATAAAGTATTATTATTATTATTATTATTATTATTATTATTCTCTCTTGCCCCACCTGACAAATAGTCATTTTCCTTTCGAGGTCTACTGCCCTACACCACCAAGAAGGGGAAACGACGCTGGAATCGAACAACAGACTTTAACGCACTGTTGTTTTTTTTTTTAAATTTGTGGACCATCTAGGACCCACCCTTTCTGATCCAGTACACGTAAGAGATCCCTTGGCAGTTGGAATTTGATATAAAAGTAGGCCGTAGGGCCGTTGTCCGGGCACACTTTCCTTCATAGTACACTACATGACGTATGCCCGTCTTCCCAGTTCGGAGCAGAGCAGTAGGACGTTAACACATGCGGGGAAACAAGTTTTGAAGCACTTGTGTCACAATGTCTTCATAAATTTATTTTAATTAATATTATCAAATATCGTCTACATGGGTCATTTTATATTGCTGAAACTTTTCCACGTTTTACCTTATTACAAAAAATCATATTACCCCGCGAATAATATTAAATATCCACCAGAATATATCGACTTTACCTAAAACAATTAAGCTTTTATTTTACCATCGAACAGCTATTTGAAATCCAATGACATTTGCATCATATTACATTGAAAATATACATATAGCTGTGTGAAACAAAAACACTGACTTTCCGCTACATTCAAGGAACACAGAGGGCCATTAGGATTGTCCTGTCGGTCGGTCTGTCCTCACACATTTTGGGACAAAACAACTTTACTTGTAATTGAGTTAGAATTTGCAAACTTGGTGTAGTTGATTATTAGGTGAATGTTTAGACCAAGCAGAAATACACAATATCACTAGCTTATGGAGTGTTTGTGTCTCAGCTAATTCGATACGCGAGAGCTTGTTCCTTTTATTCTAATATTTTGAGAAGATCGAGGCATTTGTCATCTATGTTTCAACTACAGCAAAACTCACTCACTAAACTTACAAAAAAACTTACAAAAAGTTTTATGGCCTTCATATTGGTAAATATAACATGTCTCTATATATTTAATTGGCGCGTATACGATCTCCATGATTGTGTCTACTTCATCGTTAACACTGTTCATCACGTGCATTTGACATACATATAGTACATTGGCACTCTGCCCATTGTTGAAGTAATTTCAATCAAAACTGCGATTTAGTTCGATTATCTGCATATCCGTAGAACCATAGCACTTCTGCAACTCACCTACATAACGGTATCCTTTTGTATTCGGCTTGGAACTCTCTGGGATAGTTTTAATTTATTTTTATCGCAAAATGAGTTGGAGAGAAAACACTTTGCCGAGGAACTCCCATGTCCCGGGGACATAAATTACTTACCTACAACTCGTGCTGGTATAACATGTATATTTACAATGGTTGACTTACCTACAACAAAATACGAATTATGGAATTTGTGATTTTGATAATCTAAATTTAGACAGGCTGAGACATATTTTATACGAATTATTTGATCTAAATTGATTTTGTAATTGTTATAATATTTAGACAAATTTCAACTTTAATTATTGTTTTGAAATACAATATGAAGTTTAACTATATGATTATTGAAATTGATTTAAGATTTACTAAAATTCAAATTTCGGTTGTTGAATTATTGCTGTATAGCTGGCTGACGAGAAACAAACTGGAAGTGAGATCGGCTAACCTTTCCAGGTTATAAGCCCCCATGTCCGCCATCCTTATTTCACATATTTGAAACTAGTATGCCAGCTGAAGGGCGTTAACTTTTTTTTATTACATTATTTCGGTATTTTTGTAACCGGAGTTCAGCTTTAAATCTATAATATATGTAGTTTCTCAACTGGAATTAATTACTCATATAAAAATAAAATAGTTTTTGTCAACTTGTGGCATTTTGATGTTTGGTTATCTTTAACATATCTTTCATAAATAATACTTCTGTGATGATGCACAACCATGGTAACAACGATGGTACAGATTTGATTTATCATATGTGATCCTTGACATCCTCTTAAGGGAAATTCAATGTTTCTAAAAAGTGGTCATTATACTCCATGAAGACATATCGTCTAGGCTGTGAAAACACAGCCACCCGGACAAAAAAATCTGTTGTTGGTGGCATTAATTTGTCCTGCCTGTGCAACAAATTAATTGACGTAAAATATATGAAATATAAGGTCACAAAAATCACAGCCCAGCCCAAAAATATGGAGAAGGTAATGCGACATGACGTCAGGTGTGTGTGATCTTTTTTGATTTTTTTGACTTATAGTCAGTAAACGTTAAGCCTTAGATCTGGATTGTATCATGATCTGGAATTGTGGCGGTGTGTGTGTATGAGGGGGGGGGTCAATTTGCAGACAAATACGGTAGACACACAAGCCAAATGATTCGGCAAAATCAATCGGCGTCGAAATTCGCCTAGTGTTTCCAATGCCATTTGATATATTCGGCCAAATCATATTTGCCTGGTGTGTCCACTTCGCAAAAAGCATTCGCCCGATTGTAGAATTCGTTAGCCAATCACCACTGATGTCGAGGGTCACGTGATTGGAGACAAAATGGCAATATTGTTACCGAAACTTGGAATTCCGAGAACTTCTAACATTATGGAAGCAGAAGGTTTATCTCTATGATACCTAGTGTGTCCAGCGCATAAATGGTGCAGCTAATACCTCGTTTAGATGACAAAAGTTTAGAACTTTTAGTATTACTCTGGTTAGCAAAGCTTTCTAAACATAAAATTTGAAATTATTTTATGCCTAATAATAGACTGGCTATTATTGAAGTTGGATTGTGGATACTACAGAGGTCACCAGTTTTATCGGATTTAAAAAAAATAAACGCTTGAATATATCATCGTTACACCACCCTAAGGATGGTTGAGTTAGCATTTCGTAAAAGTTCTAATTTCGTAAAAATCGGACAAAATGGCCGCCTTCTCAAACGCAAATATTGTAAACAATTGGTAAATCAAGTTTGTGGACCCTCTAGAGGTCACAATTTTGATCCGATTTCATTGAAACTCATGTCCACAACCCACCGATACTGGTTTCGTTCGATATTCGCGCTTATTGGATCGTAATTCCCTGAATTATGGCCCTTGGTTGTGTGACCGTGAGGTCCGTCAGATATTACAAGAGTCTGGAATGGTTCTTCAAATCTTTAAAACTGGAAACTTATTATAATAATTATGTACATACACTTACAGGACCGCGGATAACCGACTAGTACATTCTGCTGCTAGGTCGGATAGACCTAAAGGACTGACGTATCAAGTACAATCACATATTTATATGGAATTACTTCTAATAACTTGGCTACATGAAGTGTTGACATAAATAAGCATTGATGTAATAATGTACAATATAAGAAATAAAACAACGGTAAATAAAACAATTAATAGATTAATCATACTATTGGCATGTTCACCAGACAGGCCATATTGTCAGTTACTTTCTATCAATAAAGGTTTTATAAACAATAAGGGATTATAATAAATTAACATGTCATTAGAATTACGTAACATTTCACCCTTGGCTACAGCCACCTTTCAATAGCACACACACACAATGTTTTGAAGAAATATAATAATTATTGTCCTTAAAGTTTACATACATACATAATTCAATTTGATGACTTTCCTTTTTAAAATCAAAGTATTTAATGAAATATTCGAGATTTAAATTCTAACATAGAACTATTATAACCAGCACGGTTATAGTTGAATAAAAACTCACGTTTTTAGCTTTTCGTTACAGTTTTTATACGCCCACATTTTCATGTGGACGTATTATGTCGTCGCCCCTGTCCGTCCGGACGTCCGTCCGTCCGTCCGTCCGTCCGGACATCCGTCCGTCCGTCCGTCCGTCCACAATTTGTTTGTGGACTCTCTACAGGTCACAATTCTTATCCGATTTTGACGAAACTTGAAATATAGGTTTATCCCCATAAGATCTCGGCTGCTTTCGATATTGGCATGTATCGGATGGAAACTTCATGGATTATGGCCCCTGATTGTACGAAATATCATGTTTTTAGCTTGTGGACCCTATAGAGGTCACAATTTTGAACCGATTTTGATGAAACTTGACATGCATGTTTATAACCCAAAGATCTTGGTTCCTTTCGATATTTGCGCCCATCGGATCGTAACTTCCTGAATTATGACCCCTGATTGTCCGAAAAATCACCCTTTTTAGCTTGTGGTCCGTCTGGAGGTCAAAATTATTATCCGATTTAAAAAACCGTTCGATTATATCACCGTTACATGGTAATGAAGGTTGAGTTCGAATTTCGTGAAAATCGGACCAAAATTGATATACAAAATGGCCGCCGTTTGTACGCGAATAGTGTGAAAATATGTTATTTCAAGGTTGTGGACCCTATAGAGGTCACAATTTTGAACCGATTTTGATGAAACTTGACATGCATGTTTATAACCCCAAGATCTTGGTTCCTTTCGATATTGGCGCCCATCGGATCGTAACTTCCTGAATTATGGCCCCTGATTGTCCGAAAAATCGCCCTTTTTATCTTGTGGTCCGTCTGGAGGTCAAAATTATTATCCGATTTAAAAAAACGTTCGATTATATCACGGTTACATGGTAATGAAGGTTGAGTTCGAATTTCGTGAAAATCGGACCAAAATTGATATACAAAATGGCCGCCGTTTGTACGCGAATAGTGTGAAAATATGTTATTTCAAGGTTGTGGACCCTGTAGAGGTCACAATTTTGAACCGATTTTGATGAAACTTGACATGCATGTTTATAAGCCCAAGATCTTGGTTCCTTTTGATATTTGCGCCCATCGGATCATAACTTCCTGAATTATGGCCCCTGATTGTCCGAAAAATCGCCCTTTTTAGCTTGAGGTCCCTCTGGAGGTCAAAATTATTATCCAATTTAAAAAACTGTTTGATAATATCACCGTTACATGGTAATGAAGGTTGAGTTCGAATTTCGTGAAAATCGGACCCAAATTGACATACAAAATAGTTGCCGTTTATACGCGAATAGTGTGAAAATATGTTATTTCAAGGTTGTGGACCCTATAGAGGTCACAATTTTGAAGCGATTGTGATGAAACTTGACATGTATGTTTATAAGCTAAAGATCTTGGTTCCTTTCTATATTTGCGGCCATCGGATCGTAACTTCCTGAATTATGGCCCCTGATTGTCCGAAAAATCGACCTTTTTAGCATGTGGTGGCTCTGGAGGTCAAAATTATCATCCAATTTAAAAAACGTTTGATTATATCACCGTTACATGGTAATGAAGGTTGAGTTCAAATTTTGTGAAAATCGGACCCAAATGGACAGACAAAATGGCCCCTGTTTGTACGCGATCAGTGTGAAAATATGTTATATCAAGGTTGTGGACCCTATAGAGGTCACAATTTTGAACTGATTTTGATGAAACTTGACATGCATGTTTATAACCCGAAGATCTTGGTTCCTTTTGATATTTGCACCCATTGGTTCGTAACTTCCTGAATTATGGCCCCTGATTGTACGAAAAATCACCCTTTTTAGCTTGTGGTCCCTCGGAGGTCAAAATTATTATCCGATTTAAAAAAACGTTTGATTATATCACCGTTACATGGTAATGCAGATTGAGTTCAAATTTTGTGAAAATTGAACCAAAATTGACAGCTGTCTTGTCAGGATATCCATCCTTCATCACTAACAAGGGGAAACCATGCCAGAAAATCTAGATGAACTTTGTCACCCAATGCAGGGATCAAACACCCAACCTCAAGGCTGCCGAGCCAGCATCTTACCCACTTAGCAACATGATTCCCAGTCGAATTTGAAGCCTACTGAAATGCACCTTTATAACCCAAAGATCTTAATTCATTTCGATATTTGCACATATCATATTCTAACTTAATGATGTAGGAAAAATCACTTTCGGTATTGCTTGTTCTCTATCCATCTCTCGAAAATGTGGGCGTATCCTGCCTGGCAGTGCCAGCCTATCTTTATCCGATTTAAAAAAAAACGTGTAAATATATCACCGTTAGACACTATAAGATCTTGGTCCCTTTTGATAAACACGGATACCCGAACTTAACTTCCGGGACTATGGTCCCTGATTGTTCGAAAAATCATATTTTTAGCTTGCGGATTCTCTAAAGGTCAAAATTTCCCCGATTGTAAAAACCGTTTAAAAACATCACCATTCCAGAATAATGAAGGTTAAATTCGAATTTCGGGAAAATAGAAATGAAACTGCCCGACAAAATGGCCGCTCTTTGTACGCAAATTGTGAACAAATGTGTAATACGAAGGTTGTGGACCCTCAAGAGGTCACAAGTTTTATCCGATTTTGATGAAACTTAAACCATATCTTTATATCGAAAAGATCTCAGTCCCTTTTGATAATTGCACATTGTTTCCCCTGATTGTACAAAACAACGCGTTTGTTTTTGACTTGTTCTCTATCCATCTCTTGCGAAAATGTTTCCCGGCTGGCAGCCATTGGTTGTTGGTATTTGCGATTCGTGTAAACTTTGTTGAAAATAGTTGGTCTTCCCTTTAAATTAGCACTGTATCTTTTAACGCAGCTTTGTTGTGTCTAAGTTTAGATTTGGACTTTCAACACGTGACCGGATGACCGCCAAATTGTACTATTTTTGTCCCTGCTTTGGACTTTTATTTCATTATTAATTATGGACCGTAATTGTACCACGATATCGTCTCAAATGTCGCCTACGCGTGTCGTTTTATTTTGCAGAGAACTTTCCACAACTCATCTTATTAAAAAGGAAAATCAAATCAAATAGCTGTCAGAATGTGTCGGCTTTATACAAAATAATTAAGATTTTATTTCGCCATGAAACACCAATTTGAGACGACGTGACATGTATACTATATTAAATTGATTATATAGAGAGTGTTTACCAGGTTTGTCTTACAGTAGTAATCAGATGGTAACTACACAAGCTAAACTTGCTACTCCAGGTGAGTCTACCATATTTGGTAATTGTACATACAAGTAAACATATATTATCATTTCGACCTGGAATAGGGGGGTTGGGGTGGCCTAGTGGTCTAGAGTGCCGCGCTTCGACCTCTAGCTGGCCGGTCACCTCTGACTTGCGGCTGTGAGCGTATGTGGCATGGAGATAGGGGCGCTTTCTCAACCTCGAGGGTTTCCTCCGGGCACTCCGGTTTCTTCCCACTGCTAAAGACCCCTACGCGCAAGCGAATTATTGAAATAAAATTGAAACCATATGTTAGTCCCAAAATGACCTAGTTTGTGTCGAGTGGACGTTAAACGACATTTCTCTCTCTCGACCTGGAATACATCAACGGGTCTATTTGAACTCCCTCTTTTAGAAGCTTGTTTCGATGATTAGGGTGTATAGAGGGAGGGATGATAACAATATATGCGTTTGGACAATCTGAATTATCGGGCAGACGGGTCAGGTGAAAACAAAAATAATTATTTCATCTAAAACAATATCGCATAAAACACTAAATTTTATTTTCATCGAATATGTACTGAATTCACTACTGATTAAACATTTTGTCTGAAGTCACTCTAATTTGTGCGACATTTTCGGAAATCGATTATTTGTGAATGCAGCCGCAACAGTCGGAATGGATGGTTGGAATTCAGGTTCTCATTGAGTGGGTTTTCGGATACACAACCACTGGACAACTAAATACGATCACAGACGGGCGGAGAAGAGTGGCTTGGTCAAAGACATGGACTCACCCGAGTGCAGTCGCTGCCCTGACAGAGGGGCAGAATGGTGGATTTAATATACATGTAGTAATAGTTCCAATATAGTCTAATTTCTGTAGTCATATATCTATGTAACTGTTTCATAGTCTGTCCCCGTTGTAAATAAACCACATATTTACGATACTGATCTCTGTTATCACAAAAATGGTGTTACAATAAACAATTTGAACACCCATTAGTGCTGGCAACGGTATTGTGGTATGGCGGACACAAACAAACTTATCACATAAAGCCCGTCTTATAAAGCTGGTTAAACTCCTGTAAGCTTCTTACAGACATTGAAACCTATCTATAGCATTTTATTATTATTATTATTGTTCGATTTATATAGCGCTTCATTACACATAAGCGCATTCACAACACAAAAGTTCAAAAACATTTTTGAAATAAATATGTTTTTAAGTTAGTCTTAAAGCTCTGGGTGAAAGAGGACTCCCGGAGAGTTTTTGGAAGATCATTCCACAGTTTCGCTTCTCTGACGGAGAAGCTTCACCATTTTTCGGTTTCTCTATTGCAGATTATGGCGTGTGTCACAATGAAATCATATCTAAGCATCATTGTATTCCTGTATCAAGGTATTGTAGTCATTATTAGAATTTTCTGGATTGTGCAGTACCTCTAGAGGTGACAATTTATATCCGATTTGAAAAACCGTTCTAATGTAGTCCCGCTACACCATAATTACGATTGAGTTAGAATTTCAAGACACTTCGTCGGACACTGCCCGAGAAAATGGTCGCTCCTAGGACGTAATTGTATTTATAGCTTGCAGTGCCTCAAGAGCCCACAATGTATACCCGAAACTGACCGACAAAACGGTCGCGCCTCGTACGCAAATAGTGCAAAAGTATGTAATACTAAGGTTATGGACCCCCTAGAGGTCACCATTTTGATGAAACGCTTTGGTTCCTCTCGATATTTGCCCATATCCGACAGTATCTTTGTGGGTTATGGCCCCAGGTTGTTTGACAAATCCTATTTTAGTCTGATAGTATTTAAATAGTGTAGGCCTTTAAATGGTGCAGGCCTTTATCTGGTCAATGCTTTGGTCGAGTTCGAAGATGAGCATTTTCTGCTTAGGGTAAGCATAGATAAGCAATCTGATTGGTTGGTGATGCTTTTGGACACCATAACTTAAGTTGTAATAAGTGAGAGTGATGAAACTGGTTGTATAGTTTCATTACATCAATACATTGACTAAGCTCCTTACTTATATGGGGTCACGGTGGCTAAGTGGATAAGGCGCTGGTTCGCTAGCCTGGAGGTCGGGTGTTCGATCCCTGTATGGCGTATGCCCGTCTTCCATTAGCCCAGGTTAGGTGCCAAAAGAGTAGGACGTTAAACCCCATTTCATTTCCTTACTTATATAATGCACATTTTCTGCTCATGAGCAGAGCGACAAGCAATTTGATTGGTCGAGAATTTGGAACTCAATAACTCTCTTTCGAATTGTTTCAGTATTGGGTTACTTTTACTCTGCTTCTGTCTTATCAAGTACAAACATCTTAATGTCAATAGCTTGGTTTGACACACATGGTGCCAACTTCCAATTTAGGTACATGGCCCTGTCAGGTCTTAACTTAAAAGCTGTCGCTTTGGGGATGTGTTATTACCGTTCTAGTTATACTCTCTGATTATTGGATTATAATAATGGTTGTGTTATTACCGTTTTAGACATAATCTCATATTGTTGTATTACAGTAATGATATCATTTTATTCACATAATTGGTACAATATTTTATTTTTGTGATAAATGTATATTTTTATCTTATTCTTGTATTCTAGTGACGGTTGTCGTGTCACCTTATTATTGTTATCGACCCCCTGGGTCACCATGTTCTAATAATACTATAACCTGTCCTAGAGGTCAACGTATTCATATATTTGGGCGTATGTATGCCTATACCAAACCCAGATCTGCAGGCTGTCGACAACTACAAGATAAGAATGATTGTGATAGTCACTGCTGTACCAGTGGTTTTCGTGATACTGGTTATACTTTAAGGCTAAAGGATACTTTACCCGTTTATAAAGCCTGTTCTTATCAACAATCCTGTCACTTCACCTTTCCTTATATTGCTGGTACTGATTATGATTACGGAGAATTAATTCGTTATTGTTCACCTGGTAAGTATTGTAATGATAATAGCTGTACATAAACAAATATATCAAGTACAAAAAGTACAAGTACTTCTTTGTTTACGGTAGATCAATGCATAAATAAATAGAAAAATACGTCCAAGTACAAAATTTCCCACTTTACTTCATTCTGGCATACATTATATCATATAAGCTAGCTGTCTGCTTTCTATAGGCGTCTTCAGATATTAATAATGTATATATAACAGGCCATCCAATGTTTGTTATATGTTCGAAACTATCAATAATGACATAAACACAATAGCTCATCATTCGTATCGTCCTGGCTATTATTTGTTTAAATACTTCGAAATTACACTTAGAGTACATTTTAGAAACAAATTATATGTTGTACATATGTTCGAAATTATCAATAATGACATAAACACAATAGCTCATCATTCGTATCGTCCTGGCTATTATTTGTTTAAATACTTCGAAATTACACTTAGAGTACATTTTAGAAACAAATTATATGTTGTACATATGTTAGAAATTATCAATAGCGACGTAAACACAATAGCTCATCATTCGTATCGTCCTATTATTTGTTTAAATACTTCGAAATTACACTTTGAGTACATTTTAGAAACAAATTATATGTTGTACTGCTTACTGCAGTAAGAATGTTAAGCGTATGAAGGACGTATTTTATTTACATGTTTAATTTTGATATGTTGTTCAAAACTAATTATTAATATATATAATAGTTGTTATTTATGTGTTTAATATATATTTACAGATTCTACGATACATAACATCACGACTATTGACAGAGTATCAAGCCCCGATTTACTACTGTACTTTAGTGGTAAAATATCACCAGTCAAAAGATTAACATGTTCTTGTAGTATAACTAGTGCTATAAAGTTTACATTTGAAACCATGTTCATCAACTTAGGTGGCGAATCGTGTAACAGGGTCTCAGTTACAGTTAACGATAAACCTATATACACATGTAACGATGTTGGGGTATCTCTTGGTTACAGCAAAAGTGACCAGATCTACAGCAAAGCTACGATAGACTTCAATAGAATGAACGCTGGCTACGATGATGTAATATGGATAGGGTTTATAGGTAGGATTTGTGCATGATAGCATAAATGCATATATATACTATCCATACTACATACCGATTTAACAAAAGCTATATTCTGTTTTAATTACCTTATTTATGCTTACAAGCTAAGAATTCAATACTATATACCGGGAAACACCGAAACACCGGCAAAAACTCCCGGACAAATATAATAAGATAACGTATTTGTAGTTTTATTCGTTTTATGTTACTCTATTGTAGGTATTGTAGTGGTGAAAGCGACATGTGATTGTTTTAAATCAGGTGAATATATTTATCACAATGACATGTTTACCTACATGTATTCTAGTATTCAACTAGTATTCTTGTATTACAGTAATATTAGTGAGTTATATTGGGGATAGAATAGACGGTTTAATAATAAAGACAGTTTTAAAAACAGTCAATCAAAACAAATAAAACAACCAATTAGAAATTACAAAGTAGCGATACATTTGATGTTACTAGTAGTTAAATGTGGTATATTTGATGTTATTATCACTATATTAGAGTAGTTGGATATGGTATATTTAATGTTACGATCACTATATTAGAGTAGTTGGGTGTGGTATATTTCACGTTATTTAAAGTGATAATTTCATATTTTCTAAGAGTGTCAAAACATACTTATTTCTGTGTCTTTTGCTCAAAAGGTTGTCAAACTCACTATTATACGATCATGGGCGATTTTTCAGGGGGATTAAAATCGCTTACACAGAAAATTATAACACAATTACCTCCCTTGTTTTCCCATTCCCCTCCATGCAATGGCGATCTTCAAACGTTTGAATTTGAAGTTGAAAATGATATTTTTTGCCAATTTCTCAACTGGCAAGAGTGAATTATAGGATTATTCTTTAACAAGGTAGGCCTGTTTACAGATACCATCTATTTTAAGGCTTTACTTTAATATATTTAACAAATAAAACTAAAAAATATGAAATATTAAAGTACCTGTAGTAACTTATACAGCTTACGTGTATTGTTACAGTGACGAACGGCGGATGGGGTAACTGGTCGGAATACAGTATCTGCTCTGTTTCATGTGGGGGAGGTTCCAAGACTAGGACAAGAAATTGTGATAATCCTGCAGTAGCTAATGGTGGAATGTATTGTACTGGTAATTCTAAAGAGACAGTTGAATGTAATCAACTAGAACAATGTCCCGGTTTGTAATTGTATCATTTGTTCAGGAAAATTATATATTTGATTACAAGATTAGAACTCTACCGTAATATATGTATGTATCAGGATCAATCTATAGCTGTAAATAATCGTATGTTTTATATCTGTATAAACAGGGTGTATATTTATTTTACAGTCGGCCTACAATATGAGATTATGCTACCAGCGATTATAAGTGGTGTTTTGGTATCCATCATTGTTGTATGTATTATAACATGGTAAGATATATATCATTATATTTTTAACTAAACGTTAATATTTAAATAACAGTGCTGGGCGCACACTACACCCCAAAATATACTGACAAGCAACAACTAATAAAAGTTTGCACTTCGCTGTACACGTATGATCATGCAATGACAGCTCTTGTCGTTCATGGCTTCTCATCAAGCAATCTCATCTTCTCAACTATTGTCTCAATTCCAACAAAAAAACAAACAGGAAACGCTCTCTCAACGATTCCAGCAACTATCGTGGAATTGCATTGAGCAGTATTTTCGGTAAAATATTTGACAAAGTTATAGTAGATAAGTTTAATCACATGTTTCAATGTTCTGGTCAACATTGCGCATGGCAAGTAAATATTCTGAAGAGTATAACTTCACTTTTAATCCCGACAAGAGCAGACTTTTATATTTTCCAAGCAAACCCTCTGAAGCTGGAAATCAGTATCTTAACCCCAATCTTATCAATGACCTACCTATCAAACTTGTCGAATCTGGGTTTCATTTAGGTAATCTGCCTCATAGTACGTCAATGTATTGATAATATTACTGTCAAAAGTAATGTAACATTAAGAAATTTTACATTCTCCTCATCTAGAGATAAATATAAACTATTCAAGACTTATTGTATGCCCTGTATGGGAGCCAACTATGGGATTTCTCACAAAAGTCATTAGCTTATCGAATATCATATGTCAGGATATTTCAATTGAAACTCAGCTTCATAAACCTTTTATTAAGTTTTTTTCGATAGTATGAGTTGAGAACTTGTATATATTTATAGGTATTGATTTTTTCATATTTATTGTACTTAGTGTACGAATAATTTTTATTCATATTAATGTAAATGGTCTACCTTTTGACGTCCTTTGATGTATTAACACTACATTTAAATACACTGCGTGCCCCCACCCCACCCCTGCAACACACACACTCTTTGTAATTATGGCAAGTACCGAAAAATAAGTCGGTTTATCCAAGTTTTTATACGTCCACATTTTCATGTGGACGTATATTGTCGTCGCCCCTGTGCGCCCGGACGTCCGTTCACAATTTGTTTGTGGACTCTCTACAGGTCACAATTATTATCCGATTTTGACGAAACGTCAAATATAGGGTTATCCCCATAAGATCCCGACTGCTTTCGATATTGGCATATATCGGATCGAAACTTCATGGATTATGGCCCCTGATTGTAAGAAAAATCATGGTTTTAGCTTGTGGACCCTATAGAGATCACAAGTTTGAACCGATTTTGATGAAATTTGACATGTATGTTTATAACCCAAAGATCGTCGTTCCGTGCGATATTTGCACCCATCGGATCGTAACTTCCTGAATTATGGCCCCTGATTGTCCGAAAAATCGCCCTTATTAGCTTGTGGTCCCTCTGGAGGTCAAAATTATTATCCGATTTCAAAAACCTTTTGATGATATCACCGTTACATGGTAATGAAGGTTGAGTTCAAATTTCGTGAAAATCGGACCCAAATTGACGGACAAAATGGCCGCCGTTTGTACGCGAATAGTGTTATATCAAGGTTGTGAACCCTATAGAGGTCACAATTTTGAACCGATTTTGATGAAACTTGACATGCATGTTTATAATCCAACGATCTTGCATCCTTTCGATATTTGCACCCATCGGATCGTAACGTCCTGAATTATAGCCCTTGATTGTCCGCAAAATCGCCCTTTTTTGCTGGAGGTCAAAATTATTATCCGATTTAAACAACCGTTTGATTATATCACCGTTACATGGTAATGAAGATTAAGTTTAGATTTCGTGAAAATCGGACCAAAATTGACGGACAAAATGGCCGCCGCTTGTACCCGAAAAGTGTAAAAATATGGTATATAGGTTGTGGACCTAATAGAGGTCACAATTTTGAACCGATTTTGATGAAACTTGACATGCATGTTTATAACCCAACGATCTTGGTTCCTTTCGATATTTGCGCATATCGGATTATAACTTCCTGAATTATGGCCGCTGAATGTATACGAAAAATCGCTTTTATTAGATTGTTGTCCCTCTGGAAGTCAAAATTATTACCCGATTTAAAAAAACCGTTTGATTATATCACCGTTCGTGAAAATCGGACCAAAACTGACAGACAAAATGGCCGCCGCTTGTACACGAATACTATGATAATATGGTATATCAACGTTGTGGACCCTGTAGAGGTCACAATTTGAAACTGATATTGATGAAACTTGAAATACATGTTTATAACCCAAAGATCTTGGTTCCTTTTGATATTCAGCGGATAATATCGGATTGTAACTACCTGAATTATAGCCCCTGCTTGTACGCAAAATTGCCTTTTTTTTAGCTTGTGGTCCCGCTAGAGGTCTCAATTATTATCCAATTTTAGAAATAATATTAAAATGTTTCGAAAACTAAACGTTAGCATGGGACAGAATTTTATAAAAACCAAACAAATTTTAATGATTTTCTGATAACTACTTAATATTCGACAACTCTTGTTGACTGCCCGGACGATTTAGCTGATGTGTGGGCGTATGTTTCGTTGCCTGGCAACCTATTTTTCAATTACATTTTCTACGAAATCTTTTGAACCACATATTTTTACGCATGGTCACAGTTGACACGATCTTCAAATCATGAATAACAGCATAGAACAGGCCTGTTCACAGATTACATCTAAATAGTCGACACGAGGATCAAATCATAAAGACCAGCATAGACGACACAAATTATATATTCACTGATTTTTTTATAATGGCACTTGACACTTACATTAATAAAATTTGTTTCGACTTTCGTTTACATATTAATACATGAAAATAGAAACACCAATGAGAATAAGCTAAGTTTGCAAGACGCTAGTACACTAGCCTGGAGGTCGCGTGTTCGATCCCTGCATTGGCCAAGAAAGTTCATCCAAATTTTCCAATGTGGTTTCCATTTGTCAATGATGTAGAACGGACGGCCTGACAAAGACATCCATCTAGCCGTTCGGATTGGACGAAATATCTAAGACCCGTGTATACATTGACCTACACGTAAAAGATCCTTTGACAGTGGAATTTGATATAAGAGTAAGCCATAGTGCTGCTGCCCCTGCACAATTTCCCTCATAGCACACTGCATGGCGTATGTCCGTCTTCATTAGCCCAGTCGGAGTAGAACAGTAGGACGTTAAACCCCATTTCATGCATTTCAATGGATTCACACATACGGGGTTCAAATTTTATTTTCATTTCATTTATTTGCATATTCACTTGTTCACCATTGTTATTTTATATGTTCCACAACGATCTGTTCATGAAACCGTGTATTTGTGTTTTATGACACAGGAGAGAGGAAATAGGAGTCCTGCCCGTGGGCCTGTCCTCTGCTCTGAATAGAATATTATTGGTGAACTAAATTACAACATTCTAATTATCAGGTTTAAAAGACGAAATAACATCAAACCTCAACCAACTGTCCATTATGAAAACACGATTATAGGCCATAATACCAATATAACGGAAAATGTGTATGACAACACAACAGATCACCTGTATGACACTATCGCTAAAGTTCATGTCAACACAAATGGTCAAGATGAACCAACAGGTCAGCATGACAACATAACAGTACGGGAGCAAGACATCGACACAGTAGATAACGATACGGCAACATACATTCAAATAATGTAAAAATGAGGTTTACCGTCCTACTTTTCGGTACAGAATAAGTATTTTAGGTGTATATTTATTATGTCAATCAGGCATTATTGAGGAGCCAAATCTGCCTATTCAATATCTTTCTTTGGACCTAATGTTGTATAAATTATTTAGAACAAATTCGCGAGAGAATCATGCAAAAGTAAAAACAAAAACGACACAAACGGTCTCGGGCGTTTTGACCAAACTTTGTTATGTTAAAAAGGCATTATTGAGGAGCTAAATATTTCTATTGCAGATGTTTCATTAGACCTGATGTTATATATATATATTGTTAATTAGATATTTATCAACTTTCCAAGATTATAATCAACTCTTGATGTCATCGGATTCTCGGGATTTTCAACAGATTTAAATACAATTTGCGTGTAATGTTTTAATTTAAAAATGGACAATCGAGACCTTTTTAGTATCGTTACAACGGTAGCAATGGCAATCGTTTTAAGATGAAGATGAAGGGCTGACAGATAACGCTATAATAGTTTTAAAACTATTATAGCGTTAAGGGCTGACAGGTAACGCTATAATAGTTTTAAAACTATTATAGAGTTACCTGTCAGCCCTTCATCTAAATTTTAATCATACTCCCACATCCGGGTATCTTTTGTACAAGTAAACAATCGTAATCTTAAAAACTAAATATGAATAATCTTAAATATTTTGATGTTATTAAAGGTATCAAATACCATGTCAAATGCCTGTACTTATATATGACCCATTATTTGTATCAAATATTAATTAAATGTGTAAACTTTATGTTGTAATATGTTGAGATTCTCTTAATAAATCAGAATTATTTATAAAACTCACAAAGTGGTGCTTTTATTTTTAACCGGAGAAACCACGTTAAATAGATGGATTATAAAAACTGACTTGACACTACATTCACAGAACACAGACGGCTATTACAATTGTCTTGTCGATCCGTCTGTCCATCCGTATGTCCTCCTTCGCATGTCCCTACTTCTAATTGTGCTAGAGTTTTTAAACTTGGTGTGGATGTTTATTAGGATAATTGTTTGGGACACAATAACTCTACTTCTAACTGAGCTTGTATTTATAAACTTCGTGTGAGTGTTTATTAGGTGCATGTTTTGACTTGGGTTCGATGATGAGAATTTTCTGATTAGGGTAAGCAAAAACACGCTGTGGGACAGGATGACTTTGTTTCTAAGTGGATTAGAGTGAGAACAATCGTTACTACACTATTCTTAAATCGACGATAACGCCAGAATAAAGTAATTTCAACATATTTCCTTTTTTATCACATGGATACGAAATCTAAAGTCCGTTACCAATTTCCATCAATACAAAATGGCCACCAAATATACCCTTGGGGTGTTATAAATTCTTTAAAATTAAATTTTCCCTATATTATACTAAATAGGAAATACGTTGTTAATACTTGCAAAAAATGTAGCAGCGGTGTATATCTAGTATATATTACCAATTCCTGTACTATTGTATATACCCATTCATACTAACTAAAACATACACTTTTGTCACATATACCTGCAATCTCCCCAACAATGTTCTAGAAATCAATTTTCGAAAGGAAACAAGTTAGTTGGTATGCTCGATAACGACCAGTGTGTGTATAATATAGTGATTGTTATCCATAGAACTGTGTGTTGTGTTATATTATGGTGTTATAGTTTACTAAACAAGTTAGTTTACTAAATGTCATTGTGCTTGATAACGATAGGAGGATACTTATCGAAACATCGCGCTTGTGTATAATAAACCAGTGATTGTTTTCCCATATAACTGTTTTAGTTCTGTTATGTCTCCAATCGCTAAATGCCACTAAAGGATTAAGAAACAAGTTAGTAATGCGAACTAAATAATCCTCGCTCGGTAAATGTAGCGACGTAGACAATTTTTGATTATGTACCGTAAGTATATCAAAATATCTTCACAAATTAATTTTACTAATATTATCAAATATCGTCTACACGGGTCATTTTATAGTGCTGACACTTTTCCATGATTTACCGAAATTAAAAAAAATCATATTACCCCGCCAATCATATTACATATTCAACAGATTAATTATTAAGCTTTTATTTCACATTGGTACAATATTTGCTATTTAAGTGTTCTTCGAGCCAAATATGTTATTTTAGGTAAATTTGTATTGTTTTTGTGACAAAATCGGACGTTCGCGAACATCGTAGGAAAGGGGTGTAACTCATGTACAATTTTGCATTGGTATTTGTAGTTTGTCACGGGAATTGTATCAATGTATACCCTGGCATGGCAAGCTTTTATATCAGTACAATATAACCAAAGCATCTATTTTTTACGAATGACTAACGATTATTTTCAAATGACCACTGATCATCACCATTACTACCATATTTAGGCACGCTGCCATATTTCGGCACACAACTTATGGAAGGACAATAACTGTCTCAAATCGAGCGTATTGGCTAACATTCGGCGTAGAACTAGAGCCAAGTATTACAATGTCCTTAGATCAGTTCAAAAAAAACAAAACCAAGAGAGTATTTGTTCGAATAAAATAGCCCAAAAATCTGTAACAAATCAAGAAATGGTTCTTGTAGCTCTCTGCCTAATAATGTTGATGGCCAGATTGACCTAGAGAATATATGTTGTGTGTTTGCTAATAAATATAAACAACTTTTTAACAGTGTATCCTTTGATGATAGTGACATGCTTAATTTGCAGAATGTCATCCAGTTCAATGTGATACATAAATGTCAGAATAGTAAATGTTGCACTAATCATGTTATTCGGTACGAAGAGGTTCATATTGCTATAAAGCACCTAAAACATAAAAAGAATGATGGCGGACTCGGACAATCATCTGACCATTTAAAGTATGCATCAGGGTCTTATTTAGCACTTATTTTAAAGGGCTAATCCCGATACTGTTTTGGAGAATAAAATTGCTTAATTTTGTGTTAAAATCCTCTACCTAAGGGCAGAGAAAATAACTCAGTATTTGTGATACGTTTTCAAACAACTTAAACCTGTCAGTCTTCATCTGGAAAGGAAACAAGTGTCCCAAGCTGTATTGTGTGGTGTCGACGAAAAACCAGGCTTCTTTTATACAAATTAATGTGTAGGTGAAATTTACCTGTCGAGATCAAGTACAGTACAAGGGTCATTCACTATATAGACCTCTCAATAAACAGGAGTCGATTATCAGGTCATTAACGAAAAAATAGACCCGAATCCTTAAAAGGGTTACGTGTCCGGATAAGCAGTTTTGACGTTCACGCCCAAACGACTCAATATTTTGCGCTGAAATTTTGAGACAAGGTAAATACACCAGTCTTCGATATTTTGGCGTTTATATTTCATACGTACTCTGACTTTTATTTTTGAGACCCCGTTTAAAACGAGATAGTCCCTTTAACGTCTTTATTAGTCCATGGCTTTACTCCTAGTAATCTTGTTTTGTCAACAATAATATCCATTCCAAAAAACAGAAAAATGTCTTTAAACGACTCCATCGCCTTAAGCAGTATATGGTTTTAAAAGTTCTCATTCAACCACACACTGTTCATTTATCATTGATGAGACAATTCAGTACTAAAATCAGAACCATTCTGATTGTTGATGTAAAAATGTTTACATAGATGGTAGATGCGTAGATATCGTCAACTCAGTACCTCATTTGTGTAATAAACTTGCTTGTAAAGCTAAAGATGAGTTAATTGAAATATGCGTACGTATTTTTTATTCTGAGGTTAATATCACTCTTAAAAGTTTTTAATTTGTATATACATGGATAAAATATAACCTGTTCAAAACATTTTGCATGTCATTATATGGTTGTCAGCTATGGGATTTTTCGCATAAATCTGGGGGGTTGGGATGGCCTAGTGGTCTAGAGTGCCGCGCTTCGACCTCTAACTTGCCGGTCACCTCTGGCTTGCGGCTGTGGTTTCGAGCCCCAGTGTGAATGTATGTGGCATGCAGATAGGGGCGCCTTCTCAACCTCGTGAATTTCCTCCGGGCTCTCCGGTTTCCTCCCACGGCTAAAGACCCCAACGCGCAAGCGAATTATTGAAATAAAATTGAAACCGTAATACTATGTTAGTCCCGAAATGACCTGGTTGTGTTGAGTGGACGTTAAACCCCATTTCTCTCTCTCTCTCTCTCTCACTCTCTCTCTCTCTCTCTCTCTCTCTCTCTCGCATAAATCTATTGAAAGGTTTTAGCGTGCTTGGAGAAAAAGCATAAGAAGATTGTTAAATGTATCACAACGAGCACATACTAGTTTATTACATCATATTTGTAACGACATCTCAATTGAAGCACAACTTCATAAAAGGTTGATTAAATTTACCTGCAGTATTAGAAAATCTAAAAATGGATTTACCCGTATATGCGCCAGCAGGCTCTACACGGAAGTAAGTCTACAATATGTAATAATATTAATTGCATTTGCTATAAGTATAATCGGAATAAATATGTACATTTCAATACGCTCAAATGATCAAATATTGTTAATACACATGATATTAATTTGAGTAGTGATGATGGGTGTATTCAGAGATTTTATTTTAATGCGAGATAGTCAATATCACAAATGTAAATAAACTTAATGAAATTATATACTTTCGGTGTACAGAACAGTTATTAAATGATTACTGTTCACTATACATATTATTTGTAAATTTATAAATTCCTCTTGAAATATTTATAAGTGTACTTATTTATGTACGAATAAAAATGAATTATTATTATTATTATTATATGTTTTGTTATATGAGCCCGTCTGTCAAATGGAGTATTTTGGTCAAAATAACGTTTTCGGTAAAAAATCAGATTTTCACGCTCGCTGGGTAGGCTAAGGGAAGATCAAAAGGCGCGCATAATTTTTCAGTGATCAGACCCCATTTAATACGATCCGTATTTAGGAGCAATTCATCGTATATATTTATGGGCTGCCGAGGCTTAAGATTTATGGCACTCTATAGACAATCCAGGATAATTCTGATTGCACATGCCAACCGCCGACACGTGCCTATGCTCGAGCAGAAGTGATCACTTGGATTCTTCTGATCCGCCTTCCTATGTTCTTAGTTCAGGGACCTGATTTTGTAATGATGTTTTGACAAACATCACCTATTTGGCAGGTTAAAGTAACCGACCATCGGGGAGAGGGGGGGCTATCAAGTGCGTGATGTGTCATAAGGCCTGTCATTGTGTCAACTGGCGTGGTTTTAATTCACGGTTGTACGTGACATATAAGGGGGTCGCCTGTCCAACCTCGTGGGTTTTCCATTGTCCTCCGCTTTCCTCCCACTGCCAAAGACCCCAATGCATAAACGAATTATTGAAATAAAATTGAACCATATATTAGTACCGAAATGATCTATGTTGTGTCGAGTAGATGTTTAACCCAATTGCGTATAAGCTGGCCATTTCGGCAGTTACCACACAGACACCGTTGTATTGGAATTTAGATGTTCTTTCGGGTCCATGGTACGAAAAACAGTTTTATTTTCAAGGTGTAAACAATTATTATGTTCATTTAGTATTTCATAATACAATTTATCCTATTAATGCTGCACTTGATTTAGAACAATAACAAAAATGTAATTTGTGGTAGTGACCTCCACCATCATCATAAGGATGAGCTCCTATTACTTGGTCGTGATTATGTAGATGCTCATTTTCCCATACAATATATTCTTCAGCGACCGACATGCCATAAGGCGCTTCTGTTGGTAGAAGGATTTTATGTTCTGGTACACCATCCTCTCTGAAAATATTTTGTGACAAACATGAATAAGAGATAAACGCCGAGGATTTGCTAACATTTTATTGTCTGCTTTTAGCTTATTCTACATCCCCCCCCCCCAAAAAAAAAGGTTCATGCAATAATTTACCTCTTGGGCAGTCACCATATTTCAGAATACAATGATCGCCAGCATGCCAATCAGCATCAAATTCAGTGATTTTAGCGTCTCCCTTCATACAGAAATCCGTGGTCGTACCGCGGCCGCCTGAAATAAATTGTACCACAAATTATATGGTTTTTTGAAACTTGCAAAATAAATTATTTTGGGAAATTATACAGCATTCTGAAGATGTCAAATGTGGGTGTCTGAACCATTTTGAGATTTTAATGGTCATCATCCACTCTGGGGTAGTTCTGATGATAACTTCAGAGGTAGACAAATAGTAGACTTCATTAACAATAACAATTTGTGCTTATTAAATGACGAATCGCCAACTTATCTACATCCTGCCACTGCTTCTTTTTCCTCTCTTGATCTTCCCATTTGTTCCCCGGTCCTGTTTCAGGATTTCACGTGGAGAGTGAATGATGATCTCTGTGGTAGTGATCATTTCCCCATCATAGTGGAAAATATTGGTCCTTCCCCGGTTGAAAGACCTCAGAGGTGGAAGTTGCATAAGGCTGATTGGGCTCTGTTTGAATCTTTGTGTCTCTTCTCTTTTGATGCAAAGGAGTTAGAAGATGCAGATGAGCCAATGGCCTTATTCACTTCCATTCTTCAAGATGTAGCTGAGCAGGCGATTCCAAGAACCACGACTGAACCAAAACGTTTCAATAAACCATGGTTTAATAACGATTGCAAATCCGCTCTTAAAGAGCGTGATCGTATCCTGAGACGACTAGAGAACCATCCTTCAATGGAGAATATTGCAGCATACCAAATGGTCCGGGCGAAGGCCCGTAGAACCATACGCCAAGCAAAGAAATCTTCATGGCAAGGATATGTCTCCAGGATCAATTCCCGTACCACATCTAAGTCGGTATGGGATAGGATTCGTAGGATTAAAGGTAAAAGTAGTGCTTTATCAGTTAACCATCTCAATGTTGATAATACTACCCTAACAACGTTGCTAATTCTCCGGCCAGTAATTTTTCATTCAATTCATCATCTTATTTCTCCTCCGATGCCTTTCGAGGCATAAGACAACAACAGGAGAAAAGGCGACTTAATTTCAAGTCCCGCAATGATGAATGTTATAATGATCGTTTTTCCATTGCAGAACTCCGTGATTCGTTAAAGCGAGCTCGGGACACTGCAACTGGTCCAGATGAAATACACTACCAAATTTTAAAACATTTACCTTTTCCCACACTCTTAATCTTACTGGATCTTTTCAACCGGATTTGGGTTGATGGGAATTTCCCCCCTTCGTGGCATGAAGCCACAATAATTCCCATCCCTAAACCGGGAAAAGATCATACGAATCCTACCAACTATCGTCCGATCGCTTTAACTAGCTGCATTTGCAAAA
Organism: Patella ulyssiponensis; assembly: GCA_963678685.1. Classification (NCBI taxonomy): domain Eukaryota; kingdom Metazoa; phylum Mollusca; class Gastropoda; family Patellidae; genus Patella; species Patella ulyssiponensis. The sequence goes on from OY783225.1 coordinate 3,303,105, forward strand.
CCATGGAGAGATTGATCAATCGAAGGCTTGTTTGGTACCTAGAGTCCAACAACCTCATCACTGACCTCCAATGTGGATTTCGGTCCCAAAGGAGCACTCTTGATCATCTCGTTCGATTTGAAACGTTCGTCAGGGACGCTTTCATCCAGAAGCAACATTTAGTTGCAATATATTTTGATCTGGAGAAAACTTATGATACTACATGGAAACTTGGTATCATGCGCGACCTCCATAAACTCGGCCTACGAGGTCGCTTACCTATCTTCATTAACAATTTCCTGGAAGATAAGCCATTTAAGGTTCGACTGGGACCAATATTCTCTGATCCATTTCTGATCCATTTCCTCAGGAAATGGGAGTTCCTCAGGGAAGTATTTTATCTTTAACATTATTTGCAATAAAAATTAATACTATCCCAGCGTGCCTTAAGCCAGGACAATCAGTTCAGTGGAATGGACATAAATAAAGATGTCCGAAGTCTATTCTACAATCACAAACAAGGATACCAAAGGTAGAAAATAATATAGATAGCGACGTAGAACAACGAAAGAGATATTTATATGCTACTCATAATAATCCAAACACGACTGTACATGTGTGCAGCCATCTTTAATCAACCAATTATGTGCACTAGGCAAATGAAAGAAATGTCACAGAATACGACAGGGTCAATAAATCATACATATCATGTGAGCAATAACATGATCTGTATTAAAGTCAATTTAAATAAAGATAGAGAGACAGACAGACAGAGAGTCTGAAAGGGGAGAATTGTGGGCTTTTGCGTCCACTCGACACAAACTAGGTCATTTAGGAATTAACACACCATTCAATCCTATTTCAATATTCACCAGCTTTAAGGTCAGCATACTCAAGCTGTTTCTCTATATCAATCCGAAATCTGGATTAGTCCCAAAATGAACTAGTTTGTGTAGAGTGGACGTTAAACCCCATTACTCTCTCTCACCGAAATCTGGACTCTTAATCTGGATGAACTTTCTCAGCCAATGCAAGGATCGAACACCCGACTTTTAGACTAGCGAGCCAGCGTCTTAGGAAATTAGTTACCGTGACCAATCGAAGAAGTGGTGATTATCTTCATTTGACGAGTTGCATTTTAGACATATTTTTGACCAATAGAAGAAGTGGTGATTATCTTCATTCGACGAGTTGCATTTTGGACAGAACTTATTTTTGATTCAGCTAGGTAATGATGGAGATTATTAGATTATTACCCTTTTTATTTGGTTAACATTCCTTCTACCACATGGTATACCTCTGATGCAGAGTGACGACTCTCAAGGCATTCAGAATACAAACGACTGATATGTGGATGCTGATGCATTCCTTGGCCCTAAAACCATTTAAAACCACTTGCTGAAGACATTGTATCATCCGCCATATTTACTGCAAGCTTTGAACATATGCAAACGTAATTCGGTATAGTAGACCATAATGCGCCCCCCCCCCTCCCCGTTACACTGTCCCCAGCGATATTTCAGCCATGTGCCCTATGAAAGCTTGATATATGAATGTCGGTTCTATATCAATCGACTCCGGCCAGCATTAGTTTAGATTAGCCTGTGTTATAGATTATATTCTATATGTGGGATATCAGGGCTGAAGATCATCATTTATTTGGTGGATATTGTGTCATAAATACGTTTTTAAAAAGTTTTATCACTAAATGTACGTAAAGAGGGATTATCATGTCTCGTATAGATTTTGGCTGCCGTAATGAACAAATTAGCAAGATACCTCGCAATATTATTTAATTAATGCATTACTAATGTACTCTCTAGATTAATTTTGACGATAGAATGAAATGTTTAATACCGTGCGCCAGTGATTGTGCTTTAGCGAAAGTTTAAAAATGGGTCCAATGCGTCAATATTGGCAGTTTGGATGCTGCTCATTTGAATTACATTCCTACACGTAAGTTCACACGATTGGGCAGGATGCATGGATGTGGCAAAGAGTTTTGTTTTATCTGATTTTGATGAAACTTAACATGTACCTTTAAACCTCAAAGATCGCGGTTCTTTTCGATATTCGGATATGTCAGATTGTACGCAATATCACGTTGTGCAGCTAGTGGACCATCTAGAGATTACAATATTTAATCTATTCGATTTAATTTTTAAATGTATTACTGTTATAGTGTACTGATGCTTGAGCATTCGGTTGCCTAACACATTCGAGTCTACGATGTGTATTAAGTATAATGGATTCGGTCGATAATGGACCAGGTTATCTAACTAGTGCGATTTCGTAAAGCAAGTATGCGGCTGGTGCACAGATTGTTATAGTCATGTTCTTGCCATGATTTGTAATCCTACCGTCTTTTTCAGTCGAAATGTAAAACAACGCGTCTTATTAAAATAGCATTATGCAAGAGCAAAATCTGCTTATTACAGGTCTTTCTTTAGGCCTGAAATGTTATCTAAATAATCAATTACACATTAATTAACATATCCAGACCATAATAAACTCTTGGTGTTAAGGCTAGCCTTCGATGTTGGCGGATTAAAATCCTATATGCCGCTTAATGGCCGTGGATAATTAAATCAATCAAGTGGATAATCGAGACTACGCTGTTTATATCAATGATTTGAGTAATGATGACCGAGGCTATGTGAATATTTCAAACGCTTTTTTCTCGGCTAATAGTTGATCAATTTGACTGAAATTTTCAGCAAATTACCTTTACACTAGCTAGTTTTTAACTATTATAGGGAGAACTGCCATCTCTGTATCTTATCTTCCATAATGTAACTTTAAGAAATAGAATGGAAAAAATGAAGGTTTATTCGGTGTTCTATAAAAAGTAAACATATGCCTCCTGATGCACAACATCGGGTTGATGGTGCGAAATATTATTTATTTAGGTACAATAATGGTTTAAGTAGTTTTAGTTCCTGGGGTAAAACAATTATTATTGTCATCGAGGCCATCGTTATCCAATTAAGGATGAACCTGATTTAGCATAATAACAAAAATGTAATTTGTGCAGATGGCTTCCTCCATCATCAAACGGATGAGCTCCTATAACCTTGTCGTGATTGTGGTAGTAATCGTTATCCGTCCATACCATGTATTCTTCCGTCACCGACATGCCGTTTATTCGTTGACATTCTCGCGTATATTTCATCAAAATAAAGGGTTTTTCTACTGGTAGCAGGATTTCATGGGTTGGTAAACTATCCTGTCTGAAATTATGAATGATAACAAGTGGTTTATAGGCCTTTAAATCGCCACTAACTACCAGGCAACTAACTGTCAGGGATAACATCATGACCTGATGGGGAGATAGACGGAAAGGATATGGCGTTTACTGATCAACCATCTCATAGTAAAGTATTTACAGAATCCTCCTTTAGAGACTGTTCTAGAAACCATAAAATAATCACCTAACAGCGTTTACAAATAACTGGACCGTTCTACTAGATGGCTTGAGGAAAGATTGTAAAGTACAAGAATTTCATAAAACTATACAAGCCAGACAAAATCAATTTGGCGGAGAACTTGATTTACACTTCCGTAAAAACTAAACATTGATCGCATCAGTTTCTATTTGACCCACGTGTGTCTCGTATTCTCGATACATTGCCATTTCGTGCTATTACAGAAATTATCTATCGATTTGTAGGGAAATTTGTACTTATTTGTACTAATATCATTTTATTGTTAATAATATTATTGAATTATTATACATTATTTAATCGATTTGTCTGATCGAGGTATTAGGTGTAATCAAGATGTAACATCGACAGGAAACTGGCCTTGTTTTCATGGGACATACATACCGACCCTAAACAGAAGCTAAAATCTGGAAATCCCATTGCTGGCTGCATGTGCTGGTCTGAACAGTGATGACCAGTCTCACTGGGGCTTTTGGGTATGCCCCGCTGCCCCCGCGCCTGGTTTTTGTATGTATCATACAGGTATTCATAATGGGATACTTACCTACAACAGAAATCCATTCTTGTGTTTGAATCGTACTGGCCATCTGGTATGGTGCCTCCGATATGATTACGATTTCTCGTGTCATTATCATCCCAGTAGATGGATCCTGTTTGGAAGCCTGTGGAGAATGGCAAACATACAAAATGTATCAGATTGTGTTTGTATGTATATAAAATAATGTTTTATACACAAACTGCAGGAATTAGTCGTACGTTGTCTGCGAGTTTAATATTTGTACTGGATCATACTATCCCCTCAACTGAATTTAGAAGATTCGATTCATATACTATCAACAGAACCATGAAAAGGCCTTCTATAACATCTCATATTTTGTCGCTCTGTAAACATCCTTGATGAACCAGTAATAAAATTGAAATGGCGTTGTCACAGGCGAAAGCGTGAATTAACAAGTGATGTGTGCAGATAGAAAGTAGCTGTGGGCAGAATTTGTCGGCTGGAACTGAAATAACGACGCTTTTTCTGGCCTTTTAACATTACTTTTTCAGCACATCCACCTTTACCTTATTCTAAACCTAAAAAAAACGTCCATGCAATAATTTACCTTTAGGACAGTCTCCATATTTCAGAATACAATAATCTCCAGCTGGCCAATCACCATCAAACTGGGTGAGTTTACTGTCTCCCTTCATACAGAACTCAATACTGAGATCTCGACCTTTGAACCCTGAAAATATTACAAATTACAAATCAGTTGTTACCATAACCAGACAATTAAGGCGTGTCTATCTTATACGGTTGTACAATACAGATGTCAGAAAAAGACAGTACGCAAACCACAGTTAGATGTCATTGTAGTTGTAGTATGTATGTGTACTACCCTTTGCTTATTAGAAACGGACAGCATGTGTCATTCATACCGCCATACCGTTTAAAGGATGCTAAGATCGTTGTTTGTAAGATCCGGTCAGGGATCATGTACACCGTTTTAAGATATGAGTATCTTAAAAGATCTTTGACATCCTTTGTTTATAAGAAACCGATGGGGATCATTTATGTCGCCATACCGTTTAACGTATATTAAGATCTTTGTTTATAAAGTGCAGACATGGATCATGCAGACCGTTTAAGATATGAATGTTAAGATATTTGGTAACATAAGACATATCTGATGTGTGAATGTGATGAACATTACCTGCAATATGGTTAGGATTAGACCACTCGTTCTTATTTTTGATCCAGTAATTTGAAGCATATGGTGCAGTCTTAGCTCTATGGTGGATATAGTCATCGTAATACCTCGATCCTTCATGCCACGTGACTCTACCGGCAGGACATCCAGATGTAGTTTTTATAAGACCATATGTTCCAGATGGCCACGTGAGAGGAATCCGTAGCGGTGGATCTACCACAAAGAAACAAATAATGAGTGGAATCCATCTAACAATCGATAATCCACGACGACAATAGATGTTGCTTCGGGAAAATACAAACTCAATCGTATACTACTGTGATGTCTTCTGAATAAATTCAGTTTAAACTTGGTTTTAATTTATATGCACGTTACATTGAGTTAGGGTCTGATAAGTATGAAGTTGAGAGGCTAACCTGTGTGTGGTGTAAATAGTTTGAATTTAGCATAACCAGATAAGGCCGTCACCAGGTGGATTTGTTTAATACGCAAAACACTCAATTGGCCTCCACAGGCCTTCGATATGTCAGTTCCGCTCCAATAATTGGCATCCAGAGCTTCTGCAATAGTCTTGACTTTAAGACCAATCGGTTCTGGTTGACTGGTGCTTCCAGCTTTAAGAGTTGACTGATAGGTTCCAAACCGAAGCTTATAGGCACTACTCGCTTTAAAAGCTTTGAAATCTACACTAAGAAATCCACCAATCGACAATCCAAACCCTCCCTAAAATAATAAAATCACAAATTTAGAAGACTGTAAATCCCCCCCCCCCTTTATGCTCTGATAAGTCGTACCAAATCAAGCATCACGATGAATGTAAAGACTCGAAAATAGCTTTAGAATAGAAATAATGCGCAGATTGATATTTCCACAGTCCAGCTTAATACGGTGGGGTACCATTGGACTGATATTTCCACATTCCAGCTTAATAAGATTGGGTACCATAGGAAAAGAGAAATACACCTATAGGAAATAACCCCTTTATTTACTTTAATGTGAAATCCAGCACATTTCCTAGCATGTTGAATTTTATTGTACGTCCACATTTCTTTGCAAGTTGCACTTTATTATACGCCCATATTTCAGTGTGGTTGTATCATATCGTCATCCCATCCGACAGTCCGTCTGTTAGCAGTTCTTTTGTAAACGCGACAGAGGCTGTTACAATCGAAGGAATTGCTATGAAGCTTTGTGGTCTGGATAGGACGATGTTTGGCGTTTTACGACCTATATATTGTATTAAATCCATGCTCCGTGTTCGGAAAACCGTATGAACTTGATAGACTCTAAGGTTTGTAGCCGATTCCTATCTATATTCAACATTGCACTGATTGTTTTTCAAATTTTGTTTGAAGGACTGGGGACGTTGGCGTACAAGTCGTCTTGATGTTCAGCGACATGCTGATTTATGTTCGGTTTTAACGAATTGTTTGAAATGTTGTGTAGGGTACTGTGGTCGAACTCTATTGATATTAATTAGAGCTCTATTGATATTAATTGATATTAATTAGAGCTCTATTGATATTAATTAGAGCTCCACGATATTAAGTACTGGAGTTATGCGCCCTTTGCCGACAACAAGGTGCTTACTCATGCAGGGATAGGTAACGGATCGCATAATACTGGTAGGATTCGTCATCTCATAACCAAATGGTTTTACACTAATTTTTAAAAGAATCACGCTTTGAGTACTAAAACATAATAGGAATTTGTATTCACTTACACTTTTCTGTACGTGACTTATAAATTCTGACATAGAAGACTCATATCTTTTGATCACTTTTGTACCGAAATCAACTTCCGTTATGACGTGCTGTAATATAAATACAATATTAGAATCAGACAATAACTTTAAACAAGGTACGCCATCCACATCTCTCGCAAACTACAAAAGCACTACTCTCTCGAATTGTTCATTTTACAAGTTATCGGTCAGTTACAGGCCCCCAAAGTCACGAAATTACGTATTTTTTCTTAGCATGGGCGCCCATAACAGAAAATGACAACCACCGCAGTTCATCAAGACAAACATCTACTATAAATTTATATATGTCGTGTTTGAACATTATCTTAATTGGAAGCAGAGTAGTGTCACAAACAGTGTATATCATTTACGTGTATCACCTCCTTTGTCTTGGAGGTGGACGACAATGGAACGTGTATGAAAACTTGCTGATAATAAAATAACACACCGTTCCCCAGTCGTCTAGGAACTTCATATAGGCTTCAGTATTATATAATACAGGAAGGGAACACAGAGCGGCTGCAAAGTTAATGGTAACGTGAAGATTGTGCTGTGAGGAGAGTTCCTCGGTGAATCTGGCAGTTCCCAAGTTACAAATAGTTTCATCATCAAAAATGACGTTTCCGGCTTTATTGGTTTCACTGTATGCTCGTTTATATCCTGTAATATTAAGTTTGGATCTTAAAAGCCATTTTTTTTTTAAATATTCAATATGATTAATAATAGGATAAAGCAATATTGTCTATAAAACTAGCGTGAAAAAGATGGGTTTTCAATGCAGCAGCTGTCTTGAAGGCTTCAATAGATATGGATTGTCTAAATTTAATTGGTAATTGATATCTGAGATATGGTGCTGTCGAGTTCCGGTTGTAATCGTGATGTGGCAAGTAGGTCTTTAAGAGGAGAGGATAGTCCTCTGCCGGATCCGTTGTCCCACTTTGTCCTTTGTATATAAAGACTAAGATTTTGAAGATAATCCACTGTTTTATAGGAAGCCAATGTAATTTTTAGAGAACGGGCGTTATATGCTCGTGTTTATGGGTTCTAGCCTTGCAGCTGTGTTCTGTACCATGGTCATTTAACATAGAGCAGACAGGCCAACAGTTCGAACGGAGATGGATAGAGAAATGAGATTTACCGTCCACTCGACACAAACTGGGTCATTTCGGGACTAACATTTTTTTTTTCAAATTTAATTTCAATATTTCGCTTGCGGGTAGGGGTCTATTAACAGTGGGGGGAAACCGGAGGACCAAGAGAAAACCCACGAGGTTGGAAGGCGATCCTACTCCTTGTCACGTACAACTGTGGATTCGAAACCACGCTAGTTGACTCAATGACAGGCTTTATGATACAGCGCGCACGTTCGGCCACCCCCAAGTTCGAACGGACACTGAACAATATTAAATGTTTTACAGGACAATATTGAAGGCTACATGCTGACTTACCTGCACTTAAACTGAAGGCTGCCCCTAAAACTCCACCATTTCCCTCTCCTAAATAGGACATAAAAATAACATTAATTTCAACGAAGAATTGCCTTCTAAACAATTGTATGATATTGTCTTAGATAATAATGATATGTAATATGGCTTTGTGTTGGTTCTCGTATATCGTATATCTGTCGTTTAACTACTTAGTCTTGTCTTTACCAGGAAAACGTGTCAAAAGAACGGGCACATCTATAAGGTGACTGCCGGGTCTCTTATCTTGATTTAAAAACTCAGTATTGTTTGTGTGTCCCGCTGTTCTTATTATTGTAACATGCTTGAGGGTGAATCTTGCGTTTTGATTGGTCAATTAAATACTGTTTATTGGACAACAACACCCTCTGTTATAGTAATTTCTTTTAAAATCCTAAAGCAGCATGTTACAATATCGATAAGCGCGTCTTGGGTCCTAATGATCTCAGGGCATGTCTATTGGACAATTAGCGCCCCTCTAAATGCGAAACAGGACGTGTTTATCACGGCAATAACAATATTATACTGTTCACATTGCAGAAAGGGGATCAAGAAATTGTCTACCAACCGTGACGACATTAGAGCATTAGAATATAAATAGTAAATACAATATACCCAACAAATCTCAAATGCGTTTTTCTGTTCTTAGAGAATAATGACCAACTTAGTATTTTGTTGTAAGAAAACAGTGACCAACTAATCTTGTAAGAAAACAATGACCAACTGATCATCTTGTTCGATAATTACCACCATACCTGATGCAGTTACACCAACACCCAGTCTCGACTGGTATGATTTGGTTCCATAATAAACATGTGTTGATCTCTGCTGTAAACAACTTTGTCTCTTCTTATAAGCAACTTCTTTTGGGACGCTACCTGAAGATAACTGAAAGATTTTTCTTACGCCGTTAAGTCCTGGGTCCACCCCGCCTGCAGCTCCAACTCCTCCTTCTGGATTAGCTTTCAATAAATTGTAGCCGATTCCAACAAAGTCTATTCCTGGACTATATCCATGAACAAGATGGCCGACCAGCACCAATAATGTCAATCCCAACACCTAAAATTGAGAAGTTCCAGTACATGGAGAGTTACCGATGGTGTCCGTGCCTGCTACTTCTCGCGATTATGACATTACATAAAATAATTGAAGCATTATTTAGCAATAAGGTAGCATAACAATATCTGTATGTCTTATAATAATTGGGATCTATCTAGAACGTGCGTCATTTATAACAATGGTGCGAAAGTGAGTGGTTTTAATGTACATTACAAGATGCGTGGTGGTGTTAGTGCACGTTACAAGATGCGTTGAGGTTCAAATGTACAATACAAGATGCGTGATTTTAAGTTTGCGATAAAACTATGAAAGTGGAAATTACAATCTAATTTTGTCGATTATGTTTTGCGGAACTGGCGATTATTTTTGAGAACTGGCGGAAAAAAATCTTAAAATTCTGTTTGTATGTGTCCTGGATTAACAATTATTGGGTATCAATCACATGGTGAGATACTATACATAAATCACCTGGCTGATAATCAGGAACGCGTCAATCAGTAATACTACTCAGTTGGCCTGTATTAATGATTAGTTGATAGATAATTGTCAATGATATACATTTTTTTTTATGCGTGATTATTTGATGTTTATTTTCGCCTTAAAAAAGGGTAATACAATCTCTGTCAAAGAGAATTAAACGGATATTTTGCAAGAGTTAAATCTGCCTATTGCAGGTCAAGTGTAGTATGATATGTAATAAAAACAGCCCCCGTTGGATTTGTTTGCTAAAATTGATTTTTTGTTGTTTTAGGTTGATTAGGGTCCAAGCTATCCAAAAATGTAGGGGTTCAAATTTTCCTACCCCTTAACCACTCTGGGAGGAGCATTTTCGAAATCGGGACCTCTCTGAACGAGAACATGGCTTTCTCCGCCAATAATGGTAGGATTTTCAGGATCTAAAGTCCATTCCCGTAATTTTCATCATGCCGATCCCATCTATGATACTCTTAAAGCGATTGACTTCCTGTGAGGAATACCATTTCTGGTAAACTCTAATCGATTTCAGTTTAGTACCCCTTTTTGTGGCATCGGAAGCAAGCTAAATGTTTCGTGCGGTCACATTTAGGTCATTGGAATGTTCTGTCATGAGATTCAAGACAAATCTGATGTTTGTGACAAGTTTGATATCAAAGGTAATTGACCTCACAAAATGTGGTTGTAAAACAGGCGATACAGTTGTAGCAAAAATGGTGTGCCTTAAGCTCAGCTCATACTACATCTGAATCCATAAACGTATCCTCATCTGTATCCACACCCGCATCCGTCTCCGTGTTTTGCCGTTCAAATAGAAAACACGAAAACGTCCGGCTGAATTGTCTGTCAGAAATAACATTTGTCATTTGCAATCATGGAGTATGACAGTGACACAGAGGATGTCTTTCTTTTGTGTCTGTGGACCCAAAGATGAAAGAGAAAAATGAAAGTAGGGGTCCATGAACTGTTACAACTTTTTGCCCAAACATCTTGTTTCTTGGTTGTGTCTTTGTAATTGTTTTCTGTTTTGTCATAATATAGTATGGGATTTCTCTCCAAAAGGATGATTTTGTCCTCTGTCTTGTCAATGTTGTGTTCTTCACAAATCCACAGCACACAAGGCCAGGCTTTTCTTGGAATGGATTGAGTTTCTATTTGGGGAGATGATGTAATAAGGGGAAAGTACTCGCTGATTAGCCAAAGCTCTTCTCACTAGCTGAAATGCCGGACGCACTTTACAAAAATACGCTCTGGGAGCAACAGGGGTGGCTTACCTTATAGGCAGTGTAGGCAGCTGCCTAGGGCCCAAGAAAAAACTAAGAGCCATAAAATATTCGACGACCTTTTTATATTTTATTTTTTACATTATTTAATTCACTGGACTACGCTTACAACGAACCTCACTCGGTTGTATCAGCTGTTCATTATGAAGGAAGAAGTACTTGACTACAAGTGACAAAAATTACAGCTTGAATATAGTAGGAAAAGAAAAGTATGGACCTATATGCTCAGAAATTTCGTTTCTCTTACAGCAGTCTTAGTTTTACTACGTCAAAACAGTCCCACAAAGGGCTCAGCTGGTCGAGCAGCCTAGCGCCCATCAGAACCTTCATCCGCCTCTGGGGAGCAATCAATCTGGCTTAACGGACGCAGTTGTTTTTGTGCGCAATCCGTGCCGGATTCTATTTGAACCCATTCTCTAAAAATGACTAAAGTATACCAGTACGTATTCACGCACGTATTTACAGATACGGATGTAGTATGAACAGAGCTTAATACATCTTTGCACGTGTTTTGATAGGAGCCGTTCCAATATGATTAGGGTTGTGCAGGAGGACGAGGATGATGAATAGCTGATTTATTTATTTCCAAGATAGGATCTTTTTGTTTCGTTTCCGGCAACGTAACATGACAAAGTGTCTTGAATCTCATGACATAACATTCCAGTCACCTAGAAGTGACCATGCTTCAAAAGCCCCTCCCAGAGAGGTCAAGGGTCGCAAAATTGGAACCCTAGAATGAACTTCAGATCATGAAAATCACAAAATTATCCATCAAAATCAATCCCAGTCTGACACCGGAAATTGTATTTCCATCCGGAAGTCAATGAACACTACTTCCATTCGCTTTAAGTGCACCATATAATGGGGTCGGCATGATGAGCAAACCCAGCATAAACTTCAGTTCATGAAAATCCAAAGATTATTGGCTGAAATCAATCCGCCTTTGATACCGGAAGATGGTATTCCACACGGGAAGTCAATGAAAACTACATCCAACGCTTTCAGATGATGAAAACACACGAGAAAGAACTGCAGATCATGAAAATCCAGTCATTATTGCCGGAGAAAGCCACGTCCTCGTTCATAGAGGTCCCGATCTCAAATATGCCTGTCCCGGGTGGGGGGGGGGGTCAAGGGGTCGAAAAATTTAAATCAATTACTTGAATTTTTCCAATTTTTTAAATTAGGTGTGTTAAGATGAAATTTATATCATAAATTAATTGGAATATTGTTGACCAGAATGAAGATTGGGACATATTATTTAGTTACAGCAAGAGTGTTATTGGGGCTTTAATATAAGGTAAACAACTTTAGGTTAATTCTTAACTAAAGTCTGAGAAAGCTTTGTGAACTTGTGGCCAAATCCCAACATTGCTTATCTATTATGTAAAGACAAATTTTATGTTGTTGTATATTGTATTGTAGATATGAATATTTGTTTTATAATAAGCTTATCACACATTTTTGGCAAATAAAATACTCTTGTTGGCGAAAAAAAATAAACATTTTTTATATATAAATCATCATCCATTTTGACGTAAAAAAATTGAAAGCCAGTAGGAGCCCCAAGAGAGCAAAATGGGTTTAACGTCCACTAGACACAAACAAGGTCATTTCGGGACTAACATATGGTGGTTCAATTTTAGGAAACCTACGAAGTTGGACTGGGGACCATATTCGTTGTCACTTAGAAGCGGGGATTCGAAACCACGCTAACTGACTCAATGGTAAACCCTGTGATCAACCGAGTACGTGTTAACTACCACCCACTCCCAGATTTCTCAATGACTAAAGGCCATAAGATTATTAAGAGAACTTACATGCATGGTGCCAGACAATCAACTACGTTAGAAATAAAACGGACAGTAAGATAAGGTGACAGTAATCTATATAGTTTTATTGGCACATTTTCGTATGCTTATCAGCAATTTTCTCACATAGATCGACACGATTCTATAATGATTTACGTCCTTAGGTTATTGACGGGGTTAACGATGATGGGCGTTCACCATACATTGTTCCATGAATAAATTTGTCCAGAGCAAGAAGTTGCGGTCTACTTATCCCTTTAATACCCAGCGTATGAGATATGCACACCTAGATGATATACATATTATTATAATCCCTTTGGAATATTTTTATTATTTTACTGTTATAACATGAATTATCACTTATTCCCCGTCAAATAAAAATCGGTCACCGGGTTGAGTTAAACACCTTCAAGGACCCTGGCCTCAATTGCCTGGGACCAACTCTACACTTCCTTAAATGTCAATAAAGGCTCTGGGATGATTTCAATTTCAAAAAATAAACATCAAGTAAATCTATTTTTATATATATGCTATTTGTTGTCAGAAAACATAAATTTTTATTAATTCAATTCAAATTTATAAATAAACAATATTTTTTTCTGAAATTCAATGTCAAAATTCAGTGTATCATATATGATACAATGGGTCTGAGCAATACTTTATTGATACATAGAATTTAATGCAGTGTTCATATTTTGTGTTAAAAGAGTGTCAGAAAAGTATTGAAATTCGGTCATTTGTGTATTTTGTATTACATCAATTAATTATATGTGTGTATTATACTGAAAACGGATTTCGTCAAAATTTGACTCCTTAGGGTGTTTTTTTGATATTGGGATTTTCCTTTATTTTGTTACGCATTTTGTTTCAAAATGATCAAATATTGAAATGGAATGAAATACAATTTACCATATTCATTATTAATGCAAATTAACATTGTTTTGATACGATTTTGAATGAGGGTTTAGAATTTGTTTTGTTGCGATTAGCCCACTGTATCATATATGATACACATTGAAAATCAAGGTCAAGGTCGTCCGATCCTAAATTTTTCACTGGGATATTTTTTACTGCATGTAAACCTTCAACAATCCAAACTATCATAATTTTCTTAAACTCGGTTCATGGTGTGGGCATTACAGGGTATTAGGAATTCCCACTGTCAAGGGTTATTTTACATACACACTTGAACCTTGGTATTTGTTATTTGGTTTTGTCCCACCGGACTGTCGAGTGGACGTTAAACTCCATTTCCCTCTTTCCACAGTGATTTTGACGATCGAGGTGTTAAGACGTGTTTTCTGTGCTCCCCGATTTAATCATGTATAACGTTGAATATATCTGATGTTGAACATTACCGTGTCTTTATTGTGGTCGAGGGAATATATTATATATATTATTTGTTCCAAGCTCCCAGCTTGGCGTCTAAGGCGTGTCCGCGTAATCAATAATTAATGTTACCTTGTGAATATCTAGAAGTCGAAGTGTCTCTCGTCGGCAGACCCGTGCATATATCTTCAGCGGGTAGACTCGGTCAACCAGGCGCTCTACCGGAACACCATAGTTCTGGTAAAACCACAACACACCACCCCATTTCTTCCTAAGGTGGGGCATTTCCTATGCCACCCACAACTTTTGTGCGGCAATAAAAACGAAAAAAGCAACAAAAGAAATGAATACATACAAGCGAGTATATACATATACGAATACCCATTCACGCCCTACAATCGCACTGGTAGCGGTATATTATGTACACCGTATCAATCACTCATCATTCGCTTCTAACTAGTTCTACTATTAGGACAATTCAATTTCATTATCTATATCCACTTCCCAATCTTCCATTAGGGCCGAAAAAGTTAATTCTTCGTCCCAGTCCTCAGCAGTAGCAGGATCAAGAGCGAGAGGTGCGGCAGGAACCCTCAAAAAGTTTATGAATTCAGCCTGCTGAGCCAGACTGAGATGACTCATGCACACCATCACACATCTCCAATACAGTAGGCATGCCGGGGAATTAACTGGGTTCAGCTTAAATCTGGATGGGACGGACCAACCATTCTTTTTACAAACCGCCTCCAATACCGGTCTGTGCGCCGTTCTAATCTGGCTGTCCAAGGGAAGCCATCCTCCCAAATTGAAGGCTTCCATCATTTGCTCCGGGGTTCTTCCGCCGACCATTCGGCATAAAGCCTTAAGGGCCTGTGACTGTCTATCTATGTTGTCTGGATGGCAGTTGGTCTCCTGTGTCATATACCGGGGCATATGGAACTCAAAACAGTGGAATTTTATTTTCCGGCTAACTACCGGGCAACCTATCAAGGGACAATGTTGATTTCTACCTTGTAGACGGTGCCTTGGGGTCTGGAAATTTGAAAAGTTAGCAGGACGGGTTACCCTTGTGTGTGTAGGTGGCAAATTATTATTAGGACGGTTTACCCTTGTGTGTGTAGGCGGCATATCATTAGGACGGTTTACCCTTGTGTGTGTAGGCGGCATATCAGGCAGTTGACTACCCACGGAAATTCCCAAGGTTGGGGGTACAAAAGAAAAATCCCCACTCCCCACCGCAACCCGGTAAACCCCCTGTCTTAACACACCCCTGCGGATCCTGGGATCAGTCACCCCCCTCATTACGGTGTGGACCCTAGGCGGAGACCTAGGCCCTCTACCCCGGTGACGGTACGGGGTTGACAATGGCCAGTTAGTATTTCCAAAACCGTTATCCATAACTGTATCTGAAACAAATAAAACAAACAAACACTGCCTTCACCGTTAAAAAATCGGTAAAGACAGTAACATAAATTAGTTTAATACTACTACCCCCTTTTCCCGCTCCGCCTCAACACCGGAATGAAATATATAACAAACCCACCACCCCTTGTGCTCCGCATCAGAACCGGAACCAACTAATCATTCAGAACAATTGGGACAGATATATTCTTTATCATCCCAATCGGAATCCAAGGCTATATTAACGCAATGATAATGAAACCAGTCGTCACATTTGTCGCAACAAATCATTGGTGTGCCATTATCCGGTTCCCTACAAATGCAATAAACTTCTGCATTCCCCGTAACGGTCGGTAAAGACACATCAGAATCCGAACGGCGACGGAAATTAAGAATCCAATTTGGTAATTCCCTGTCTCGACAAAGCTTAATACGATCATGGTTCAGAACAGACTCATTTTTACGGGTTTTAACTCTGAAAAGGTAAGGGGTGATAACTTGCGTAATAATCCCCGGCCCCTTCCAGGATGGGGACAACTTTTTACATTTACCCTTTTTAGTAGCGGTATCCAAAATGTAAACGGCGTCTGCTACATTATATTTTTTAACATTTGAACGTAGATCGTAATCTTTCTTCATTCGTTCTTGGTTTGTTTTTAGTCTTTCTCGCGCTAACCTATGCGTTTCAACCATAGCCTTTTCTAATTTTTCTACAAAGGAGTCTACATCACCATCGTTTTCAACGGGAGAACGGAACATTAAGTCTGCGGGGTGATTTACTTCACGACCTAGCATTAGTTTATTTGCCGTAAACCCAGTTTGTCGGTTCACACTTGACCTTAACGCACTCGTAAGTTGTGGTAGATATACGTCCCAATCACTCTGACAACCGTCAATATAACATTTAATGGTTTCTAATAATGTGCGATTATACCGCTCAGATTGGCCGTTCGACGAGGGCCGGTAGGATGTCGTGCGGGTCTTATATATCTGTAGTACATCACACAATGCGGTAAATAATTTGCTCTCAAAATTTCTTCCTTGATCGGTAAAAACCTGAAATGGGCAACCGAAACGCGAGAAAAACTCATTAACTGCAGACCGGGCTGTAATTTCTGCGGTTTGCGACGGCAGAGGGATACATTCAACCCATTTAGTAAATTGGTCAACCATCATTAATATGTATTCATTTCCCTCTGGCGTAATGGGCAATGGACCTAAGAAATCCAAATGCACCCTTTCCATGGGTGACCCGGCATGGTAACGGGTTAATTTAGCACGAGGCTTGGCCTGGGTATTCTTGTTAATGTTGCATATGGCACAAGAGGCAACGTATGCGCGCACATATTCGGTCATGCCGTACCAATAAAACTGCTGTTTAATACGACTTTTCGTTCTCTGAATGCCCTGATGACCCGACAGCGGTATGTCATGACACAATCGACAAATATCAACTTTTAATTCTTCCGGTACCAACAACTGCGTCTCCGATAAATTACTCGGTCTTTTAACTCGTATAATTCCCTTATCTAGAACAAGCAGGTTCCGATTAATCCAGTAATGTTTTACGGCGGGACTCTGTAGCATAAGCTGAGCCTGTTCCGGTTCAACTCCCGATGTTAACCAAATCATAATTATTTCTAAATCTTCATCATTTGCCTGTGCAGTTTTAATGAGTTCGGGTGAAAAACTACTTAATGAAATACCATCACCATCTACGTCATCGTTTTCAACCTCGTCTATAGTCACAATATTTACCCGCGGATCATTCGGATACCCTGTAACCGCTATGCTAACGGGTTCAAAAGCCGACTCTTTCTCTAGCAATAAATTCCGCTTAATACCGGATTTAAACGGCAAAGGTATGACGTCATCCACGTTTGTCGCAAATTCTATCCAATTTTTATGTGCTCTTTCACAATAACGACAGCCACCGCACGGCAAATCAGCCAATTGTACGTCTATATTAAAGTCATCGCAAGGTTTATCTGGCAATTTCATTCGACTTAAGGCATCAGCATTTATATGCAAACGTGCTTTCCGATGAACTACTGTCATATAATATTGACCCAATTCCTCCAACCAACGTGCTAAGTGTCCGGTCGGATGTTTAAACCTTAACAACCAAGTGAGACTAGCATGATCGGTTCTCACTATAAAAGGTTTACCCAGTAAATAATGTCTAAATTGTCGAGTGAAACGTATAATTGCTAAAAGTTCTTGTCTTGTCGTACAATAGCGACGTTGCTCTGGCGTTAAAGAAAAACTACTATATGCAATAACCCGCTCCTTATCGTCTTGTATCTGTGATAATTCTGCAGAAACGGCGTTCATGCTAGCATCACAATCAAGAATAAACGTGTCATGTTCCGTGGGCAAAGCCAGTACAGGAGTTGTCACAAGCAAATGTTTAAGTTTATCAAAAGCAAATTGTTGTTTGTCACCCCACATAAATTGCTTTTTACCAGTAATGGAATATAATGGTGAAGCTATTTCGGCAAATTGTTTAATAAACGTTCTATGATAGTTAGCAAAGCCTAGAAATGACTCGACTTCCTTTGTACAAGTCGGAACCGTCCATTTTTCCACGGTTTTAGTTAAATTGTTTCCCGCCTTGAGACCATTCTGACTAACCATTCTACCTAAAAATTCAACCTCTTGCTGAAACAATACACATTTCTTAGGTTTTAATTTCATCCCATACTCCCGAAATCTAGTTAATACTAATTTAAGATTGCCCAAATGATCATCTACATTTTTGCCCATGACCATCGTATCGTCCAAAAAGGCTAATGCTATATCCCAACTAAGTCCGTTAAGTACTAATCCAATACTCCTGGAATACCCGGAAACGGCTCCCGTTAAACCGAATGGTAGTTTAGTAAATTCAAACAGACCGTATTTTGTAATAAAAGCGGTTTTTTTTCTATCTTCCTGTCTAAGAGGAATTTGCCAATATGCAGAATTCGCATCAAGTTTTGAAAACCATTTATTTCCCGATAGGGCGTCCATACATTCATCGACCAGGGGTAAGGGGAATACGTCTTTAGTGGTTACCGCGTTAAGTTTCCGGTAGTCTATGCACCATCGAACCGTCCCATCTTTTTTCCGTATTAATACCGGTGGGGAAGCCCAATCAGAATTTGACGGCTGAATGACTTTAGCTTCTAACATTTTTTTTAAATGTTCCTCCTCCTCCCTCGCAAAACAAATAGGGGTACGTCTTAAACTCTGTTTAATCGGTTTGGCGTCATTGGTTTCGATCACATATTCCATGGCCGTAAAATTTCCCAAGTCAAACTGATGTTTGGCAAAGACTTCTTGATAATCGATTAATAAGTGCATAAGTTTTAATTGATCCGATTCCGTTAATAATTTCTTAGATCGCTCAAACAAATCAACTAAATGCTCAGGGATATTCTCAAAACTTGCACAATCTACTTTATCGGGGCCTTCGGCTTCTAACGGATTAATAATATCTTGCTCCCTAAACTCAATAGCCTTAGCTATCTGTTCGTTCGTGTCAAGTATTACCCTTTCTTCAGACGGGTTTATTAAACAAATACGAGGGAATTCTGTCTCAATATGTGAATGTATTGACCGGGCAATTAATAACTTTGGGTGTGACAGCGGTTCTATCAGATAATGAGATAAATTTTTATTTAAATTACACCGTACCCTAGCTACTGATAATGGTGGAATAACTATCCGTTTAGCTACGGAAATATTGGCATTATCGGAGTACCCATCAACATCGCCATAAAATAAATTGAAAACATCGTCACCTATTCTCATTCTATCGTTTAACATATCGATATGAACTTTATTTGCTCGCATAAAATCAAGTCCTAATAACATGTCATCCTCTATTGGAGCGACATACAACTGACTAAGTTCTATTTCGAAATCACCGATTTTTAATTTAGCCGGTCCCACAATAAAACCTGGAAAATCTAATTTACGACCTGCAGTATGTAGGCGTACATCCCTAATTTTAGGTGGCTTCTCCGGCAATTCGTCGTACCGACGATCACAAAGTATAGTGACTTGGCTACCAGTGTCTAAAACGGTCAAAATTGTCATGTTTTGAACTTTCATGTTAAGCTTATACATCGAATCGGAAGATACCCTACGGATAGACGTCGAAGCTAATACGCACGTTTCCTCTATTTTCGCGGAATCGATTGAGTCGATTCTTGGAATGACACCAGTGGTAACGGTATCCAGGAACTTTTGATCACCCCCCGGGGTGGTGATATATTGCTCATCACCGACGGTAACGGTGGATTTAGAACCGGTCGAACGGCTAACGGTTCCACTTTCTTTTACGCCCGTAGCTTCGCTCGACGCCTCACTTTCTGAAAATAATATCGGCGATGGTAAAGCACAACGGATCAAACGCTCGCCTCCTCGTTCGACCCCTGGTAGTTTAAACCCTGCTCCTCATCGCGGACAAAACTGACATGTTTCTGTTCCGTAGTCGGGTTAGGCGTACTTTGTTTTGGGGTTACAAAACTTGGACACTCTCGTTTAAAGTGACCCAATTTACCACACTGAAAGCATGAGGATTGTTCACGTGACGGCGACCTAGCTGGCGACCTTGAACGCGGTCTAAATCTTGACATATTCAAACTAAGTTTGGAAACACTATCTGAAAGTTCCACCATTGTTTTTAAAACACTCTCCATTTTATTGTCGGATTTAATGGCTCGTTCCTCTAAACTTTGAAGTCGAGAGTCTATATTCGAAGACTTGGGTGAACTGCTTTCTTTTGCCGTTGCATTAACAGACCTTACCCTCGGAGGTTCATATTCCCTAACTGGGCTGCGCGTTTCTCTGCGGGAATTTCGACCGTAAATCGCAATATTATTATGATTGTACCACTTAATAGATTGAATGGCTTCACCCAGAGTTTTCGGGCGCATATTACAGGCGTACTGTCCAGCTTCTTTATCTATACTACCGTGACAAAATCTTAAGACAACTTGACTAGTTATATGTTCATCGGAACATTCTCTAAAGGCCCGTGAAGCAACAGATAGAACACGGTCTGCCCAGTCATTAATATTTTCCCCATTATTCTGGCGTAAATTATAGAACTGAGTCATCGCCGACTCGGCCAATTCTTGATTGCCAAATCGTTTTTCCAATTTGCCTAAAAGTTCAAAAAATGACAATTCATTATATCTATCTGCCATTATACAGTAGTAGTCACTGGCTTTCCCTTCAAGACAAAAGCATAATTGATCCTTGCTTTCAGAATCGCTCCATTCCTGTAGCAAAGCGTAACGCGTAAATTTGCTAGAAAATGCTTGCCAACTTGTCGAACCATCATAGGACAATGACTTAGGTGGGAATGAGACCCTTCGACGATGGTCATCTGGGGGCGAATTTGTGTAAGTCCGGCCAGACCGGTTAGATTCCGAATTGTTTTCAGATGATGTGGTTTGACGACGTTGATGGGCCCCGCCATTACCCGTAGGCAATCGGGTCGAAAGAGAATTATTACCATTCGAACTCCCATTAGGTTGCCTACCCTCTATTTCTTCTGTACCCAAGAGCAAAAATACTGAGGCGGATAAACTCAGTACCTCCGGAATCTGTTCTAATTCCTCCCTATCAATAACACCCATAGCCTCTCTAGCGTCACAAATTTTTCCAGCCGCTGTTGCACTGACACCAATGTCACATAACTGTTCATACGAACAACTGTTAACATTTATTTTATAAGGCATATTGTCCCTTTAAATAATTCTTAAACAATTAAATAGAGCCTATTAAATATAACTAATAATTACTAGGATGTAACTCACTTATTGTCTTGGGAGAAGCTGTTTACAAAATTATTACAAGTTATACCACGTGTAATACGTCTGGTACTGACTGGCTAGTTGCACGTGCAGCCGCCGCACACGTGCGTTAAGTAAATAAATTTACAAAAAGGTGTTAATGAATTGTGTTTGGACCTGCGAGACACGCTCACAAACACAATCCTTCACACTTAGATTCACAAAACAAATTAATAAAGTAAACAATCTTTATTTTAACCTATGAATAAAAATAATTTATTATAACTTTCCTCTCCCGTTTATTAACGAAAAAGAATTAGTAATTAAATAGTATTCTTTTATCAATACTACCAATTTATTGTGGTCGAGGGAATATATTATATATATTATTTGTTCCAAGCTCCCAGCTTGGCGTCTAAGGCGTGTCCGCGTAATCAATAATTAATGTTACCTTGTGAATATCTAGAAGTCGAAGTGTCTCTCGTCGGCAGACCCGTGCATATATCTTCAGCGGGTAGACTCGGTCAACCAGGCGCTCTACCGGAACACCATAGTTCTGGTAAAACCACAACACATAGTAACTTACTATCTTGGATTAAGTACTAGGAGAAATCGATGTGATTAATGAAGTATTTGTGTGTATTTTTGGAATATTTCAAAAGGGTAATCGTTGCCTATTGTATTTTAAAGGTCTAAGAGTGACCACTGAGGCGGAAAAATTTTATCATTCACACTCATGCCTAAAGG
Organism: Patella ulyssiponensis; assembly: GCA_963678685.1. NCBI lineage: Eukaryota > Metazoa > Mollusca > Gastropoda > Patellidae > Patella > Patella ulyssiponensis. The sequence continues at coordinate 3,325,321 of OY783225.1, forward strand.
TGGACGATACAGTAAAAAAAGGTCACACGTTGAGGCCTCGCTCACATCATCAGATAACATGAGCAGTAATAGCAATGGTGAGATATCTTCATTATTTGCTTCTGCAATGAATACCCTGTACAGGGATGATAACAACGACGTGCCTTCTGTCGTGCCATAAAACTCCATTTCATTCATTCATTCAACGAGTACTCCTATAAATCCACCAAAAAAAGAACATATGACTACAAACTTATCACACCCAATAGATAGACAACTACAAATTATGACTTCAACTCTTGAAACTATCAACAAAAGACTTTCTAAACTGGACATAATAGAAAATAAATTGACAAACGTAGTAAAAGAAATATCATCGGTGAAACTAGAGGTATCCGCAAACAGCGAAAAAATAAGATCTATGGAACATAAATTGAATCTCGTAGAGACAAGTATAGAATTTCAATCTGTGACAACTGATCAACTAATAGCAGAAAAATTTGATACTTCTGAGAGGCTAAGAGAAATGGAAAAGCTAAGTATCCTATTAAAGCAAGAAATAGTGGACTTAAAATGTCGCAGCATGCGAGACAACCTCCTGTTTTTTGGAATAACAGAACAGAATGATGAAAATTGTACAGACATAATTCATGACTTCATAGTAGAGCACTTACAGATCCGTGATAGCAGGGAGAGAATCAAAATCGACAGAGCCCATCGGATCGGGAAACCAATAAGTCAACATGGTGACAGTGTGCCAAATGTGAGACCCAGACCTATTGTAGTGAAATTTAACTACTATCAAGATAGAAAGGAGATAAAATCTAAATCTAAACTATTAACAGATTCAAACTTTGGAATTTGGGAACAACTATCAAGGGATATTGTCATGAAACGAAAAATGTTAATGCCAACCTTCAAGAAAGAAAAGGAAAGGGGTCACAAAGTCTACTTTATCAAAGATAAACTATTCATTAATGATATAGAATACAGAGATTGTGGAGTTAGTCAACAATAGGACATAAAGGGAGGTAATCTTTCATTTATTTGCTGGAACATAAATAACGGACTGACACGCAAGTTAAATGATGACGATTCTGTTAACTTTATAAGTAATTATGATGTTATCGCCCTCCTACATGTTGGACAACATACCACTCAAGCCCAACTTCGAGGCTTTAATAAACATGTCATAGAACGAAAAAGACACAAGAACAGCGGTGGTATCGTGATTTTCATAAAGAAAGTACTCTATGAAGAAATTACCATTGTAGATTCAAAGGAATATGGTTTAGCTGTCGTGAAAATTGATAAAACACTCGTTAGTAACAACCAAGACGTTTTCATCTGTTTTGTATACCTACCACATGAAAGATCTAAATTCTATAATACCTATGATATAAACTTTTTCGAATCAATCGAAACATTTCATTCCTTATATTCGGATCAGGGAAATTTCATAGTATGTGGTGACTTAAACTCCAGAACAGGTTCGTTAGAGGATTACCTAGTTTGTGATGATATCGTTCATAATTATCTTAGCTCCAAGTATCACCATACTGAACGGAAATCATGCGACCAAGTGGTAAATAACTATGGTAAAAGGTTAATACAGACATGTAAAAATGCAGAGTAGTGTATCCTAAATGGCCGCTTAGAACCCGGCAATCTTACTTGTTGTACCGCTATTGGTTCTAGTGTCATAGATTATCTGCTGATTAATTGGAAGGATATTCGTGTTATCAGTGAGTTCAAAATTGGTCATTTCGATGTTTTTTCGGATCACGCACCAGTGTGCTTTGGTATTCACTCGATCAAACAGCAGGGAGTTTTAATTACAACTAGTTCTAAACAGATAACTCACCCTCAAACATGCGTAAGAAAGTTACGATGGGATGGATCGAAAATTGACGACCTAAACAGAGCCCTCTCAAACATTAAGAGTACAGCTGTACTCAAGAATGTTAAAGCTGATAGTGTTGACCAGCGTGTCATAGACAAATTAAATGACGACCTTTGTCGTGAAATCTTTGACGATAGCTACAAGAATATAGGGGTTAAAAATCGAACAGATAATCGCAATACCAATCGTAATAAAAAAAAAAATGGAAACGTATGGTTCGATTACAAATGTCAAAATGCTCGCGAAATGTTTATCCATTATAGAAACGTATTCCATAAGCTTAAAAGCAAAACAAATCATACAAATTTCGTGAACAGTATACAATAATGTTATAAAATATACAAAGTCAGAATACAACTCACGTAAGGGGAAGGAACTCTGTGATAAAGTAAAAAAACAACCTAAACAGTTCTGGTCCCATATTAAATCCCTAAAAAACACAGCGATTAACCAATGTGCAAACATATCGTTAGGAGAATTTCATGACCACTTCAGAAGTATGTTCACAGTTTGCTATGAAACAAATAATTAGTCTACAACTACAAGTGAAAATTATACACAGTCATTCCAGTCGCAAACTAACGAATCTGATCTAGATAAAGTTATTACTACGCAGGAGATTACACAAGCTATTTCAAAACTGAAAACTGGTAAAAGCCCGGGGAAGGACGGTATTATCTCAGAAATAGTGAAAAATTGTAATTGTTTAATTGTTCCTGTATGTAATTTTTATAATTTATTGTTTAACTCAAGTTTATATCCATCAGACTGGTCACAGTTTGTAGTAGTTCCGGTACCTAAAAAAGGTGATGTAAATAACGTAAATAATTATCGAGGCATAACTTTAATGAATGTATTTAGTAAACTTTTTTTCAATTATCGTTAATAAACGTTTAATGTCTTGGGCTATCAATAATAATATCCTTATACAAAACCAATTTGGCTTTCAAGCAAAAAAAAGCACTGAAGATTGCATTTTTATTCTGCACCTTATCATTAATAAGTATTTGTCAGAAGGTCAAAAATTATTTTGTTGCTTTGTAGATTACTCGAAATGTTTTGATAAAATTGATAGAAATCTACTGTTTATAAAATTAAAATCACTAGGTATATCTGAAAAAATGGTAAACTGTATAAAGTCTAGGTATAGTAATGTAAATTTATGTATAAAATATAATAATAATTATTCAGATTGTTTCCCATCTTATGCAGGCGTGAAGCAGGGAGATAACCTATCACCATTATTATTTTTATTTTATTTGAATGATTTTAACTCATTTATGAATTATAAAGTTATTGATCCTGTAATTATTGATTCTCTGATATTAACATCCTTAATGTATGCCGACGATACGACATTAATGTCCACTTCCGCCAAAGGCTTACAGCATCTGCTAATTAGATTAAATGAATATTGCATAAAATGGAATTTAACTGTCAACACTGAAAAAACAAAAATTATGATTTTTCAAAAGGTAGAAATTGTTAAATCAGTTAATTATCTTGGAGTGGAACTTTTTTACAATGGTAATTTTAACAAATGTCAGAAAACTATTGCATGTAAGCCATCCAAAGCTCTGTATCAATTGTATAATGTTCTTAACAAAGTAAATCTTGATGTAAAACAGCAATTTTTTCTATTTGACTCTTATATAGGATCAATTCTTAATTATGCTTGTGCAGGTTGGGGCTTCCATAGTTCTCCAGACATTGAAAAACTACACCTCCATTTCTGTAAACGTGTATTACTTTTAAAATCCTCTACGCATAGTGCTTCGGTGTATGGAGAGCTTGGAAGAACAAAATATTGGATAAATGTTTTATCAGATAAAGATAGTTTAAAATATATTGTTTACAACCACTCACGGAATTCGGCTTTTGACAGGAAATACAGTAATAAAACCTGGGTGTTCAATGTTAAAAGTTTACTGGATAACCTTGGCTGTTCCTTTTACTGGACGAATCAAGATTTTAATCTTCCTTCTTTTAATATCTTAAAAGCTAAACTGTTTGATCAATCTATCCAAGAATGGAATTCTTCGCGTTTTGCCTCATCTAAGTTAAGCACATATAATTCGTTCACAGATTTACCTCTTTTTAAATTTTATCTATGCATTGATGACCTGAAACTGAAGTTTAGAGTAGCCCTCAGTAGATTTAGATGCTCGTCGCATTCGCTTTGCATAGAAACTGACAGATATTTAAATATACCCAGGGAAGAAAGATTATGTAAATATTGTACATTAAAGACGCTGGAAGATGAATACCATTTTTTGTTAATTTGTCCTGCATATGGTATCTTAAGAGATTTGTATTTACCATCTAAGTATTACACTAGTCCAAATATCTATAAATTTGTCTCTTTGATGTCGTCAACTGATCAAAAACTTATTATATCTACAGCTAAATTTATATATTTCGCTCTTGCTCAAACGTACATCATTACCTTCCTTAACTTGAAAGTTTTTTGGTTTTTTTTTGTTTTTTTGTTGTATATATACATGTAGTATTTATTGTTTGTGAATAACTATTTTTATCTTTGTCTTTCTTTTTCCTTTTAATTACACGTCTTTTCACTTTGATTCTATTATTGTATAATTTAAAGCTATAAGTTGTATAACTTAATGCTATATGTAATAAAGTATTATTATTATTATTATTATTATTATTATTCTCTCTTGCCCCACCTGACAAATAGTCATTTTCCTTTCGAGGTCTACTGCCCTACACCACCAAGAAGGGGAAACGACGCTGGAATCGAACAACAGACTTTAACGCACTGTTGTTTTTTTTTTTAAATTTGTGGACCATCTAGGACCCACCCTTTCTGATCCAGTACACGTAAGAGATCCCTTGGCAGTTGGAATTTGATATAAAAGTAGGCCGTAGGGCCGTTGTCCGGGCACACTTTCCTTCATAGTACACTACATGACGTATGCCCGTCTTCCCAGTTCGGAGCAGAGCAGTAGGACGTTAACACATGCGGGGAAACAAGTTTTGAAGCACTTGTGTCACAATGTCTTCATAAATTTATTTTAATTAATATTATCAAATATCGTCTACATGGGTCATTTTATATTGCTGAAACTTTTCCACGTTTTACCTTATTACAAAAAATCATATTACCCCGCGAATAATATTAAATATCCACCAGAATATATCGACTTTACCTAAAACAATTAAGCTTTTATTTTACCATCGAACAGCTATTTGAAATCCAATGACATTTGCATCATATTACATTGAAAATATACATATAGCTGTGTGAAACAAAAACACTGACTTTCCGCTACATTCAAGGAACACAGAGGGCCATTAGGATTGTCCTGTCGGTCGGTTTGTCCTCACACATTTTGGGACAAAACAACTTTACTTGTAATTGAGTTAGAATTTGCAAACTTGGTGTAGTTGATTATTAGGTGAATGTTTAGACCAAGCAGAAATACACAATATCACTAGCTTATGGAGTGTTTGTGTCTCAGCTAATTCGATACGCGAGAGCTTGTTCCTTTTATTCTAATATTTTGAGAAGATCGAGGCATTTGTCATCTATGTTTCAACTACAGCAAAACTCACTCACTAAACTTACAAAAAAACTTACAAAAAGTTTTATGGCCTTCATATTGGTAAATATAACATGTCTCTATATATTTAATTGACGCGTATACGATCTCCATGATTGTGTCTACTTCATCGTTAACACTGTTCATCACGTGCATTTGACATACATATAGTACATTGGCACTCTGCCCATTGTTGAAGTAATTTCAATCAAAACTGCGATTTAGTTCGATTATCTGCATATCCGTAGAACCATAGCACTTCTGCAACTCACCTACATAACGGTATCCTTTTGTATTCGGCTTGGAACTCTCTGGGATAGTTTTAATTTATTTTTATCGCAAAATGAGTTGGAGAGAAAACACTTTGCCGAGGAACTCCCATGTCCCGGGGACATAAATTACTTACCTACAACTCGTGCTGGTATAACATGTATATTTACAATGGTTGACTTACCTACAACAAAATACGAATTATGGAATTTGTGATTTTGATAATCTAAATTTAGACAGGCTGAGACATATTTTATACGAATTATTTGATCTAAATTGATTTTGTAATTGTTATAATATTTAGACAAATTTCAACTTTAATTATTGTTTTGAAATACAATATGAAGTTTAACTATATGATTATTGAAATTGATTTAAGATTTACTAAAATTCAAATTTCGGTTGTTGAATTATTGCTGTATAGCTGGCTGACGAGAAACAAACTGGAAGTGAGATCGGCTAACCTTTCCAGGTTATAAGCCCCCATGTCCGCCATCCTTATTTCACATATTTGAAACTAGTATGCCAGCTGAAGGGCGTTAACTTTTTTTTATTACATTATTTCGGTATTTTTGTAACCGGAGTTCAGCTTTAAATCTATAATATATGTAGTTTCTCAACTGGAATTAATTACTCATATAAAAATAAAATAGTTTTTGTCAACTTGTGGCATTTTGATGTTTGGTTATCTTTAACATATCTTTCATAAATAATACTTCTGTGATGATGCACAACCATGGTAACAACGATGGTACAGATTTGATTTATCATATGTGATCCTTGACATCCTCTTAAGGGAAATTCAATGTTTCTAAAAAGTGGTCATTATACTCCATGAAGACATATCGTCTAGGCTGTGAAAACACAGCCACCCGGACAAAAAAATCTGTTGTTGGTGGCATTAATTTGTCCTGCCTGTGCAACAAATTAATTGACGTAAAATATATGAAATATAAGGTCACAAAAATCACAGCCCAGCCCAAAAATATGGAGAAGGTAATGCGACATGACGTCAGGTGTGTGTGATCTTTTTTGATTTTTTTGACTTATAGTCAGTAAACGTTAAGCCTTAGATCTGGATTGTATCATGATCTGGAATTGTGGCGGTGTGTGTGTATGAGGGGGGGGGGGTCAATTTGCAGACAAATACGGTAGACACACAAGCCAAATGATTCGGCAAAATCAATCGGCGTCGAAATTCGCCTAGTGTTTCCAATGCCATTTGATATATTCGGCCAAATCATATTTGCCTGGTGTGTCCACTTCGCAAAAAGCATTCGCCCGATTGTAGAATTCGTTAGCCAATCACCACTGATGTCGAGGGTCACGTGATTGGAGACAAAATGGCAATATTGTTACCGAAACTTGGAATTCCGAGAACTTCTAACATTATGGAAGCAGAAGGTTTATCTCTATGATACCTAGTGTGTCCAGCGCATAAATGGTGCAGCTAATACCTCGTTTAGATGACAAAAGTTTAGAACTTTTAGTATTACTCTGGTTAGCAAAGCTTTCTAAACATAAAATTTGAAATTATTTTATGCCTAATAATAGACTGGCTATTATTGAAGTTGGATTGTGGATACTACAGAGGTCACCAGTTTTATCGGATTTAAAAAAAATAAACGCTTGAATATATCATCGTTACACCACCCTAAGGATGGTTGAGTTAGCATTTCGTAAAAGTTCTAATTTCGTAAAAATCGGACAAAATGGCCGCCTTCTCAAACGCAAATATTGTAAACAATTGGTAAATCAAGTTTGTGGACCCTCTAGAGGTCACAATTTTGATCCGATTTCATTGAAACTCATGTCCACAACCCACCGATACTGGTTTCGTTCGATATTCGCGCTTATTGGATCGTAATTCCCTGAATTATGGCCCTTGGTTGTGTGACCGTGAGGTCCGTCAGATATTACAAGAGTCTGGAATGGTTCTTCAAATCTTTAAAACTGGAAACTTATTATAATAATTATGTACATACACTTACAGGACCGCGGATAACCGACTAGTACATTCTGCTGCTAGGTCGGATAGACCTAAAGGACTGACGTATCAAGTACAATCACATATTTATATGGAATTACTTCTAATAACTTGGCTACATGAAGTGTTGACATAAATAAGCATTGATGTAATAATGTACAATATAAGAAATAAAACAACGGTAAATAAAACAATTAATAGATTAATCATACTATTGGCATGTTCACCAGACAGGCCATATTGTCAGTTACTTTCTATCAATAAAGGTTTTATAAACAATAAGGGATTATAATAAATTAACATGTCATTAGAATTACGTAACATTTCACCCTTGGCTACAGCCACCTTTCAATAGCACACACACACAATGTTTTGAAGAAATATAATAATTATTGTCCTTAAAGTTTACATACATACATAATTCAATTTGATGACTTTCCTTTTTAAAATCAAAGTATTTAATGAAATATTCGAGATTTAAATTCTAACATAGAACTATTATAACCAGCACGGTTATAGTTGAATAAAAACTCACGTTTTTAGCTTTTCGTTACAGTTTTTATCCGATTTAAAAAAAAAACGTGTAAATATATCACCGTTAGACACTATAAGATCTTGGTCCCTTTTGATAAACACGGATACCCGAACTTAACTTCCGGGACTATGGTCCCTGATTGTTCGAAAAATCATATTTTTAGCTTGCGGATTCTCTAAAGGTCAAAATTTCCCCGATTGTAAAAACCGTTTAAAAACATCACCATTCCAGAATAATGAAGGTTAAATTCGAATTTCGGGAAAATAGAAATGAAACTGCCCGACAAAATGGCCGCTCTTTGTACGCAAATTGTGAACAAATGTGTAATACGAAGGTTGTGGACCCTCAAGAGGTCACAAGTTTTATCCGATTTTGATGAAACTTAAACCATATCTTTATATCGAAAAGATCTCAGTCCCTTTTGATAATTGCACATTGTTTCCCCTGATTGTACAAAACAACGCGTTTGTTTTTGACTTGTTCTCTATCCATCTCTTGCGAAAATGTTTCCCGGCTGGCAGCCATTGGTTGTTGGTATTTGCGATTCGTGTAAACTTTGTTGAAAATAGTTGGTCTTCCCTTTAAATTAGCACTGTATCTTTTAACGCAGCTTTGTTGTGTCTAAGTTTAGATTTGGACTTTCAACACGTGACCGGATGACCGCCAAATTGTACTATTTTTGTCCCTGCTTTGGACTTTTATTTCATTATTAATTATGGACCGTAATTGTACCACGATCTCGTCTCAAATGTCGCCTACGCGTGTCGTTTTATTTTGCAGAGAACTTTCCACAACTCAACTTATTAAAAAGGAAAATCAAATCAAATAGCTGTCAGAATGTGTCGGCTTTATACAAAATAATTAAGATTTTATTTCGCCATGAAACACCAATTTGAGACGACGTGACATGTATACGATATTAAATTGATTATATAGAGAGTTTTTACCAGGTTTGTCTTACAGTAGTAATCAGATGGTAACTACACAAGCTAAACGTGCTACTCCAGGTGAGTCTACGATATTTGGTAATTGTACATACAAGTAAACATATATTATCATTTCGACCTGGAATAGGGGGGTTGGGGATGGCCTAGTGGTCTAGAGTGCCGCGCTTCGACCTCTAGCTGGCCGGTCACCTCTAACTTGCGGCTGTGGTTTCGATCCCTGGTGTGAGCGTATGTGGCATGGAGATAGGGGCGCTTTCTCAACCTCGTGGGTTTCCTCCGGGCACTCCGGTTTCTTCCCACTGCTAAAGACCTCTACGCGCAAGCGAATTATTGAAATAAAATTGAAACCATGTTAGTCCCAAAATGACCTAGTTTGTGTCGAGTGGACGTTAAACGCCATTTCTCTCTCTCGACCTGGAATACATCAACGGGTCTATTTGAACTCCCTCTTTTAGAAGCTTGTTTCGATGATTAGGGTGTATAGAGGGAGGGATGATAACAATATATGCGTTTGGACAATCTGAATTATCGGGCAGACGGGTCAGGTGAAAACAAAAATAATTATTTCATCTAAAACAATATCGCATAAAACACTAAATTTTATTTTCATCGAATATGTACTGAATTCACTACTGATTAAACATTTTGTCTGAAGTCACTCTAATTTGTGCGACATTTTCGGAAATCGATTATTTGTGAATGCAGCCGCAACAGTCGGAATGGATGGTTGGAATTCAGGTTCTCATTGAGTGGGTTTTCGGATACACAACCACTGGACAACTAAATACGATCACAGACGGGCGGAGAAGAGTGGCTTGGTCAAAGACATGGTTTCACCCGAGTGCAGTCGCTGCCCTGACAGAGGGGCAGAATGGTGGATTTAATATACATGTAGTAATAATTCCAATATAGTCTAATTTCTGTAGTCATATATCTATGTAACTGTTTCATAGTCTGTCCCCGTTGTAAATAAACCACATATTTACGATACTGATCTCTGTTATCACAAAAATGGTGTTACAATAAACAATTTGAACACCCATTAGTGCTGGCAACGGTATTGTGGTATGGCGGACACAAACAAACTTATCACATAAAGCCCGACTTATAAAGCTGGTTAAACTCCTGTAAGCTTCTTACAGACATTGAAACCTATCTATAGCATTTTATTATTATTATTATTGTTCGATTTATATAGCGCTTCATTACACATAAGCGCATTCACAACACAAAAGTTCAAAAACATTTTTGAAATAAATATGTTTTTAAGTTAGTCTTAAAGCTCTGGGTGAAAGAGGATTCCCGGAGAGTTTTTGGAAGATCATTCCAGTTTCGCTTCTCTGACGGAGAAGCTTCACCATTTTTCGGTTTCTCTATTGCAGATTATGGCGTGTGTCACAATGAAATCATATCTAAGCATCATTGTATTCCTGTATCAAGGTATTGTAGTCATTATTAGAATTTTCTGGATTGTGCAGTACCTCTAGAGGTGACAATTTATATCCGATTTGAAAAACAGTTCTAATGTAGTCCCGCTACACCATAATTACGATTGAGTTAGAATTTCAAGACACTTCGTCGGACACTGCCCGAGAAAATGGTCGCTCCTAGGACGTAATTGTATTTATAGCTTGCAGTGCCTCAAGAACCCACAATGTATACCCGAAACTGGCCGACAAAACGATCGCGTCTCGTACGCAAATAGTGCAAAAGTATGTAATACTAAGGTTATGGACCCCCTAGAGGTCACCATTTTGATGAAACGCTTTGGTTCCTCTCGATATTTGCCCATATCCGACAGTATCTTTGTGGGTTATGGCCCCAGGTTGTTTGTCAAATCATATTTTAGTCTGATAGTATTTAAATAGTGTAGGCCTTTAAATGGTGCAGGCCTTTATCTGGTCAATGCTTTGGTCGAGTTCGAAGATGAGCATTTTCTGCTTAGGGTAAGCATAGATAAGCAATCTGATTGGTTGGTGATGCTTTTGGACACCATAACTTCAGTTCGAATAAGTGAGAGTGGTGAAACTGGTTGTATAGTTTCATTACATCAATACATTGACTAAGCTCCTTACTTATATGGGGTCACGGTGGCTAAGTGGATAAGGCGCTGGTTCGCTAGCCTGGAGGTCGGGTGTTCGATCCCTGCATTGGCCGAGAAAGTTCATCCCGATTTTCTGGCGTGATTTCCCCTTGTCAGTGATGCAGAAGGAGGGCCTGACAAGGACAGCTGCCTAGTCGTTCGGATGGGACGAAAAACCGAGGTCTCGTGTACAAATTGGAGTGCACGTAAAAGATCCCTTGGCAGTTGGAATTCGATGTAAGAGTGGGCCGTAGCGCCGCTGCCCGGGCAAAATTCCCTCATAGCACACTGTATGGCGTATGCCCGTCTTCCATTAGCCCAGGTTAGGTGCCAAAAGAGTAGGACGTTAAACCCCATTTCATTTCCTTACTTATATAATGCACATTTTCTGCTCATGAGCAGAGCGACAAGCAATTTGATTGGTCGAGAATTTGGAACTCAATAACTCTCTTTCGAATTGTTTCAGTATTGGGTTACTTTTACTCTGCTTCTGTCTTATCAAGTACAAACATCTTAATGTCAATAGCTTGGTTTGACACACATGGTGCCAACTTCCAATTAATGTACATGGCCCTGTCAGGTCTTAACTTAAAAGCTGTCGCTTTGGGGATGTGTTATTACCGTTCTAGTTATACTCTCTGATTATTGGATTATAATAATGGTTGTGTTATTACCGTTTTAGACATAATCTCATATTGTTGTATTACAGTAATGATATCATTTTATTCACATAATTGGTACAATATTTTATTTTTGTGATAAATGTATAGTTTTATCTTATTCTTGTATTCTAGTGACGGTTGTCGTGTCACCTTATTATTGTTATCGACCCCCTGGGTCACCATGTTCTAATAATACTATAACCTGTCCTAGAGGTCAACGTATTCATATATTTGGGCGTATGTATGCCTATACCAAACCCAGATCTGCAGGCTGTCGACAACTACAAGATAAGAATGATTGTGATAGTCACTGCTGTACCAGTGGTTTTCGTGATACTGGTTATACTTTAAGGCTAAAGGATACTTTACCCGTTTATAAAGCCTGTTCTTATCAACAATCCTGTCACTTCACCTTTCCTTATATTGCTGGTACTGATTATGATTACGGAGAATTAATGCGTTATTGTTCACCTGGTAAGTATTGTAATGATAATAGCTGTACACAAACAAATATATCAAGTACAAAAAGTACAAGTACTTCTTTGTTTACGGTAGATCAATGCATAAATAAATAGAAAAATACGTCCAAGTACAAAATTTCCCACTTTACTTCATTCTGGCATACATTATATCATATAAGCTAGCTGTCTGCTTTCTATAGGCGTCTTCAGATATTAATAATGTATATATAACAGGCCATCCAATGTTTGTTATATGTTCGAAACTATCAATAATGACATAAACACAATAGCTCATCATTCGTATCGTCCTGGCTATTATTTGTTTAAATACTTCGAAATTACACTTAGAGTACATTTTAGAAACAAATTATATGTTGTACATATGTTCGAAATTATCAATAATGACATAAACACAATAGCTCATCATTCGTATCGTCCTGGCTATTATTTGTTTAAATACTTCGAAATTACACTTTGAGTACATTTTAGAAACAAATTATATGTTGTACTTTTTACTGCAGTAAGAATGTTAAGCGTATGAAGGACGTATTTTATTTACATGTTTAATTTTGATATGTTGTTCAAAACTAATTATTAATATATATAATAGTTGTTTTTTGTGTGTTTAATATATATTTACAGATTCTACGATACATAACATCACGACTATTGACAGAGTATCAAGCCCCGATTTACTACTGTACTTTAGTGGTAAAATATCACCAGTCAAAAGATTAACATGTTCTTGTAGTATAACTAGTGCTATAAAGTTTACATTTGAAACCATGTTCATCAACTTAGGTGGCGAATCGTGTAACAGGGTCTCAGTTACAGTTAACGATAAACCTATATACACATGTAACGATGTTGGGGTATCTCTTGGTTACAGCAAAAGTGACCAGATCTACAGCAAAGCTACGATAGACTTCAATAGAATGAACGCTGGCTACGATGATGTAATATGGATAGGGTTTATAGGTAGGATTTGTGCATGATAGCATAAATGCATATATATACTATCCATACTACATACCGATTTAACAAAAGCTATATTCTGTTTTAATTACCTTATTTATGCTTACAAGCTAAGAATTCAATACTATATACCGGGAAACACCGAAACACCGGCAAAAACTCCCGGACAAATATAATAAGATAACGTATTTGTAGTTTTATTCGTTTTATGTTACTCTATTGTAGGTATTGTAGTGGTGAAAGCGACATGTGATTGTTTTAAATCAGGTGAATATATTTATCACAATGACATGTTTACCTACATGTATTCTAGTATTCAACTAGTATTCTTGTATTACAGTAATATTAGTGAGTTATATTGCTTTTGCTCAAAAGGTTGTCAAACTCACTATTATACGATCAACGGCGTTTTTTCAGGGTGATTAAAATCGCTTACACAGAAAATTATAACACAATTACCTCCCTTGTTTTCCCATTCCTCTCCATGCAATGGCGATCTTCAAACGTTTGAATTTGAAGTTGAAAATGATATTTTTTGCCAATTTCTCAACTGGCAAGAGTGAATTATAGGATTATTCTATAACAAGGTAGGCCTGTTTACAGATACCATCTATTTTAAGGCTTTACTTTAATATATTTAACAAATAAAACTAAAAAATATGAAATATTAAAGTACCTGTAGTAACTTATACAGCTTACGTGTATTGTTACAGTGACGAACGGCGGATGGGGTAACTGGTCGGAATACAGTATCTGCTCTGTTTCATGTGGGGGAGGTTCCAAGACTAGGACAAGAAATTGTGATAATCCTGCAGTAGCTAATGGTGGAATGTATTGTACTGGTAATTCTAAAGAGACAGTTGAATGTAATCAACTAGAACAATGTCCCGGTTTGTAATTGTATCATTTGTTCAGGAAAATTATATATTTGATTACAAGATTAGAACTCTACCGTAATATATGTATGTATCAGGATCAATCTATAGCTGTAAATAATCGTATGTTTTATATCTGTATAAACAGGGTGTATATTTATTTTACAGTCGGCCTACAATATGAGATTATGCTACCAGCGATTATAAGTGGTGTTTTGGTATCCATCATTGTTGTATGTATTATAACATGGTAAGATATATATCATTATATTTTTAACTAAACGTTAATATTTAAATAACAGTGCTGGGCGCACACTACACCCCAAAATATACTGACAAGCAACAACTAATAAAAGTTTTCACTTCGCTGTACACGTATGATCATGCAATGACAGCTCTTGTCGTTCATGGCTTCTTATCAAGCAATCTCATCTTCTCAACAAAAAAACAAACAGGAAACCCTCTCTCAACGATTCCAGCAACTATCGTGGAATTGCATTGAGCAGTATGTTCGGTAAAATATTTGACAAAGTTATAGTAGATAAGTTTAATCACGTGTTTCAATGTTCTGGTCAACATTGCGCATGGCAAGTAAATATTCTGAAGAGTATAACTTCACTTTTAATCCCGACAAGAGCAGACTTTTATATTTTCCAAGCAAACCCTCTGAAGCTGGAAATCAGGATCTTAACCCCAATCTTATCAATGACCTACCTATCAAACTTGTCGAATCTGGGTTTCATTTAGGTAATCTGCCTCATAGTACGTCAATGTATTGATAATATTACTGTCAAAAGTAATGTAACATTAAGAAATTTTACATTCTCCTCATCTAGAGATAAATATAAACTATTCAAGACTTATTGTATGCCCTGTATGGGAGCCAACTATGGGATTTCTCACAAAAGTCATTAGCTTATCGAATATCATATGTCAGGATATTTCAATTGAAACTCAGCTTCATAAACGTTTTATTAAGTTTTTTTCGATAGTATGAGTTGAGAACTTGTATATATTTATACAACGTCCGTTCACAATTTGTTTGTGGACTCTCTACAGGTCACAATTATTATCCGATTTTGACGAAACGTCAAATATAGGGTTATCCCCATAAGATCCCGACTGCTTTCGATATTGGCATATATCGGATCGAAACTTCATGGATTATGGCCCCTGATTGTAAGAAAAATCATGGTTTTAGCTTGTGGACCCTATAGAGATCACAAGTTTGAACCGATTTTGATGAAATTTGACATGTATGTTTATAACCCAAAGATCGTCGTTCCGTGCGATATTTGCACCCATCGGATCGTAACTTCCTGAATTATGGCCCCTGATTGTCCGAAAAATCGCCCTTATTAGCTTGTGGTCCCTCTGGAGGTCAAAATTATGATCCGATTTCAAAAACCTTTTGATGATATCACCGTTACATGGTAATGAAGGTTGAGTTCAAATTTCGTGAAAATCGGACCCAAATTGACGGACAAAATGGCCGCCGTTTGTACGCGAATAGTATACTTTCCTCTGAATTACCGTCTTGCCTATAGATGTAAGTATTGCAGGCACAGTGCTTCCACTGTGAGGAGCCCTATAGGCAAAACACAATTTTTTTTTTTTTTTTTTTTTACTTTTCTGACAAATGACCCATCCCGTTGGCAATTTCTTTGCACCTGCCATGTAGGCTGCCTGGAAGGAGGGATTATGATAATTCTTAACCAAGGCTTTAACCCTCTGCATTCTAC
Organism: Patella ulyssiponensis; assembly: GCA_963678685.1. Taxonomy (NCBI): domain Eukaryota; kingdom Metazoa; phylum Mollusca; class Gastropoda; family Patellidae; genus Patella; species Patella ulyssiponensis. The sequence goes on from OY783225.1 coordinate 3,341,303, forward strand.
GCCAGAGGCAGTTGGACGACCTCATATTATGACTACTCGTGCCCTTCACATATACTGTCCTCCAGTGTTTCAGACAAACTAACAGTTGGGACACTTCCCTCTTACGGCAAGGGCCGGTAACTCAGTGAATAGTATACTTTCCTCTGAATTACCGTCTTGCCTATAGATGTAAGTATTGCAGGCACAGTGCTTCCGCTCCGTAATCCGTTTACGAATATCAAAACTAAGACAATGACAACAATTCTAACTTTATTAACATTCAATACCAACTCAACCCACTTCGCCCCATAACACACTTCGCACCATAACACACTTCACTTCTCCCCATAACACACTTCATCCCACCACATATTTTCCTAACCCATTTTTGGTAATCCCGGTCAAATTATTCCGTACATTCTGTTCCCACTTTGAAGTATATTCGTTCATTCCCCATAAATTAACCCCAATGATTCTAGCTAACTTTAATGCCGCAGATAAGTGATACGTGGCTGTTATAGATGACTACCCAAACCCCTTTGCCCCCTTTGATTTCACACCGGTAATCCCTTATTGGCTTCCACATAAGTAAGTAAGCACAATGATTTGCTTCCACACAGGCAAGCTCACTTACTTTGCTTCCAACACAGGCAAGCCTCTTACTTTGTTTCCAACACAGGTAAGCACCTTAATTTGCTTCCACACAGGCAAGCCCCCTTTAATTGGCATCCATCTAAACTATGCTCCCACACAGGTAAGCCCAACTTTAATTTGCTTCCATTTAAACTATGCTCCCACGCAGGTAAGCCCCCTTTAATTTTCTTCCACACAGGCAAGCCCCCTTAATTTTCTTATACACAGATAAACCCCTTAACTTTGCTTGCGCACAGGTAAGCCCCTTATATACTCAAAAATGTTCCAGGTTAGATTGTGGGATAACAAAGCTGAACAGTCTCACTTAAAATTATTAAAGAAAAAAACAATCATGGTATTACTTGCCGACACAGCAGAAATAATTTGCAACGGCCTTAGTGTATGTCCCATTTTAGAATGCGGAACAACAAGGCTGGACAGGTTCCAAAATCATTAAAGAAAACATTCGCATTACTATTTGCTTCCACACAGGTAAACCCCTTAACTTTGCTTCCACACAGGTAAGCCCCTTAATTTTGCTTCCACACACCCTCCTATACTCAGAAATAGGTCAACCTTAGTGTATGCTCCATGTTAGATTGCAAAACAACAAGGCTGGACAGGTTTCAAATTTATTAGAGAAACCATTCGCATTACTATTTGCTTCCACACAGGTAAGCCCCTTAACTTTGCTTCTACACACCCTCTTATATACTAAAAAATAGGCCAGCCCTAGTGTATGTTCCATGTTAGATTGCGGAACAATAAGGCTGAACATTCACGTAACACTTGCCGACACATCAGAAATAAATTATATCAACCTTAGTGTATGTCCCATATTAGATTGCGGAACAACAAGGCTGAGCCTTTTGAAGAAAAACATTCGCTTCGCTACTTGTCGACACTGTTGAAATAAATTAAGACAACCTTATTTTGTGTTCCATGTTAGATCGCGGAACAACAAGGTTGAACATAGCTCACATAAGTTATTAAAGAAAACACTCACTTTGTCGACACAGTGGATGTTCCATGTAATAATTATATTGCAGAACAAATAATAAATAAAGACAAACAGGCATTTATTACCGTGTTAAAGTTGGCAAAATATCCTTACCAGTTAACCACTGTTAAATACAAGTCAAGTGTTGACACCCTCGCGTGACCCATATCAGCGTCTTCCTTCAAATACCGACATACTCATGATGTGACGTATAATATGCTATTACTATACCTTCTAGATTCACATTCAGATCTTATTGTCTAACATTTTAATAGCCGCGACAACTAATGTTAGATTACCCTCCATTCTAGCTTCTATATCAAAGATTTTCTCTGGCCTGTTCATCACCAAAATTTATGTCAGTCGCAAACCATTACGTTCAAAGTTTCGATATTTACATCAGGGACGATATTGGTCAACCATTTCCTCAAAACGTCTACATAAATTTATTTGCAAAAGGGTTTACTTTCCCGTTCAAAGCTGTTTGTGAAATTTTAAAGCAGATCGTGAACTTGACTTGACGACTCAAGTGTTTCAGACAAACTAACAGTTGGGACACTTCCCTCTTACGGCAAGGGCCGGTAACTCAGTGAATAGTGTGAAAATATGTTATATCAAGGTTGTGAACCCTATAGAGGTCACAATTTTGAACCGATTTTGATGAAACTTGACATGCATGTTTATAATCCAACGATCTTGCATCCTTGCGATATTTGCACCCATCGGATCGTAACGTCCTGAATTATAGCCCTTGATTGTCCGAAAAATCGCCCTTTTTTGCTGGAGGTCAAAATTATTATCCGATTTAAACAACCGTTTGATTATATCACCGTTACATGGTAATGAAGATTCAGTTTAGATTTCGTGAAAATCGGACCGAAATTGACGGACAAAATGGCCGCCGCTTGTACCCGAAAAGTGTAAAAATATGGTATATAGGTTGTGGACCTAATAGAGGTCACAATTGTGAACCGATTTTGATGAAACTTAACATGCATGTTTATAACCCAACGATCTTGGTTCCTTTCGATATTTGCGCATATCGGATTATAACTTCCTGAATTATGGCCGCTGAATGTATACGAAAAATCGCCTTTATTAGATTGTTGTCCCTCTGGAAGTCAAAATTATTACCCGATTTAAAAAAAACGTTTGATTATATCACCGTTCGTGAAAATCGGACCAAAACTGACAGACAAAATGGCCGCCGCTTGTACACGAATACTATGATAATATGGTATATCAACGTTGTGGACCCTGTAGAGGTCACAATTTGAATCTGATATTGATGAAACTTGAAATGCATGTTTATAACCCAAAGATCTTGGTTCCTTTTGATATTCAGCGGATAATATCGGATTGTAACTACCTGAATTATAGCCCCTGCTTGTACGCAAAATTGCCTTTTTTTTTAGCTTGTGGTCCCTCTAGAGGTCTCAATTATTATCCAATTTTAGAAATAATATTAAATGTTTCGAAAACTAAACGTTAGCATGGGACAGAATTTTATAAAAACCAAACAAATTTTAATGATTTTCTGATAACTACTTAATATGCGACAACTCTTGTTGACTGCCCAGACGATTTAGCTGATGTGTGGGCGTATGTTTCGTTGCCTGGCAACCTATTTTTCAATTACATTTTCTACGAAATCTTTTGAACCACATATTTTTACGCATGGTCACAGTTGACACGATCGTCAAATCATGAATAACAGCATAGAACAGGCCTGTTCACAGATTACATCTAAATAGTCGACACGAGGATCAAATCATAAAGACCAGCATAGACGACACAAATTATATATTCACTGATTTTTTTATAATGGCACTTGACACTTACATTAATAAAATTTGTTTCGACTTTCGTTTACATATTAATACATGAAAATAGAAACACCAATGAGAATATGCTAAGTTTGCAAGACGGTAGTACACTAGCCTGGAGGTCGCGTGTTCGATCCCTGCATTGGCCAAGAAATTTTCCAATGTGGTTTCCATTTGTCAATGATGTAGAACGGACGGCCTGACAAAGACATCCATCTAGCCGTTCGGATTGGACGAAATATCTAAGACCCGTGTATACATTGACCTACACGTAAAAGATCCTTTGACAGTGGAATTTGATATAAGAGTAAGCCATAGTGCTGCTGCCCCTGCACAATTTCCCTCATAGCACACTGCATGGCGTATGTCCGTCTTCATTAGCCCAGTCGCAGTAGAACAGTAGGACGTTAAACCCCCATTTCATGCATTTCAATGGATTCACACATACGGGGTTCAAATTTTATTTTCATTTCATTTATTTGCATATTCACTTGTTCACCATTGTTATTTTATATGTTCCACAACGATCTGTTCATGAAACCGTGTATTTGTGTTTTATGACACAGGAGAGAGGAAATAGGAGTCCTGCCCGTGGGCCTGTCCTCTGCTGTGAATAGAATATTATTGGTGAACTAAATTACAATATTCTAATTATCAGGTTTAAAAGACGAAATAACATCAAACCTCAACCAACTGTCCATTATGAAAACACGATTATAGGCCATAATACCAATATAACGGAAAATGTGTATGACAACACAACAGATCACCTGTATGACACTCTAGCTAACGTTCATGTCAACACAAATGGTCAAGATGAACCAACAGGTCAGCATGACAACATAACAGTACGGGAGCAAGACATCGACACAGTAGATAACGATACGGCAACATACATTAAAATAATGTAAAAATGAGGTTTACCGTCCTACTTTTCGGTACAGAATAAGAATTTTAGGAGTATATTTATTATGTCAACCAGGCATTATTGAGGAGCCAAATCTGCCTATTCAATATCTTTCTTTGGACCTAATGTTGTATAAATTATTTAGAACAAATTCGCGAGAGAATCATGCAAAATTAAAAACAAAAACGACACAAACGGTCTCGGGCGTTTTGACCAAACTTTGTTATGTTAAAAAGGCATTATTGAGGAGCTAAATATTTCTATTGCAGATGTTTCATTAGACCTGATGTTATATATATATTGTTAATTAGATATTTATCAACTTTCCAAGATTATAATCAACTCTTGATGTCATCGGATTCTCGGGATTTTCAACAGATTTAAATACAATTTGCGTGTAATGTTTTAATTTAAAAATGGACAATCGAGACCTTTTTAGTATCGTTACAACGGTAGCAATGGCAATCGTTTTAAGATGAAGATGAAGGGCTGACAGATAACGCTATAATAGTTTTAAAACTATTATAGCGCTATAATAGTTTTAAAACTATTATAGCGTTAAGGGCTGACAGGTAACGCTATAATAGTTTTAAAACTATTATAGAGTTACCTGTCAGCCCTTCATCTAAATTGTAATCATACTCCCACATCCGGGTATCTTTTGTACAAGTAAACAATCGTAATCTTAAAAACTAAATATGAATAATCTTAAATATTTTGATGTTATTAAAGGTATCAAATACCATGTCAAATGCCTGTACTTATATATGACCCATTATTTGTATCAAATATTAATTAGATGTGTAAACTTTATGTTGTAATATGTTGAGATTCTCTTAATAAATCAGAATTATTTATAAAACTCACAAAGTGGTGCTTTTATTTTTAACCGGAGAAACCACGTTAAATAGATGGATTATAAAAACTGACTTGACACTACATTCACAGAACACAGACGGCTATTACAATTGTCTTGTCGATCTGTCTGTCCATCCGTATGTCCTCCTTCGCATGTCCCTACTTCTAATTGTGCTAGAGTTTTTAAACTTGGTGTGGATGTTTATTAGGATAATTGTTTGGGACACAATAACTCTACTTCTAATTGAGCTTGTATTTATAAACTTGGTGTGAGTGTTTATTAGGTGCATGTTTTGACTTGGGTTCGATGATGAGAATTTTCTGATTAGGGTAAGCAAAAACACGCTGTGGGACAGGATGACTTTGTTTCTAATTGGATTAGAGTGAGAACAATCGTTACTACAATATTCTTAAATCGACGATAACGCCAGAATAAAGTAATTTCAACATATTTCCTTTTTTATCACATGGATACGAAATCTAAAGTCCGTTACCAATTTCCATCAATACAAAATGGCCACCAAATATACCCTTGGGGTGTTATAAATTCTTTAAAATTAAATTTTCCCTATATTATACTAAATAGGAAATACGTTGTTAATACTTGCAAAAAATGTAGCAGCGGTGTATATCTAGTATATATTACCAATTCCTGTACTATTGTATATACCCATTCATACTAACTAAAAAATACACTTTTGTCACATATACCTGCAATCCCCCCAACAATGTTCTAGAAATCAATTTTCGAAAGGAAACAAGTTAGTTGGTATGCTCGATAACGACCAGTGTGTGAATAATATCGTGATTGTTATCCACAGAACTGTGTGTTGTGTTATATTATGGTGTTATAGTTTACTAAACAAGTTAGTTTACTAAATGTCATTGTGCTTGATAACGATAGGAGGATACTTATCGAAACATCGCGCTTGTGTATAATAAACCAGTGATTGTTTTCCCATATAACTGTTTTAGTTCTGTTATGTCTCCAATCGCTAAATGCCACTAAAGGATTAAGAAACAAGTTAGTAATGCGAACTAAATAATCCTCGCTCGGTAAATGTAGCGACGTAGACAATTTTTGATTATGTACCGTAAGTATATCAAAATATCTTCACAAATTAATTTTACTAATATTATCAAATATCGTCTACACGGGTCATTTTATAGTGCTGACACTTTTCCATGATTTACCGAAATTAAAAAAAATCATATTACCCCGCCAATCATATTACATATTCAACAGATTAATTATTAAGCTTTTATTTCACATTGGTACAATATTTTGCTATTTAAGTGTTCTTCGAGCCAAATATGTTATTTTAGGTAAATTTGTATTGTTTTTGTGACAAAATCGGACGTTCGCGAACATCGTAGGAAAGGGGTGTAACTCGTGTACAATTTTGCATTGGTATTTGTAGTTAGTCACGGGAATTGTATCAATGTATACCCTGGCATGGCAAGCTTTTATATCAGTACAATATAACCAAAGCATCTATTTTTTACCAATGACTAACGATTATTTTCAAATGACCACTGATCATCACCATTACTACCATATTTAGGCACGCTGCCATATTTCGGCACACAACTTATGGAAGGACAATAACTGTCTCAAATCGAGCGTATTGGCTAACATTCGGCGTAGAACTAGAGCCAAGTATTACAATGTCCTTAGATCAGTTCAAAAAAAAACAAAACCAAGAGAGTATTTGTTCGAATAAAATAGCCCAAAAATCTGTAACAAATCAAGAAATGGTTCTTGTAACTCTCTGCCTAATAATGTTGATGGCCAGATTGACCTAGAGAATATATGTTGTGTGTTTGCTCATAAATATAAACAACTTTTTAACAGTGTATCCTTTGATGATAGTGACATGCTTAATTTGCAGAATGTCATCCAGTTCAATGTAATACATAAATGTCAGAATAGTAAATGTTGCACTAATCATGTTATTCGGTACGAAGAGGTTCATATTGCTATAAAGCACCTAAAACATAAAAAGAATGATGGCGGACTCGGACAATCATCTGACCATTTAAAGTATGCATCAGGGTCTTATTTAGCACTTATTTTAAAGGGCTAATCCCGATACTGTTTTGGAGAATAAAATTGCTTAATTTTGTGTTAAAATCCTCTACCTAAGGGCAGAGAAACTAACTCAGTATTTGTGATACGTTTTCAAACAACTTAAACCTGTCAGTCTTCACCTGGAAAGGAAACAAGTGTCCCAAGCTGTATTGTGTGGTGTCGACGAAAAACCAGGCTTCTTTTATACAAATTAATGTGTAGGTGAAATTTACCTGTCGAGATCAAGTACAGTACAAGGGTCATTCACCATATAGACCTCTCAATAAACAGGAGTCGATTATCAGGTCATTAACGAAAAAATAGACCCGAATCCTTAAAAGGGTTACGTGTCCGGATAAGCAGTTTTGACGTTCACGCCCAAACGACTCAATATTTTGCGCTGAAATTTTGAGACAAGGTAAATACACCAGTCTTCGATATTTTGGCGTTTAAATTTCATACGTACTCTGACGTTTATTTTTGAGACCCTCTAGCTTGCCGGTCACCTCTGGCTTGTGGCTGTGGTTTCGAGCCCCAGTGTGAGTGTATGTGGCATGCAGATAGGGGCGCCTTCTCAACCTCGTGGGTTTCCTCCGGGCTCTCCGGTTTCCTCCCACGGCTAAAGACCCCGGCGAATTATTGAAATAAAATTGAAACCGTAATACTATGTTAGTCCCGAAATGACCTGGTTGTGTTAAGTGGACGTTAAACCCCATTTCTCTCTCTCTCTCTCTCTCTCGCATAAATCTATTGAAAGGTTTTAGTGTGCTTGGAGAAAAAGCATAAGAAGATTGTTAAATGTATCACAACGAGCACATACTAGTTTATTACATCATATTTGTAACGACATCTCAATTGAAGCACAACTTCATAAAAGGTTGATTAAATTTACCTGCAGTATTATAAAATCTAAAAATGGATTTACCCGTATATGCGCCAGCAGGCTCTACACGGAAGTAAGTCTACAATATGTAATAATATTAATTGCATTTGCTATAAGTATAATCGGAATAAATATGTACATTTCAATACGCTCAAATGATCAAATATTGTTAATACACATGATATTAATTTGAGTAGTGATGATGGGTGTATTCAGAGATTTTATTTTAATGCGAGATAGTCAATATCACAAATGTAAATAAACTTAATGAAATTATATACTTTCGGTGTACAGAATAGTTATTAAATGATTACTGTTCACTGTACATATTATTTGTAAATTTATAAATTCCTCTTGAAATATTTATAAGTGTACTTATTTATGTACGAATAAAAATGAATTATTATTATTATGCCTGTACTTATATATGACCCATTATTTGTATCAAATATTAATTAAATGTGTAAACTTTATGTTGTAATATGTTGAGATTCTCTTAATAAATCAGAATTATTTATAAAACTCACAAAGTGGTGCTTTTATTTTTAACCGGAGAAACCACGTTAAATAGATGGATTATAAAAACTGACTTGACACTACATTCACAGAACACAGACGGCTATTACAATTGTCTTGTCGACCCGTCTGTCCATCCGTATGTCCTCCTTCGCATGTCCCTACAAAGTGGTGCTTTTATTTTTAACCGGAGAAACCACGTTAAATAGATGGATTATAAAAACTGACTTGACACTACATTCACAGAACACAGACGGCTATTACAATTGTCTTGTCGATCTGTCTGTCCATCCGTATGTCCTCCTTCGCATGTCCCTACTTCTAATTGTGCTAGAGTTTTTAAACTTGGTGTGGATGTTTATTAGGATAATTGTTTGGGACACAATAACTCTACTTCTAATTGAGCTTGTATTTATAAACTTGGTGTGAGTGTTTATTAGGTGCATGTTTTGACTTGGGTTCGATGATGAGAATTTTCTGATTAGGGTAAGCAAAAACACGCTGTGGGACAGGATGACTTTGTTTCTAATTGGATTAGAGTGAGAACAATCGTTACTACAATATTCTTAAATCGACGATAACGCCAGAATAAAGTAATTTCAACATATTTCCTTTTTTATCACATGGATACGAAATCTAAAGTCCGTTACCAATTTCCATCAATACAAAATGGCCACCAAATATACCCTTGGGGTGTTATAAATTCTTTAAAATTAAATTTTCCCTATATTATACTAAATAGGAAATACGTTGTTAATACTTGCAAAAAATGTAGCAGCGGTGTATATCTAGTATATATTACCAATTCCTGTACTATTGTAAATACCCATTCATACTAACTAAAAAATACACTTTTGTCACATATACCTGCAATCCCCCCAACAATGTTCTAGAAATCAATTTTCGAAAGGAAACAAGTTAGTTGGTATGCTCGATAACGACCAGTGTGTGTATAATATAGTGATTGTTATCCATAGAACTGTGTGTTGTGTTATATTATGGTGTTATAGTTTACTAAACAAGTTAGTTTACTAAATGTCATTGTGCTTGATAACGATAGGAGGATACTTATCGAAACATCGCGCTTGTGTATAATAAACCAGTGATTGTTTTCCCATATAACTGTTTTAGTTCTGTTATGTCTCCAATCGCTAAATGCCACTAAAGGATTAAGAAACAAGTTAGTATTGCGAACTGAATAATCCTCGCTCGGTAAATGTAGCGACGTAGACAATTTTTAATTATGTACTCTTAAGTATATCAAAATATCTTCACAAATTAATTTTACTAATATTATCAAATATCGTCTACACGGGTCATTTTATAGTGCTGACACTTTTCCATGATTTACCGAAATTAAAAAAAAAATCATATTACCCCGCCAATCATATTACATATTCAACAGATTAATTATTAAGCTTTTATTTCACATTGGTACAATATTTTGCTATTTAAGTGTTCTTCGAGCCAAATATGTTATTTTAGGTGAATTTGTATTGTTTTTGTGACAAAATCGGACGTTCGCGAACATCGTAAGAAAGGGGTGTAACTCGTGTACAATTTTGCATTGGTATTTGTAGTTAGTCACGGGAATTGCCATGCTTAATTTGCAGAATGGCATCCAGTTCAATGTAATACATAAATGTCAGAATAGTAAATGTTGCACTAATCATGTTATTCGGTACGAAGAGGTTCATATTGCTATAAAGCACCTAAAACATAAAAAGAATGATGGCGGACTCGGACAATCATCTGACCATTTAAAGTATGCATCAGGGTCTTATTTAGCACTTATGTTAAAGAGCTAATCCCGATACTGTTTTGGAGAATAAAATTGCTTAATTTTGTGTTAAAATCCTCTACCTAAGGGCAGAGAAACTAACTCAGTATTTGTGATACGTTTTCAAACAACTTAAACCTGTCAGTCTTCATCTGGAAAGGAAATAAGTGTCCCAAGCTGTATTGTGTGGTGTCGACGAAAAACAGGCTTCTTTTATACAAATTAATATGTAGGTGAAATTTACCTGTCGAGATCAAGTACAGTACAAGGGTCATTCACTATATAGACTTCCCAATAAACAGGAGTCGATTATCAGGTCATTAACGAAAAAAGAGACCCGAATCCTTAAAAGGGTTACGTGTCCGGATAAGCAGTTTTGACGTTCACGCCCAAACGACTCAATATTTTGCGCTGAAATTTTGAGACAAGGTAAATACACCAGTCTTCGATATACGTACTCTGACTTTTATTTTTGAGACCCCGTTTAAAACGAGATAGTCCCTTTAACGCCTTTATTAGTCCATGGCTTTACTCCTAGTAATCTTGTTTTGTCAACAATAATATCCATTCCAAAAAACAGAAAAATGTCTTTAAACGACTCCATCGCCTTAAGCAGTATCATCGGTAGATTTTTGGATTGGATATTATTAGATCGTCATAAAGACCCACAATATATGGTTTTAAAAGTTCTCATTCAACCACACACTGTTCATTTATCATTGATGAGACAATTCAGTACTAAAATCAGAACCATTCTGATTTCCTGGTTTGCCTAATGGATGCCAGTAAGGCTTTTTATCGTATAAACTTTATTAAGCTTTTTAAATTACTAAATCAGAGAGGAGTATGTCCGGATAAGACTAAACATCTTGTTATTCCTGAAAAACAAAATCAGATTGTTGATGTAAAAAATGTTTACATAGATGGTAGATGCGTAGACATCGTCAAATCAGTACCTCATTTGGGTAATAAACTTGCTTGTAAAGCTAAAGATGAGTTAATTGAAATATACATAAGTAATTTTTATTCTAAGGTTAATATCACTCTTAAAAGTTTTCAATTTGTATATACATGGATAAAAAATATCCTAATCAAAACATTTTGCATGTCATTATATGTCATTATATGGTTGTCAGCTATGGGATTTTTCGCATAAATCTATTGAAAGGTTTCAGTGTGCTTGGAGAAAAAGCATAAGAAGATTGTTAAATGTATTACAACGAGCACATTATAGTTTATTACATCATATTTGTAATGACATCTCAATTGAAGCACAACTTCATAAAAGGTTAATTAAATTTACCTGCAGTATTATAAAATCTAAAAATGAATTTACCCGTATATGCGCCTTGCAGGCTCTACACGGAAGTAAGTCTACAATATGTAATAGTATTGAGTGCATTTGCTATAAGTATAATCTGAATAAATATGTACATTTCAATACATTCCAATTATCAGAATTATTAAATATTGTTAATACACATAATATTAATTTGAGTAGTGACGATGGGTGTATTCGGAGATTTTATTTTAATGCGAGATAGTCAATATCACAAATGTAAATAAACTTAATGAAATTATATACTTTCTGTGTACAGAATAGTTATTATATGATTACTGTTCACTGTACATATTATTTGTAAATTTATAAATTCCAGGGTCGGATCGGGCGGGGGGGGACTAGTCACCTCCCTCACCACCGCGGTGTATAGTAATCCCGGGTCCTACAAGCTATCACCGGGACATGCACACGCATGGTCGTATATATACCATTCAAAAAAAGTAGGGGATATTTGATTTTGGGGGCATAATACTAAAATATGCAAATGACTACGAATAAAGTCACTATAGAACCTAACAGAAGAAACATTTCCAGTTACATGTGACGCCCAAATGCACCAATAGCTACCGCATGGAATGCAGGTGATGCTTGGGATCATCATGGGGGTCCAACCCAAGATTTGCACGACTCTGACTTTGAATGTTACAGTCATTGTGGCATTGAATTCCAGGGTGGAAACATCAGTTTAATTGTTTTAGTGACCAGAAAACAAATTTTGATATGCGTCGGCTTACCCAAAATGAAAGGTTACGTGCCCTTGACATGCTACAGATCGGCACAACACAGGCGGTTGTGGCGCGGACGATGAATGTTTCTCAGTCTGTCATAAGCAGGCTATGCTCCAAATACCGTGATACACAATCTGTACAGAACAGACCACGCTCAGGTCGACAACTCAAGCCCAGGATCGATTTATCCGTACCTTGGCCTTGAGAAATCGTGTCATCACAGCAAATCAGATCAGCGCTCGTCTTCAAACAGACACTGGTGTGACAGTGAGTGGCCAGACGATTCGGAATCGACTGCATAGGGGTCACCTTCGCGCCCGACGTCCTCGCGTGATCCCTTGTTTCAGAGATCATCACATTCAGGCAAGACGTCGTTGGTGTAAGGATCGTCAACACTGGGATAATCGACGCTGGAGCAATGTGATGTTTTCAGATGAGTCAAGGTACACTGTTGATTTTTTGGACAGACGTAGGAGGGTGTGACGTTAACGTCATCAGACATGATCGATTTGGGGGTGGTTCTGTTATGGTGTGGGGAGGCATCACTGTTGCTGCAAGAACGACTTTACATGTTGTTGCAGGGCGTTTTACAGGCCAGTACTACCGGGACAACATCTTGGCAGTCCATGTTGTGCCGTTCGCACGACGTCATGGCCGCCGTTTCATCTTCCAGGATGACAACGCAAGATGTCACAGGGCCAGGATCGTTACAGGTTACCTCCAACAACAGAACATCACCACATTACCTTGGCCAGCACTGAGTCCCGACCTCTCCCCCATCGAGCACGTCTGGGACGTCAATGTCTACAACGTCCTGCCAATGTCCAAAAACTTGCTGCTTCGTTGCAACAGGAATGGGACAATCTGGACCAAAATGACCTTAGACGTCTCATTAGGAGTATGCCACGTCAGATCAATGCTTGTTTGGCAAACAGAGGAGGATTTACCCGTTACTGACTTTGTGGTGATGCTGTGGTAACTTTGCTGTTTGACCCCGGGAATCATTTTACCCTTATAATGGTCAGTCTGTGCCTTACTTAGTCTAACGATCATTTGGAATAAATCGATGAATGTGAACTTCATTTCATTTTGTCATTTGTTTCTTCGTCAGTTTCATTAGATGACTTTAATAACACTTAAAAATCAAATATCCACTACTTTTCTTGAATAGTATATATTATATAGCACATGGTGCGCATCTTATCAGACACACAATCAGCACCTATGTTACTAGCGGCAGAAATTAGCCCCGTAAACCGAGGCTTGAAAATCGTCAACGAAATGAAACATAGTCGACGAACTGAAATCATTGTTCGTTATGGCTCAGATGCGAGGAAATCGATGATAATCTTTCAAAATTTGCTGTTGGGAGGCAACCCCCAACCACCCCCGACATACCCCCGTCTACTGCTCGAGCCTACGGCACTCGGATGCGTGCCTGCTCCGCGGTCGGTGAGACAAAACATGGGGTTGTCACCCCCCTCAAAAAAATCCTGGATCCGCCACTGAATTCCTCTTGAAATATTTGTAAGTGTACTTATTTATGTACGAATAAAAATGAATTATTATTATTATATGTTTTGTTATATGAGCCCGTCTGTCAAATTGAGTATTTTGGTCAAAATAATGTTTTCGGTACAAAATCAGATGTTCACGCTCGCTGGATAGGCTAAGGGAAGACCAAAAGGCGCGCATAATTTTTCAGTGATCAGACCCCATTTAATACGATGAGTATTTAGGAGCAATTCATCGTATATATTTATGGGCTGCTGAGGCTTAAGATTTATGGCACTCTATCGACAATCCAGGATAATTCTGATTGCACATGCCAACCGCCGACACATGCCTATGCTCGAGCAGAAGTGATCACTTAGATTCTTCTGATCCGCCTTCCTATCTTCTTAGTTCTGGGACCTGATTTTGTAATGATGTTTTGACACACATGACCTATTTGGCACGATCAACTAAGCGACCGTGGGGAAGGGGGTCATCAAGTACGTGATGTGTCATAAGGCCTGTCATTGTGTCAACTGGCGTTGGCAAGATGCGCACGATGGTCGTTGGGTTTGTATTGCGTCCAATGGAAAGGGTGCCAAAGGCGCCTTTCGGGTAACTGATTCTTTCCCCATTGTGTAAAGGCATCCATTGGAGCCCAATTTACTCCAGGGGAGGCAGTTGCCCCTCTTGCCGCCCTGTCCCACCACCCCCGCTAGCTATGGGACAGCAATCGGGGATATTGTATTATATCGCATTTCTTTGCTCTTTAAACATACTGCACGAAGCACTGCATGAAGATGATTATTTAAAGGCTCAATACCACTCTTGTTGTAACTGAATAATGGATCCCAATCTTTATCCTGGTCAACAAATTGTATTATTTTACAATATTCCAATTAATTGATGATATAAATTTCACATTAACACATCTAATTTTAAAAAATTGGAAAAATTCAACTAATTGATTTGAAAAGCATAACGCACACCTTATTAAATGTGACTTGGATTTAAATAATCGCCAAAAACGAATAACGAATAACGAGCCAGCACGTCATTCGTGATTCGCCACTAAAAAAGACCGGTCTACCTTCCATGCGACCATTTCCTCGATACCTCCTAGGGGTTAATGAAAGTCGGGTGGCCGACTAGCACAGAGACGGCATCATCTCCAGCTGACTGGTTTGTTGGAGTGCACGGGACAGTAAGTGAACGTTGGGTCACTATTTCCTCGCTACCCACGACCGTAGGGGTAAGTGAACGTTGGGTGACCGACTAGCAAGGAGACGACTGTTTGTCGAGCGAATAGGATGTTGACTGGTTTGATGGCGTGCGCATCGGGACATTCCTCTTCTGCACTCACCTGTTTTATTGGGGAATCCCGAAGTAAAACAAGAGCGGCCTACCTTCCATCCTACCATTTTTCCTCGATGCCTCCGACTGTTGGGTTAATTGAACGTTGCGTGGCTGAGTAGCACGGGGACGATCGTTTGTTATGCGAATAGGGTACGGGGCAGTCCTCTCACACAACCGCCTGTTTTATTGCCAAATCCCGAATAACGTGCTGGCTCGTTTTTTGGAATTAGCCAATAACGAATAACGAGCCAGCACGTTAACAACTTGCACCCACCATCTCAATCACTCCAACCAAGAAAAAGCTGAAATAGAAAAAATTGCACGTTAACGTTTATTGAACACTGACACGACAACAGAATATATAGTGAATATTTTATACTGTTATGTTAGGGGGCGTGGGGGTATCGGGCACTTATTCACCCACCAGGAGTACTAATGACAATTATTGTCAATAATAAAGACCTGACGTTGATTGGGGTGCTGTTAGAAACAGGAAATAGATGTGTATTTTACTTCAGACACTTCGCCCAACAAATTTCATTTTACAAGTTATCGGTCAGTTACAGGCCCCCAAAGTCACGAAATTACGTATTTCTGCTTCTTAGCATGGGCGCCCCCTTTGCATATTCTACTTCAATGAGAAACGAAATGGTGGTATACTAGTATTGCATATCTCTCTACTTGCTCATAACAGAAAATGACAACCACCGCAGTTCACCAAGACAAACATCTACTATAAATTTATATATGTAGAGTTTGAACATTATCTTAATTAGAAGCAGAGTTGTGTCACAAACAGTGTATAACATTTACGTGTATCACCTCTTTTCTGTTGGAGGTGGACGACAATGGAACTTGTATAAAAACTTGCTGATAATAAAATAACAAACCGTTCCCCAGTCGTCTAGGAACTTCATATAGGCCGCAGCGTTATATAATACAGGAAGGGAGCACAGAGCGGCTGCAAAGTTAATGGTAACGTGAAGATTGTGCTGTGAGGAGAGTTCCTCGGTGAATCTGGCAGTTCCCAAGTTACAAATGGTTTCATCATCAAAAATGACGTTTCCGGCTTTATTGGTTTCACTGTATGCTCGTTTATATCCTGTAATATTGAGTTTGGATCTTAAAAGCCATGGTTTTTTTAAATATTCAATAGGATAATACTAATCACATTATGATTACTAAATATTTAGTTCCTAATTCGCTTTCAAGTATTTTCTAGTAGGTCATATAAAACTAGCGTGTAAAAGATGGGTTTTCAATGCTGTCTTGAAGGTTTCAGTAGATATGGATTGTCTAAATTTAATTGGTAATTGATATCTGAGATATGGTGCTGTCGAGTTCCGGTTGTAATCGTGATGTGGCAAGTAAGTCTTTAAGAAGATAGTCCTCTGCCGGATCCGTTGTCCCACTTTGTCCTTTGTATATAAAGACTAAGATTTGGAAGATAATCCACTGTTTTATAGGAAGCCAATGTAATTTTGAGAGAACAGGCGTTATATGCTCGTGTTTATGGATTCTAGCCTTGCAGCTGTGTTCTGTACCATGGTCATTTAACATAGAGCAGACAGGCCACTAGTTCGAACGGAGAAAGATAGAAAAATGAGATTTACCGTCCACTCGACACAAACTGGGTCATTTTGGGACTAATATTTTTTTTTTCAAATTTAATTTCAATATTTCGCTTGCGGGTAGGGGTCTATTAGCAGTGGGGGGAAACCGGAGGACCAACAGAAAACCCACGAGGTTGGACAGGCGATCCCACTCCGTGTCACGTACAACTGTGGATTCGAAACCACGCTAGTTGACTCAATGACAGGCTTTATGATACAGCGCGCACGTTCGGTCACCCCCAAGTTCGAACGGACACTGAACAATATTAAATGTTTTACAGGACAATATTGAAGGCTACATGCTGACTTACCTGCACTTAAACTGAAGGCTGCCCCTATAACTCCACCATTTCCCTCTCCTAAATAGGGCATAAAAAAACATTAATTTCAAAGAAGAATTGCCTTCTAAACAATTGTATGATATTGTCTTAGATAATAATGATATGTAATATGGCTTTGTATTGGTTCTCGTATATCGTATATCTGTCGTTTAACTACTTAGTCTTGTCTTTGCCAGGAAAACGTGTCAAAAGAACGGGCACATCTATAAGGTGACTGCCGGGTCTCTTATCTTGATTTAAAAACTCAGTATTGTTTGTGTGTCCCGCTGTTCTTATTATTGTAACATGCTTGAGGGTGAATCTTGCGTTTTGATTGGTCAATTAAATACTGTTTATTGGACAACAACACCCTCTGTTATAGTAATTTCTTTTAAAATCCTAAAGCAGCATGTTACAATATCGATAAGCGCGTCTTGGGTCCTAATGATCTCAGGGCATGTCTATTGGACAATTAGCGCCCCTCTAAATGCGAAACAGGGCGTGTTTATCACGGCAATAACAATATTATACTGTTCACATTGCAGAAAGGGGATCAAGAAATTGTCTACCAACCGTGACGACATTAGAGCATTAGAATATAAATAGTAAATACAATATACCCAACAAATCTCAAATGCGTTTTTCTGTTCTTGGAGAATAATGACCAACTTAGTATTTTGTTGTAAGAAAACAGTGACCAACTAATCTTGTAAGAAAACAATGACCAACTGATCATCTTGTTCGATAATTACCACCATACCTGATGCAGTTACACCAACACCCAGTCTCGACTGGTATGATTTGGTTCCATAATAAACATGTGTTGACCTCTGCTGTAAACAACTTTGTCTCTTCTTATAAGCAACTTCTTTTGGGACGCTACCTGAAGATAACTGAAAGATTTTTCTTACGCCGTTAAGTCCTGGGTCCAACCCGCCTGCAGCTCCAACTCCTCCTTCTGGATTAGCTTTCAATAAATTGTAGCCGATTCCAACAAAGTCTATTCCTGGACTATATCCATGAACAAGATGGCCGACCAGCACCAATAATGTCAATCCCAACACCTAAAATTGAGAAGTTCCAGTACATGGAGAGTTACCGATGGTGTCCGTGCCTGCTACTTCTCGCGATTATGACATTACATAAAATAATTGAAGTATTATTTAGCAATAAGGTAGCATAACAATATCTGTACGTTTTATAATAATTGATTACAAGATGCGTGGTGGTGTTAGTGCACGTTACAAGATGCGTTGAGGTTTAAATGTACAATACAAGATGCGTGATTTTAAGTTTGCGATAAAACTATGAAAGTGGAAATTACAATCTAATTTTGTCGATTATGTTTTGCGGAACTGGCGATTATTTTTGAGAACTGGCGGAAAAAATCTTAAAATTCTGATTGTATTTGTCCTGGATTAACAATTATTGGGTATCAATCACATGGTGAGATACTATACATAAATCACCTGGCTGATAATCAGGAACGCGTCAATCAGTAATACTACTCAGTTGGCCTGTATTAATGATTAGTTGATAGATAATTGTCAATGATATACATTTTTTTTTATCCAAGCAGTGATTATTTGATGTTTCTTTTCGCCTTAAAAAATGGTAATACAATCTCCGTCAAAGAGAATTAAACGGATATTTTGCAAGAGTTAAATCTGCCTATTGCAGGTCAAGTGTAGTATGATATGTAATAAAAACAGCCCCCGTTGGATTTGTTTGCTAAAATTGATTTTTTGTTGTTTTAGGTTGATTAGGGTCCAAGCTATCCAAAAATGTAGGGGTTCAAATTTTCCGACCCCTTGACCCCTCTGGGAGGAGCATTTTCGAAATCGGGACCCCTCTGAACGAGAACATGGCTTTCTCCGCCAATAATGGTAGGATTTTCAGGATCTAAAGTCCATTCTCGTAATTTTCATCATGCCGATCCCATCTATGATACATTTAAAGCGATTGACTTCCGGTGGGGAATACCATTTCTGGTAAACTCTGATCGATTTCAGTTTAGTACCCCTTTTACTGGCATCGGAAGCAAGGTAAATGTTTCGTGCAGTCACTTTTAGGTCATTGGAATGTTATGTCATGAGATTCAAGACAAATCTGATGTTTGTGACAAGGTTGATATCAAAGGTAATTGACCTCACAAAATGTGGTTGTAAAACAGGCGATACAGTTGTAGAAAAAATGGTCTGCCTTAAGCTCAGTTCATACTACATCTGAATCCATAAACGTATCCTCATCTGTATCCACACCCGCATCCGTCTCCGTGTTTTGCCGTTCAAATAGAAAACACGAAAAAGTCCGGCTTTCAAGGCTGAATTGTATGTCAGAAATAACATTTGTCATTTGCAATCATGGAGTATGACAGTGACACTGAGGATGTCTTTCTTTTGTGTCTGTGGACCCAAAGATGAAAGAGAAAAATGAAAGTAGGGGTCCATGAACTGTTACAACTTTTTGCCCAAACATCTTGTTTCTTGGTTGTGTCTTTGTAATTGTTTTCTGTTTTGTCATAATATAGTATGGGATTTCTCTCCAAAAGGATGATTTTGTCCTCTGTCTTGTCAATGTTGTGTTCTTCACAAGACTACACAAATCCACAGCACACAAGGCCGGGCTTTTCTTAGAATGGATTGAGTTTCTATTTGGGGAGATGATGTAATAAGGGGAAAGTACTCGCTGATTAGCCAAAGCTCTTCTCACTAGCTGAAATGACGGACGCACTTTACAAAAATACGCTGTGGGAGCAACAGGGGTGGCTTACCTTCTAGGCAGTGTAGGCAGCTGCCTAGGGCCCAAGAAAAAACTAAGGGCCATAAAAGTTTCGACGACCTTTTTATATTTTATTTTTTACATTATTTAATTCAATGGACTACCTTACAACGAACCTCACTCGGTTGTATCAGCCGTTCATTATGAAGGAAGAAGTACTTGACTACAAGTGACAAAAATTACAGCTTGAATATAGTAGGAAAAGAAAAGTATGGACCTATATGCTCAGAAATTTCGTTTCTCTTACAGCAGTCTTAGTTTTACTACGTCAAAACAGTCCCACAAAGGGCTCAGCTGGTCGAGCAGCATAGCGCACATCAGAACCTTGATCCGCCTCTGGGGAGCAATCAATCTTGCTTAACGGACGCAGTTGTTTTTGTGCGCAATACGTGCCGGATTCTATTTGAATCCATTCTCTAGAAATGACTAAAGTATACCAGTACGTATTCACGAACGTATTTACAGATACGGATGTAGTATGAACAGAGCTTAATACATCTTTGCACGTGTTTTGATAGGGGCCGTTCCAATATGATTAGGGCTGTGCAGGAGGACGAGGATGATGAATAACTGATTTATTTATTTCCAAGATAGGATCTTTTTGTTTCGTTTCCGGCAACGTAACATGACAAAGTGTCTTGAATCTCATGACATACCATTCCAGTCACCTAGAAGTGACCATGCTTCAAAAGCCCCTCCCAGAGAGGTCAAGGGTCGCAAAATTGGAACCCTAGAATGAACTTCAGATCATGAAAATCACAAAATTATCCATCAAAATCAATCCCAGTCTGACACCGGAAATTGTATTTCCATCCGGAAGTCAATGAACACTACTTCCATTCGCTTTAAGTGCATCATATAATGGGGTCGGCATGATGAGCAAACCCAGCATAAACTTCAGTTCATGAAAATCCAAAGATTATTGGCTGAAATCAATCCGCGTTTGATACCGGAAGATGGTATTCCACACGGGAAGTCAATGAAAACTACATCCAACGCTTTCAGATGATGAAAACACACGAGAAAGAACTGCAGATCATGAAAATCCAGTCATTATTGCCGGAGAAAGCCACGCCCTCGTTCATAGAGGTCCCGATTTCAAATATGCCTGTCCCGGGGGGGGGGGGGGTCAAGGGGTCGAAAAATTTAAACCCCGACATTTTAGAATACAAACCCTACGGGATGACATGTTATACCACACTAGTCATTCTTCAGGCCTGAAAAGTTATCTTACTTATTAATTAGACATTAAACAACTTATTCAGACCATAATCAACTCTCGATGTAATCGCTAGCCTGCAATATTTACTGGATTAGGAACCATAATTTAATCATTGAATGGATAGTAGAGACTATATTTTTTTATCGTACCGACTTTATTAATGCCGATCGAGGCTAGGCTAAATTCTCAGTGGATCAATTTGACTGAAATTTTCAGCAAAGTTCCTTTACATTATTTAGTTTCTAGCTACTGCCAGCTATTGACCCAATCTTTGAATAGTTTGATAGTTGAATTCCGTTTTCCGTGGCTTCGTATACGGCTTATAAAATATACAAGCATGCCTATCGGATATCTTTATTTCAAATTACATTATCTCCACTGGTCGAAAACGTACGAACAAGTTGTATAATGACGAATCTTGAGCGCGAAAACTGTTTGCAATTTGTATCAATTTACCGTTGCTAAAATGCTCTCACGGTGAACGACGGGTTTAAGTGAAACGTATATCAATCTATCTGGGATTCAGATTCGGATACCTATTAGTGTACCTCAAAATAACAATAGGAGACATTTACAGGAAATGTCAATTCTTGGGCGGGGTTTTACGTGTAAATACTAAACAAATATTGTGCAGCACAGTATCCAAGTAGACTAAAGTCACCAAAAAGAAAATCTGGCTTCACGTTCACAAAGTATTCTCAGACTTAAGTTCAACTTACAATGAATATCTTTGATCTTGATCCAGAAACTTTGCACGTAGTTTCTCATGGATGTATTTAATACATTAAAAACAATAACAGCTTTATAAAAAGCTATATTTTAGTTAATATAAGGCAAACAACTTTAGGTTAATTCTTAACTTAAGTCTGAGAATGTTTTTTGAACTTGTGGCCAAATCCCAACATTGCTTATCTATTATGTAAAGACAAATTTTATGTTGTTGTATATTATATTGTAGATATGGGTATTTGTTTTATAATAAGCTTATCACACATTTTTGGCAAATAAAATATTCTTGTTGGCGAAAACAAATAAACATTTTTTATATATAAATCATCATCCATTTTGACGTAAAAAAAATGAAAGCCAGTAGGAGCCCCGAGAGAGCAAAATGGGTTTAACGTCCACTAGACACAAACAAGGTCATTTCGGGATAAACATATGGTGGTTCAATTTTATTCGCGTGCGCGTAGGAGTCTTTAGGAAACCTACGAAGTTGGACTGGAGACCATATTCCTTGTCACTTAGAAGCGGGGATTCGAAACCACGCTAACTGACTCAATGGTAAACTCTGTGATCAACCGAGCACGTGTTAACCGCCTCCCACTCCAAGATTTCTCAATGACTAAAGGCAATAAGATTATTAAGAGAACTTACATGCATGGTGCCAGACAATCAACTACGTTAGAAATAAAACGGACAGTAAGATAAGGTAACAGTAATCTATAGAGTAGAGTTTTATTGATACATTTACGTATGCTTATCAGCGATTTTCTCACATAGATCGACACGATTCTATAATGATTTACGTCCTTAGGTTATTGACGGGGTTAACGATGATGGGCGTTCACCATACATTGTTCCATGAATAAATTTGTCCAGAGCAAGAAGTTGCGGTCTACTTATCCCTTTAATACCCAGCGTATGAGATATGCACACCTAGATGATATACATATTATTATAATCCCTTTGGAATATTTTTGTTATTTACTGTTATAACATGAATTATCACTTATTCCCCGTTAAATAAAAATCGGTAACCGGGTTGAGTTAAACACCTTCAATTCAAATTTAAAAATAAACAATATTTTTTCTGAAATTCAATGTCAAAATTCAGTGTATCATATATGATACAATGGGTCTGAGCAATACTTTATTGATACATAGAATTTAATGCAGTGTTCATATTATGTGTTAAAAGAGTGTCAGAAAAGTTAGTTTTAAAATTCGGTCATTTGTGTATTTTGTATTACATCAATTAATTATATGTGTGTATTATACTGACAACGGATTCTTGTCAAAATTTGACTTCTTGGGGTGTTTTTTGATATTGGGATTTTCCTTTATTTTGTTACGCATTTTGTTCCAAAATGATCAAATATTGAAATGGAATGAAATACAATTTAACATATTCATTATTAATGCAAATTAACATTGTTTTGATACGATTTTGAATGTGGGTTTAGAATTTGTTTTGTTGCGATTAGCCCACTGTATCATATATGATACACATTGAAAATCAAGGTCAAGGTCATCCGATCCTAAATTTTTCACTGGGATATTTTTTACTGCATGTAAACCTTTAACAATCCAAACTATCATAATTTTCTTAAACTCGGTTCATGGTGTGGGCATTACAGGGTATTAGGAATTCCCACTGCCAAGAGTTATTTTACATACACACTTGAACCTTGGTATTTGTTATTTGGTTTTGTCCCACCGGACTGTCGAGTGGACGTTAAACTCCATTTATCTCTTTCTCTCTTGTCCCAGCGGACAAATAGTCGTTTTCCTTTCGAGGTCTACTGCCCTACACCACCAAGAAGGGGAAACGACACTGGAATCGAACAACAGACTTTAACGCACTGTTGTTTGTTTTTTAAATTTTTTACCATCTAGGATCCACCCTTTCTGATCCAATACACGTAAGAGATCCCTTGGCAGTTGGAATTTGATATAAAAGTAGGCCGTAGTGCGGTTGTCCAGGCACACTGTCCCTCATAGTACACTACATGACGTATGCCCGTCTTCTCAGTTCGGAGCAGAAGAGTACGACGTTAACACATTCGGGGAAACAAGTTTTGAAGCACTTTTGTCACAATGTCTTCACAAATTTATTTTAATTAATATTATCAAATATCGTCTACATGGGTCATTTTATATTGCTGAAACTTTTCCACGTTTTACCTTATTACAAAAAATCATATTACCCCGCGAATAATATTAAATATCCACCAGAATATATCGACTTTACCTAAAACAATTAAGCTTTTATTTTACCATCGAACAGCTATTTGAAATCCAATGACATTTACATCATATTACATTGAAAATATACATATAGCTGTGTGAAACAAAAACACTGACTTTCCGCTACATGCAAGGAACACAGAGGGCCATTAGGATTGTCCTGTCGGTCTGTCTGTCCGCCCGTATGTCTTCCCTCACACATTTTGGGACAAAACAACTCCACTTCTAATTGAGCTAGAATTTGCAAACTTGGTGTAGTTGATTATTAGGTGAATGTTTAGTCCAAGCAGAAATACACAATATCACTAGCTTATGGAGTGTTTGTGTCTTAGCTAATTCGATACGCGAGAGCTTGTTCCTTTTATTCTAATATTTTGAGAAGATCGATGCATTTGTCATCTATGTTTCAACTACAGCAAAACTCACTCACTAAAAGTTTTATGGCCTTCATATTGGTAAATATAACATGTCTCTATATATTTAATTGACGCGTATACGATCTCCATGATTGTGTCTACTTCATCGTTAACACTGTTCATCACGTGCATTTGGCATACATTTAGTCCATTGGCACCCTTTTTTTGCTGCCCATTGTTGAAGTAATTTCAATCAAAACTGCGATTTTGTTCGAGTATCTGCATATCCGTAGAACCATAGCACATCTGCAACTCACCTACATAACGGTATCCTTTTGTATTCGGCTTGGAACTCTCTGGGATAGTTTTAATTTTTATAGCAAAATGAGTTGAAACGAAACTGAGCTAACCATACGCTAAATTTATATGAGTGCTGTAGACACCAGTGAGCGTCCGTTCGTTCCTGGTGTTTAACGTCCACTTCCACCTAGGGTGATATCGTAGACAAAAGAGTGAGCCTGATAAAACCATAGATTTATACTGTAACACAAGATAGCGTCCAGTCTGTACGAGTCTGTTAATAGATTGCTCTAGCTCAGAGTGGCAGTCAACAATGTTTTTTGTGTTTTTTCCGAACTTTTAGTGATTTTGGAGAGCTAAGTATTTTCATATTGCACGTCTTATATTTGGCTAGGTTCATTATTGGTGGGTTGATTTGTATCTATTTCATTCAACAAATTTAACGATATTTTATTTCCACAATAAAAACATAGGACTTTGATTGATTTTCATTATGAAATGATTAAAAAAGTATTTTGAGGGGTTTTTGTTACGCCTAACTAGAGTAGAGACAAATTGAAGATAATAATTAAATAATTGAAAAAAAATATTCCTGAATATAAACGACTTAATTAAACTTTTGATTATTGTTAAAGGTAAATAGATAGACTATAATTATATTGCATTAATAAAATCTGATAGATCACGAAATAATTACCCCAAAACAACAAACAATTTTGCGTCACTCACCTTATTGATTAAAGCTGAACTCCGGTTACAAAAATTCCAAAATAATGTAATAAAAAAAGTTAACGCCCTCAAGCCGCCCGCCATACTTTTCAATCTTCAATAATTTGGTATACTGTTGGGGAAAAATACAACAATCAGTGAACCGTGTGAAGAGAATAAAGCCAGATGTGTATAGATGGCTGACGAGAAACAAACTGGAAGTGAGATCGGCTAACCTTTCCAGGTCATAAGCCCCCATGTCCGCCATCCTTATTTCACAAATTGGAAACAAGTATGGCGGCTTAAGGGCGTTATTTTTTTTTATTACATTATTTCGGTATTTTTGTAACCGGAGTTCAGCTTTAAATCGATAATATATGTAGTTTCTCAACTGGAATTAATTACTCATGTAAAAATAAAATAGTTTTTGTCAACATGTGGCATTTTGATGTTTGGTTATCTTTAACATATCTTTCATAAATAATACTTCTGTGATGATGCACAATCATGGTAACAACGATGGTACAGATTTGATTTATCATATGTGATCCTTGATCATCCTCATAAGGGAAATTCAATGTTTCTAAGAAGTGGTCATTATACTCCTTGAAGACATCTCGTCTAGGCTGTGAAAACACAGGCACTCGGACTTTTGGTAAAAAAAAACTTTTGTTGGTGGCATTAATTTGTCCTGCCTGTGCAACAAATTAATTGAAATAAAATATATGAAATATATGGTCACAAAAATATGGAGAAGGTAATGCGACATGACGCCAGGTGGGTGTATGTGCGTGTGATCTTTTTTGATTTTTTTGACTTATAGTCAGTAAACGTTAAGCCTTAGATCTGGATTGTATCATGATCCGGAATTGTGGCGATGTGTGTGTATGGGGGGGGGGGGTCAATTTGCAGACAGATACGGTAGACACACAAGCCAAATGATTCGGCCGAATCAATCGGCGTCGAAATTCGCCTAGTGTGTCCACTGCCATTTGATATATACGGCCGAATCATATTCGCCTGGTGTGTCCACTTCGCAAAAAGCATTCGCCCGATTGTAGAATTCGTTAGCCAATCACCACTGATGTCGAGGGTCACGTGATTGGAGACAAAATGACAATACTGTTACCGAAACTTGGAATTCCGAGAACTTCTAACTTTATGGAAGCAGAAGGTTTATCTATATGATACCTAGTGTGTCCAGCGCATAAGTCGTGAAGCTAATACCTCGTTTAGATGACAAAAGTTTAGAACTTTTAGTATTACTCTGGTTAGCAAAGCTTTCTAAACATAAAATTTGAAATTTTTTTATGCCTAATAATAGACTATTAGGCTATTATTGAAGTTAGATCGTGGATCCTATAGAGGTCACAAGTTTTATCGGATTTAAAAAAAATAAACGCTTGAATATATCATCGTTACACCACCCTAAGGATGGTTGAGTTAACATTTCGTAAAAGTCCTAATTTCGTAAAAATCGGACAAAATGGCCGCCTTCTCAAACGCAAATATTGTAAAAAGCTGGTAAATCAAGGTTGTGGACCCTCTAGAGGTCACAATTTTGATCCGATTTCATTGAAACTTGAAATCCACGTTAACAACCCCCAGATACTGGTTTCGTTCGATATTCGCGCTTATTGAATCGTAATTCATTGAATTATGGCCCTTGGTTGAATAAAAACTCACGTTGTTAGCTTGTCGTTACAATTTTTATCCGATTTAAAAAAAACGTGTGAATATATCGCCGTTAGACACTATAAGATCTTGGTCCCTTTTGATAATTACGGATACCCGAACTTAACTTCCGGGAATATGGTCCCTGATTGTTCGAAAAATCATATTTTTAGCTTGCGGATTCTCTAAAGGTCACAAATATTCCGGATTGTAAAAACCGTTTAAAAACATCACCATTCCACAATAATGAAGGTTAAATTCGAATTTCGGGAAAATCGAAATGAAACTGACCGACAAAATGGCCGCTCTTTGTAAGCAAATTGTGAACAATTGTGTAATACGAAGGTTGTGGATCCTCAAGAGGTCACAATTTTTATCCGATTTTGATGAAACTTAAACCATATCTTCATATCCAAACGATCTTAGTCCCTTTTGATAATTGCACATTGTTGCCCCTGATTGTACAAAACAACGCGTTTGTTTTTGACTTGTTCTCTATCCATCTCTTGCGAAAATGTGCGCGTTTCCCGGCTGGCAGCCATTGGTTGTTGGTATTTAAGATTCATGTAAACTTTGCTGAAAATAGTTGGTCTTCCCTTTAGATGAGCACCGTATCTTTAAACACAGCTATGTTTTGTCTTAAGTTTAGATTTGGACTTTCAACACGTGACCGGATGACCGCCAAATTGTACTATTTTTGTCCCTGCTTTGGACTTTTATTTCATTATTAATTATGGACCGTAATTGTACCACGATATCGTCTCAAATGTCGCCTACGCGTGTCGTTTTATTTTGCAGAGAACTTTCCACAACTCAACTTATTAAAAAGGAAAATCAAATCAAGTAGCTGTCAGAATGTGTCGGCTTTATAGAAAATAATTAAGATTTTATTTCGCCATGAAACACCAATTTGAGACCACGTGACATGTATACTATATTAAATTGATTATATAGAGAGTGTTTACCAGGTTTGTCTTACAGTAGTAATCAGATGGTAACTACACAAGCTAAACTTGCTACTCCAGGTGAGTCTACCATATTTGGTAATTGTACATACAAGTAAACATATATTATCATTTCGACCTGGAATAGGGGGGTTGGGGTGGCCTAGTGGTCTAGAGTGCCGCGCTTCGACCTCTAGCTGGCCGGTCACCTCTGACTTGCGGCTGTGAGCGTATGTGGCATGGAGATAGGGGCGCTTTCTCAACCTCGAGGGTTTCCTCCGGGCACTCCGGTTTCTTCCCACTGCTAAAGACCCCTACGCGCAAGCGAATTATTGAAATAAAATTGAAACCATATGTTAGTCCCAAAATGACCTAGTTTGTGTCGAGTGGACGTTAAACGACATTTCTCTCTCTCGACCTGGAATACATCAACGGGTCTATTTGAACTCCCTCTTTTAGAAGCTTGTTTCGATGATTAGGGTGTATAGAGGGAGGGATGATAACAATATATGCGTTTGGACAATCTGAATTATCGGGCAGACGGGTCAGGTGAAAACAAAAATAATTATTTCATCTAAAACAATATCGCATAAAACACTAAATTTTATTTTCATCGAATATGTACTGAATTCACTACTGATTAAACATTTTGTCTGTAAACATTTTGTCTGAAGTCACTCTAATTTGTGCGACATTTTCGGAAATCGATTATTTGTGAATGCAGCCGCAACAGTCGGAATGGATGGTTGGAATTCAGGTTCTCATTGAGTGGGTTTTCGGATACACAACCACTGGACAACTAAATACGATCACAGACGGGCGGAGAAGAGTGGCTTGGTCAAAGACATGGACTCACCCGAGTGCAGTCGCTGCCCTGACAGAGGGGCAGAATGGTGGATTTAATATACATGTAGTAATAGTTCCAATATAGTCTAATTTCTGTAGTCATATATCTATGTAACTGTTTCATAGTCTGTCCCCGTTGTAAATAAACCACATATTTACGATACTGATCTCTGTTATCACAAAAATAGTGTTACAATAAACAATTTGAACACCCATTAGTGCTGGCAACGGTATTGTGGTATGGCGGACACAAACAAACTTATCACATAAAGCCCGACTTAAAAAGCTGGTTAAACTCCTGTAAGCTTCTTACAGACATTGAAACCTATCTATAGCATTTTATTATTATTATTATTGTTCGATTTATATAGCGCTTCATTACACATAAGCGCATTCACAACACAAAAGTTCAAAAACATTTTTGAAATAAATATGTTTTTAAGTTAGTCTTAAAGCTCTGGGTGAAAGAGGACTCCCGGAGAGTTTTTGGAAGATCATTCCACAGTTTCGCTTCTCTGAAGGAGAAGCTTCACCATTTTTCGGTTTCTCTATTGCAGATTATGGCGTGTGTCACAATGAAATCATATCTAAGCATCATTGTATTCCTGTATCAAGGTATTGTAGTCATTATTAGAATTTTCTGGATTGTGCAGTACCTCTAGAGGTGACAATTTATATCCGATTTGAAAAACCGTTCTAATGTAGTCCCGCTACACCATAATTACGATTGAGTTAGAATTTCAAGACACTTCGTCGGACACTGCCCGAGAAAATGGTCGCTCCTAGGACGTAATTGTATTTATAGCTTGCAGTGCCTAAAGAGCCCACAATGTATACCCGAAACTGACCGACAAAACGGTCGCGCCTCGTACGCAAATAGTGCAAAAGTATGTAATACTAAGGTTATGGACCCCCTAGAGGTCACCATTTTGATGAAACGCTTTGGTTCCTCTCGATATTTGCCCATATCCGACAGTATCTTTGTGGGTTATGGCCCCAGGTTGTTTGACAAATCCTATTTTAGTCTGATAGTATTTAAATAGTGTAGGCCTTTAAATGGTGCAGGCCTTTATCTGGTCAATGCTTTGGTCGAGTTCGAAGATGAGCATTTTCTGCTTAGGGTAAGCATAGATAAGCAATCTGATTGGTTGGTGATGCTTTTGGACACCATAACTTAAGTTGTAATAAGTGAGAGTGATGAAACTGGTTGTATAGTTTCATTACATCAATACATTGACTAAGCTCCTTACTTATATGGGGTCACGGTGGCTAAGTGGATAAGGCGCTGGTTAGCTAGCCTGGAGGTCGGGTGTTCGATCCCTGTATGGCGTATGCCCGTCTTCCATTAGCCCAGGTTAGGTGCCAAAAGAGTAGGACGTTAAACCCCATTTCATTTCCTTACTTATATAATGCACATTTTCTGCTCATGAGCAGAGCGACAAGCAATTTGATTGGTCGAGAATTTGGAACTCAATAACTCTCTTTCGAATTGTTTCAGTATTGGGTTACTTTTACTCTGCTTCTGTCTTATCAAGTACAAACATCTTAATGTCAATAGCTTGGTTTGACACACATGGTGCCAACTTCCAATTTAGGTACATGGCCCTGTCAGGTCTTAACTTAAAAGCTGTCGCTTTGGGGATGTGTTATTACCGTTCTAGTTTTTCTCTCTGATTATTGGATTATAATAATGGTTGTGTTATTACCGTTTTAGACATAATCTCATATTGTTGTATTACAGTAATGATATCATTTTATTCACATAATTGGTACAATATTTTATTTTTGTGATAAATGTATAGTTTTATCTTATTCTTGTATTCTAGTGGCGGTTGTCGTGTCACCTTATTATTGTTATCGAGCCCCCGGATCACCATGTTCTAATAATACTCTAAGATGTCCTAGAGGTCATCGTATTCATATATTAGGGCGTATGTATGCGTATACCAAACCCAGATCTGCAGGCTGTCGACAACTACAAGATAAGAATGATTGTGATAGTCACTGCTGTACCAGTGGTTTTCGTGATACTGGTTATACTTTAAGGCTAAAGGATACTTTACCCGTTTATAAAGCCTGTTCTTATCAACAATCCTGTCACTTCACCTTTCCTTATATTGCTGGTACTGATTATGATTACGGAGAATTAATTCGTTATTGTTCACCTGGTAAGTATTGTAATGATAATAGCTGTACATAAACAAATATATCAAGTACAAAAAGTACAAGTACTTCTTTGTTTACGGTAGACAATGCATAAATAAATAGAAAAATACGTCCAAGTAAAGAATTCCCCACTTTACTTCATTCTGGCATACATTAAATCATATAAGCTAGCTGTCTGCTTTCTATAGGCGTCTTCAGATATTAATAATGTATATATAACAGGCCATCCAATGTTTGTTATATGTTAGAAACTATCAATAGTGACGTAAACACAATAGCTCATCATTCGTATCGTCCTATTATTTGTTTAAATACTTCGAAATTACACTTTGAGTACATTTTAGAAACAAATTATATGTTGTACTTTTTACTGCAGTAAGAATGTTAAGCGTATGAAGGACGTATTTTATTTACATGTTTAATTTGATATGTTGTTCAAAACTAATTATTAATATATATAATAGTTGTTATTTGTGTGTTTAATATATATTTACAGATTCTACGATACATAACATCACGACTATTGACAGAGTATCACGCCCCGATTTAAAACTGTACTTTAGTGGTAAAATATCACCAGTTAACGGATTAACATGTTCTTGTAGTATAACTAGTGCTAGAAAGTTTACATTTGAAACCATGTTCATCAACTTAGGTGGCGAATCGTGTAACAGGGTCTCAGTTACAGTTAACGATAAACCTATATACACATGTAACGATGTTGGGGTATCTCTTGGTTACAGCAAAAGTGAGGAGATCTACAGCAAAGCTACGATAGACTTCAATAGAATGAACGCTGGCTACGATGATGTAATATGGATAGGATTTATAGGTAGGATTTGTGCATGATAGCATAAATGCATATATATACTATCCATACTACATACCGATTTAACAAAAGCTATATTCTGTTTTAATTACCTTATTTATGCTTACAAGCTAAGAATTCAATACTATATACCGGGAAACACCGAAAAACAACCGGAAACACCGGCAAAAACTCCCGGACAAATATAATAAGATAACGTATTTGTAGTTTTATTCGTTTTATGTTACTCTATTGTAGGTATTGTAGTGGTGAAAGCGACATGTGATTGTTTTAAATCAGGTGAATATATTTATCACAATGACATGTTTACCTACATGTATTCTAGTATTCAACTAGTATTCTTGTATTACAGTAATATTAGTGAGTTATATTGGGGATAGAATACACGGTTTAATAATAAAGACAGTTTTAAAAACAGGCAATCAAAACAAATAAAACAACCAATTAGAAATTACAAAGTAGCGATACATTTGATGTTACTAGTAGTTAAGTGTGGTATATTTGATGTTATTATCACTATATTAGAGTAGTTGGATATGGTATATTTAATGTTACGATCACTATATTAGAGTAGTTGGGTGTGGTATATTTCACGTTATTTAAAGTGATAATTTCATATTTTCTAAGAGTGTCAAAACATACTTATTTCTGTGTCTTTTGCTCAAAAGGTTGTCAAACTCACTATTATACGATCATGGGCGATTTTTCAGGGGGATTAAAATCGCTTACACAGAAAATTATAACACAATTACCTCCCTTGTTTTCCCATTCCTCTCCATGCAATGGCGATCTTCAAACGTTTGAATTTGAAGTTGAAAATGATATTTTTTGCCAATTTCTCAACTGGCAAGAGTGAATTATAGGATTATTCTATAACAAGGTAGGCCTGTTTACAGATACCATCTATTTTAAGGCTTTACTTTAATATATTTAACAAATAAAACTAAAAAATATGAAATATTAAAGTACCTGTAGTAACTTATACAGCTTACGTGTATTGTTACAGTGACGAACGGCGGATGGGGTAACTGGTCGGAATACAGTATCTGCTCTGTTTCATGTGGGGGAGGTTCCAAGACTAGGACAAGAAATTGTGATAATCCTGCAGTAGCTAATGGTGGAATGTATTGTACTGGTAATTCTAAAGAGACAGTTGAATGTAATCAACTAGAACAATGTCCCGGTTTGTAATTGTATCATTTGTTCAGGAAAATTATATATTTGATTACAAGATTAGAACTCTACCGTAATATATGTATGTATCAGGATCAATCTATAGCTGTAAATAATCGTATGTTTTATATCTGTATAAACAGGGTGTATATTTATTTTACAGTCGGCCTACAATATGAGATTATGCTACCAGCGATTATAAGTGGTGTTTTGGTATCCATCATTGTTGTATGTATTATAACATGGTAAGATATATATCATTATATTTTTAACTAAACGTTAATATTTAAATAACAGTGCTGGGCGCACACTACACCCCAAAATATACTGACAAGCAACAACTAATAAAAGTTTGCACTTCGCTGTACACGTATGATCATGCAATGACAGCTCTTGTCGTTCATGGCTTCTTATCAAGCAATCTCATCTTCTCAACAAAAAAACAAACAGGAAACCCTCTCTCAACGATTCCAGCAACTATCGTGGAATTGCATTGAGCAGTATGTTCGGTAAAATATTTGACAAAGTTATAGTAGATAAGTTTAATCACGTGTTTCAATGTTCTGGTCAACATTGCGCATGGCAAGTAAATATTCTGAAGAGTATAACTTCACTTTTAATCCCGACAAGAGCAGACTTTTATATTTTCCAAGCAAACCCTCTGAAGCTGGAAATCAGGATCTTAACCCCAATCTTATCAATGACCTACCTATCAAACTTGTCGAATCTGGGTTTCATTTAGGTAATCTGCCTCATAGTACGTCAATGTATTGATAATATTACTGTCAAAAGTAATGTAACATTAAGAAATTTTACATTCTCCTCATCTAGAGATAAATATAAACTATTCAAGACTTATTGTATGCCCTGTATGGGAGCCAACTATGGGATTTCTCACAAAAGTCATTAGCTTATCGAATATCATATGTCAGGATATTTCAATTGAAACTCAGCTTCATAAACGTTTTATTAAGTTTTTTTCGATAGTATGAGTTGAGAACTTGTATATATTTATACAACGTCCGTTCACAATTTGTTTGTGGACTCTCTACAGGTCACAATTATTATCCGATTTTGACGAAACGTCAAATATAGGGTTATCCCCATAAGATCCCGACTGCTTTCGATATTGGCATATATCGGATCGAAACTTCATGGATTATGGCCCCTGATTGTAAGAAAAATCATGGTTTTAGCTTGTGGACCCTATAGAGATCACAAGTTTGAACCGATTTTGATGAAATTTGACATGTATGTTTATAACCCAAAGATCGTCGTTCCGTGCGATATTTGCACCCATCGGATCGTAACTTCCTGAATTATGGCCCCTGATTGTCCGAAAAATCGCCCTTATTAGCTTGTGGTCCCTCTGGAGGTCAAAATTATGATCCGATTTCAAAAACCTTTTGATGATATCACCGTTACATGGTAATGAAGGTTGAGTTCAAATTTCGTGAAAATCGGACCCAAATTGACGGACAAAATGGCCGCCGTTTGTACGCGAATAGTGTGAAAATATGTTATATCAAGGTTGTGAACCCTATAGAGGTCACAATTTTGAACCGATTTTGATGAAACTTGACATGCATGTTTATAATCCAACGATCTTGCATCCTTGCGATATTTGCACCCATCGGATCGTAACGTCCTGAATTATAGCCCTTGATTGTCCGAAAAATCGCCCTTTTTTGCTGGAGGTCAAAATTATTATCCGATTTAAACAACCGTTTGATTATATCACCGTTACATGGTAATGAAGATTCAGTTTAGATTTCGTGAAAATCGGACCGAAATTGACGGACAAAATGGCCGCCGCTTGTACCCGAAAAGTGTAAAAATATGGTATATAGGTTGTGGACCTAATAGAGGTCACAATTGTGAACCGATTTTGATGAAACTTGACATGCATGTTTATAACCCAACGATCTTGGTTCCTTTCGATATTTGCGCATATCGGATTATAACTTCCTGAATTATGGCCGCTGAATGTATACGAAAAATCGCCTTTATTAGATTGTTGTCCCTCTGGAAGTCAAAATTATTACCCGATTTAAAAAAAACGTTTGATTATATCACCGTTCGTGAAAATCGGACCAAAACTGACAGACAAAATGGCCGCCGCTTGTACACGAATACTATGATAATATGGTATATCAACGTTGTGGACCCTGTAGAGGTCACAATTTGAATCTGATATTGATGAAACTTGAAATGCATGTTTATAACCCAAAGATCTTGGTTCCTTTTGATATTCAGCGGATAATATCGGATTGTAACTACCTGAATTATAGCCCCTGCTTGTACGCAAAATTGCCTTTTTTTTTAGCTTGTGGTCCCTCTAGAGGTCTCAATTATTATCCAATTTTAGAAATAATATTAAATGTTTCGAAAACTAAACGTTAGCATGGGACAGAATTTTATAAAAACCAAACAAATTTTAATGATTTTCTGATAACTACTTAATATGCGACAACTCTTGTTGACTGCCCAGACGATTTAGCTGATGTGTGGGCGTATGTTTCGTTGCCTGGCAACCTATTTTTCAATTACATTTTCTACGAAATCTTTTGAACCACATATTTTTACGCATGGTCACAGTTGACACGATCGTCAAATCATGAATAACAGCATAGAACAGGCCTGTTCACAGATTACATCTAAATAGTCGACACGAGGATCAAATCATAAAGACCAGCATAGACGACACAAATTATATATTCACTGATTTTTTTATAATGGCACTTGACTCTTACATTAATAAAATTTGTTTCGACTTTCGTTTACATATTAATACATGAAAATAGAAACACCAATGAGAATATGCTAAGTTTGCAAGACGGTAGTACACTAGCCTGGAGGTCGCGTGTTCGATCCCTGCATTGGCCAAGAAAGTTCATCCAAATTTTCCAATGTGGTTTCCATTTGTCAATGATGTAGAACGGACGGCCTGACAAAGACATCCATCTAGCCGTTCGGATTGGACGAAATATCTAAGACCCGTGTATACATTGACCTACACGTAAAAGATCCTTTGACAGTGGAATTTGATATAAGAGTAAGCCATAGTGCTGCTGCCCCTGCACAATTTCCCTCATAGCACACTGCATGGCGTATGTCCGTCTTCATTAGCCCAGTCGGAGTAGAACAGTAGGACGTTAAACCCAATTTCATTCATTTCAATGGATTCACACATATGGGGTTCAAATTTTATTTTTATTTCATTTATTTGCACATTCACTTGTTCACCATTGTTATTTTATATGTTCCACAACGATCTGTTCATAAAACCGTCATAACACTCCGTGTATGTGTGTTTCATGACGTAGGAGAGAGGAAATAGGAGTCCTGTCCGTGGGCCTGTCCTCTGCTGTGAATAGAATATTATTGGTGAACTAAATTACAATATTCTAATTATCAGGTTTAAAAGACGAAATAACAACAAACCTAAACCAACTGTCCATTATGAAAACACGATTATAGGCCATAATACCAATATAACAGAAAATATGTATGACATCATAACAGATGATCCCTTGTATGACACTATCGCTTACGTTCATGTCAACACAAATGGTCAAGATGAACCAACCGGTCAGCATGACATCAAAACAGTACGGGAGCGAGACATCGACACAGTAGATAACGATACGGCAACATACATTAAAATAATGTAAAAATGAGGTTTACCGTCCTACTTTTCGCTACAGAATAAGTATTTTATGTGTATATTTATTATGTCAAACAGGCATAATTGAGGAGCCAAATCTGCCTATTCAATATCTTTCTTTAGACCTAATGTTGTATAAATTATTAAGAACAAATTCGTGAGAGAATCATGCAAAATTAAAAACAAAAACGACACAAACGGTCTCGGGCGTTTTGACCAAACTTTGTTATGTTAAACAGGCATTATTGAGGAGCTAAATATTTCTATTGCAGATGTTTCATTAGACCTGATGTTATATATATATATTGTTAATTAGATATTTATTAACTTTCCAAGATTATAATCAACTCTTGATGTCATCGGATGCTCGGGATTTTCAACAGATTTAAATACGATTTGCGTGTAATGTTTTAATTTAAAAATGGACAATCGAGACCTTTTTAGTATCGTTACAACGGTAGCAATGGCAATCGTTTTAAGATGAAGATGAAGGGCTGACAGATAACGCTATAATAGTTTTAAAACTATTATAGCGTTAAGGGCTGACAGGTAACGCTATAATAGTTTTAAAACTATTATAGCGTTACCTGTCAGCCCTTCATCTAAATTTTAATCATACTCCCACATCCGGGTATCTTTTGTACAAGTAAACTATCGTAATCTTAAAAACTAAATATGAATAATCTTAAATATTGTGATGTTATTAAAGGTATCAAATACCATGTCAAATGCCTGTACTTATATATGACCCATTATTTGTATCAAATATTAATTAGATGTGTAAACTTTATGTTGTAATATGTTGAGATTCTCTTAATAAATCAGAATTATTTATAAAACTCACAAAGTGGTGCTTTTATTTTTAACCGGAGAAACCACGTTAAATAGATGGATTATAAAAACTGACTTGACACTACATTCACAGAACACAGACGGCTATTACAGTTGTCTTGTCGACCCGTCTGTCCATCCGTATGTCCTCCTTCGCATGTCCCTACTTCTAATTGTGCTAGAGTTTTTAAACTTGGTGTGGATGTTTATTAGGATAATTGTTTGGGACACAATAACTCTACTTCTAACTGAGCTTGTATTTATAAACTTCGTGTGAGTGTTTATTAGGTGCATGTTTTGACTTGGGTTCGATGATGAGAATTTTCTGATTAGGGTAAGCAAAAACACGCTGTGGGACAGGATGATTTTGTTTCTAATTGGATTAGAGTGACGACAATCGTTACTACACTATTCTTAAATCGACGATAACGCCAGAATAAAGTAATTTCAATATATTTCCTTTTTTATCACATGGATACGAAATCTAAAGTCTGTTACCAATTTCCATCAATACAAAATGGCCACCAAATATACCTTTGGGGTGTTATAAATTCTTTAAAATTAAATTTTCCCTATATTATACTAAATAGGAAATACGTTGTTAATACTTGCAAAAAATGTAGCAGCGGTGTATATCTAGTATATATTACCAATTCCTGTACTATTGTATATACTCATTTATACTGACTAAAAAATACACTTTTGTCACATATACCTGTAATCTCCCCGACAATGTTCTAGAAATCAATTTTCGAAAGGAAACAAGTTAGTTGGTATGCTCGATAACGACCAGTGTGTGTATAATATAGTGATTGTTATCCATAGAACTGTGTGTTGTGTTATATTATGGTGTTATAGTTTACTAAACAAGTTAGTTTACTAAATGTCATTGTGCTTGATAACGATATGAGGATACTTATCGAAACATCGCGCTTGTGTATAATAAACCAGTGATTGTTTTCCCATATAACTGTTTTAGTTCTGTTATGTCTCCAATCGCTAAATGCCACTAAAGGATTAAGAAACAAGTTAGTTATGCGAACTAAATAATCCTCGCTCGGTAAATGTAGCGATGTAGACAATTTTTAATTATGTACTCTTAAGTATATCAAAATATCTTCACAAATTAATTTTACTAATATTATCAAATATCGTCTACACGGGTCATTTTATAGTGCTGACACTTTTTAATGATTTACCGAAATTAAAAAAAAATCATATTACCCCGCCAATCATATTACATATTCAACAGAATAATTAAGAAGCTTTTATTTCACATTGGTGCTATATTTTGTTATTTAAGTGTTCTTCGAGCCAAATAGGTTATTTTAGGTAAATTTATATTGTTTTTGTGACCAAATCGGACGTGCGCGAACATTGTAGGAAAGGGGTGTAACTCGTGTACAATTTTTCAGAATCAGACCTAGATTATTCGCATTTGTATTTGTAGTTAGTCACGGGAATTGTATCAATGGATACCCTGACATTACACGATTTTATATCAGCACAATCTAACCAAAGCATCGATTTTTCACCAATGACCAACGAATATTTTCAAATGACCACTGATCATCACCATTACTACTATAATGTCAAATGGAGTAGTTTGGTCAAAATAACGTTTTCGGTACCAAACCAGACTTTCACACTCGCTGGATAGGCTACGGGAAGATCAAAAGGCGCCCTTAATTTTTCAGTGATCAGATCCCAGTTAATACGATCAGTATTTAAAAGCAATTCATCGTATATATTTATGGGCTGCCGAGGCTTAAGATTTATGGCACTCTATAGACAATCCAGGATAATTCTGATTGCACATGCCAACCGCCGACACATGCCTATGCTCGAGCAGAAGTGATCACTTGGATTCTTCTGATCCGCCTTCCTATGTTCTTAGTTCTGGGACCTGATTTTGTAATGATGTTTTGACAAACATGACCTATTTGGCACGTTCAAGTAACCGACCATGGGGGGGGGGGCTATCAAGTGCGTGATGTGTCATAAGGCCTGTCATTGTGTCAACTGGCGTGGTTTTAATTCACGGTTGTACGTGACATATAAGGGGGTCGCCTGTCCAACCTCGTGGGTTTTCCATTGTCCTCCGCTTTCCTCCCACTGCCAAAGACCCCAATGCATAAACGAATTATTGAAATAAAATTGAACCATATATTAGTCCCGAAATGATCTATGTTGTGTCGAGTAGATGTTTAACCCAATTGCGTATGAGCTGGCCATTTCGGCAGTTACCACACAGACACCGTGGTATGGTATTTTCAAGGTGTAAACAATTATTATGTTCATTTAGTATTTCATAATACAATTTATCCTATTAATGCTGCACCTGATTTAGAATAATAACAAAAATGTAATTTGTGGTAGTTGCCTCCACCATCATCATAAGGATGAGCTCCTATTACTTGGTCGTGATTATGGAGATGCTCATTTTCCCATACAATATATTCTTCAGCGACCGACATGCCATATACCTGTTGACATGGTCGTTTATATCTCATTAGATAAAAAGGCGCTTCTGTTGGTAGAAGAATTTTATGTTCTGGTACACCATCCTCTCTGAAAAAAGTAACGATAAGCATCAACACCAAGAACACTGACGTATCGTTTCTACGTCGTAACGAACTACCTCATTACAATATACCAGATACTAACTGTTTGAGTGTACATTATTAGAATATTTTACCTACACAAGAGCGAGTCGCGGTGGTTAAGTTAGCCTATAGAGAACGGGTGTTTGATCACTGTATTAGTCGGGGAAGTTCATCCAGATTTTCTAGCGTGATTCAGGACTTATCCGTGATGCATGTCGAAGGGTCTGACAAGAACAACCGTCTGTTCGCTCGGATGGGAGGAAAAACTAAGGTCCTTCGTACATATTGGTGTGCACGTAAAAGATCCCTTGACAGTTGGAATTCGATAGAAGAGTAATAGTGCCACTGTCCGGGCACAATTTGTGTCGTCACTGGCCCGGTTCGGAGCCAAACAGGAGGAAGTTAAATTCAATTTCATTTTCCCCACAAGAGAGAAATGGTTCTGTGCTCGTATTTATGTTAAAATATTTAAAACTGAGAAAATGTTCTGGCATGTACTGGTATTTATAAGGAAATATTTCACCTACAAGAGATAAATGGTTCTGTGCTGGTATCGTACTTGTATGGATATATTACCTACAACAGACAAATAGTTATATGCTGGTATTTATAATGAAATACTAACCTGCAACAGAAATCTATTCTTGTATCTGCATCGTATTTACCATCTGGTAATAACCCGTACGAACTATCTTTATTCTTCTTATTTGTATCATCCCATAAAATAGAACCTGTTTGGAAGCCTGTTGAGAAAATAAACCAAGTATAAATTTAACAAGTTGTGTATTTTCTGCTAAATGTTGTGAGTCAATAGATTGGTTATGGTACTGAAGTCGGGCACAAGATAAATATGTTTGCGTTAACAGGGCAAAGGTGCATAATATTTCACAATCGGGGATACTGCATTTTCTTGCTCTTTAAACACACACGATCCACGACATGGAGATGATTATTTAAATACGAGTATAATCTAAATATAGTAAATAAAAATCAATAATCAAATAGGAAAACGAGATTAATTTTACTTTTTAGATAAACGTGAAATCTCGTGCACCTTCCATTTTGTTTACAAATTGAACATTAACACTTAGTTACATGTCTTATTGTCTAAATATCTCCATACAATACAAACGACTTTTTTAAATTCAAAATCAAGTAGTATGGGGTGATCTTCATAAAATACTTTGAACTAATGACATTGCAGTAAATTTACAAATTATAAAATACTTTAGTAAATTTATAAATTATGAATATTATTAAATAAAATTATATTTTGTTTGAATCCACTGTCGATATTGTTGATTAAGCAACAAAAAAACTTTTATTAATAAAAATATACATCACTAACAGATCAAAGTCGTCATAGACATACCGTGTATTCGTCACTTAAAATTGTTAGTAAGCAGTCAGCAGTCATTAAGTAAGTGTTATGTCATTAAGGTTTTGAGACCGTCACTATTGAATGACATACACCACTATAGTCTAGACTTTAATTAGTAACACTTTTAGACCAGTAGTAACACCTTTTACAGCTAGTTACACGTCTGCTAATTAATGACAGCTGTAATATTTCTAACCACTTTCTATACATAGTAAACACTAATTTAGAATAATGATCACATATGTGATTTAAACACAAATACAATGTTGTTCATTTTAATAAAACACAATGGTTTTGTCCCCTGACAAAAGACGTAGGCGGTGTGTTGAGACTGAACAAAAATAGAGTCTTTTAATTGTCATCCTGCTTTATATAGTGCATGTAATAATTTACCTTTTGGACAGTTTCCATATTTGAGAATACAATAATCTCCAGCTGGCCAATCACCATCAAATTCAGTGAATTTAGCTTCTCCCTTTATGCAGAACCAAAGGGTTATATCGTTGTTCACCACAACTAGAATAAATGACATGTTTCTCTCAACCATCCAATTAGTAGCCATGTAAATGAAATGAGACAGGGTTTAACGTCCTACTGTTTTGCTCCTAACAGTGTACTATGAGGAAAATTTTGCCCGGGCAGCCGGCGCTACGGCCTACTCTTATATCGAATTCTAACAATCAGGGGATCTTTTATGTGCACGCCAATTTGTACACGGGACCTCGGTTTTTCGTCCAATCCGAACAACTAGACAACTGTCCTTGGCAGACCTTCCGTCGGAAAATCTGGATGAACTTTCTTGGCTAATGCAGGGATCGAACACTCGACCTCCAGGCTAACGAGTCAGTGTGTTACCCACTTAGCCACCATGATCCCAGTAGTCATGTAATAAACGATATGTAATTAGTG
This sequence comes from Patella ulyssiponensis, assembly GCA_963678685.1. Lineage (NCBI taxonomy): Eukaryota > Metazoa > Mollusca > Gastropoda > Patellidae > Patella > Patella ulyssiponensis. The sequence goes on from OY783225.1 coordinate 3,383,972, forward strand.
TAATGTCAGATCAATGCCAGTATACGTGTGTAGTAGTAGTAGTATATTGCAGCGTGACAAACGAGGTTATCAACCGTGACATAATGCAAACAATACTGTATGGAGACGAACACATTAAACGAAGGGCTGTCAAGTTGCTGTACTCAAGTGATAGATTGGATTGAACGGGAAGAATAGACAAACTCCCTCAAAAGTTTAAGTATCAGAAGCCAATCCAGCAATGGCCAGAGAGGGATTTCTCGGGCCATTGCTTTAGGAATATGGTATAGGTGTGTAGTAGTAGTAGTATGTTTAGGGTAGAGGGGTGATGAAAATTACCTGCTCTGTGGAGTAGTAGTATGTGTATGTGTGGGTGGGGGGGGGGGGTACCGGTGGGAAGGGGATGACGATTACTTACTTGACATATGATGGGGATTAGACACCGCGTTGTGGTTCTTGCTCTCCTTCCATTGATGATTACGCTGTAGAAAACTGTAGTCATCTTGATGTCTGTTCCCCATATGCCAAGGGACTCTACCTTTGGGGCATCCGGAATTAGCTTTTATAAAACCATATGTTCCAGATGGCCATGTTAGAGGTATCTGGAGCTGAGGATCTACCAAAAGAAAACAAATAAATACAAAAGATGAAGAATCTTGCAACAAATGCAGATAAACGATGTTAATAGAAAAGATGGCGAGAAAACAACAACATTGATTATTTTAGTAAGCAATCACACTGTGTGTTCCAAAGCCTCGACCACTCAAATTGAAGCCTAAAAGCCAGCACTCTCCCCTTCTTCTGAATATTCTACTCAAACTAGAAAGAGCTTTTAGTCGTCCAATAAAATTGAAATATCTACTCAGTCTACATGTAGATAGAATAACACCATCAAATTACTTGATAAAACTTTACAATTCCACCGCTTCCACGTGATTACAATCGATGTTATTTGGCGTCATATTCTCGACGAATTAAATTGTATATAACCCGCACGGCTTAACTAGAGAATCACTAGTGCTAGGTTCCCAGCAGCCACACGATGGGTTACGATAGAATTGTCCCGATTGCGTACGTGCCGATTGCGTCCACGGCGATTGCGTTCACGATATGGTACGTGTCGATTGGGTCCACGATATGGTACTTCCAAATTGCTTCCACGATACGGTACGTGCCGATTGCGTCCACGATACGGTACGTGCCGATACGTTCGGATACGTTTCGATACGGTTGATACGATTGTTACACTGGTGACCTCAATGTATGATAAGATCTAATAAGATAACACGTTTACTTCACAATTAAAATCACGATTTCGATCGTGGCGCGTCTCGTGATAATGGGGATCTAGCATTCGTTAAAGTATCGGTATAATGAAACAATACATCACTTGTTGATAAATCTGGCTTATTGAGAATATAAGTTATTGTGTTCCAAACAACTGACCAACTAAGACGTGTATCTCTACGTGGTCTAATCAAATAAAACTACACCAATTTGAACATTCTAGCTCAATTAAGCCCCGTGACAAAAATGCTCGATTTGGCTCAGATCTAATAGGTTTGGCGATCCAAGGAACCTTATTGTTTTGAAACGCGTTACATGGAGCTTTGGTGTGAATGGGGCTTTGGAGGGCCAGTTGGTGCCTTTTCAACAAGACCTGCTCCCGATTCACCCGATAACTACCATCGCGATCCAAGAAGACCTGCCTTTGCTTTAAAATGCGACTCAAAATATTTGAGTCTCACTAGGTTGTGCTTTGATAAGGATTTAGACGCTGAGTTAGGGTGTCAAAAAAGTGTGACGGATAGAAACATTTTAATAGCTCACTTCTTTTGCCGAAAAGTGGGGCCTATCAAATATTGTTAGATGATGATACACATACAGGAATGTCTTCTGAATTAAGCCAATTTGAATTTATATGCACGTCCCATTAAGCTGGACCATGTGCGTTTAAAGATCACAGACTAACCTGTTGGTGGTTTAAAGAGTTTGAATTTAGCATAACCATTCAATGCCTTTACTAGGTTGTTTTGTTTGGTAACCCAGTCAGGTGGCACGTGGCCAAAATTACTCAATGGATGACCACAGGCCTTCACGATGTCCGACCCATACCAGTAATCGTGATTGAGAGCTTCTGCAATAGTTTTGATGGTCAGACCAATTGGTTCCGGATCACTCGTGCTACCCGCTGTAAGACTTGTCTGATAGGTTCCAAATTGAAGCTTATAGGCACTACTCGCTTTAAAGGTGTGGAAATCTACACTGAGAAATCCACCCAACTTCAATCCAAACCCTCCCTAAAATAGGTAATAAGACAAATATATATATATATATATATACGACTATTGACGAAATCTTAGAATTTTATTTGGTATAGATTTAATAACCGATCATTCTCTACAGATTCTGTTCCATCCAATGGCCTGTGTTTCTCTCTAAAAGGATGTTACGAAACACCTCGGATTTTTTGTTACGTACTTTATGTAGTTATACAAAATGTACTCGTGAAAATTCACTATTAACCAAATCGTTTAAAACATCATAACATTGAGGTAGAAAACCTACAATAATTTGAATAGAATAAATAAAATCCTGTAAGGTTTTATGCCGTTTGTCAGGCTAGGTTAAGTACACAAGCTAAGTACTAGCATCTTATAAGCTGCATGATTTAAACATAGATCATGATTGTAAAACAAACTTCCCACTCTATGGCCCAAGACCGCCAATGGAAAGATTGTAAAATCATATTCTAAAAACAGGAAGAAGCTTCGGCTCTCATATGTCTTGTCTGCGATATCACTTCTATGGAAGCGGACGTTAAAACAAAAGGTAGTAGTAGTAGTGTAAATCCAACCATTAAGTAATGGTATCTTGTAGCGCAATGGACGCTTATGGCTAGCCCCCGGATCCATTAACCTAATTTAATAATGTTCATTTGTTTGTGATTTCTACGTACTGTAAAACAAAACATCAAGTAACCTGCTAACCCACTTACACTTTTCTGCACGTGCTTTATAAATTCTGACATCGACGATTCGTATCTTTTGATTACTTTTGTACCAAAATCAACCCCCATTACCACGTGCTGTAAGATAAACACAATATTATATAATAGCACGTGCTGTAAAATAAATACAGTATTATATAATACCACGTGCTGTAAGAGAGATACAATATTCCTTTTAAATTGAAAACTGTATAATTTCTATTTAGTAGGGATATAAAATCATACGTATATTATATTTGTTTATTTTAAAATTACTTCAAACAAGTCAACATTAAGACTGGTACCAACCCCACCCCTAAATTCCCAAATAGATATATGACAATCATTAATTACTTGAATTTTACTATTTTTTCAAAGCTTTCGAGGAATTCCGTTACTTATATTTCTACCTCATTACGGTTTGACCTATTGCAATACTGATGTCACCTAATCAATTTTACCTCAACTAGTAACTTGCTCGTCGCTACTTGGGCAGAGCATGCAATGATTAAAATCACATGTAAGAAAGAACTTTACTCAGTGAACATTTACAATTTACACCGAGTTTAAAGATTTCAACTGCATTAGAATTATGAGCTACTATGTTCTAAAAGGCGTGAACTACAATGGCTTTTCCATTGATTATATGTAAAAGGTACCCTTAACATTTGACGTTTTTGCTTTAGAGGTATTTTGACTTTATCATTACTGGTATTAGGACTTTGTACATTGTACCTTTTTACATATTATCAATGGAAACGACATTGTCGCTGAGCATTTATTACTGGCAGCGATACCCATCCATAAATACATACTATGAGTAATAACGATAGTGACGTAATATTTGTTACTGTATATTTTTAAGGTGAGCACCTGATCCAGTCTAGATATGATTAGCCCTAGTTAAACATCATTAATCACTAGATTACTATCATATATAAACATTTTGATTCTTGAGACCAGATCGGCGTTAAAACAAGGCGACTGATAATAATAATAATAAACAACCAACCGTTCCCCAGTCGTCCAGAAACTTCATGTATACTGCAGTGTTATATGTTAAAGGAAGCCTACAGACAGCAGCTACAAAGTTGAAGGTTACATGAAAGTTATGCGTTGATGAGAGTTCCTCTGCGAATCTGGCTGTTCCCAAGTTACAAATAGTTTCGTCATCGTACATGACATTTCCGTTTGTATTGGTTTCACTGTATGCCTTTTTATATCCTGTAAAATTAATTCGGGTTTATTTTTAAATACAAATTCAATAAACTATTAAAAACACTTTAAACTTAATTTCAGATTAAGATTTATTAACATCTCTGAAATTCTAAAATAATATTATTGTCGGACAATATTGATGGCTACATGCTAACTTACCTGCACTTAAACTGAAAGCTGCCCCCAACACTCCATCATCATCGGATGATAAAACTAAATATTAGCTTCTGAATGTGTAGATAAAAAGACAAATAGTTCAAATACTCGGCCAAGACAACATAGTATTAATTATCACCAGCCTGTTTCGGAAATCACTTAACCTTTACGTGAATCAAACCTTATCAGTACACACGTCGTATATTCTGTTTTCGGTGCCATTTTGTAAGGAACAAATGAAAACATATTCTACAAGACAACCTCAAAGATAATATTATAGGATTGTCCGTTAAATGAAGGCTTGTAATATATATGTATTATAACTTGTGAATGGCTGTTAAATACTAATAAGGTTGTCGATAACACCTTGGCCTTATGAATGATCTCAGTTAGTAATTAGTAGAGAGTAGAATGGACTAAGTAGGCCCTAACGACAACCGTTCAGTATGAACTGTTTACGTATTTGCCCGTTTGCTATTCTTTCAATACTGGTGACTCCGAAACAATCACCAGATGATCATCGTTTTTGATAATTGAAGTTCTCAATATACCTGAAGATTTCAAACCGAATCCAAGTCTTGACTGGTATGATTTGGTTCCATAATAAACATGGGTTGACTTCTGTTGTAAGCAACTATGTCTGCTCTTATAAACCACTTCTTTCGGGACACTACCTGGAGACAGCTGCAATATTTTTCTTACTCCCTTCAGTCCCGGATCCACACCCCCAGCACTTCCAACTCCTCCTTCAGGATTAGCTGATAATAAATTGTAGCCAATCCCAACAAAGTCTATCCCTGGACTATATGCATAAACAAGGTGGCCTACAAGCACCAATAATGTCAATCCGAATAGCTAAAATGAAAACATTCAGTTGAACATGGAATGCAACTTATATTTAACAATGACATTGATTGAACCGTATGTTAGTCTTGAATAGACAAAGTTTAGTGTCGAGTGAACCTACCTCCCTCCCTTCCCCTCCCCCTCTCTCTCTCTCTAGAAAATATTATCACAATATATCAATATATGCATATACTATACTGATTTACACTCTGACAGATATATAAATACAGTAAACCTGCAGGGAACTCAAAATCATGCTACATACCCCCCCCCCCTACTCAAACCTATGTATTTGATTTATTACAACTCTTGACCAAACCCACAAAAAAACAACTAACCGGCATGGTGCCATACAAAAAGTAGTCTGTGAATAAAACGAATCAGATTAAATTTGAGTATTCAATATAGTTTTGAAAATGCCACCTGTTTATCAGTGATAAGTTGACACGGTGTGGCACGATATGAATGTTACGTGTACTATTATAACAAACTTACGGACAAGAATGACCAAGCACATAGACTATTGCAAACATTAAACAAACGCATATATCAAATCAAGCGCAAGAATCCTGGGTCCAGACCGTAGGCGTCCACTGGTTGTACAGTCTCAGTCCCAAATTACGACAATGTGACATTAAAGAGTTAGTTGCCAGGTCATAGAATAAATGTCCCATGAGTGTCACAATCTAACTTTGGTAACGTTTGTTGCTGTTTCTCCAGCTCCTGGTATTAACTTTTTTATTTCAGGTTGACGGATTTCATATGGTAACCATATACAGTAGGCAACAACAGATGGTTCATCCCATGTGCGTTTGTTAATGCAGGTCCACTGTCCAACTATACTGCCTTAGTTCAATCAATCTTTCATCATTTCTGTTTAATATCCTGTGAAAGGTACCAAGATTTGTGGGTTTTAAACATGCATTGACAAGAATTTGCAGTTATGTTCTGTTTTGGATAATTCGTATATATTGCTTTCAAATTCACTCATTATTGGTTAGACTGAAATGTTCACTCTTTATTGAACAGGTTCGGCATAATTTACCAAATCTGGATTCATTATTTAAAAAATTATGAACAAGCGGTTGCCATACAAGGCACATTTTTCAGCGAGATTTTACAGCAGGTATTTTGTAGGTTCATTTTTTGGGGCACCGATTCAAAATTTGTCGCGAAAAAATAATACAGCACACCCCTACCCCCTTATGTTGTGGAGCAATTTTATTTTAATAAATCGCTTGTACCTGGATTCTTGACAGAACACCAGTGAAACCCCACAAGGTTAGACAGACCACCTACGAATCCCTTTTTAAGCATGAAGTATTCCAGTGAGAAGGACTCAGAAATGACTGAGGATGTTCATGAAAATATAAGATTAGCTGAAGATGACACTAGACCTTATGATTTTGGTGATACAGATGAGACCAAGTTCAAGAAATAGAAAATGATGGCCTAGTTTTAAGGTAAGTAACAATCCTGTAGAATTAGGTGGTAGTGAAATGCACTATTGTATGAAATTTGACCAAAACTGTCCGACAAAAAGGCCACTCCCCGTACGCAAATATTGGAAATGTCAATGTAATGCAAAAGACTTTGATAAAATTTAATATTCTGTGTCCTTTTCGATATAAGAGTGTTTCGGAACCCTTCCTCCTCGATCATGGTCGTGATTGTACGATAAATCACGGGGGGGGGGGGGCGTGGTTTTGATTCCCCGGCTGTCCGTGACGAGGAATAGGTTCGCCTTTCCAATCTATAGTAATCAGACTGTAGTTGTTATGTCTCTAAGGTCTAAGGCGTTAAAGCTGTGACTTTTTAATGACATCCACCACTATTGTCCAGGTTGGTGTATTGAATAGTGACGGCTGTAATAAAGAGTCAATGTTACTCCGATCATTTTTAGCTGAAATTGAAGTTCAACAAAAAGCTTACAAAAATTGGGGTTCGTGATAAAGGTTACTTATATCGTTCGTGACCATTGTTACACAATTGATGATATATCATTGAATAGCCTCATGAAATCAATTAGCAATATATGTTACAGAATGCCAGATGCTAGAGATGCGGCATGCCATCTTGGCAGGTGATATCAACACCCCTGGTGTTCTTGGTAGAATTCCTTATGTCATTATGTAACCTTAACTAAGCTAACTTTAGTGAATGATAAACCTGATATGATACATAAGACAGGTGTCTAATGAGCCCCTTTGTCTTGACGGGTTTTATAAACCCACTAACAGAAACGAATGGCCAGTCAGGTCCAGGAGGCCATGCTAGGCGGGCGCCTACATGAAGGTACCTATTGGATACTAGAGAGGTCCAGTCAGGGCTAGGAGTTAGGTCCGGCCAGGACTGAGCGAAGGCCATGGGCGCCTTGGCACGAGACGAGACGAGAGCTTCTGGAGTTAGCACGCTCGTGCTAAGCCAAGCTAATTAAGTCATGACTCCTTCCATATAGTTAGTTCTACGGTCGTTTACATTATGATGTTTGTACCTGATATTGTAAGAAGCAGAATAAAAGTATTATTAGAAGTATACACCAGTGTTGTCATCCAAGAACCTGATTAAAGAACATATACTGTCACACCATCTCATGTTGCCAGAGTTTTATAGTGTGGTAGTGTGGGACTCCCTTGTTGTGTTTCCTTCGTGATCGTTAATAAAACTACAGTTGGGTTGTACAGCTTTATTATTCCTCGTTCTTAATAAAGTATAGATAACGGCATATTCCTGAAGCAATGGCCCGAGAAATCCCCTCTGATTACCTCTAATCTAACGGAACACTGCGAGGAGTATGAGATAACGGGTGGGTTTTTTTAATGCTTTATACTAATCTACATCTAATCTGATTCACTTCCGGTTAATCTTAAGCCTACTTCACATGGACATCCTGTCGACCTATTTTTACTGACGAATGACATGCCTCCCCAACACTCTGCAGAACACCCGAAACATGTAGAAAAGAAAGAATGCAAGGCTATAATTGCGTCTAAAAGAGCTAATTGTAACTGTGTTAATAACAAACGAGAACTGTATTAGTCCGGTGGCTGAAGGAGGGGGGGGGGGGGGTGGAATCGCCACCCGAGCTGTGAATTTATGAGACCATTTTTTTCTAGACCAGTTTTTTGTGTAGATTCCGAATCTGGGGTGTGATCAGTTGATTAACGGGGCGTTTTCAAGATAAATGGGTCAAATGTCTACAATGAGCGTTTATGATTTATGATTCACTGGACAACTGTTTTGATTTGTGGGGTGATGGGGGTGGCAGGTGTAGGTGTGCGTGTGTGGAGAGGGTGGTCATGTTGACATAATGATGATCATGTTATATATCAATAAAACATAAATTTCTCGGACTGCCCATCTGTATATAAGTATTTATGATGCTCATGGACAACTGTTTGAATTATAATTGGGCATTGAGCTTAAAGTAGTATCTCGTTAGCGTTTTCGTTCAAAATATTAAATAATAATGGTTCTTTTAAAAAGATGTGGGAATGTAAATCAAAAACACAGGAACTTAGAGATATGTTTAGTTATTAGATTATCCATAGTCTTCATCAGAAGATTTTAAAATCAAAAGTTCATATGATTGAGATAAATAACATTTGTAAAGAAGACCCACCCCCAATAATGATATGTAGCTCAGACAAAACACAATAATGGACAAATAACATGAGTTCCAATTATTATTTTTTATACATACTCAAATTGGTATATTTCCCACGAGCTTCGCTACAGGTTCTATGTGTTGGGTTGATGTTATACAAACGGCGGACATTTTGTTTGTCAATTTTGGTACGATTTTCACGAAATTTGAACTCAACCTAGATTACCCTGTAACGGCATTATAAGCTAATAAAGGCGATTTTCTTAAAATCAGGGGTCATAATTTTGGAAGCTACAATCTGATATGCGCAAATATTGAACGAAACCAAGATCTGTAGGTTATAAACATGTATTTCAAGTTACATCAAAATGGAATAAACATTGTGACCTCTATAGGGTCCACAACCTAGATATACCATATTTTCACACTATTCGCGTGCAAACGGCGCCCATTCTGTTTGTCAATTTTGGTCCGAATTTCATGAAATTCGAACTCAACCTAGGTTACCCTGTAACGGTGATATAATCAAACGTTTCGTTAAATCAGGTAATAAGTGTGACCTCCAGAGGGACCATAAGCTAATAGAGGCGATTTTTCGTGAAATCAGGGGCCATAATATGCGCAAATATGGAATGGAAACAAGATCTTTAGGTTATAAACATGTATTTCAGGATTTATCAAAATCGAATTAAAATTGTGACCTCTTTAGGGTCCACAACATATAATCAAACGTTTTTTTTTTAAATCGGATAATAATTTTGACCTCCAGAGGGACCACAAGCTAAAAAGGACGATTTGTCGGACAATCAGGGTCCATAATTCAGGAAGTTACAATCCGATGGGCGAAAATATCGAAAGGAACCATGATCTCTGGGTAATAAACATACATGTCAAGCTTCATCAAAATCGGTTCAAAATTGTGACCTCTATAGGTTCCACAAGCTAAAAACATGATTTTTCGTACACTCAGGGTCAGGGGTCATAATCCATGAAGTTTCGATCCGATACATGCCAATATCGAAAGCAGCCGAGATCTTATGGGGATAAACTTATATATCAAGTTTCGTCAAAATCGGATAAGAATTGTGACCTGTAGAGAGTCCACAAACAAATTGTGGACGGACGGACGTCCGGATGGACAGGGGCGACGGCATAATACGTCCACGTGAAAATGTGGGCGTATAAAAATGGATAACGAGACGTCGTTTATCGGAGCAGTAATATTGGAATCTAATGTGAGCACTTCAAGGTCTGGTAACTTCGTAGAGAAACTAATTTGTTTGGCAGGTATTTTTATCTGAATCTGATGAAACTTAACATGTATGTTTAAATCCCAAAGATCACAGTCCTTTTTCGGCATGCTGTCCGGGCAAAATTCCCCATATAACGTATCCCAGTGTTCATTAGCCCAGTTTAGGAGCAGAACAGCAGGACGTAAAATCCCATTTCATTTCATTTTCGATATTTTTGCGCATGTCAGATTTTAACTTTGTGGTTTATGATCCCTGAGTGTACGTAAAATTACGTTTTTTAGCTTGTGGACCCTCTAGATGTTACAGTAGAAAGTAAAATGGGGAAAACTAAAGAACGTGGCGATGTTATCAACGATAAGCATAGGCCTCCTGATGCACGACATCCACCACGACTTGTAGTTAGCTGGAAGGTAACGTGGACATTCTGGTCGTTAATCATAACCAAATAATCTCCGCGATCCGTGGGTTCGAATTCGGATACCTTTTCGTTTTGATGGTGCGACATTTATTTAATTTATGTAAAAGAAGACTGGATTAAACAGCTTTATTTTCGAGTTTAAAACAATTATTATTGTCATCGAGTCCATCGTTAAACCATTTATCCAATTAAAGATGAACCTGATTTGGCATAATAACAAAAATGTAATTTGTGCAGATGGCTTCCTCCATCATCAAAAGGGTGAGCTCCTGTAACCTTGTCTTTGCCGAAAGGGTAATCAGTCCACACTATATATTCTTCCCTCACTGCCATACCCTTTACTCGTTGACATTCTCGGGTATATTTAAACAAAATAAAGGGCTTTTCTATTGGTAGCAGGATTTCATGGGTTGGTAAACTATCCTGTCTGAAATTATGAATGATAATAATTAGCTTAAACTTCCCTACATCGCCATATACAGACGGGTAACTGGTAGGGGTAGCATACCAGTCTGATTAGGAGATTGGCGGAAGGGATATGGTATTGGTTACATCACGGATGATGGGGCGATGTGCGGAAGGGATATGTTCTGGGTAACGTCACGGTCTGACAGCGAGATGGGCGGAAAGGATATGTTCTTCGTAACGTCACGGTCTGACAGGGAGATGTGTGGAAGGGATATGTTCTGGGTAACGTCACGGTCTGTCAGGGAGATGGGCGGAAAGGATATGACCTTTAATGTTTACTTATGTCATAGTAATGTATTTACTACAATTATATTGTCAATGGAATGTTTAACCCACGGCAGAGAATTGGTCCCGTGTTGGTATCTTATTTGTATTTATAGTCGAATAATTTACCCTATGAGTGTGATGAGATGATGGTAATTTATCGTTATCTATTTTTTTTATTAGCAATTTGTAAAATCAAACAATGTAGAATCCTCCTTTAGAAACTTCTGTAACTATGGAAATTTCTAGCAAACATAACAAATTCACGAAACAACGTTTGGAAATGATTGGTAGATTATAAATGGTTTTAAGAAAGTTCTAAAAAAATTTATTTAAAAAATCTATCCAAGTCAGACAAAAGCAGTCCGAGGGAGAACTTAAGGAAAACTTTCTTTACACTTGGTAAAATACATATGAATGTACAGATCTATATTTCGTTTCGTTTTTTATACTTTCGATGGCCTACACTACATGAAGATCTGACCAGTTGTTTATTTTTTTTTACTCCCGTCTTTTGACCCTGATTAATCAACCAGCAAAAGTACGCCGTAACAGACTGTTTCACATCATCCAGAACACGTCAATGAAAACAACTCTTCTAGATCCTAGTGTAGTAAAGACAAGTCAAACGAAAGTTTGAACTATACAAAACGAAACGAAATAGGATAAGTGTTGAGCAATGACAGAAAACTGGTACTGTTTTGTTATTCCACTGTTATTTGTAATTGTATACTTACCTACAACAATAATCTATTCTTGTATCTGCACCATACTCACCATCTGGTAATGTTCCGTGCTTTGAATTATGATTGCTTCTGTTTTGATCATCCCAGAAGATGGAGCCTGTTTGGAAACCTATGGAGAATGGAAAACATACAAATATCTATCAGATTGTGTATGTATGTATATGAAATAATGCTTTGTACTTAAATTGTAGGAGATAGTCACACGTTGTTCGCGAGTTTAAGGCTGTGGTTGTACATATAATAATTGTACTGGATCAGATTATCCCCGCTACTAAATATAGAGGATTCGATTCATATACTATCAACAGAACTATGAACAGGTATTCTATAACATCTCATATTTTCTCGCTCTATAAACATCCTTGATGAACCAGGAAATTGCGTTGCCACAGGAGACAAGCGTAAATTGACAGGTGATGTGGTCAGATAAAAATATGTGGGATGGAACTGAAATAACGACGCTTTTTCTGGCCCATGTTGTATTTAAGACATTTTTAATATTACTTTCTCAGCATATTTTATCCACTTTTACCTTATTATACATCCCAACAAAGCGTTTATGTAATAATTTACCTCTAGGGCAGTTGCCATATTTGAGAATACAGTAATCTCCAGCCGGTCAATCACTATCAAATTCAGTTATTTTATTGTCTCCCTTCATACAGAACTCCGAGTTGATACTTTGACCTTTGGAACCTGAAAATGTTAGAAATAAGTAGTTAAAAGTGTGGATCTTACGTGTCAGGTCTACCTCTATTTGTAGTATATGTGTGTAGTTGCAGTGTATGTTGACTGTGTAGTTGTAGTACATATAAATGCTATAATTGTAATTGACTGTGTAGTTGTAGTAGAGGTGTACAGTTGTAGTATAGGTGTAGTTGTAGTATATGTATAGTTGTAGTATAGGTGTAGTACAGGACATTATCCATCCTATGCTTTAATTATAGTTTCACATTTTGACATCTATTGTTTATCAAAACGGGACAGGCGTCATCCATACCACCATACCGTTTGACGTATATTAAGATCTTTGTTGATAAGGTACAGGTAGAGATCATGTACACTGTTTAAAATATGAATATTAAGATCTTTGAATCCTTTGTTTATTAGAAACGGATTGGGATGATTCATGTCGACATACCTTTTAAAGTATATTAAGATTTCTGTTGATAAGGTGCAGACAGAGATCATGCACACCGTTTAAGATATGACCAGGGATCATGCATACAATTTAAAGAAACATTAGTTAAGAGTTTAATAAAGAGTTGATCATTCTTGCTATAATAATTCAAAAACATATGATAAAAAAAGAAAATAGTGAAAATTTCAGTCAAATTATTTTATTCTGAACGGAGTTATCAGTGTTGGAAGTTTGGACAAGAAATGGGTACAAATTGCTGCGACACCTTAACGGCAATTGTCGATCGTTTGATTGACAGACGATAACTCCTCCCACATATTCTTGATTATCCAGTAACGTGCTCAATAGTAATAGTCCTCTCGCTTGGCAGGCCTTTCATCGTCAGTTTAAGTACTTCCGGTAGCGCACGTCACCGAGTAACAGTAAACGTTATCATGGTCAGCCATTTCTGATTTAATTACATAGAAGGACGACTGTTTAAATCCGAGCTGTATCCAAGCCATCCGTGGGTCTACAGAGTTAATTTTGTGCTTGTTGTCTAAACGAAGGTCTAATTAATCATTTCTATAACATCTGAAGTCTAAATAAAGACTTTCAATATGTTGATTTAGCTCTTGCATAATGCATGTTTAAGATATGAATATTAAGATCTTTGTTAATATATAATATATCTGGGTCCGTATTCAAAGGTTTTCTAAAAGTTAAGTAAAAATACTTAATTTTTCCACTTAACCAAGTGTCTTACCTTAAATCGGTATTCAAAGGTTGTATTTTACACATACTTGGCTATGTGAAAACTTAACTGCACACTTAAATTATGGAATACTCCCATTCGCCAAAAAGCATGAATTTTTTTATTTATGGAAAACCCTCCACTGCCAAAAATCACGAATTACTGACATTGCCAGCTGGTTATGCCCCCTTAAGAGCATCGCTATATTCTATTAAATTCTTAGTTTACATAACCAGGAAAATGTTTGTCGAAATATTATATTGTAACCCATGAAAATAGTATGATTATAATTTAAGATAAATTATGATAGTGTGGATCCTTTGCCAGAACAGCTGTTTTTATAGACTTTTTTTTAAAAAATAAAATCCATTCAAATAGATTACAATAAATAGTGGTAGTATAATAATGGATATTGTAAGCTTTAATTTTTTAACAATATAACACGAATAGAAAACAACATATTATTAGCAATACACAATGACCCTTGCCTTCTAAGTTAGACTGGACAAATTATACAGTGTTGTTTGTTAATCTATCATTTGAGAAATTCATAGATATTGTGTAAGTACCTACACTTTAGATTTTGACAGGTCTGGAATTGACGGTACATTGTGTGTACGAAATATTCATGCTTCATTATATTTTACCTAAATAAATACTACCGATTATGTATATATGGGAATGAGTTGTAAAAATTAGATCATGCCTTGCTACTAGCGGTAGTATAAATAATTTCCGAAATCTATAAAGCAAAGTCTCCACAAATGAATTTAACTATATTTTATGACAGCCATGGAAACATACAAACATAACATGATAAATGATCGGGACAAGATATCCTTAACTACATCGGTTGTAATAACCTTATACTCTATTATGGCACTACAACATCAAAGTTGACGACGAAAAAATAAATTGGAGGTCAGCTACCCTCGGCGACATTGTCTTTGTTTTAATCTGAATTCCCTATCTTTTAAAATCGCCATTACGGGACTGCTTCTACAGCATTAAGAGAAGTCATTATAATCTCACTTAACTTTAAGGTACCTCCCATAGGTCACTTAAAGTTAAGTGGATATTTCTCACTTAAACTGCCCTTTGAATACCACTTGAAGACTAACACTTAAAAGTTAAGGCAGCTAAACTTTAAGGGAAAATTTGATACTTAACAGTGCCTTTGAATACCACTTGCCCTTAACTCACAGGAAGTTACGTATATTTAAGTGAAAGCTAGTAGTTAAGTGACTATCTTAGACTTAAGATATCCTTTGAATACGGACCCTGAAGTTGAAGAACATTACCTGCTATATGGTTAGGATTAGACCACTCGTTCTTATTTTTGAGTTCAATTTGTGGAGGCATATGTCTACGACGATTGTAGTCGTCTTGATATCTCGATCCTTCATGCCAAGTGACTCTACCGCCTGGGCATCCAGATGTTGTTTTTATAAGACCATATGTTCCAGCTGGCCACGTCAGAGGTATCCGTAGCGGAGGATCTATCAATAGAAAATAAATATAAGTAGAGGTAGTTTTTCTAAGACCATGCTCCCGATGAGTCGTACAAGCTAGTTTAACAAAGTAAAATAACCAATAAAGAGAACAGTTTTGCTTCAGCAGAATACAAACTCAGTCTGAATTAATTCAGTTTCAACAGTCTTTAATTTATATGTAAGTTACATTGAGTTAGGTTCTGATAAGTTTTAAAAAGTTTAAATGCTAACCTGTGTGTTGTACAAATAGTTTGTATTTAGCATAACCAGCCAAGGCCTTTACCAGGTTGGTTTGTTTATTATGCAAAGAAGTCGTTGGATGGCCTCCACAGGCTCTCGCGACGTCAATTCCTCCCCAATAATTAACATCCAGAGCTTCTGCGATTGTCTTGATTTTAAGACCAATTGGTTCTGGTTGACTGGTGGTTCCACCTTTAAGAGTTGACTGATAGGTTCCAAATCGAAGCTTATAGGCACTACTCGCTTTAAAGGCTTTGAAATCTACACTCAGAAATCCGGCAATCTTCAATCCAAACCCTCCCTAAAATGAAAAATCACAAATGTGGACGACTGTAAACCCTTGCTCCCATCGCGATGAATGTAAGGATTCTAAAATAGCTTTATATAGAAGTATTGGCGGACTAGTATTTTTACATTCCCGCATAATACGGTTGTGTACCAAGGACAGGGATACTTCTCGTAATGTAAGCAAATTTCTGTTCTTAATTATGTCTGGTAAATGGTACGACTAACAGCCAATACCTAATTGAGCTCCAAATATGTTAACATAAGGATACGCCATGACTCTTAATTACATTATATTATTACATCAACATTACTGTGGCGTCAAACTACACGTCGGCCCGTCTGTTAACATTCTGTTGTGAACGCGGCAGAGGATTTGGTGAAAAGTTTTGTGGTCGTGAGAGAACAAAACCTATCGGTATTCTGTGACGTATTGTAATAAAATTACATGTATATTCAATTTTCCGAAAAACGCATGAACGCGAGAGACCCTTAAGGTTTGAAGCTGGTTCCGTTCATACGGTCCTCAACCCTATCGAAATTCAGCGTTCCACGACGTTTCGTTTTGAGCGAAATCTTTATAATTGCGATAGATGCTAGAGGGGATCCTTTTGGTAGTTGGTGTGACCCTGTGTATATTCATCATTCCACGATTGACTGTGGTCTGTTCGGTTTGAAGGGAACCCTTTTGATATTTAGATATCCACGACATTCAGTACAGGGGTTATGTCCCCTTTGCCGAAACCAGGGGAGGGGTCGTTATCTCATGACCACAGTGTTTTACACCAAACTTTAAAAAAGAATCTCGCTTTGAATTCTAAAACATAATAGGAATTGGTCTTCACTTACACTTTTCTGCACGTGATTTATAAATTCTGTCATAGAAGACTCATATCTTTTTATCGCTTTTGTACCAAAATCAACTTCCGTAATCACATGCTGTAAGATAAATACGATTTACTCTATGTATGCTTTCTTTTCATAAATTACTCTTATTAGTATGTATGCTTTCAATAAATATAATTACAGGATTATGAAATCCGTAAATACAATTATAAGATTATGATTATGGTAAAAACAGTTATAAGTTTATGATGTAAGTAACTTCCTATCAATAACTACAATTATAAGTTTATAGTAGTAGTAGTTTAATAACTTGAAATAAAGCAACAGTAAGGTGGATGGCACGCCATCTACAAACTAAATACATCGTTCTATCAGAGGTGGACGACAATAGTTGCACTTCAAATACCCGGTACTATTTTCGTGCATCAAGCCACTTTGCTGATAATACAAAAAAGAACAAACCGTTCCCCAGTTGTCCAGGAACTTCATGTAAGCTGCAGTGTTATATGATGCAGGAAGGGAACACAGAGCCGCTGCAAAGTTCGTGGTAACATGAAGGGTGTGATGTGAAGCGAGCTCCTCGGTGAATCTGGCTGTTCCCAAGTTACAAATAGTTTCATCATCAAAGATAATGTTTCCACCTTTATTGGTTTCACTGTATGCTCTTTTATATCCTGTAATATTAAGTTTAGAACTTTAAAGCCATGTTTGCTTAAAATTCAAAATAATAATACCATGAGGCAATATTGTCATTAATAAAAATAATCATATCATGATTACAAAATATTTAGTTCCTTATGACTTTAAGGTATTTTCTCGTTGGTCACATACATCTATTTTGAAAGCAATGAGATTTCAATGCTGACTTGAATTTTTTTGAGATTTCAATGCTGACTTAATTTTTTCCAGATTTCAATGCTGACTTGAATGTTTCGGTTCATTTGGATTGTCTAATTTTAATTGGTGGTTGATTCCCGAGGTACTGTGCTGCAAACACAAAGGCACTTTTGCTGAAGTCGATTTGTATAGGTGTGACAAGAAAGTCTTTTGAAGAAAGAACGAAGTTCTCTGGCGGATTCATTGTGTTTAAGCCAATATAATTTTGAAAGTAAAGGTGTTTGGTGCTCGGGTTTACAGGTTATACTAACGAATCTTACAACTGTGAGCTTTGCCTTGATCAATTTGTGTTGAAGATACAACTGTGAGCAGCCCACTAATTCGAACGAACGCTGAACAATTTGAAATGTATGAGACCAGCTTACTTACCTGCACTTAAACTAAAAGCTGCAGCCTCAACTCAAGTATTCCCTTTTCCTACAAAGAGTATTAAAAATAATATTAATTTTAAAGAAGAATTATCCTCTAAACAAATAGATTTTATGTAATACAGCTTAACATTACTTCTCGTATGTCTGTCGTGAACCTACATGGTCTCTGTCATTCGTGACATGACTTCCGGGTCATTCCTGTTTGTTTTGTGTGGTGTTGTCCACTTGTACTTACTTACAGCAGTGTTTTAAACAGAACATGCATGCTATACTGTACATTAAGGAATTGTGAACAAATCAGAAAGGCGGTTTTATGTTTTTAAGAAACGGAATTAAGGTATGGTTTACCGTCTGTGACGACACCAGACACATGGATTTGAGCAGTGAATACAATATACCCAACGAATCTCAAAGGCGTTTTTCTGTTTTAAGAGAAAAATAACCGACTTAGTATGTTGTTGTAAGAAAGCAATGACCAACTGATCTTGTTGTGAGAAAACAATGACCAACTGATCATCTTGTTCGATAATTACCACCATACCTGATGCAGTTACACCAACACCCAGTCTCGACTGGTATGATTTGGTTCCATAATAAACATGTGTTGACCTCTGCTGTAAACAACTTTGTCTCTTCTTATAAGCAACTTCTTTCGGGACGTCACCTGAAGACAACTGGAATATTTTTCTTACGCCGTTAACTCCTGGGTCCACGCCACCAGCAGCGCCAACTCCTCCTTCTGGATTAGCTTTCAATAAATTGTAACCAGTCCCGACAAAGTGTATCCCCGGACTATATCCGTGAACAAGATGGCCGACCAGCACCAATAACGTCAATCCCAATACCTAAAATTGAGAAATTCCAGTACATGGAGAGCTACCGATGGAGTCCGTGCCGTCTACAATAAGCAATAATCTATCATAATAATGTCTGTATGTTTTATAATTATCGAGATTGATCTAGCATGTGCGTCAAGAATTACATATGTAATAATTAAAGGCTGCGTAGTTTTAATTACAAAGTGCGTGGTTTTAACATCAGTTACAAGGTGCGTGGTTTTAACAACAGTTACAAGGTGCGTGGTTTTAATGTCTGTTACAAGGTTTGTGGTTTCAATTGAAGACCATGAGTAAAGGGAAGGGAGATGGAAGTTTAACTTCTACTCGACACGAACTATGTCATATCGGGACTAAACATATGTTCAATTTTATTTCAATATTTCGCTGTGGAAGGAAACCGTGGGCCCAAGGAAAAGCAACTAAATTGGAAAGGCCACCTTACTCCTTGTCACGAACCAGCGGGTATTCGAAACCACGCCACTTGATTGGTGACACCAAACCCTGAACTAAATGCAACAACATTATGAAGAAAACTTACATGCATGATGACAGACCAACTACTCCATGAATAAAACGGAACAGGTTAATCTTTAAATATATTTCTGATAAGTATATATGTTATCATTCATCAACGTGACTAATCAAACCTTCACAAAATCCGTGTTAGGACACAACAGATTAAGAATTGGGTCTTGTGCACTGAGTTATGTACTGCAACATAAATGTATGTTTGCTCTCAGACGGACACACCTACAATTACATATAAAACTGATGTATTAGAGCCCTTGACCAAACCAAAAAAGTAAGATTATTAAGAGAACTTACATGCATGGTGCCAGACAATCAACTATGTTAGAAATAAAACGGACAGTAAGATAAGGTAACAGTAACCTATAGAGTAGAGTTTTATTGGTACATTTACGTATGCTTATCAGCGATTTTCTCACATAGATCGGCACGATTCTATAATCAATGGACGTCCTTGATAGCATATATCGGCACGATTCTATAATCAATGGACGTCCTTGATAGCATATATCTTTCCACTAACCATATAAGGTGAGTTTCAAAGGTTGGCTTAATTATCTAATCTCCCTAATTATTAACATCGTATTTGACCAATTAGACAATTGGAGGTTCAAAACACAAAGCTACAAAACTATCATACTTGTAAGAATTCGTCTGACAGCAGACAGATTCTGAGGGGAAAAGATGTAGCAATTTCTATCAACAGACTCACCCAAGCGATTCTGGCTGCCTAGGGTTTGAGAATGACTTTAGTAATGTAATGTATACTATGCTTGTATCTATGTATCCAGCTATGATATATAAAATGTAGAAAACGAACTGTTGCATTGTCATTCGTGGTAAGACACACGTCTTAACTGACTGAGATAGACCAGAAGAATTAAATTCACAAAGCGAAGGGGAAGCAAAGACAACCAGAAATAATTCTAGACAATCAAGAGCTGCTCTAAAATAAGACAAATGCATGGGGTAAAAGCTTAGGTTTAGAAAAGACTGTGCACCTTTGTGTAAACAAATTGACTCGATAAGAAAATGCATTCCACAGTCTTTCGTCTAGATTTTGCACGTTTACGTAATCCAAAGTGTGGAAACCGATTCGAACGCTTTCACACCATTATGTATTTCTCTGCTTCACCCGACTACATCATCCGACGGTTCCAGCGTGTACAGAATGCACCAGTCAGATTGCTTACAGGCACAAAGAACTTCGACCACACCACATCGCACATGTCCGTGTCAAACTTCACTGGCTCCCCGTGTCATGCAGGATATGATACAAGATCCTCCTACTTGTCTTCCAGTGCATCAGCAACCAGACTCACCAGTATCTCGCCCATTTCGTCACCAGTTACAACCCAATCCGACCTCTCCGGTTATCTGAAATCCGTCTTCTGTATGTGCAACCATCCGAATCCCGTACCTTTGGAGACCGCTCTTTCATGATTGATGGCCCTACTGATGAATTTTTCCATGCACTTGTCTTCCAGTTTTCTGGAACTAGCGCAATAGAAGTATTTTCATGTATCTATGTATGGTTTCGGTCTTCCGCCACGTGTTTCTGTATGATCGTCGCAGTTCCAAAGAAGCAACTATAGCATTACACGGGGTTTACAAATGTCAACACGAATAAAAAAAATCAAAATAACTTACTACTACATAAATGTAGTATGGAACAGAAGAATTTCTATGGAAAAGGGGTTTTGACTGTATGTGTATGTCACCGAGGTGAGATATCGCAGACAAAATTTTTGACTCCCGTATTTGTCAATTTATAGTTGTCTTGTCCACGAGAACCGTCTTCAATGAAACGGTGTATAAATTTGCTACTTGATGGTTTGTCCGTTGTTTGGTTTTACTATTTAATTTATGGGATTCGAGTTTATATTTTACATAGTTTTAAAAAAGAATTTATGGGTTGTGGTGGATAGATGTTTCTATTGTAGTTACAGTGTATACTGATGAGGTTTTAGTGTTGTTTTTGTAGAAACAAGGATTTGATTCTTATGTTTGGTGGCATTTATTTTTTGTTCATAAGGAGTTACTTTTCCACTAGGAGGGTATGTCGTATATTTCACTTTGGGTTTGTTTATACATTTTCTAATTGATAAAACCATTTGAGATTGGGGATCAGGTAATACAACTGGTTTACCAATGGTGATGTGAAAAGTCGTAGCATGGCGGGATAACAGGGTAGAGCAGGGATCGTCCGTACGGTAAGAAGACCCACACATACCCGTCCTACATGGCTTTAATCTTTACAATGTAATGTTTATTGGTAGGTTAATGAAATCATTATGTGCCATTAAAAGTCAAGGCAGAGATAATCATTCAAATGTAGTTGCTGCTAAACTTTTTTTTCCATTTTTAACTAAACTGCACTGTTAAAAACATCTGTTTTTAAATCCATATTTCTTGTTATTTGAAGGAAATTATCCGTATCGGTTGTTTAGCAGCGTTTCTGCCTTTGGACACAAGTGTCTGTATACTTATCTACTTATCAACTGATATAATCTGCTAAATAACAATATAAATAGTATATTAAACAAAAGAGCTGTAATATTCCACAGGTACTTGTGTATTAACGACACTGTTCTGTTAACTCACAAAATTTTACTGTTGCATTCAGTTCACGCATGCGCGTCGACAGTCTTTACAATATGACAGTGAATGGATGAGGGTGTGTCGGTGAAAAGAGGAGGGAACTGAAGAGAAGAGTAGGACATGAAGGTAATTCTGTCCAATAAAATGTATCGGTGTAAAGTTTGTGGTCGGCAGTGTGGATCTGTCAGAATTTATTGTCATCACCAGGCCCGTCTTCAATTACAGATGACATGAACCCAGTCCTCAATGTTACGGAAGATGTAGATCATTCTCAAACAATTATATAGAAACGGTTAGTTTGTCAGATGATTTTCGGAATGATCTCATTTTAAACTTTGCTTTGTTTTTATTAAAACTACAAGCCAACAATATAATATATTCTTAATGAGACAAGTTTGTTATATTCAATGGGGTTGCTTCTTACAAATATCACTACTAAATTCAGGGTTAAATCAAAGTGTAGTATCACAGTTTTTATAAGAAATGGAAAAAATGATTTACTTTCAAGATTAATCGATTCCAAATCCGGTCCTTTATATAATATATTCTTAATGAGACAAGTTTGTTATATTCAATGGGGTTGCTTCTTACAAAAATCACTACTAAATTCAGTGTTAAATCAAAGTGTAGTATCACAGTTTTTATAAGAAATGGAAAAAATGATTTATTTTTAAGATTAATCGATTCCAAATCCGGTCCTTTATATATTATAAGTCAAAGTTTAGGCATATATCGCCTATTGGAGGAATGTTTCCTTGGGATTTTTGGTGTCGTTATTGCATATATACAAACCATGAAACAATGAATGAACCAAAGATAAATCACGCAATGATAGCAATTATGCTGAAATAATCAAAACACCCAGAGAAAATCCTGATATTTCATCCTACAAAGGTGTCCACAACGAATACGTTTTTAATGAACTGATCCATTTCCATACTGTGTCTGGATTTCCGCCATGTGTTACACCTGACCTTTTTGAAGGTGTTATTTCATATGATTTACAGCTTATTATTAACTATTTTTTTGTTAAACAAAAATGGTTAAAATTGTCTGATCACATCCGAAACTAGGTGAATTTTCATTTTTAAAAAATGATGTCAAAGACAATAAAATAAAACCAAGTACGAACAATCCAAACCATTAGACAAAATTCGAAGTCCTAAAAAGGTCATAAGCAAAATAGTGTAATCAGTAAATGGACTGTTCATCGTGTACGAAATACACAACAAACGGTGGTAACAGGTGTTCGGAAGAGTAAGCTTACCCTGCCTGGCGCGCCACACCCGCCATAGCTGCATCCAAACCACAGGGCTAAATGTCGGTAAAATAGCGAGAGAGAGAGAAATGGGGTTTAACGTCCACTCGACACAACTAGGTCATTTCGGGACTAACATATGGTTTCCTCTCACTGCTAAAGACCCCTACACGCAAGCGGATTATTGAAATAAAATTAAAAACCATATTTTAGTCCCGAAATGATCTAGTTGTGTCGAGTGGACGTTAAAACCCATTTTTCTCTCTCTCTCATTATATCATTTCCTTGACTAAATTTGATTGAGAA
Organism: Patella ulyssiponensis; assembly: GCA_963678685.1. Lineage (NCBI taxonomy): Eukaryota > Metazoa > Mollusca > Gastropoda > Patellidae > Patella > Patella ulyssiponensis. The sequence goes on from OY783225.1 coordinate 3,407,454, forward strand.
TTTTCTGCTTAGGCTAAGGAGCGATAAGCAATTTAATTGGTCAAGACTTTGGAATATAACAACTCTGCTTCTAATTGAGGTAGAATGTTTAAACTTGAGGTAGATGTTCGTTAGGTGAATGTTTTGATTGAGTTCAATGATTAACTTTTCAAGCTGAAGCTAAGTAGAGCTAATCAATTTCATTGGTCGATGCTTTAGGACAAGATGATCTTGATTCTATCTGGTAGAAAGTAATGAAACTTAGTGTATAGTTTGATTGCTCCATACTTTTGAAACAAATAAATATGCGATTATTAGTATGTGTCATCTATTTATTTTGGGATTTCGGCGGGGGACATCAGCCTCACTGTTGGCAAACAGATCTCTGAAGCTCTCTATTACAAGCTCAGACCAAACCACCCTAGACCACCTTATGCCAGGGCTACTATAAAAATCCATAAAAACCCCGTCTGTTGGTGTGTTCTCGAGACTCAGTCTTCTACAATACAGCTCAATACTTATCAAAACTACTTTCCGCACTTGGCACAACAGCATCGCCCTTCAACAAAGATTCAGGTGAATTCTGTGAGAAACTGCGGAATATTCAAAACCCCGGGAGGATGGTCTCATATAATGTTGTAGATTTGTTCACAAATGTACCCAGGGAAGAGACTCCTGTTGCAACAATGCATCAATTCAACATATGACGAATTTTATGAACAGACCAATGGATTACCCATGGGAAGCCCCCTCTCTCCTTTAATTTCAGAAATATTTCTAACTGATTTAGAAGGCGCTGCAAACGTCCACTATAACCCCAACATGCTCTTTTAGGCAAGGGGATGACAGCTTTGTTATTATCAAACAAGATGATCCAGAAACACTGTTACAGCACCTCAACAAGCCACACCCACGTATACAATTCACGATGTAAACTGAAAATAATAACCAACTACCTTTTCTCGATGTTTGTGTATCCAAAACCAACAACTCGATCCGTACCGGTGTCTACAGGAAACCAACCCACACCGACCAATATATTTACTTTAAATCCAATCACCCGAATAGCGTCAAATCGGTCACAATTGCAACTCTGGTGAACCGTGCGAAAAAAGATATGTGATCCTGAGAGCCTCCCCAAGGAAATTGATCATCTCAAACATGTCTTCACAAATTTCAACGGCTATCCGGAGAAGTTTGTAACAAAACACCATTAAAAAGGCCCTGTCGGCAAATGCAGCTAAACCAAAACCCCCGACTGCCCCAGTCAGAATCTTCCTTCCTTTCAACGGCAAAGTCTCCTACCAAATCAAACGGCTACTAATGCAACAGCCAGAAATAGATGTAACTTTCACAAAAAGCAACAGCACCAAAGATATATTAAGAGCTAATGGTAAACAAAATCCAACACAACCAAAGGGATGTGTTTATCAGAGAGTATGCAATTGTGGAATTTCTTAGATCGGCGAGACAAAGAGACATTAAATATAAGGATAGACGACCACAAGTCGAAAGCAGTCACCAACAACTCCGCTGTAGCTGAACACTTGAACTTCAACCCTCGCCACATAGTCCAATGGTCCAACGTTAAATCGCTATGCAAGAACATCAACAACAAGAGAGCGCGCCGATTGCGTGAAGCCATTCAAATACGACGACACAAACCCACGATGAATAGAGATCAAGGATTGTTTCTCCCCAGGGCGTATGACACTCTTATCGCATAATCTAAGGCTAAGCACAACTATTTTTAATTAAATCATATTCAATACTTAACAATAGTCAAGTAAAAAAAATTAAGTTTGGAATAATACTACAATTTGTAAAAATGATAATCAATAAAATACCATCTATTTTGATTTTATTTTTATTTTATTTTATTTCTACTTTTCAGGTCTGCCGTTATTGTAATTTAAAGCACTCAGTAGTTCTAATCCTGTTCTGAGGGTTTTTTGAATATCAGTACAATCACTCGCATGATCATGCATATATCAATTATTTTTCGTCATAATACAATCAAATCTCATCTTGGGATGTTGTCATTATTAAAACCAGATCAAATCGTTGTATATACTCCACAACAATCAATTCATTAATCATTTGTGTTTATTTCAGTGAAAGGGGTGGTTGATAGCATTTGATCAAATTCCATTTTCTTAGAACGTTTGTCATTATTAAAACCTACATATCATTGTATATACTCCACAACAAATTACCTATTATTCAATTAGTCAGTTTGTTTTTATTTTCAGTTAAGTGGTATTATTGAATGATGTAAATAGCGTTTCAAATGTATAATCCTTAATTAAATTAGATTCCTGTTAGGTACGTGCAAATTAAGGGAGATCCCTGTTTTGTCAGCATTGAGAATGTATTGTTATGTACATGTATATATTGACTTGTCTTATTTTTTAGATTTTATCATTGCTTGATAACGACTAGAGAAGCCTAGTCGAAACGTCGCTCAGTAATAAGCAGTAATTGTATTCCATAAAATTGTGACCTGTATTCTCTAGTTCAATTCCTAAATGCCATTGAAACAGTTTACAAATTGTCGTGCATGTAAAATATCCCTTGACAGTTGGAATTCGATATAAGAGTAGGAAATAGCGATGCTGCCCGGGCAATATTTCCCTCATAGCACACAGTATGGCGTATGCCCGTCTTCATTAGCCCAATTTAGGAGCAAAACAGTAGGAAGTTTTAAACCCCATTTCATTTTCATTAAAAAATATTCTTCAGTTAGTACTATAATCAACTGGACTGAAGATAATGTAACTGGACTGAAGATGGACTGAAGATAATGTAACTGGACTGAAGATAATGTAACTGCAGTTTCTCCTTCAAGTGGTGGTTCAATGATTCATATCCTATGCTCCCCAAACTACACGCAACAAGACGAAATTACAGCAACTGTCCCATGGCAGAAAATGCCACCACACATTATGGCATTATTAAATGATGAAGAATTCCTTTTAAAAAAAGACGGGTGAGTCTTGATTAATGTCATTTGCAATGAGCTCGAGACCAAAGAAAAAGAGATTTCTCGCACAACATTGCGTGAGATTTCAAGTCAAGTTATAAAACGTTACCCAAGATCATTCGAGAGGTCTATTGATGGAGATAAAATAACAGATAGAATAGGGGAACGTATGATACCTTTAGAATATAAGCGTGATAATTCCAACATAGCTCTTTCTTTAAATAAAGAATCCCTCCCAGTGACTGTGACAGTAACGTCAAATGAAGAAGGGCGTGGGCAAGACACTTTGAAATCTTTGTTTTCTAAGAACATCCAAGATAAAAGATAAAGTTCAGACTTGATGACCTGGTCCCAAGTTCACAAAGCATTCTCAGACTTAAGTTGAGAATTTACTCAACTTTCAATTACTGTTTATGAGCAATATCTGTGACGCAGAAACACAAAACTTTGCATATAGTCTCTTATTACGGTATTCCAAACATTAAAACAACAAACGTTTTATAAAGTGCTATATTTTAGCTACAATAAGGCGAACAATTTTGAGTAAATTCTTGACTTAAGTCTGAGAATGCTTTGTGAACTCGGGGCCAGAACTTTCTCGGACCAACGAAGAGAGATATTGGAAAGTTAACATCTATTCTTACTTTCAAAGAAATGTGGCCTTTTCTTTTTGTTGAGCAATACGTTTTTAGTTCATTTTCATAGGCTGACAAATTACGACATAAAAAACCCTTCCAAGCAATGGTACCACAGCTATTGAAAAGACTTTTGAAGTTTGGAATATCCAAAGGTTATATTAAGGATGGCGAAACCACTGTGTTTTCCATATATAAAGTTTTTGCAGCATGTTAGACCGGGAGCCCAGGGGATCAACCGAGCTGACAAATGTACCAATTTTCTTCTATATTATGTTATCTATGATTGTGATCAAGACGCTAAACAATATTAATGTGTCAGAGAGAGAGAGAAATGGGGTTTAACGTCCACTCAACACAACCAGGTCATTTCGGGACTAACACATGGTTTCAATTTTATTTCAATAATTCGCTTGCGCGTAGGGGTCTTTAGCCGCGGGAGGAAACCGGAGTGCCCGGAGGAAACCCACGAGGTTGAGAAGGCGCCCCTATCTCCATGCCACATACTCTCACACCAGGGCTCGAAACCACAGCCGCAAGCCAGAGGTGACCGGCCAGCTAGATGTCGAAGCGACACGATGGATCAGTGATGCTGGAGCTTTAACCATTGGCCTACGAAGCTACTCAGGCTTTTGTTTTCCAGCTTGACTTCCGTGTCAGTGTTGCAGGTTGGGAAGTCCTAATTAGGAAATGACAATTTGTTTAGATTGTAACAAAACTCTGTTGGCAGTATAGGCCATAAACATTTGCAAATTGAAAAAAAAAATCGGCAAGTTATGTCCCATGTCTTGGCAAGAACATCCTTTAATTTTTTGTTTTGAAAATGAAAGATAAGCAGAAAAAGAAAATATCAGAGAAAGTGATAAATTTAGCTTCAGAATTAGCAGATTGACTGGAGTAAGCTATTTTTAACGTAGTTGTACTTAACAGTGATTCTTTTTAAGATAATCATTCCATGTTATTTGTTCATGAATTCTAATTATTTTTTTTTTTTTTTGAGAATTCCGACTAATTTTATTTAAAATATTATTTTGATATTATACAAGTATGACATAAATTTGTTTTAAAGGAGTGTCACAAGATTTAATGAACATTTATGTCTTTATGTGTAATCGTCTATATTTTTTATGGCCAGACTTTTATGGAAAAATTTCTGAAATATAATGTTTGACATTTTTAGCCACTAATATTGGTTTTAATGTAACTAAAGAAATAGAAAACATTTAGAGAAGCATGAACTTGAACCTTAACATATCTAAATTTCGAAAAAAGGCATTTTCTTGTGTAAAACTTTTATTTACATTATGACTGAGTCATTTTGATATTTTTGTCTCCCGCATTTCGAAGAAAGTGGGGGACTATTAAAATCAGTTCATTCATCTGTCTGTCCGTCCCACTCTTTGGGACACAATAACTCTCCTCCTAATTGAGCTAGAATGTTCACACGTGGTGTAGATGTTGAATAGGTCGATACATTGGTGGAGTTCGAAGATAAGCATTTTCTGCTTAGGGTAAGCAGATATATGCAATTTGATTGGTTCATGCTTTGGGACACGATAACTTTAATTCTAATTAAGTAAACTTGGTGTATAAGCAATTTGATTGGTCGAAAATTTGGAACACAATAACTCTAATTGAGTTAAAATGTTCAAACTTGGTGTATGTGTTTATTAGGTCAATGCATTGGTGGAATTCGAAGATAAACATTCTCTGCTTAGGGTAAGCAGAAATAAGCAATCTGATTGGTTGATGCTTTGGGAAACGATAACTTAAGTTCTAATTAAGTGAGGGTGATGAAACTTGGTGGTGTATAGATTTATTATATCATTACCGTGAGAATTTTCTGCTTCTTAAGGAGCGATAAGCGGTGTCTTAATTGAGTTCAATGATTAACATTTCGAGCTGAAGCTAAGCAGAGCTAATCAATTTCATTGACCGATGCTTTAGGAATGATGAAACTTAGTGTATAGTGGATTGATCCTTACTTTTGAAATAAATGTGTGATTAATTAATATGTGTCTTTATTTAATTGGGGATTTCGGCGGGGGACATCAGCCTCACTGTTGGCTTGTTTTTTTTTTTATAATCATTCCATGTTGTTCCTATTATTTGTTGTCTGAAATTACATGATTTGATGAACACTTTTGTCTTCGTATGTCATTAACAGAAAATGCATCATTTTTACACAAGGTAATTCCGTTTTTAATTTAACCACAATAATTCTGGTAGCAGATTTAACAGAGTTTTTACCCGTTTTTGAACAGAACGTACCGCTGTGAATTAACAGAATTGTCTAAATCTGCTGCCAGTTCTTTTCTGAAAAAATGTGGTAAATCGCTTGCCAGAATTTTTCAGTTTTTTATTTTACAGAATTATTTTTACAGTGTGGTTTGAAATGTTTCTGCCATAAAATGGCTATATAAGTTCAGTGTTCATTAATTAATAGAAATAGTCTGAAAATTGTAATGGCTGCTTACATCAGAATTGTGGGTTTGGTGCACATCCGGTCACTTGTCCAGAATTACCACACAAACATTGTTTATTTCCATTTACGGCATTAGTTACATTAAATCTAATCTGGGCAATTCTTCCGAAAGCTGCCTCAGTCTGTCATTTGCTGGAATAAACATTAGTTGCCTTCCAAGCACCGAAACACGTCATTGCTAACCAGTTGTGTGCTTTCAAGCCCAGGATATTTTGTTTAATATTTAAGCATATAAATATATTTTTTTTTGTGATTCCGTTTAGCCCAAGCCTCATTCTGATCAAAAAACTTCGTTCTAAAAACAGGGCAATTTAAATAACCTCGTTTTGGAACTCCAGACGACGAGGCTGTCTGTTCCAGGTAATACTACAACTCAAAAATTGCTTGTCATTTCTTCATATTTTAATTAAAATGGCCAAAACTTCGTGGAATACCTGGACTGGTCATCCCATTGCTTTCTGTCTAGTAAGAACTAAGTTCAGATCAAGCTGATATTTTACCCTTTCTCCCGTGAAAAATCGTGGTTTGTTGATATCTTACTACTGGAAATAGCCACGTTTGGCCTAGTTATCTGGACGAGCCTAAGTGAACAAAGGGTGCTGGGTTTGCTTTAAAGGACAATATTGGTGCAAGTCATTATCACATGTGTGATAGAACTGATTAAACACTTTCCAAATATACTATTCAAAAAAAGTAGGGGATATTTGATTTTGGGGGCATAATACTAAAATATGCAAATGACTACGACAAAAGTCACCATAGAACCTATCAGAAGAAACATTTCCAGTTACATGTGACGCCCAAACGCTACCGCATGGAATGCAGGTGATGCTTGGGATCATCATGGGGGTCCAACCCAAGATTTGCACGACTCTGACTTTGAATGTTACAGTCATTGTGGCATTGAATTCCAGGGTAGAAACATCAGTTTAATTGATTTAGTGACCAGAAAACAAATTTTGATATGCGTCGGCTTACCCAAAATGAAAGGTTACGTGCCCTTGGCATGCTACAGATCGGCACAACACAGGCGGTTGTGGCGCGGACGATGAATGTTTCTCAGTCTGTCATAAGCAGGCTATGGTCCAGATACCGTGATACACAATCTGTACAGGACAGACCACGCTCAGGTCGACCAAGGGCGACAACTCAAGCCCAGGATCGATTTATCCGTAACTTGGCCTTGAGAAATCGTGTCATCACAGCAAATCAGATCAGCGCTCGTCTTCAAACAGACACTGGTGTGAGAGTGAGTGGCCAGACGATTCGGAATCGACTGCATAGGGGTCACCTTCGCGCCCGACGTCCTCGCGTAATCCCTTGTTTGGGAGATCATCACATTCAGGCAAGACGTCGTTGGTGTAGGGATCGTCAACACTGGGATAATCGACGCTGGAGCAATATGATGTTTTCAGATGAGTCGAGGTTCACTGTTGATTTTTTGGACAGACGTAGGAGGGTGTGGCGTCGTCGAAACGAGCGCTTCCAAGACGTTAACGTCATCAGACATGATCGATTTGGGGTTGGTTCTGTTATGGTGTTGGGAGGCATCACTGTTCCTGGAAGAACGGCTTTACATGTTGTTGCAGGGCGTGTTACAGGCCAGTACTACCGGGACAACATCTTGGCAGACCATGTTGTGCCGTTCGCACGACGTCATGGCCGCCGTTTCATCTTCCAGGATGACAACGCAAGATGTCACAGGGCCAGGATCGTTACAGGTTACCTACAACAACAGAACATCGCCACATTACCTTGGCCAGCACTGAGTCCCGACCACTCCCCCATCGAGCATGTCTGGGACATGCTTGGACAGAGGTTACGTCAACATCAACAACGTCCTGCCAATGTCCAAGAACTTGCAGCTGCGTTGCAACAGGAATGGGACAATCTGGACCAAAATGACCTTAGACGTCTCATTAGGAGTATGCCACGTCGGATCAATGCTTGTTAGGCAAACAGAGGAGGATTTACCCGTTACTGACTTTGTTGTGATGCTGTGGTAACTTTGCTGTTTGACCCCGGGAATCATTTTACCCTTATAATGGTCAGTCTGTGCCTTACTTAGTCTAACGATCATTTGGAATAATTCGATGAATGTGAACTTCATTTCATTTTGTCATTTGTTTCTTCGTCAGTTTCATTAGGTGACTTTAATAACACTTAAAAATCAAATATCCCCTACTTTTTGAATAGTATATAATATTAACACAGAGATCAACGCTACCATAGAGGAGTAATAAAGGATTCATGAATCGAAAGTGACGAACGCCAAAGGAAAACACGAGTTATTCTTCTGTATAACTGTGACCGGAACAGCTAGATTTTAATATTTTCATTTTATGTGTAAGCTTCGTAATTCATTATATTTTCGTAGGCACAAGTATACAAGTATTTGGTGAATTTATCTTTATTTAATCTTGTTCTATGATTAATTTGGAATCATTACCAATGTAAATTTTATATGTGCCTAATTATGTTTAATGATGCCGGGTAATTATATGTGATGTACTTATCCCATTGTTTAGCATAGGAGAGCATTTTGATTTCATCGGCAAGGATGGGCAGTACATTATTTTCATGATTTTATGGTCTATATTTGTTTGGAATGTTTTCCCGAGGCCGTGCCTATTCGTATTTTTATTTGCGCCTTAATCATGTCGTAAATTATAATCATTTTTGTATTTACTTATTGAGTGAATGTAGGGTTTGATCCAAGGGAGATAATTTAATTATGTAAAATTTACTATTTTTGTAATTTTGTTTGTGCGTGTTCAATTTGTATAATTTGTATTTTTCTATTTTTCCAAAACATAGGATATATGGTATTATCATCGCCCATATTCTGTTTTAGTTGAGGCGGGGGTTCGTTATTTTATTTATGTATGTTGTTTGATATAAGTATGCCACTCACTTTTGTGGAGCTTAATGAAAATATATAGTGCTTCGCAGAGTAAGGGATTTAATCTTGTCTGACTACTCAATATGTCATATCTTTTGGCTGAAAAGACGGATTCGCAGAAGTTATTTCGTAATTAAGGTTTTATGTCTTGATTGGATTTTTATTAATGAGAATTTTGATGTTGTTTATGCCTGATGTTTTTAATAAACTGAATTGTTGAAGACGTTGTTTTTCTACATTGTTAGAGACTTGGCAAGACGTCCCGTCCCATTCGTTTCGAACTACCCGAATTCCTGCTGGCTAATCCCCTACCGAGCGAATATTTAATATTCACAATATAATTTCTTAAGACTGACGATGTGCAGGTAACATAACTAACTGAAGTGACTAGTGATAACAGATACATGGACGAATATCTGCTCACTAATAATTCCCTCGAAGACCTAAAGTTGCTGTGTGACACTGTGAGAGAATATCTTACAATTCATAAAAAGAATTGACTGCCACGAGATAAGAGAACGCGAAAGAAAAACAGAAAAAAAAAGAAATAAGTCCGTGCATTACCATGTTTTTATAAGGTAGGGGAGACCGGGGGCACATTGAACCACCATGGATATATCCTTTATAGATAATACTATACAACCCAACACTATACAGAAGTGAGATAACTTCTTAGACCCATTTCTCCATCGATAAGCCACATGCTGTCAATTATTTTCTTAGGCAGAGAATTTTTCAAAAAAGCGCTTAAGAGAGAAAAATTGTCCATATATATACAATCCAGATAAACCGGGGTTTGATCCATATAAGAGGGCATATTGATTTTTTTTTTAAATTTTGATCATGAAACTGTGATGGGGCAGATTGAACCACTGTCAGCGGGGTACTTTGAACCATGGTTCAATGTTCCCCAGTGAATTATAGACTATATATCATTTAATAATTTGTTTAGCCTAAGAAATTCTTGTATGTGTAATCTACAATCCATATAAACTAGGGCTTGGTCCATTTTGAATTTTTTGTCCCCCGCCTTTCGAAGAAAGTTGGGGGACTATTAAAATGAGTTCGTCCGTCTGTGTGTCTGTCCGTCACACTTTTTGGGACACAATAACTCTCTTCCTAATTGAGCTACAATGTTCAAACTTGGTGTATGTGTTTATTAGGTCAATGCCTTGATGGAGCTCGAAGATGAGCATTTTCCGCTTAGGGTAGGCATAGATAAGTAATTTGATTTGTTGATGCTTTGGGACACGATAACTTTAGTTTTAATTAAGTGAGAGTGATGAAACTTGGTGTTTCATTACAGTAATACCTTGACTAAGTTCGATAATGAGCATTTTCTGCTCAGGGTAAGCAGAGCGATACGCAATTTGATTGGTCGAGACTTTGGAACACAATAACTCTCCTTGTAATTGAGTTAAAATGTTCAAACTTGGTGTATATGCTTATTAGGTCAATGCCTTGATGGAGTTCGAAGATGAGCATTTTCTGCTTAGGGTAAGCAGAGATAAGCAATTTGATTGGTTGATGCTTTGGGACATGATACACACTTTTTGGGACACAATAACCCTCTTCCTAATTGAGCTAGAATGTTCAAACTTGGTGTATGTGTTTATTAGGTCAATTCTTTGATGGAGTTCGAAGATGAGCATTTTCCACTTAGGTTAAGCAGAGATAAGTAATTTGATTGGTTGATGCCTTGGGACACGATAACTTTAGTTCTAATTAAGTGAGAGTGATGAAACTTGATGTATAGTTTCATTACAGTAATACCTTGACTAAGTTCGATAATGAGCATTTTCTGCTCGGGGTAAGCAGAGCGATACGCAATTTGATTGGTCGAGACTTTGGAACACGATAACTCTCCTTCTAATTGATTTAAAATGTTCATACTTGGTGTATATGTTTATTAGGTCAATGCCTTGATGGAGTTCGAAGATGAGCATTTTCTGCTTAGGGTAAGCAGAGATAAGCAATTTGATTGGTTGATGCTTTGGGACACGATACACACTTTTTGGGACACAATAATTCTCTTCTTAATTGAGCTAGAATGTTCAAACTTGGTGTATGTGTTTATTAGGTCAATGGCTTGATGGAGTTCGAAGATGAGCATTTTCCGCTTAGGGTAAACAGAGATAAGCAATTTGATTGGTTGATACTTTGGGACACTTTAGTTCTAATTAAGTGAGAGTGATGAAACTTGGTGTATAGTTTCATTACAGTAATACCTTGACAAAGTTCGATAATGAGCATTTTCTGCCCTGGGTAAGCAGAGCGATATACAATTTGATTGGTCGAGACTTTGGAACACAGTAACTCTCCTTTTAATTGAGTTAAAATGTTCAAACTTGGTGTATATGCTTATTAGGACAATGCCTTGATGGAGTTCGAAGATGGGCATTTTCTGCTTAGGGTAAGAAGAGATAAGCAATTTGATTGGTTGATACTTTGGGACAAGATAATGTAGGTTCACCTAGATTGATGATTTTTTTGCCAATACAATGACTGCATTCTCATTCAGTAATGGATTCGACAGTAACAGTGTATAGAAACGATTGACTCGGACACGAGGGCCCTTTCCCTTGGCAAGACGGGCCCTTTTGTCAAGCCCTGGGGGCCCTTTTGTCTAACTAGGGTACATTTTCATTTTTCTCGATATGTTTGAAAAAAATAAATGTGCGATTAATTAATATGTGTCATCTATTTATTTTGGGATTTCGGCGGGGGACATCAGCCTCACTGTTGGCTTGTTAAAAATATCTTTGAAAATAAAAACAAAAGATTTAGAATATCAGTTTATCCAACTCTGTGGGCCTATCGTATAAAAGGAATTAAACTTGTTCGAAACTTGACTGTGCCATGCAGTGGCGCAATGGGTCTCCAGGAATAGAGTCGCTCGTCAGCAAATCAGGGTGTCTGAATATTGGACCAACTTTTGTTTGATCCCACCAAAGTGCCAACTTATGTGCATTTTACGGTGAATTGTAGGAGCCTAGGGAATCCAGTCTCGTGCTTGTTTCGATCGTTGCACCGATGTCAAATCTGTGGATATTTGTTTTCAACTATACACTGATGATTGTTTGCAGATTCATTAGATCACTACGAAATAAGTGAGTAGGTTTAAGATCTAAATCCAGATCTATGTTAACATGGAATTTTTTATCGGTGTTCAATTTCCCAATTATTTTGGATACACTGAACCATTACGGTCAAGTGGATTAAAATATGTTTTGTGATTTTCTTCTTTTTTTTGGGGGGGGGGGGTAAAAATAAATAAGTTAAAGATTAATTTAATTGAATCTGATACACGATAGCAACTATGATGTTTTTAAACAATACAATAAAATAAAGAGATCTTCTAATAAAAACATTTGATATGAAATGAGGACAAACATGTATGTGAACAAAATGGTTCAATGAGCCCCGGTCTCCCCTATAGAATGAATAAAAACAAGGGGCTGTACGGAGTTTTTTATTTTTCCCGTGTTCTCTTATATTATGACACTTAATTACATTATTGAATCGTCAGATATCCTCTTGCGGTCCCAGTAGACTATATAACCCATTTGAAAGAGTTATCTACTGAATACCACTAACTTGAATATTTAATTGCCCTCCGCCCGAAGGGTGTAATTTTTTGATATCGATATAAGCTTGATTAAAAATAGATAATGAAATGGAATATATTGACACTTTTGTCGAGTTGCATAATGTTGAGCGAAGCTAAATGATGAGTGGATTTTTGATAAGAAAGGCGCTATCTCGATTTCCATTGCTATCATTTTTACGATAATAAAAATATTCTCGATTATCCACTTTACTCCATTAAAAAGCACGACCATCCGATACTTTACTGAGTTGATTGCCGAGCCTACTGGTCATGAGAATAAATGTCTAATTAATAATTTTACTAGCATTTAGGGCCTAACAGGGAAATCCTGCAGTAGGCGAATGTAGCTCTTACTTAATGCATCTTGAAAAGAAATTCACTTACAGCTAGTCATTACCGTGTAGATTGTGGATGGTCGCTAACCGTCCTTAACTTGCTATCCGGTTTTATAGAACCCCGTACACATAATTTACGTGTATATTTAGAACGTAGATAATATTTTTTTATAAACATTAAATTGGTTTATAATTCACCGCATTATGTTTCTCAAATAACTACAGTAATATAATTGTTTTACACATAAGTTGACATATCGCATATTTTTTTATCCAGAAATTGTGCATAACAATATTCCATTATTCAATGAACTATATATTCCTATCTTTCCTTTGTGTCGATACTATAATGGGCAGTGGGGAATATTAAAATCTGTTGATGTATATATGTTCGCAAAAATACAATTTTTGCCAGAATGACGTCATTTTCAGTGACCAATTGGTTACATCTAAGGAATATTCATAGATTGCTGAAATTTATTTCTGTATGAAAATCAAACCATTTATTCTTTTATGGGCATAAAAAAAATTGAAAAGTTATTCCAACAAACTGTCAAAAATTTAAAATGAACTATGGATTTTCGTTTGCTCTTACATATGCCTTTGAAAATAGTTATGTTTCAGCCTTAAGATCTAAATTGCAGGAAAACGAAATTCGAAAATCGGCTTCAGTCTTGCTCTGCTTATATACAACAGCAGCTAAATTTTAACCCCTAAAAGTGTTCCGAAAAGGTAAAAAAGAGCACGTTGCTCTCAAACAGATCTCTTATGTCTCAGAAAACAAAATTCGGAATCATTTTACCCGACATATTTATTCAAGGGCTAACCGTTTACACCAATTTACTTATCTCGGAGCGTCCACATGGTTCTCACATGCGCCGATTTTTCAAATTATCTTTAATCATTAAGTCACTCCATATTATTCAGTGAGAATTTTTGTGCGATATAAGCAAGGTGGAAACAGAAAAAAAAACATATCAATCTGAACAACATAGCCCCCCCCCCCCACAAAAAAAAAATATTGTTTCACACATGCTTCAAAGTGTGAAACAGACGGCCGAATTCTCCGCCACTAGACATTTCTAACCAAATGCACCAAATTTATAAGTACCTATCTACCCTAATGCGATATGCAAGTGTCCCATTTAACGCACGCGCAGTCGTATTGTTTATGTTCTGAGAAAGTGACAATGTCGAAATATATGAAATGTACAAAAGAATACTGGATTTTATCGGACTTTTATTCATTTATTCTAAGGGGAGAAATCAAAGGGAAGACAATTCCAGGTATGTCCCAAAGTTTTAGCCATTTTTAATAAAAAAATTGCAGGCATGGCAAGCATTTTTCGAGTTGCAGTATCACCTGGAACAGACAGTAGTGGTTCGGATGTAACAATGAGTAACAACAAAACCCGATATAGACTCGCATACACATTGGCGGGAACATTCGAACCAAGCGTAGTCAAAACCCTAACCCAACCCATGCACTGCTTCCCATTTCATTACACCCACTGGCTTCCATTCCACCCACTGGACCCCAGTCCATCACACCCACTTGTCCCCCACTTGTCAATAAGTACGATCATTGAATCAATCATAGACACGAAAACTGCAACTGTAGTGTTGTTAGTGGCGTCTTGTGATCATATATTTCAAGTTTCTTCAAAATCACATATAACTTGAATCCTCTAGCGAGGCCACTAGTTACAACCTCCACAACTACAAATTTATATCATTCGTTGATGCGTTGCGTTTAGATCAGAAGGCGTAAACCGATGACTCTCTTTGAGCTAACAAATAATATTGGTCTTCGCCAACTCTTAAAAATCCTGCATACAGGCGTATAATATAAATTTGTAGTATAGTTATGTCTGGCTTCTTTATTTTTCCTTGTTGCAAGGCTTAGTGTTAAAAGACATTTCCACTCAGTTGCTTTACTTGTTCCACGGCGTGGCGTCGCAAAACACAGAGTAATTTGTATTTGATTTACTGAAGTACGACGGGTGCGTGTCAAAGTAATACCTTAGGAATAATAATATTTCTTAAATATGTAGATAAATAATTTTATTTTCATTTCAGTAAATTAGAAACTACCTTTTTTTAATGACGTATTCAATCTCGATCAAAATGACACATTTGTGCAAAATCATCATTGTCTATACGTCGCACTGAATCGTACATTAATTTAGAATGAACAACCAGAAGAATAATCGTGCCGAACTGTGGGAAACAATCATTGATAACCACATGTAATATTCAAAATTAGTCTGGTACGTGTTATTCATAGATTATTTCATTTCATCTCATTTTCTGACACCATGCATGTAAGTTCTGTTATTATTTTTTTAATTCATAGATTAGTTAATGTCTGATACCATGCGTGTGAGATATGTTGTTATTGTACGATATGTCATTCTTTGTTTAGTTCGGATGTGATCAACTGTTTGGGCTTGTGAGGAAAGGGTATATTTATCAGGTACTAGGCTATGTTACAGAAATATGGTATTTATGCATATTTTATAGTGATTTTGTTCAGCTTTTCTTTGATTCTACATGCCCAATGTCTGTCTACGATCCACCTCCAATCGGCGTTTTCGAATATTTTTGTTTTTGTTCGATAACCTGAGAGGGAAGTTCGAATGTGGTTGATCCGTAAATGATCAATCGTACAATTTTAGATCCGTTTTTCGACATTGAAATCATAATTAAAGTCACTGTACATTATTCATGATTTAATTTACCATTTAGATGTCATCCCCAGCACTCCGCATCAACAGGCAAAAAACGAAATCGACTTATTCTGTTTTAGCTTTGGGAAATAACAGTATTGGTGCTTGTCGGCCACCTTGTTCACGGTTATAGTCCAGGGGTAGACTTTATTGGGATTGGCTATAATTTATTGAAAGCTAATCCAGAAGGAGGAGTTGGAAGTGCAGGTGGCGTGGATCCAGGGTTGAATTTCGTAAGACAAATACTGCAGTTGACGTCAGGTGCCGTACCGAAAGAGGTTGTGTATCAGGGCAGACACAGTTGCTTATATGAGAAGTCAACGCATGTTTATTATGGAACCAAATCATACCAGAAGAGATTCGGGTTTGGTGTGGAATCTTCAGGTAAATGGGCAACTTTATGGAAGAAAAGCGAAGATCTCTTGAAGTTGTATTCTCATTTTAGTATTCAATGAGTATCAAATTTAATCATGTGCAATGGATTTCATGAACTAGCTTTGATTTGATGATTTGCTTAGTGTATTCGTCCATAGCCATGTCTGTATGGAGAACGATGATTGAATTTATGTCTAATTTCTTAATTCCGGTAGCTCTTTCCGAAAGATCTAATACTGCTTTGTCACAGATATGTTGGGTATTAGACCAACTAAACTTCCTTGTATTGCGGATGTGAATGCAGTTGATGATATTTGGTTCTATACGCACTTCTCCTTGGAGTAATTAAAATAAAACATGTGATATAATTACAGGACAGTTACATGACAATTCAGGTCAGTTTATCTAGAAACACAATAGTAACATACTATACATACACAGATATAGATACACGAGAAGTACCAGCACGTTATCTCCAGCAGTAGGTGTAGTTTATACAATAGATTATTACAATAATTTATACGCAATTACTCCAAGCCTTAATACGTATTTTATCGAAATATTTTTAATTTTTTACATTATGTGATACAGGACAGGGAAATGGTGAGGTGGCCTCAGCAGCTTTCAGTTTAAGTGCAGGTAAGTAAGCATGCTGTTTTCATTACTGTCAGGGGTGGGGGGGCGAATGGGTAACGCGTGCGCGTTGTATTAAAAAGGTATGTAATTGAGGCAAGCGGCGTGGTTTCGAATCCCCGTTCGAATGTGACAAGGAATAGGGTCGCCTGTCTAACCTCGTGGGTTTTCTCGGGGTCCTCAGATCGCCTCAAACTGGTAAAGGCCCTACGCACAAGCGATATTTGTTATAAATTAATATATATATTATATAAATAAAAAAAAATATGTTTGTCACGAAATGACCTTGTTTGGGTCGATCTCTCATTACTGTCCGGGGAGAGATTTAAGATTTCTCAGTTCACGTCTACATTAGTAAGTTGTTAATCTCATATTACGGTAAAATTGTTTTTATAATTATTCTAACACAAATTTTACAGGATATAAGAAAGCATACAGTGAGACCAACAAAAACGGGAATGTCAACTTCGATGAAGAAACTATTTGTAACTTGGGAACTGCCAGATTCTCCGAGGAACTCTCCTTAATGCATACGTTTCATGTAACTAGTAACTTTGCAGCTGCTGTGTGTAAGCTTCCTGCAGCATATCATGACACTCCAACCTATATGAAGTTCCTGGACGACTGGGGAACGGTTGGTTTTTATTTTTTTTTTTATTTAAACAATATTTTATTCAGAAAATTTTGGATTGGGGAACAGGCTTAACTGGTTTTTATTAAGCTTTCATATTTCATATCATATAGAGGCTTATTGTTTTTGAAATCGGTCAAGTGATGGTCACCATTTGGAACTGAATATGAGAAAAAGTGAAAATTCGACGATAAAGACATGAAAATGAAAGCAATAGGCCGTAGTTTGGAGAATACGTCTCCTATTTCCAACTATTTCCAAAATGAATACATTTCTGGATAGCCGGGATCAGGGTCGAATTTATGGTATTTGAAAATGTCACAATTGATTCACTTTTATGCTTGACTTGATCGTCATTGCTTCCGATAATAAACAAAGTCTCGGTTATCCACGTTTACGTTAAATTATCCACCAGAAAAAGTATTCAAATTCACTACATATCGCAGGCTTATGGTGGCATTGAGGGTTGATTATGGCCTTAATAAGTTAGTTAATATCTTAATAATTTAGATAACGTTTCAGGCCTACAGAAAGACCCGCAATAGGCAGATTTGGCTGTTGCATAATGCGTGTTTAATTTGTCTCTCTAAATTAATCACATGTGTGGCGCAATTTAGCCCTGACCGTGTCGACTTGCCAGAAAACCACATTTCATCCATCCATTACCATATTTTGCATTATAGACGTAGTTTACAAGATATACTAGTTCCATTATAGACGTAGTTTAAAAGATATACTAGTTCCATTATACTAGTTCCATTATAGACTTAGTTTTAAAAGATATACGTATGAAACGAAAGCAGCAAACGTAGAAGTACAACTCAGTATTGCATTTACCTTATATAGTTATAGGATAAACTTATAATTTATTTATTGATATGAATAGAAAGCAAAAATAAGAATATTAAAGTACTGGTATTTATTCGTATGAAAAGCATACCTAGTTATATAGTATCTATTCGTATGAAAGGCATACCTAGTTATATAGTATCTGTCTTACAGCACGTGATAATGGAAGTTGATTTTGGTACAAAAGTGATCAACAGATACCAATCTAGTTTGTCAGAATTTATAAAGCACGTGCAGAAACATGTAAGTGGTAATCAATGTCCTTAAATCACCATCACTGTTGACATCTTTTCTTCACAGTCATTATTTCATCTGAGATAATGAGGCACACGCATGCTTGATGTGGGGATATATTGTTGCCATCCTTGTCCAAATCCTTATTTCATCTAAGATAATTTGGCACACACATGATTGATGTGGGGATATATTGTTGCCATCCTTGTCCATATCCTTATTTCATCAGAGATAATGTGGCACACACATGATTCATCCCCGTCCATATGGTTTCTAGAGCAGAAGCTGTTTTCCTTAACAGTCAACAGCTTCCCAAATATCTAGACTAGAGAGGTGGTAATACGTTGATATGTTAGTTATGTTAAATTTCCTACACGCTACTATAATATACTTTTCTAGAAATAAATAGCCTTTAAAAATATACAGTTTATGCTAAGATAGGGTAACTAACTGACTAAGGGAGTACGACTTGTAATTGTTCGTCCCCTGATTCGCTGATTTTTAGAAGCTGCTTTTGGGTTTGTATTGATATTTTCGACCAGATTTAAAGGCGTAGGGTTTAAACAGACATGTATTCAGCAAATCTCCAACCAAAACGACGTCAGCCTGTAGCTTCCTTTCATGACCGAACTAAGACGGAAAGTTGGAACGGTCGACATCCTTCTCAGATGCTTGTGACATGCTGGGCTCTTTATGGTTATGCTGATGTACGATCAGAGTTCCTGAGTGTGCTTATGTTTTTCTTCGGCTACATTCGTCTACATACACGCTCGTCTTTTTGTCTTGTTACTTATTTTAGGGAGGGGTTGGATTATCAGTGGAGGGATCTTACATGGGATTTGGAGCATCACTCGGAGTAGATTTCAGCCGTTTTAAAGGAAGCAGCACATATAAGCTACAGTTTGGAACCAAAACGTCAACTCTTACATCTGGAACCACCAGTCAACCAGAACCTGTTCGCCTTGTCATTAAAACTGTAGCAGAAGCTCTGGATTCAGATTATTGGCAAGGACCGGTAGTTTTAAAGGCATGTGGTCACTCATTGTCTGATTTGCAATCAAAGCGAAACAATATTGTTAAAGCTTTGACTACTTATGCTAAATACAAACTATTTACGCCACCCACAGGTTAGTGTGTAAACTTATCGAATCCTCACTAAATGTAAATTAAAACAAAGTTCAAGCTGAATTAATTCAGAAGACATCACAATATACATCAGTGTTTTGGATCCTTTGGAAACAACATCGTTTCTCTTCATGGATTATCTGTATTTGGGTTGTTTAATTTTAGGGGGCCACTGTGGCTAAGTGGATAGACTCGTACTCACTAGCCTGGACGTGAGGTGTTCAATCCCTGCATTGTCGGAGAAATTTCATCCAGATTTCCCGGCGTGATTCCTCCTTGTCAGTGATGCAGGACGGAAGGTCTGAAAGGGCAGCTGTCTGGTCGGTCGAGTGGGACGAAAAACCGAGGTCCCGTGTGCATATTGGCGTGCACGTAAAGATTCCTTGACAGTTGCAATTCGGTATAAGAGTTCTCCGTAGTGCCGGGTAAAATTTCCCTCATAGCACACTGTATCGCGTACGCCCGTCTTCATTAGCCCAGTTCGGAGCAGAACAGTAGGACGGTAAACCCCATTTCATTTTCCTTTGTTTAATTTTATTAGATATTCTCACTACTCCATTTATTTGTTGTTCTCGTTTTCTTTTGTTTAGATCCTCAGCTACGTATTCCTCTCACGTGGCCATCGGGAACATATGGACTTATCAAAGCGAGTACAGGATGCCCTTCGTCCGCAAGATTCCCTTGGCATGAAGGATCGAGACACCAAGGTGGCAAGGGCCCCCGCCCACATCCTTTCCCACTACACCAGCATATTGTTATACCAGGTAATGTTCATTATCCCGGTTCCTCACACATCAGTGTAATTTTATATTCCAGGCTCTTATAACATATCCTAGCACACATTTAAAAGTTAGATGTATGTTAAGATTACAGGCATACCAATAGTGTATTGGTCTGATACACCTTAATACAGCTACACACCTGAACTACATCTACACATATACAACACACCTATCCTACAACTACACACCTACACTATAACTACAAACATATACTACAGCTACACAACATCATCATCCATGTAAGGTCAACATAAAGTATGTTAGATACACCTGAACTACATGATAACGAACTCAACACGTCTTACAGGATCTGACATGGTAATTTGTAAACAATCTCCACAACTGATTAACGCCCCGGAATGAGTCGTGATATAGAATTGCTTACGTCGTGAAATTAGACTTCTGTAACTTAATGAAGTGATTGACTAATTATGCCAAAAGATGAAGTTAAACATTTTCCCCCGTGTATATTCGAACGTGTTTTATACAATAAACAAATTACCCTTGATTTCAGACCTGATATCCTGTAAGTTTCCCATATTAAAAACCACTTATACATACTCTAATAACGGAGAAGACTGGGTGCACTGATATCTAACGATTTGTGGTGTGGTAGAACCATGTTGTATTTCTCGTGTATTTTTTAGACATCAGTGTAAACACAGACTTCTGTATAAAGGCAGATAGTAAAATCACCCAGTTTGATACAGATTGGCCGGCTGGAGATTATTGTATTCTGAAATATGGAGCTTGTCCTAAAGGTAAATTATTACATTACGATGAAGCTGAAATACGAAACTGGAATTTCGTATTAAGATCCTTATTTTGACTTTTAATTACTCTCCTCCCTGCTCATTAAATAACAAGGTACGTATATATGAATGTGCCAGCGAGAAAATATTTTACAATTTTGAAAAAGTTGTATAATATGGACTTTCATTTTAACGGTAAACATCCCGATATCTTTATTTTGTGTTATGGTCCGTGTAATTTCGCAGTGCATCCCCAGCTCCCAATATAAATAATGTGCCAGAAAATAATTTATATTTTTTTTGCAATGGTAAACATAAACATACTTCCCAGCAATATATGGTCATCAATTATGAATTTCTTATTCAGATCCAGACTCTGACTTTAAATACTCTCTCCCCACTTAGTACCGTATAACTTCGATCTTTTTAAAAAGTACATAAATATAAATTTGCCAGAAATTTTTTTCTTTAAAGAAGGCCCGGATTTAGGCATACCGCGCAGGTGATCTCGTATGCTCACCATTGACTAGCATGGTCATCGAGCGATTTATCATATGTCGAAATGAAATGGGGTTTAACGTCCTACTGTTCTGCTCCTAACGTGTCAAAATTCTGGAATATATATTTATAACGTAAAAAGATAACAATTTATTGTATCAGCGTTCAAAAGATGCCCCTTTTATTGTATGGTGACTTATTATTTGCCAGGTTGATTGCGTTTCGGTTAGATGAATTTGGGGGAACGTTTTTTGACGAATGGTTTACAAGATGTGTATTTGGATATTTTCGTTGTTCGAGGTGTGCTTTTTCGTAGTATATTTCTGATGAAATGTACATGTGATTTTCTGATTTTCGGAAACAAATTGTATCTTTATATTAAAATTCAGTTAAATTAAGCAAAGATAAAATTAATAAATCTGATATGTCTGATTAATGAAACAAAATGCTATTGATTTTAATATAATAAACAGGAAACTTAATGGTTAACATTTACTAGGTTTGTTAACTGCAATTTTAATATACGAATTACGACTACCAATGAAGAAATGAGAATTAAGGACTATTTAATAAGAATTAAGAACACTGAATAAAGAGCTGTTTGGTCTTCCATAGATAATACGCCTAACCGCTCTAACTTCGGAAACGCAACATAGTAACCTAAAAAAAATACAACTTGCTATGTTTGATTTTCTTTCCCCACAGGCTTCAAAGCTGGTTCTATATATTGGGCACTCGGCTAATCTCGACAGATTCCGTAAACTACATCTAGTCTCGGATGTATGACAGTAAGTGATATGTACCTACGCCCATACATTTGCGATGCGGCTACCGGTTTACTTTAACAGGAAAACTTGACGCTATTACACAAATTGGGAACCTATTCGGCTAGCGACCTATTCGACCGATCGAGCTGCAACCTGTTCGTTGGAAACCTATTTAGAGTAAAGACAACAGTCTCTATTTATCAACCAATAAAATCCAACGTTATGTCTATCAAATGAAAGTAGAATATATTATTTTTTATCCATTCCTTCAGCTCAGAATAGAAGTGTAATTTCGTCATTATCTTACAGCTGGATCGGTCGAATAGGTCGCTAGCCAAATAGGTCGCCAACTTGTGTTTGGAATGGGCGCAGCCATGTTTCATCCGGGACCTTTAAAGTAGTTCCAATATGGCGGAATTCATCATACAGCCGAGTTTAGATTCCGAAATCTTCCGAGGTTTGCCGAGTGATATATTGGGATGATCCAAACAATGGCAATACAAATAGTAAGAAAGGAGTTCTGCCGGATGGTCAATACACTGCAGATACAAGAATAGATTACTGCTGTAGGTTAGTATTACATCGAATAACAGTCCTATAATTCATCCATTGTAAATAATATACGCAAAACAATTGGTAAGTCGTCTTTTGTAAATACCAATTCAGTATCACAGGGCAAGTCGTCTATTGTAAATAAAACAGCGCGCGATAGAGAAATTTGGGTTTCACGTTTTCTCGACACTAACTATGTCATTTCGGGATTATTGTATGGTTAAGTTTTATTTCAACAATTCGCTTCCGCGTGGGGTCTTTAGCAGTGGTAGGAAATTGGAGAAAACCCACGAGGTTGACAGGCGACCCTACTTCTTGCCACGTACAACCGGAGATTCGAAACCACGCCAGTTGACTTATTAACAGGCTTTAGAACACATCATGTACGTGCTAACCAGTTGCCCCCTCCCCCCCCCTACAAAAAAACAATAATAAATATAATAGCAGTACAAGTGACAAGTTGATAATTGAAAATGCCAACATATTTCTGTTGCAGATAATGTATTTTCAGTTTAAATACCAATACGATGTCATCCATTGCTAAAATCCCCCCCCCCTCCACCAACTGAATGATTGAGATACAGTGTGATGATAAGACGTTGATCTAACTTTCACTTAATATTTACAAATGGATATTCCGTGTCTCGAAATACGATACGACACCATTGTCGCGATCATGGGCTCCAAATCTACAACTGTAGAACCACGGTCACATGCGTTGCGGAACCAAAGCAGATCTATAATAATATCTGCAGCATATCTCGGCTCCAATAGGGACTTTCTTTTTGTGACTTCATGACAATATTTTAAAGATGGGGGGTGGGCGGTAACACGTCCGCTTGAGATTGAGTTAAGTGGCGTGGTTTCGAATCCCTCCTTAAATGTGACAGAGAGCTAGCTTTTTTGATTTAAAGCTGAACTCTGATTACAAAACTACAGAAATAACTAAATAAAAAAAATATCGCCGTACATAATCGCCATACTTGTTTTCATTTTGTAGAAGAAGCATGGTGACTGTGCGGCGTACGAAAACAGTGGCAGGCCACGCCGACATCCAGTGTGTCTCTTGTCAGCCACATTGTCCACACCCGGCTAGAAACATTTCAACTACCAATTACCTCCTGACTGTGGGACGTGTTTACACTATCAGTTTGATGAAAATATCATTGCTACACAATTATTATGTCTGATCAGGTACATATTAGTTTACTTTTGCTCTGAAAACAAGGGAAACTGCCTTACCCGAAAGAATTACATACCTACGAACACCATGGTATTGCAACCAATTCTTTTTTTTTCTTGACATAACACCAAGGGACATAACCACTTATGTCCCTTGATCCTCATAAATAACGACAAGATGAAGAATATTTTGAAGTGAAACATACTTCTTTGGTGGAGAGAACAATGGTTTTATGCCGCTTTGGATATATTTTGGAACGATAATACTAGAAATTATCTGGTGTTTACACGCTGTTGTGCAAAATGTTTCAAGAAATACGAAAAAAATGATTGGTGTTGGTAGAATTGTTATTCTATGGGGTAAGGCAGTTTTCCCTTGTTTTTAGAGCAAAAGTATTTCGTATTATTATGTCTGATCTGGTACATATTAGTTTACTAATTAGACGAAAAAAGTCACCCACGAAATACTTTTGTTCTAAAAACAACAAAAAGAATTGGTTGCAATGCCATGGTGTTCGTAGATATGTAATTCTTTCGGGTAAGGCAGTTTCCCTTGTTTTCAGAGCAAAAGTAAACTAATATGTACCTGATCAGACATAATAATTGTGTAGCAATGATATTTTCACCAAACTGATAGTGTAAACACGTCCCACAGTCAGGAGGTAATTGGTAGTTGAAATGTTGCTAGCCGGATGTTGAGAGGGTGGCAGACAAGAGACACACTGGATGTGGGCGTGGCCTGCCACTGTTTTCGTACGCCGCACAGTCGCCATACTTCTTCTACAAAATGAAATCAAGTATGGCGATTATGTACGGCGGTATTTTTTTTTTATTTAGTTATTTCTGTAGTTTTGTGATTGGAGTTCACCTTTAATGTATGCCCGAATAAAATAAAGTGGAGAATTATTTTACCTGAAAGTCTTTTTTTATTTATTTATGTATTTATCTACCGTAAACAAAGAAGTACTTATACTTTAATATGATATTGCATAAGTAAGGTCTTTGCCTCAACCACAAGATCTCCCAGACGTTGCTGAATGATCTGATCAAGTTATGTCCTTGTTTTATGGACGGTAACAGCTGTTGTACTAATATGGAACTTGACCGAACACCCTACATCCATCCCGCCAATACCAATACACAAATAATATATATATGAACGCACTGGGTGGTCATTGTATCATTAACCTGCTCATGACCACAAAAAAGCTACATTAGTTACTGACCATGCAGAAATGTGGTGTAACGCCCCTAGCTGCATTGACCGGCCAATGACGACAATTACCATCTAGTAGACAGGGAGTGGATGGTGACTGATTTTTATCGTGAATATTTTTAGGAATGATGCTTTACCAACGGAACGGATTATGTTACCAACCGAAAAACCATTTGTTATGTTGAAATATACCCGGGCATGTCAAGAAGTGTATGGTATGGTTGTGTATGAAAGTACAAAACATTGAAATGTTGCAGATCATGACTCGTCTTCAGGGGCCCACCCTTACGATGATGGCGGAGCTCATTACCATACATTACATTATTGTTATTATCATGCTCATAAATCAGGCTCAGTAATTGGATAAACCCAGAATAATAAAATATACTGTTTAAAGCCATTCTTCTTTTGCATAAATCAGACTCAGTAATTGGATAAACCTTTTAACGGGTGTGCTAGTTGGATAAACCTGGAATAAAAACGAACTGTTTAGGACATTCTTCTTTTAAATAAATTCGGCTCTATTGCACATTCGAACCTCTACTAGTTCCCGTGAAATTTGCCGGGAATGTTCAAGAGGACTAGTGGTGACCTCACACAAAATGTACCGACCTTTTGGTGACTTAGCGCAATAATTTAAAATATACGAAATTTAAAATTATTATTATGAACTGCAACGCCCGACAGAATGCGCAGTGTGTCTGAATGTATGTTAGTGTCTTGTCATTCGATACTACATAGTCAACAAACAAAATGGCGTCTATCGGCAAAAACCTGAAATTCAAACCAGCAGTAACTCAATTTCAAAATGACCCTCCTTTTCATGTGTTTGGTGACCATCTTCTGGAAAACTCAACACAGACTAAATTATTGCATATCTTTATATAAGTAAATCCCCTGCCACTTATCGTCCAAAGCAAACGGTCCAGCCCCACCCCCTACAATATATGAGCATTATTTTATGATGTAGATCAATAAAACAAACCCATATCGTTTCTTTATAATATCTCGTGGGGGGGGGGGGGGGGGGTAGTGGTCTAGAGTCCCGCGCTTCGACCTCTAGCTGGCCGGTCACCTCTGGGTTGCGGCTGTGGTTTCGATCCCTGGTGTGAGCGTATGTGGGTTTCCTCCGGGCACTCCGGTTTGCTCCCACTGCTAGAGACCCCGACGAGCAAGCGGATTATTGAAATAAAATTGAAACCATAGGTTAATGTCGAGTGGACGTTAAACCCCGTTTCTGTCTCTCCCTCTCTCTCTCTCTCTCTTATATATCCGATAAAGGAAGCACCTGGATAATTTCCCGGGGCTCAATACTGAGTCATGCACGTATCATCTTTATATAAGAAAGAGTGAGTTTAATTTCCCCCAGATATCATCATGAGACCGTAGAGAAGAAAGCATAGAACGGTTCGAGAGTAGAGCATCATAGCCACAACCTCCTAGACTGAGGGGCTCGAAAACACCGCCGTAAAACACAAGCTATAAGGGGTAGAGAACTTATATTTAGTTTATTTTTAAAGCCATAGCAATGCCTGCAGTTGCCTGTATATAACCGATGTATTATGGATGGTATAAAGATATACCAACATATACCAATTGTTCCAGAGTTAATTGATCATATTATCACGACGTGAAATCAAAGAAAGTCCTAGACGATGCCCTAGTATCACGGGCCGTATCACAAACTGGAAGTCATTCATCTATTTAACGACACCGTAGCGTCGCAGTTAAGATATTTGGAAAGTATTTTTGGTAGATGTCCTTTACATTACCTTTTTAAAAGTAGCAAACACCAAAACTACTGGCCAATTGGAAACTAAAGTATTTGTCAAAAAACCCCGATACACATCAATTATTTTTCAAGAGCTCGATTCATCCGTTGGTTCGCTAACCTGGAGGTCCTGTGTTCGGTTCCTGCGTCGGTCAGGATTTTCCAATGTTGTCTCGCCTTGTCATTTGTGCGGGACAGAGGCCTGACAAGGAACAAGGTATGGTCTTATGTGTGAAAGAGGAGGTGAAAAAACCGTAGTTATGCATACATGTATTGACCCGATAATTGATTTTTGTAGGTTTCAAAAAGGCGTATATAGCACTCGGTGTTCCCAGGTGGCCACCCATCCAAGTACTGACCGGGCCCGACGTTGCTTAACTTCAGTGATAGGACGAAAAGTGGTGCTATCAACATGATGTGGCCGTAGACGAGAGTGTGTGAATTGATACCTTACCTGAATTGATCCGATAATTGATTTTTGTTGGTTTCAAAAAGGCGTTTACAGCACCTGGTGTTCCCAGGTCACCCATCCAAGTACTGACCTGGCCCGACGTTGCTTAACTTCAGTGGACGAGAAGTCGTGTTATCAACGTGATGTGGCCGTAGACGAGAGTGGGTGAAGAAAATCCTTAGTTATGCTTACCTGAATTGATCCGATAATTGATCGTCAAATTTGACTTGATAGTTATATAGCTATGATCATTAAGACGTTTCGAAATTCTGAATGACCACTATGCAAATATTTTATGTTAATTCATCCACCAGGATTATTACCATTCCTATGCAATGAGTCGTATACAGTGTCTATTCATACAAAAATTCCTAAAGATGACCCCCAAATAGCTACCAAGGACTGCCAAAATGTTTTCTTTCAATAAACTGTATATAGATTTCATAGATTAAACAACAACATGTGATACAATTTGGAGGATACAAAATATCGTATACTCACCTGTAGTACTTATTGTAGCTCTCAGTTTATAATCACCTATTTTATGTTTAGTTAATCTAGTTATTCAAAATCATTTGACAAGCTTGGTTTAAACTCTGACTATGTATAAATTCAAAGCTATATAGTATAAATGTCATGTGGTCTCCAACTAGTATGCCATGACGAAATAAAATCTTAATTATTTTATATAAAGCTGATACATTCTGGTTGCTATTTAATTTGACTTTTAGTTTTAATAAGTTGAGTCATGGAAAGTTCAAGGCTAAATAAAACGACCTATGTAGACGATATTTGATAATATTTATTAAGATTAATTTGCGAAGATATCATGGTACAATTACGGTCCATAATTAATAATAAAATAAAAGTCAAAAGTATGGACAAAAGTACTACACTGTGATTCCAAATTTAATCCATT
Organism: Patella ulyssiponensis; assembly: GCA_963678685.1. Classification (NCBI taxonomy): domain Eukaryota; kingdom Metazoa; phylum Mollusca; class Gastropoda; family Patellidae; genus Patella; species Patella ulyssiponensis. The sequence goes on from OY783225.1 coordinate 3,435,849, forward strand.
GAGATAGCAAATGCCGCCCACCGTAAAACATATGCCAATCCTCGTGTAACTAAAAAAAAAATAAACTGGAATACTAATCAATTAACTTAGATACTAACCTTACTGACCATTTGTACGAATACTGACGTACGATGCAAATACTGACGGGTTTAAGCGACCACTCACAACATGTATATTTCTCACGAGTGCCCATGAATAGTAACCACAATTAAGGTAATCTGTGTGATTTGTAAATTTTCTAACGTAGAAATACTGCACACTATGCATTCACCAGTTTACGTCAGCTATTGCGGCGGATCGTTACCATATTGTGGTAAGTGTTTCATTTGAACACCCAGTTACGTCAACCTAATTTTATAAAATTTGGGTAATCTGTTCTATGCCAGATGACCCGGTGTCTGCCCATTAACGGAATTTTAAGGAAACGTAACAACAGCAACAGCCCACTTCCAGAAATAGATGACGACAGAAACTGTCGATGAGCCAGTTTCAGAAAGATGTAGTCTTGAAAGCTACCTAATAACATTTAATCTAGCTGTCAGTCATGTTTTTACATTGTCGGCATGTGTAGTGTATACATAAACAATCTCTACCATGTATTTCGCGAATAATTAGTAAAATCAATGCCTTCGTACGGATCACGTTGGCTAATTGGGTAAGACGCTGGCTCGCTGAGGTCGGGTTTTCGATCCCTGCATTGGCCGCGAAAGTTCATCCACATTTTCTGTCTAGTCGTTCTGGTGGGACGAAAAAACCGAGGTCTCGTGTCGAAAACGATCTCTGACAGTTGGAATTTGATATATGAATAGGCCACAGTGCCGCTGTTCGGGCAAAATGTCCCTTATAGCACACTGTATGGCGTATGCCGATCTTCATAAGCTCAGTTCGGAGCAGAACAGTCGGACGTTAAACCCCATTTCATCCGTAATAAATGATTATAACAATATAATAATAGGTTATGCATATTAAAATAGTTATCAATATAATTATACAATACTGTTTGTAGTAGGAAAAGGTTTGTCAAACAAAAACATATTATCACAAAAATTTGAAATAATTGAATTTTTTTGTTTTATCGTTATTGCGTGGATGTGTATTGGAAACAACCGGGACGATTTATCAAAATCATACTTGTGTTTTTTCGAAAGGAACGTATAAATCGTTTTCTAAGATTTCCATAATTGGTGCATGGTCGCTTGGTTTAGTCTCCGATTTATATGCGTTGTCGTAAACAGCGTTATCCGTGTCTTCAAGAGGAACACACAAATCAGTTTCTAGAATTTCCATTTCAGATGTAACAACGTTTTGCTTTGTTCCAATTGCAATTTCAGGCGCAGTAACGTTTTGCTGTGTCCCGCACTCGGCTGCATTATCATACACACTATTTGCCATGGGTTTGGAAACCTCAACAGCAGAGTTTTCAAAAGGAACATACAAATCATTCTCCATGATTTCCATATCTCCCAATGGTCGATGTTGTGGTATGTTATTAATAGTAGACGTCACAACACCTGTGTCATCTGGATTGTCGGGTGCCTCGTAGGGCACATACAGTTCGTTCTCTAGTATTTCCATATCTGACATACCAGTTTCATTACTCTTTGTAGCTTTGTCAGGTGGATTCACATCCGCCACAGTAAACTCTTTTCCGATCTTATTCACAACGGCATATTCTGGTGTACGACCCGTTGTCATACTCGATGGATTCGTACTAATATCATCATGTTTAACGCCTTCGTCCTGGGTAGTCAAACTTTCTAGTACGAAGTAATTTGGAGTAGTATTGTTAACAGTATTGTTAGTAGTATTGTTAACGTGAACTTGTACATTCTGCTGTAAGACATCAGCCTTCTTTCTTCGTACTCTGAAATAGATAATAATACAACTATTTACAATACAACTCGATATATTGCTTAGAATATTAACATCAGTACCTTTATACTCGTAATCATTATATTCAACAAAATGTTGTTTCATAAGTGACGAGGAGAGGGGGTGGGTGATCTAAGTCAAGACCCCATGTTTAGTGAGCCAGCGTCTGATTCACGTTGATTTTTTACCTGTTTAGACCGAGAGATATAATTTCTATTTGTCAAATACCGAGAACTAATGACAAGAGAATGTCTTTAACTGGAATCTAGTAGCAAAGGGATGTCTTAAGTACTCCCAACTCAAAATTGTCCGCTGTCCCTTGTAGCATTTTTCACAATTAGCATAAATCCAAGATGACCGCCAAAGAGGTGATGAATAAAGATTCCCATGTGTTAGTTTCAACTGTACGTTAATCCTCTCTCTCTCTCTCTCTCTCTCTCTCTCTCACGCACACACACCCGTCTTTGTCTCTCACGCTAATGGAGATACTTAAATCCCCTTTCCAACCAAGTCTGCTGAAAACAGTTAACGGATCAGGAAGAAATGACATGTATTCACCTGACTAAAACATATACAGCTATCAGTATGAATATCAACACCAATCCACCAACAACACAGCCAACTATCACCGATAAGTCTGAATAATAAAAAATAATGGTTAGATTAGAAAACGGGTTCATTGAGTTTTGTACTATTATTTAATCGTTCTTGTTTAGTGGCAAAGCCAACGTGGAATACAATATATACATGTGACTATAGGGGTTTTGTAGGTCGGTATCCTTTATTTGTACCCAACACGGCCTAGTATAACACTGATAGATCTTTCAGGTATGTTCACATTTGATTGAAAAGCGATTTTAGACGGTTCAGGCGCCAACCTCTTCTCGAAAAAAATTAAAGAAATTGGAAAAATAAAACGGGAGAAAAATGCTAAAACCGATGAGAAAAATGAAAATGTACCCTAGTTAGGGAGCCCTAAAGGCAGACAAAAGGGCTCCTCTCGCCAAGGGAAAGGGCCCCCGAGTCCGAGTCAATCGTTTTCTATACACTGCTACTGTCGAATCCATTGCTTAATGAGAATGCAGTCATTGTATTGGCATACAAATCATCAATAAAGACCCCCCCCCCCCCACGCGAAAGAGAGCCCTCAAAATTGTATAGCCTCCGCCATGATAAACCTTAAAACGACCCTGTTCATTGTTCCTTTGAGTTACGCAACGATTATCAGATATATTGGTAGTCATCTTACTTATGTTTTGCGTTGTTTCGTGTCAGTTTACTTTACGGAATAAAAATAGCAATGAGCGGAGTTAAGTTGGTCAATATGAAATTATAAGTGGAGCGAAGCAAGGTGGGTAATATTTGAGAGACATTAAGACAAGTATTAGGAAGGTGGTGTCCGTGATTCTTCCAAAAACGGCGAATGGCGATTGACAAAAAATTGGAAAAATACGACTTGATCATCGATTTACCCGCCCAAATTTAGAATTGTCAGATAATTTATAACAAAACGAAATACTCTTTGCTGATAATACGAGAAAACGTCTATATTAAATGCCATTTATTAAAGACGTGTCTCCTATTCACCAATTTATTAAATATTCACTTATCGATGTTAATAAAACTACGCTGATGAAATAATAATTATTATTTACAATTTTCGACCAAAATTAGATTTCAAGATACTTAATTTCAATGTTGTCTCCTAATTTAGATCATATATGGACAGATAATTAATTTCGGTGGTTTTCTGCTATTTCTAGCCTACAATAATTGGATCAAAATTGAACTCTTTAGAGTTATCCACGCCTTAAAAAAATAGGCATTCTGTATTTGCTCTCATTTAGACAATGTCAGTTTTACTCGCATTCTCATTTTTTTAATTTTGCTATATCAAGATAAATCTACCGTTGTCTGTTTGTTGTGCTGCACTGTCTGATGGACTGGTTGCTTTTCGTGAAGTTAAACCAAATGATATTTGTGAGTTTTCCGTTGATGTATTAGGTGATATTTCTTGGGTTCCAGTTGACGGTTCGGATGAAATGCTGTAGTCGGTTGTAGTGTTGGAATGGACAGTTGATGCTTCAGTTGTGTTATTTTCTGTAGAGTTAGCTGTACTGGTAGACGATGGGCCTGTAATTGTTGTTCCGCCTGGTTGTGAAGGCCTTGGTGAAGAAATAAATGGCGTGGTGGGTGTTGCAAGTATATTATTACAGGAGCGTGCCAAAGATATGCCTGAAAAACACAGAAGAGATTAAACTGACTTTCAAACTCCACAATACAGTCTTGTCTACTTTTACTTTCGGCATACCTGTAGATGATGTTTAAAGACGCCAGATACCATACTTTTTGTAAACCATGACTTGTGTCTTCACGGATTTTGATGCAATGCGAAACAGTTAACAATCATTGTAAGATATTAATTTTCAATATTTACCTTGTATTTCAACCCACAGTTTTTGTCCGTTTATTTGTTTATGAGTAAATATAATATCAGCGGTTGTTGTTGTTGATGATGATGATTGTTGTCTGTGATTATAGACTTGTAAAACAGATTGTGATTTTTCTCTACTTGTTCTATTATAAGTCATATCACCATATTGTATCAATAAATTAGATCTTACTCCCTTACTATCTGTTTGTAATCTAAGATCTAATATAGTTATAGATGTTATACCTGTACCACGTATAACACATTGACAACTTGGTTCACTGTTTGCTAACCCACTCGTTGGTGTTGGATAATTTGGTGAAAACAAATATGTTCTGTTTACAGTTTCGTGTAAAGTTAACGGACCTTGACACATATCTTGACCATTTCCTCCTGTAATAGAAACGCGAAATAATGATCGGTGTTAAATTTAATCATTCATAATATTCTAAGTTTTTAAGACTACTGTGACAAAGTGGTGTATACCTTTTATCAAACTGAACTTATTGATCTCCAGCTGTTTTGGTACTATATATAATATAGACCTTTCAATTCTGTATGCACTTTTCTTAAGTCACGATTGTTTGTGTTGTAAGTAAGCATGTAATTAATTGAATATGTCCTACAAGCTACACATGATATGTGTGCAACACTCGACAGGATATCACAAGGAGTGAAATTGGGGTCAGTGCATCACACCATGACATGATAATAACTTCAAAGGAAATACGCAGTGCAATTACAGATTCCATAATCTGATAAATAAACAATACCATATATGATGATGACTCTTGTCCATTTCCCTAATTGTCGTACGCTATATAAAGCAGGGGTTTACTGACAGAAAATCAGTCTTGGAATAGAGTTCCTTTCGATTTATGTCTATTTCATGTTCTTAATAAAGGTCTTATTATTAAGCTGATCTATTATCTGTATTACCCCGTGCTCCTGGATCATTTAATAAGGATGACATGTTATTCGTCATCTTTTGGTAATGAGCATTTGTCTGAACATTTTCACGCGTAATATATTTCATTATAATATTTATGACTTCAAATACTGAAGGCTGACATATTTTTTGCGTAGTGATATTTTAATAAGAATTTGCCAAGATAGATATCCTAAACATTTTCACTCGTATTGTATTTGTTTTAACATAATTTATGAAGGAATTCAAATACTGTATTATATAACTATTGTGTGTCCCATGGTAAATAATAAACGGATTTCTACGATTATGAACAAACTGCTCTACTTAAGTTATTATAAACTTACCTATGTGTTTAAAATCACCTCCGGTTAAATAAAATTCATTGCACAATTAAACATCCCAACGGAAAAAAGAGGTTCTCTCTTGAAAATTCAATGTTTTTGCTAGTATTTTCGTCTGTGTTCATCACAACATTTCACACGTGACGTTATGGGCTAAACCATCGTAATTATGTTGAAGGGGGTAATTTATGATAACCACGTGTGTTGTAATCAAAACAGCACACCGCCTTTTCGATCGTTTGAGTTTGGGCAAGAAAATAGCAACTGGAGACAATGACATTAATTTTAAACCATTTGATTGTCAGTCTACTAAATTTTATTTACCGATTATACGAATACTCGTAAATACATGTATAATATTGCTTTTCACTCCGTAATTTCACCCGTGTATATTATATATATTTTTATAAAACACATTACAGCCCGCAGTCAATCATAATTTTAATTGATCATATTTCGTATGAAAAAGACCACCGCTTCTCAATAATTTCCATATTTTATTCACGTTCCGACTGTTCATATCATTAATGTTCCTGATTAAATTACTTGTTATTGTTCATTCGACAGATACTGAAATCGAAACATTCTTGATAAGAACAGTTCGGGATGTCTAAACATCGTTTATCGTCTTTATAAAAATGGTTTTGTGTGTTAATTATGCAGACCGCGGGGAAAATTCGTGCAAGTTTCGCGGCACTAAATTTAACCATCTGTGTAGCATACAATAACTCATATGACATGGTACCTTTTACGGCAATATAATTCAAAGCGTTGATTAGCTGGGGCATGATCGCGATCTACGAAATGCCATCGGAAAATTCCATTCTCCGTGGATTTCAAAATCTTATGGATAAACGGCCTTGTGAATTTCATGATTATAGAATTCTAACACACCAGAAATAATATTTAAAGAGAAATAGAAACATATGGAACTATCTACCGATAATAAAACCGATGCGCGGTATGATTTGGTGATAATAATTATTGGTATTTATCTTTTAAAAAAACGTTATATACCTATTCAATGATTCAATGGCCTCGGCCATTAATTTTGCCGAGGCAAATGTAAAATACATCGGAATTTAGGCCTACCTCGTCCACAGCAGGGGTTAACTGGCAGGACTGCTTAAGTTCATCATCAGGAAATATTAAAAATATTCAACGGTGATATTCAAGGCCAGTAAAACAAATGTAATTCAAAAGAAAAAAATTCCCCCAGAACTCTCTAACCAAATAATTAATACAAGGCGGAAACAAAATATCGGACTATGGGCGTATTTATGTTTGTAAACGCTCAAACTCATTACTGGGTCTCAGAGCAAAAGCTTGTTCATACATGTCGCGTTCGATTATTTGCTCCGTGCTTACTCGGCCAGGATCCTCGAGTACGTTTCGACATGCGCAGTGGGAATGGGTAATCAAACGGCGCGGCACTTTCATCGGATATCAAAATGGAAGATGAGCGCCACCAAACAATTAATTGTGCTCGATGTTCTGATGAATAACAACGAGCAGACAATAATCCATCAACAAACTTTAGACTTTTTCATTGGTATCTCATTGGAATTATCAAATCCAGAGAAGCGAAATAAAGCCCATATTATGCAGAACATACATTAAATCACATTTTCGTTCAACCAATGTAACCTTTGGTTAGCTTTGTCAACGAGCTCCATAGCTTACAAGAATTGCAGTTAGAAGGGCAAGGTTATGATCTCACTGAGTGTTAAAACTGGTAGCGAATGAAGCGTGATATAAATCATTACACACTGGACCCTTTGTTCCCACTCGGGTGTTCAAGTTACTGACCAACCTGCATCGTGTTGTTTAAGCAGGTGCACGGGTGATCATTTGAGGAAAAGTGGGTGTTCATGTAAATGAACACCCCAAATGAACACCCCAACATACTAACCCGGTGATTGTCAAAACAGACAACCGCGCATTTTCGTGCGTGCACTGTGTATTAGCAATAACAAGAAACACCGTGTTAATTTTAAAAAGATAAATACATGCACATGCAGTTAAAACGACAAATAAATATTTTTTCACAGTAGATTGTGAAATAATATCATTAGCTAGAAAACGAAACCAACAGTATAAGAAACAAATTCGCGAAACCTAGCGAATTGGGCTAAATTTCTGTTTGAACATTTTTTTTAGATAATTGTCAGCTTGTAAAATACCAATCCTACATCATCACACATGATATTTTTTTTTCGCACATGGATAGTTTGTGGCTGACAATTCGCGAATGTAAAATGTATTCCAGCCAATGCAGCATACCCCATTCGCACGAAATAAATATTACAGTGAATAAGGGGTGATGCATATTTTTTCTTTTGTCGATAAGGAGAGAGAGAAATGGGATTTAACGTTCACTCGACGTAGGGGTCTTTAGCAGCCGGAGGAAACCGGAGGCCCTACACCTTGTCACGTACCACCGAGGAATCGAAACCACACCAGTTGACTGAATGGCAGACCTTATGACACAACGCGCAAGCGCTAACCATTCGGACATGTATCCATATACCAATCCAACTTTTTTAAAATTGTTTTTCAAAAACCTGACATTTGAATAATCTGATTTCTATGCATCGTAAATAAACCGGTATACACATATTCAGTTATTTACCCACTCCCCAATTTGCCGAGTAAACAACAAAATATGACGTGCAAAATAAAGCATATTGGTACCTGTTTTTGACGAATTGGTAAAACAATTGTGTGTGATAAAAGGTCTGTGATAATAATGCGTCTCTCTCGTATTCGTCCATTTTCATTCACTCGTTCAACTTCTCACACAAAGAATCCATTGTGTAAGTCAGTTATCAACCTTGACCTCGGGGTCAAGTTAGATAAACACCCGCGCCCGTGCATTGAACACTTCGAACGCTGCGCGTTCTCAGTGTACAACTTTGCACGAGCTCGGGTGTTCATCTAACTTGAACCCCTCTGTCTCAGTTGATAACCCTTACTTGTAGCCTACTGTGTGAGTTCTGGTAAATAATAAACGGATTTCTTCGATTATGAACAAACTAGTTAACTTTGGTTATTATAAACTTACCTGTGTGTTTGAAATTAACTCCCGTTAAATAAAATCCATTGCACAATAAAATATCTCAACGAATAAAAACGGTTCTCTCTTGAAAGATTTGAATATTTACTTGTTATTTCGACAGAGTTGATAATAACATTGCTTTCGTCACATATTGGACGAATCCAACACACGGAAGCGAGGTTGTTTAAATTTGACGCATATTTTGTCAAGCACGTGCTATACTCAAAGCAACGCGCCAACATTACAATCGTTTGAGTTTGGGCGACGAAAATATCAATTGAAGACAATTACATAGGACTAATAGGAGCTTTATCTTTATATCGAAACCATTGATCGCCAGTCTATCAAATTTTATTCACAATGAAAGAATCACTGATTGCACGGATACTCGTAAAAATAAAGTCATGTATAAAATATAGATTTTAATATCCTATCTTCTTTATGTAATAAATAGTTTAACACGGATCATGAAGCACATCTCCGAAGTGGCTGAGGACTCTGAGTGTATTATTAATTTGATCTCATTCTTTCGATCAAATAATAACCGCTTCAGTGACATTTTTAAGCGTGTTGCGACAGCGCTCAAAGTGCCTAATGGCATTGGGTGGCGTAAGCAATGCCGACAAGTCCGTAACGCCCCGTAAGAAGCGGAACATTAATTGTAAATGGCCTGCATATATGTTAAATAATAATATTATCATACCATATTATAAAGATGGGTAATATTTAAGGCCCGTGAAAAGAATGTAGTTATTTTTGTTCCTCATGCGTGTTAAAAAGAAAATTATCCCATCCTAGTCGGTAATCAAATAATTAAGACGGTAACAAATTTTAAAAAAAATACTGGTTGTTATGTGTGCGAACGCTCAAACTCAATGCCGAGACGTGCTTAACTTAAAACAAACTTGAATTGACGTAAAAATGCCACATTTCCTATGCTGTCACCCCTAATACAAAGTGATATCTCCCGAGGTGTGACGTAACCAGCTGCCATATTGATATTTTTCTTAAACGAAAGTTTGTGGGATTTCAATTTTTCAAGAGAGAACTGTTTTTATACGTTGGGACATTTAGTGGTACGATGGATTTTATTTAACGGGAGTTCATTTTAAACACATGGGTAAGTTTATAATTACCAAAGTTAACTAGTTTGTTCATAATCGAAGAAATCTGTTTATTATTTACCAGAACTCACACAGTAATACTGATACCTGCTCAACATGATCGTTGTTATTGCACGGAAAACCCATCCAACTTCTCTATATGATTTCTACTAAAACTAGCGTAAACCAGCAAAAGTGTGCAACAACACTGCAAATGTCTATTTATTGCACAGTTACGCCCCAGTGAGTTTAGCAGAGGTAAAACAATCTGCGAAAAGAACAAAGGAAGATCTCCTGTCCGTGTTACAATTGCCCATTACCCCACAAACGTGAAGAAATTTATTACGGTTTTGCTAAATATTGTAAATTTCACGGATTGGAATAATCGGAGGTATGGATGGCTGTCATATTCGAATTATGGCGCCCAAGATGAATGACTATCGAATATCATACATAAACCGCAAAAAGGTCACTCAGTCGTACTCCGGGCTGTAGGCTATGTGATCATCGAGTTCGATTTACTCATGTTCACATCGGCTGGTCTGGGTGTACACATGACGCTAGGGTTTTGAAGACTTTCCTCTAATCAGATACCAAATTCAGTAGGAAGAATTCCTACTTGGAGACCCAGTCTGCTCTCTATAGCCACCATGGCTTATGACTCCATACATTGATTTGGGGAAACTGACCCGTTATCAAGAAAAAAATAATATTTAATAAACATCTCAGTTCTGCGAGTGGATTTGTCTAATTCTTGAAATAGTTAAACCAAGATGTAGAATCACCAAAATAAACACAACACTACTGAGACAATTGTCAACAATAATTCTTCCGTCGCCTAAACTTAATCGGAAAATATAACTTCGATCAAATAATTTATTTGCGTCCATGTTGAATAATGGGTTACTTCCAGAAGTAACCCGAACGCATTCGCGGTGGCTAGAGTAAGCGCGGCGCCAGTAATCGAACGCATCAACACAAAAATAGCCTTGCTTTGACCCCCTCATACGAAATGATCTATTCCGATAAGTGACGTAATAAGCTTCCATTTTTTATTTCTCAGTGTCAAAGTTTGTGATAAGTTCAATTTTACAAGAGAGAACTTTTTTATTCGTTGGTATATTTAGTTGTATAATGGATTTTATTTAACCGGAGGTGATTTTAAACACATAGGTAAGTTTATAATAACTTAAGTAGAGTAGTTTGTTCATAATCGTAGAAATCCGTTTATTATTTACCATGGGACACACAATAACTATGTTTACTTACTTGGAATACATCTATAGTTAACAGTACTTCCAGTACAATTATTATAATTGGGTATAACTTGTTCACATGGTGATGGTTGTCCAGTACAAGATGGTATTAAACCTGTATCACTGTTAGTCAATGGTTGACCACATGTCTCTGTACCACAACCAGATCCTTGTTTATAAAAATACACAATACTCTCTACATGTATCATATCATCTTTGTTTGAACAATTCAGGTTCACGGATGGATAATTTCCACCATTTTTACACACAGTAATACCTATACCTATAAAATATAAACAAATAGATAAGCAAGCTGGGTCGGGTAGGGCGATTTACACAATACTACCCACAACTACCCAATATCACCTCGATACTCCCACATACTACCTTATACTGCAACATTATGATGCAAAATGAGCATATTACTTAACCGTGTTCAAAAATAGTAAGTTACCCCTTTCTGACCCAGGAGTGCCAATTGGCAAGCACATATTTAGTACAAAGCTTAGAAAATATCAGTTTAAATATTCATGATTTGAATGTCTTATCATGTTTACTGCAATCAAATGATGCCATTTGGCCGGTGTCATGTACCCAAAAGATACATTGTTGTACATTGTATGACAAACAACAATGGCTGCCTCAATGGAAAAATTGTAATCAAAACCTTTACTACAAAAACTGGTAAGTTGCCCTTTATAATAATCTACTGTCACATGGTTAACTTTTATAATGTTGATTTATCATCTAAAGAATCTGTTTAGCATATGAACTGCCCAGTACGTACCATACATAGGTATGCATGCTGGAGTTAATATTGATGATGCCAATCGGCATCACTGTGTCATGATGTATATTTTAAGACAGATGGCAATGGACATGTGTGGTTTATTTGTATTTTTAGCTGTGTGGATTGGGTGTGGATGATTAAAGGGACATTCCCATTCTGGTTGTAACCAAGAAAATATGTCCCAATCTTCATTTTGATTAATAAATTGTAGTAATATATTAAGATATTTCAATTGATTAGTGCTATATATTTCATCTGAATTAATCCATTTTTCAAAAAAAAAATGGAAAAATTACGTCTTACTTATTACCTAGACATATAAAAACTAAAGGTTAGTAAAAGCGACCGGTAAAACATTTTACGAAAACCAGTATAAAGATTATTTGATATGTGTATTACGTCAATAAAGGCTATTTTTAGAAACCGGAACTGAACTTATCAGCTTCTTCCTATACAGAAAACTGTTTCACATGGTACGTATCTAATAACAATTAAATTGGGTTTTGCAATACTTTCGAAACTTTTAGACTACTATAATAACAGTTATGGGGAAGATTTAAACTAAAGATAGTGTACTAACGCATTTAGAACTTAGAAAAATACATTTTGTTTAGTGAGCAAGAGAAGGATTGTCCCTTTAATTCATTTTTATATTCGTGTATTAAATGAGTTATTATTTATGTTTCGATTCAGAGTTCAAATATGTTAAGAGCTGCAAACTTGATACACGGAGAACAGCTGCGTCTGACTGTGGGTGATGTCATTGCTGCAATACCAGATGGTGATGTATCAGAATATGAAAGTGACGTCGATGACAATGATGATGGTTGGTATCCTGATTCTCAGCAGTCTGTAGAAAGTGGTGAACTCGAGGAAGAAACACCGCCCACTGGTGATTCAAGGCGACAACGGACATTTGAATTGATTAATGATGTCGATACCGTCTACAACCCCAAAAACCTAAGATTTTGGTACGGCGTGCTACCGAACTACCAACCAGTGATACTACATGGAAGGGATCGTATACGCAATGACCCAGTTGAACCAAAAAACCCATTGGAGAAAATTGTTGAAATTGTTTGACGTTCTAACATCTGACGTCAACTGGCAGACTATCGCCATTGAAGAGACGACCATTGTCAAGATCGGTCGCATTATTTCTGTTACCTCTTTTTTTTCAAATCATTTTTAGTGAAGCCTGTACCATAACAGGCCCGGGACTGTACAGCGCAGTGGACGCTTACGGCTGGCCCCCGGATCCATTCAATTGATTTGATATTTTCCGCAGGTTAATCTTATAGGTTTTTGTTTTTCGTGTAGTGCTGTCCTCCTGCACTTACTATTTAGAGATAATCGGTGACAACATTTTACAATACATTGCTGAACAGACAAATATCTATGCTCATGAGAAAAGTGGGATAGCAATCAATACAAATCTTGAAGAAATGCGCAAATTCCTTTTAATCCTTATGCGTACCTCTATTGCTGGATTTCCATCAAGGAAAATGATATGGGATCGTCGAACCCACTATGCGCCAATTGCCGACTGCGGTCACCTAGATGGTATATGCGCATATTGTTTTACTTGTTTGATTTAGGTGTCACTAATTCATGGTTACTGTACAGGAGAGAATTCGATAAAATTCCACCCCACAGTCGACCAAAAAAAGCCCTTGCACTTGAGGATTGTAAGCTAGAAATAGCCAATCGATTAATTCACGCCAAACCGAAACGAGGCAGACCAAGCGTTGGCAACGATGAGTTAGCCCTACCTACTGCCCCAAAAAGAATTATGCCTAATCCAGTCAATGATGCTAAGTACGATGGGTACGGACACTGGTCAGAGCACAGTGAGGCTAGGTTAAGATGTAGGTTCTGTCAGAGAGCTCAGACCCGCATAAAGTGTATGAAATTAATGTAGAACGGATTATGTCTCAACAAAGAAAATAACTGTTTCTACTTGTATCACAAAAAATGAGTCTGTATTCACCCAGATGTCTCACTGTTGTATTACTATAACTAAAATAACTAAATTGAATAATGTTATGGATGTTAATAAAAGTTTTGAAAACTTTGTTACTTTTGACTTTTTTATGTCCCAAACCCGGTGATGCTGATTGGCATCATTTAAAATATACCCGAAAATTTTTACATTGACGAAAATAACTTATTTTTCCTTTGAAAGTGTGCTATTCCTGATATATTTGCAAAGGAAAATAATTTTTGCTAATGCCTTTCTGTGCTTGGGTTCGAAAGGATCGCGGAAAATGTGCAGCAATTGCGATTATCGATGTATGACTGTTCTATTTGCTTGTCTATCACCCAAAAACGTACAAATGAAAACCCAGTATTACCAGATACTTTCTAATATTTATAAAATACAAACCTACTATCGCCAAATAGTACATGAGTATAATAAATGCAACACATATTCGATAATTTGCAGAAAATTGAAATATTTACGCAGTTATATCCCTTTAAAACCAATAAATAGATTTTCGAGTGCTACTCAGGCTAATTATAGATGCAGACTGTCATTCCTGATTCTCTGAATGATGCCACTATTGAACAAATTTTCAGACATATATCCACGAGTCATTACAAACTAGAGGAATAAACGCGGCCTATGGTGTCTTCCCATTGTTCCACACCTCTAGTGCAAATGATTTATTGAAATAAAATTGAACAATATGTCAGTCCCAAAACGGCCTAGTAGGATCTAGTGAGTGTTAATCCCCATTTCTCTCCCCCGGGTTATCGAAATGACGATATTATACCATATTTTTCTCAAAATGACCTATGTCTCTGTTACCGCTTGATAATAACAAGACGTGGGGCCGCTTGTCAAACCCGATGGGTTTTCTCTGGTCAAACCTCCGCGCAATAATATTGAACTGTAAGTCCCGAACTTACTAGGTTAATGTCGATTGGACACTATTAAAAGTAGTGAATGAAATGAAATGAAATGGGGTTTAACGCCCTACTCTTCTGCACCTAACCTGGGCTAATGGAAGACGGGCATACACCATACAGTGTGCTCTGAGGGAAATTTTGCCCGGGCAGCGGCGCTACGGCCTACTCTTATATCGAATTCCAACTGCCAAGGGATCTTTTACGTGCACGCCAATGTGTACACGGGACCTCGGTTTTTCGTCCCATCCGAACGACTAGGCAGCTGTCCTTGTCAGGCCCTCCTTCTGCATCACTGACAAGGCGAAATCACGCCGGAAAATCGAGATGAACTTTCTCGGCCAATGCAGGGATCGAACACTCGACCTCCAGGCTAGCAAGCCAGCGCCTTGCCCACTTAGCCACCGTGATTCCCCAAGTAGTGAATGTGTTTTAATACATCATATTCCATATGTTGGTTCCATATGTTGGGGGGGGGGGGGGGTGGCACCATAAATAAATATTATTTGCGCTAAACTAAAAGATACCGCGCCCAACAGTCCAGTTAATGGTAATTTCTAAACCTACTGTAAAAACCAAAAAGCTAAATATTACTGCTATTGAAAATCGTCAGCAATAGACTTTTTACGGCTCTAATAGATGTGAAGAGAATGTCACGTGCGATGGCTATTTATAGACACGTAGTCTATGTGTGACTAGCCAGAAATTACTTTGAGACAAGCCATAGAAGTATGCACAATCAGTAGGGAACATTTACGCTGCATGGAGCACCCTACATATGTTTGTAGAGAGAGAGGGGGATAGAGATAGAGAGAGAGAAATGGGGTTTAAAGTCCACTCCACACAAACTAGGTCATTTCGGGATTAACATATGTTTCAATTTTATTTCAACAATTCCCTGGTGTGTAAGTGTCTTTCTCAGTGGGAGGAAACCGGAGGACCAGGAGAATGGATAGGCGACCACACTCCTTGTCACGTACATGCGGGGAATCGAAACCATGCCACTTGACTCAATGACAGTCCGTCTGATTTTACGCGCACGCATTTCATCACTAGACCCCACCTGTATACCATTAAGTAAAGTATACACTATGATAAGTATATGTTAGCAGTTTGTGTATATCTATAACATTAAGCTGAGTATCCAGTATACTACTCGTCGTATGTTAGCAGTCTGTGTATACTCTATGTACAGTTGTAAATATAGTAGTCAGTACAATAAATATAGTAACTCACCATTGATAACCAACATACAATGACAGGAGACAATAAGGATCACCAAAATCCTCATTATATCTACACACTTTCACTTTATATATCATATACTAAATACATGATCGCTAAGTTCACTAATATATCATATACCGAATACATGATCGATTAATAAAACTTTTTTAATACTTGAAATCAACAAGGAAGTTTAATGTTGTTTATTGAGGTTATTGTTTGATAATTTTCCCACGTTTTATGGACAAGCTTTCACAGTCTATTTATATAACCTTTGCCTTTCTTTTGTTACATATATTCAACTATATAATATGATATCAGCATAATATAGTGATTCGTATATTAAGATGAACACCAGGTTTTAATCGTTGCTTGTTAAAGCCACGATACATCACTCTAAACAAATCAGTACGTAAAAGATCCCTTGACAGTAGGCTGTAGTGCCGCTATCCGGGCAAAATTTCCCTCATAGCGTATGCCCGTCTTCATTAGCCCATTTCATTTCAGAATAACGTATCTGACTTGTTGAATATACATATTAAAAGTATGTACAGGAGGACTATACAATTACTTGAGACAAAACTACGGACATGGCACAATATACAGACACATCAAACAACAAACGAACATACCAGATAGAGTGAATGGATCCGGTGGTGAGCCGTAATTATCCACTGTCTCACAGTTTAAGCTCCGTATTAAAACTAATCTTGACCACTACACATTGTTTATATAAATAGAGTTTTCAAAAGCTGTATTTGAGAAATGCGTGGGTTCATAAAGTTTTTTATTTCCATTCAAAAATTGTTGATAAGTATAAATTGAATATCATTACTGTATCTTTAATGTAAGAAACACGCAGTTAATAATATTACATGTATATTATATTTTAACCTTAAATTTATGTCAATGTATCACCGTGACATTGTATTGTTACTTCTACGTCACCCCAATCCGTCGTTATTTAAAAATGATTTGTAAAGGGTAGCAAGTATTGGGACTGAGTGGTCTAAAGTGATGGTTACACATGGTGATGACACTATGATCTCTTTTTTGATATGGGGGGTTGGGATGGCCTAGTGGTCTAGAGTGCCGCGCTTCGACCTCTAGCTGGCCGGTCACCTCTGGCTTGCGGCTGTGGTTTCGAGCCCTGGTTTGAGCGTATGTGGCATGGAGATAGGGGCGCCTTCTCAACTTCGTGGGTTTCCTCCGGGCACTCCGGTTTCCTCCCACTGCTAAAGACCCCTACGCGCAAGCGAATTATTGAAATAAAAAATTAAAAACCATATGTTAGTCCCGAAATGACCTAGTTGTGTCGAGTGGACGTTAAACCCCATTTCTCTCTCTCTCTCTTTTTTGATACAGTGGGCTAAACTGCTGTGTTACACATCGTCACCACTGTGATGTCATGTTTGATACAAAGAAAGAAAACATTCATACCGGGTGGTCTACAGTGCCAGAAATCCTTGGTACCGAGATGTCTGAAATGTTACGATGTAGATGTTCAGTTTGACACCTGATATAATCATATGTTTAATACAAGGATTCCTTTACAAAAATAATACATCTTTATATAACGATTACACCTTTAAAAGCCATTATGATCACCTGTCTATCAAGGTATGCTTTTTTGAATGAGTTCACGGGTGTCATTTTAATTTATTCAAACAATTATTTTACGACTTTACCCCGCCTGTCCCATATACGTCTCTCTCGCTTTATTTTGTTTACCTGTCAAGCTATCGCCGATGTAATACTTTCTGTATTAACTTCCCTGTTGTATTCGTGGTTATAAACATGAAAAAGGTCACCGTTCTGAATATTTCTATAGCTCAAATGTTGTATATGTTATACATTTATATGGTATATATAGTAGGATACACGACAGGTTGGTATATGGTATTTATTTATATGGTATGTACATATTATATCTGGTACGATACGAGGTGTGGTAGCCACATATATTATTGCGTGTAAAAATAGACGACGTGATTTTAATAATAATATTTATATTTTTCTATATATAGTAGTATCAACAGATAATGCAGTTGGTAAAGAAGGTGGATATCTTCGAACAAGGACGATATAATACACGTTCATGGTATCGGTGTCTTGGTGTAGTACCGATACAAATGCCTTTTCCGCATAATTATGTAATTACTTATACCCTACTTCAGTATGTGGATGTTTATATTTTATAGGTATAGGTATTACAGTGTGTAGAAATGGTGGAAATTATCCATCCGTGAATCTGACTTGTTCTAACAATGATATGATACATGTAGAGAGTATTGTGTACTTTTATAAACAAGGATCTGGTTGTAGTAGTTCCACAGAGACATGCGGTCAACCATTGACTAATAGTGATACAGGTTTAAAAACCACTTGTAACGGGCGATCATCATGTTCACAATTTATACCCAATACTGGGAATTGTACAGAAAGTACTGTTAACTATAGATGTGTTCCAAGTAAGTAAACATATTTAGATATCAACATTATAAATGTATGTAATACATATATGTTATAGTATGACTATCCCAATCAAACAGATACAATTTTCAGGTTAAAAGTTTATTAAAAAAAACATCTTGAAGAATATGTCTTCCTTTAGTAAATTACCCTTTATATTTTCTATTACAGGAAAAAATGGTCGGGATATTTGTCAAAGACTAAATCTAATAGAAGATGTAGGGGGGCTATTTCTATTTTCACCAAATTATCCAACAGCAACGAGTAGTTTTAAACGAAATGAAACAAGTTGTGAATGTGTTATACGTGGTACAAGTATAACATCTATAACTATATTAGATCTTAGATTACAAACAGGTAGTGATGGAACAAGATCTAATTTATTTATCCAGTATGGTAATATTACTTATAATAACACCAGTAGACAAAACATCCAATCATCTTTACAAGTTTATAATCACAGACTACAGCAATCAACATCAGCAGCTGATATTATATTTACTCATCAACAAATAAAAGGACAAAAACTATGGATTGAAATACAAGGTAAATATTGAAACGTTAATATAACGACAATCTGTGAAACCACAAGTCGTTTTTTTTTTTGTTTTTGGTTTCAGTGCTCCACCAATACCCATCACACCTACTTATTTCATCGCCAAGTCCGCTTATTATATTTCAATTGTTTTTAGGTCCATCTTTGGTAGGTTTTTGTAATGACGCTCCAACAACTGCTACACCACCAACCACAACATTTAAGTTCCCATCCCTACCAAGCAGCACTACAACTACAGACCCATCTTCTACACAAAGTGAGATCCCTATCATTACAACTACCTATCACACTACTGATAATAAAAGAGCTTCCAGCACTGAAACCTACCCCAGCAGCACTGCGTCTGATACATCAGCTGACACCCCCGACATATCACCTGGTTCAACACGACAAACAGCAACCAATCCACCAGACAGTGAAACAGAGCCAAAAGACAATGGTAAATATCCAAATGAGAGAACGGGTAAAACAGTCTTCTGTTTATCTTCTGTCTAAATAATAGAAAATACACAATCATTTTAATCATCATAACTTTTTTTTACTAGCAAATAATGTATTTCAATATATTTACTAGGTGGAGATGGCCTTGTTAAATGTCCTTCAAAATTTACGCGCCTTGCTTCGCTCGCCATTTATTTTCATCTTTACAAACTACGTGAATCCCTAACAAAGAAAGGTAATATATACAAAGGAAGATGGCAGTCAATATATTTCCTAATCGTTGCCTGTGTTTAGAGATTTGTAAATTGAAAGTAATTTTATCACATTATCAAAAGTCTGTTGCATGTCATAGTTATACGTATTACTATTTATTTCAGGTAAAGATATGATAATCATTGTATTGGTTACTACATTATCTCTTTTATTGGTACTTGTCATAGTTTTATTTCTCATGTACAGGTAACATTATTATTATATTATTAGCAAGTTTTTATATAATGAACAGCTTCCAGTTGGGACTAATAGTATAGGTCCCGTGTACACGTTGACACGCACATAACATAACCATTGACAAACCTTCTCCCATAGCCCATTGCATGACAAATGACGTTGATTATTAGTTCGGTGTCAAGATAAGTAAGACGCTAAACTCAGTTTCATTTCTGTTGTTCTTCAATAAATTCAATTTAAAACTGCAAGTTCTATATTTTTGGCTTCATATTTTCATTGTTATACCGTGTTTTCATATTTTTAAAATGTTTTTTCGTTATCGTTGCTGTCTCGTGGACTATATTTTTCTGTTACAGGAAAGGTAAATTAAGCTGTCTTAATCGACCTGGTAGTCATAGAACTGAGCATTCAAGAACGATAACTCCACCAGAACCTAGTACTGCTTACAGTAATCTATCAGATACAGACAGAAATAATACAGATAGTGCTTACCAGGAATTACAAACCAAGAATTCAAATTCTCATTATAATAATCTTCCATATTCTGGTACAGACGCAGGACCTGGTACTAACTACAGTAATCTTCCATATTCTGGTACAGACATAGAACCTTGTACTAACTATAGTAGTCTATCTGATGACAACAGACTTGCTACAGATAATAATAATTACCAAGAACTACAAACAAGAACTTCCACGTCACCGTATAACAATCTCCCCTATGCTAGTAAACATCATACATATAGTAATCAATAAAATAAAACCAAGTACCAACAATCCAAACCATTAGGCAGATTTCGAAGTCCTAAAAAAAAACGTTAAAGGCAAAATAGTGTAATCAGCAAATGGACTGCTCCCAATGATTATCGGATTTATATCACCCGCACCCAAACCTATGACACAGAACATCATACATATAGTAATTAATAATCATTATATTTATAATAATTCCTCCAAACAACCAATACTAGAGAACGAATAATAATAATGATAACAACAGTTAAACATATAGATGTTATACGTATCTGAAATCAGCGAAACCTACTACAGATTTTGATAATCATCTACATGTTTATGTAACCTTATAAAATAAGAACGCAAAAACAAAGACCGTTTCATTAAAAACACTGATTTGTAAACTGTTTGGGTTGTTTTTTTCATTACGATTCGTTGTCTTTAACGACAATCAAGGCCAGGGCATATAATTTTAAATTGTGGAAACCCTATGGATTAACACTGGGTATAGTGGAGATACGGGGGATGTGAAACGTCCTGCTTTAAAAATTAAATTAAATATCTGTAAATCTATCCTAGGCCCGTGAAATAAACACTAAACGTTATTGCCTGTAGTAGCTATACATCTCCTCTTTAAATATCAACAAAACGTACAAACCATATAACCATTCCCCTAGAGCAATGTGAGAGGGGGAGTGAGGAGAAGTATACCCAACGTATACTAGGTCGTTTAGGGACTGAAATAAGGGTTCTGTTGCATGCATGCCGATGTGTACACGGGGCCTCGTCGTTTCGTCTCTTCTGAACGACTATATGCGTTGTCACTTGCCAGGACTACGACCTACCCAACTGACGAGGGGGCACCACGCGAGAAATCCCAAGTAACTTGGTCGGCCTAAGCATGCGCACTGATAACTGCGAATGGGGTTATAGCAGTAAAATGATGCCCGAGAGATGCCTGCGATCCTTCAATCGTCGGTCAGCTAACACCATGTCATGCACCCGGGTAATATTTTCGTTACTGGTTGCTGTTGATGGTCTTTCAGTCCGCGGGTCATCGCCAAGGATCTCGCTGCCACGCTTAAATTCCGCGTTCCACTGTGGGAAAACGAAAGCATTATCCCCTAAGGTAGAAACCATGTGGGCGCGTATATATGTTGAGGTTGGTCCTTTTAGTTGCAGGTACATAAACCTCTGCGAATGACGTCATATCCTAGTCAGATAGACGTCTGGGATTGAAACCACTACACACGAGACATGCTCGGTCAACTGGCAAACGCCAAGCTTTACGAAATAAATCTTTGGAATATGAGTTTTGTAGGAAACGGAACTGACGTCACGCATGCGCATTAATAACAGCGAATGGTGCTATATCATATGAGATAGACGCCTAGGATCGACACCACTTGGTTGATTGCCCGACCTTAAGATCTAAAGGCGAGTATTTCCATATTTTGTCAATCCCTCCCCCCCCCCACACTGAACTCACTGGGCTTATTCTACAGCTTTATCTATTAATCACAACGAAACATGTACATTGTGAAAATCAAGATGAAATGTGTAACCAGATCAATATGTACTGGTGTCATCCATCTCAGTCTTGTGTTGGGTTTCAGAACTACCAGACGTTTATATCGATTAAAAAAATAACAAGCCAACAGTGAGGTTGAAGTCCCGTTTAAATCTCAAAATAAAAAGATGACAAATATTAATTAATCGCACATTTATTTTTTTTCAATAGTACTGAGCAGCCAAACTATACACTAAGTTTCATCACTCTCTATCAGATAGAACCAAGATTATTTTGTCGAAATATTAATCATTGAACTCAGTCAAGACATTCACATAATGAAAATCTACATCAAGTTTAAACATTCTGCCTCAATCAAAAGCACAGTTGTTAGGTTTCAAAGTCTTGACCAATCAAATTGCTTATCACAACCGTCGCATCCGACCAACTCATCAGACGAATGATCGGATGGATAGGATTAGTTCTATTCTCATCCAACCAACTGTTAATGTCTTCTGTCCCTTCGATAGCCTCTAAAATGGACCTTAGCCTAACCGCCACTGAATTAGAGTGTCTAATAACTCTTTATCGGGAAAATGAACTATTGTGGAACCCGCGGTATCCTAACTATACTATTCAAAAAAAGTAGGGGATATTTGAATTTTAAGTATTATTAAAGTCACCTAATGAAACTGACGAAGAAACAAATGACAAAATGAAATGAAGTTCACATTCATCGATTTATTCCAAATGATCGTTAGACTAAGTAAGGCACAGACTGACCATTATAAGGGTAAAATGATACCCTATAACCCCCTTTCCAATAAATATTGTGAAAAAATTGATAAATTTGTTAAAAAAACAATTCCTTCCGACAACGAATTTACTATAAATTATATCTCCTGTGCAGATGTACACAAATATCTAAATATGCTCGATCCAAGTAAGGCTACTGGTATTGACTCAATAGGACCAAAAATTCTAAGGATGTCGACAGACTATATTTTTGAATCATTAACTTATATAATAAATTTATGCATCTCAAAAGATATTTTCCCTGAACAATTAAAATTTGCTAAACTTATTCCAATCCACAAGAAGGAAGACAAGGATCTACCAAATAATTATAGGCCGATTTCTGTCTTACCCACAATATCAAAAATATTTGAAAAACATATTAGTTCTCAAATTACAGAATATTTTGAAAAGAACAAACTATTTTATGAATTCCAATCTGGTTTTAGAAAAAATCATTCATGTTCAACAGCCTTATTGCGAATTACAGATATCTGGCTGAGAGAAATAGACTCAAGTAATATGACCGGAGTCGTTTATCTTGATCTTAGTAAAGCTTTTGATCTTATAGACCACAGATTAATCCTCCAAAAATTAAAATTATACAAATTTGACTTGAAATCTCTTAAACTAATCTCATCTTATCTCGAATTTCGAAAGCAATAAGTAGTCTTAGGGGCATGCCATTCAAATATTACTGATGTGAAATGTGGGGTCCCACAGGGATCAAATATTGGTCCGTTACTTTTCTTGATTTTTATAAACGATCTCCCACTTCATGTCAGTAAATGCCATACTGATCTATTTGCTGATGACAGTACCCTTCATTTCTCTAGCAACAATATAGCCAATATAGAGATTGCCCTTCAAGAGGATTTACTAAATGTATTTAATTGGTGTAATGATAATGGTATGGTAATTAATGCTAAAAAGACAAAAGCCATGCTAATAGCTTCAAAACACCAAACAAACACAAACAGCTTATCACTAAAAATTAATGGAGAATCATTAGAAAATGTATCTGAAGCAGTGTTATTAGGACTTACTGTTGACCAAAATTTAGATTGGAATCTCCAAATTAACAAAGTTTCCAAGATCATATCCTCCAAAATCTACCTCCTGACAAAGTTAAAACCTTTTTTACCACACCATCTTAGAATTTTATTTTTCAACGGCCATATTTTACCATATTTAGATTACTGTTCCACAGTTTGGGGCAGTGCCAATAAAGGTAAACTAGAGGTCCTGTATAAACTCCAAAAGCGTGCGGCAAGGAGCATTTTGGATGAAAAACCTGATTCACATTCGGCACCTTTGTTTGAAACTCTAAATTGGCTTACAATCTACCAACGCATTCAATACAATCAAGGAATGCTCACATTCAAAATTCTAAGAGACAAATTACCATCATATTTATATAACACATTCTGTGAAAATTCGAAATTGACCGAAACTAACATGACATTGAGATCAGAAAGTCAAAATAAATTAGCAATTCCAAAAAGTAAGAAAAAGGCAATGACAAGAACATTCCAATATACCGCCTCTGTATTCTGGAATTCACTACCTCAAACTGTGAAACACGCGTCTTCAAGTTTTATCTTTAAAAAAGAGTTAGTAAAACACGTTAAATCTTTGAACTCTTGTTAATTACTTTTGCCCTCTGAATGTATGTTTATTTGCTTTTCTTTTCTCTCCTTATTGTTTGTTTCATTTTTTTCTTCTTTTTTTTCTTTAATTATTATAAGCTTATATAATATGTACTTTGTAAATATCATTACCATGTAGATTCTAGTTTTAGAGTAGGAGGGACATGTTGAAAATTAGAACTCATGTACTAAATATGTTCCCTCAGAAAATAAAGTCATTATTATTATTATTATTATTATTATTATTATTATATACCCGGGGTCAAACAGCAAAGTTACCACAGCATCACAACAAAGTCAGTAACGGGTAAATCCTCCTCTGTTTGCCAAACAAGCATTGATCCGACGTGGCATACTCCTAATGAGACGTCTAAGGTCATTTTGGTCCAGATTGTCCATTCCTGTTGCAACGCAGCAGCAAGTTCTTGGACATTGGCAGGACGTTGTTGACGTTGACGTAACCTCTGTCCAAGCATGTCCCAGACATGCTCGATTGGAGAGAGGTCGGGACTCAGTGCTGGCCAAGGTAATGTGGTGATGTTCTGTTGTTGGAGGTAACCTGTAACGATCCTGGCCCTGTAACACGCCCTGCAACAACATGTAAAGCCGTTCTTCCAGCAACAGTGATGCCTCCCCACACCATAACAGAACCACCCCCAAATCGATCATGTCTGATGACGTTAACGTCTTGGAAGCGCTCGTTTCGACGACGCCACACCCTCCTACGTCTGTCCAAAAAATCAACAGTGAACCTTGACTCATCTGAAAACACCACATTGCTCCAGCGTCGATTATCCCAGTGTTGACGATCCCTACACCAACGACGTCTTGCCTGAATGTGATGATCTCTCAAACAAGGGATCGCGCGAGGACGTTGGGCGCGAAGGTGACCCCTATGCAGTCGATTCCGAATCGTCTGGCCACTCACTCTCACACCAGTGTCTGTTTGAAGACGAGCGCTGATCTGATTTGCTGTGATGACACGATTTCTCAAGGCCAAGGTACGGATAAATCGATCCTGGGCTTGAGTTGTCGACCTGAGCGTGGTCTGTCCTGTACAGATTGTGTATCACGGTATCTGGACCATAGCCTGCTTATGACAGACTGAGAAACATTCATCGTCCGCGCCACAACCGCCTGTGTTGTGCCGATCTGTAGCATGCCAAGGGCACGTAACCTTTCATTTTGGGTAAGCCGAGGCATATCAAAATTTGTTTTCTGGTCACTAAAACAATTAAACTGATGTTTCCACCCTGGAATTCAATGCCACAATGACTGTAACATTCAAAGTCAGAGTCGTGCAAATCTTGTGTTGGACCCCCATGATGATCCCCCAAGCATCACCTGCATTCCATGCGGTAGCTATTGGTGCGTTTGGGCGTCACATGTAACTGGAAATGTTTCTTCTGTTAGGTTCTATAGTGACTTTTTCGTAGTCATTTGCATATTTTAGTATTATGCCTCCAAAATCAAATATCCCCTACTTTTTTTGAATAGTATATTATATGAAGACGGGGGGGGGGGGTGTCTCTGGTGTCTTTTGCTGCCAGTTTAGGAAACGATTGGAGAGGTAGGCCTACTGTTTGTTTGTACAACTTTATTATATTAGGCCTACTTATTAATAATAATGATTTAATACAGGGCTAATACAGTTATGCCCCCTCTCCCCAGCTGATGTAGCCTAGGAGTTCAAACAATATTAATACTAATAAATAGCCTAGATCTATGCCTGGGACTACAGCATATATCTCTCTAATACTAGTAATAGTAATACATGAGTCGGACACTACAGACCTATGACTAATACATGCACATTTTATAAGGCGTATTATGCCATTGACCCTGTCCGTCCGTCCGTCCACAATTTATGAGTAGGTCATACTCATCAGCTCACAATTATTTATCTGATTATGACGAATCTTGAAATATAGGTCTATCTTCCATAGTTCTTTATAAACTGATTCCTGCATTGCCAGCTAATTTTGAGCGCAAATCAATTTGCGTGCACGTAAAAGATCTCTTGGCGGTTGGAATTCGATAATAGTCCGTAGCGCCGCTGCCCGGGCAAGAAAAATTCCTTCATAGCACACAGTATGGCGTATGCCCGTCTTCCATTAGCCCAGGTTAGGTGCAGGAGAGTAGGATGTTAAACCCCATTTCATTTCATTTCGGTTTAGAGATGCTGTACAACTTCATATATATATTAACATGGCAAAAGTTATGTCCTACTCAAAAAGTGGAAAAGGGTGCTATTGCACTCATGAAGACCATATATAACATGACTAAAGAATCGATATCCACAGGGAAAATCCATTCCTTGGTGGAAATGCAAATCCTAAATGTAAGCATCCAATCAACATGACTTTCGTTGTCTTCGTACTGCAGCCACAGCCAGATTTGCTTTATAATATGTCTGTTTTTCTTCCTGTTATACTTCGTCTTTTTAGATTAAAGGCCCGTCAAGCGAGAGTATTATTGCTATTTAGAACGTTGCTTGAGAATCGAGATTATGTGGGTGAAGTTATTGTCTGTCAATCAATCGATTCACAATTCTCTTTGGCTGACATTTCAATATTTTCTTTTTTATCATCCATTTTTGAATATTTATAGCAAGAATGGCCAACTCCTTATTAAACTCCAAACTAATGCATCCTTAACTAATACTCGTACATTAATTACACACTGCAATTTTTCTTGACTTTGAAAGAATTGAAGATTTTAGGACCGTCAGAAGATGAAGATTTTGAACACTTGCCGTATACTCACTCACCATGATTCAATGGACGAGTTTTATGAAGCTATTTCATCAGTTATTTCTAATATTTTAGATGACGTAAAATCTTCACCCTTTTTTCAGTGCAAATTGATGAGGCAACTGATTGTGCAAATTTGACGAATTTAAAAACATATGTTAGATATCTCGATACTTTTGG
Organism: Patella ulyssiponensis; assembly: GCA_963678685.1. Classification (NCBI taxonomy): domain Eukaryota; kingdom Metazoa; phylum Mollusca; class Gastropoda; family Patellidae; genus Patella; species Patella ulyssiponensis. Next base: position 3,463,309 of record OY783225.1, read on the forward strand.
TCAAAATTTGTCAGTATGATTGAATTATCATCTTGTAAAGCACAAGCCATTTTTGAAAGTGAGTAAAATGCCTAGTGCAAGGGACTAGATTGTTCTACATTGATTGCTATGGCATCTGATGGTGCGTTAGCCATGACGGGTGTTAAGAGGGGAGTTACTACTATTGTTAAAAATCTTAATCCTTTTCTTATTGTGTTCCATCACTTGTTACATGTGTGGAAAGTTTAATTTCATGTATTCATGCCACATCTTCTGGCAAATATCATGGTGTAACTGATATACTTAAAACTGTTTCATGCTATAACTTATCGCCACCACTCATTTCTGTTCAGATGTTGTTGGAATTTTGGCTATACTTTGCAAGAGTATGCAAAAGACTGCTTTAGTATATACTTCTGTTGAGCACCATATTGAAGGGGAAACAGTGTCTATTCAAGCTTTGAGCGATATTGATGGTGCCTATATGACAGCCTTTTTTAATAATGACCCTTTAATTGATGCTGTTCAAAATAAAGTGGAATTTTTCAATTGACAAAAATATGTGCAAGTCTTTTATCAGAAGCACTTGCGCAACAACGAGGCATCATATCCAAATCTCTTAAAACTCTGTGCCATTGCTCTAATAATTCCTTGTACATCAGTTGTATGTGAGGGAGGTTTCTCTCGCTATAATCACATAAATCATCTAACAGTCAATCATGTGAATGCACTCACAACAATTGTTGCTACAGACGACCCCCTAATTGCACAATGTTGGGTTTTAAAGAAAGACGGGCGATGCCTTCAAATATTGAAAGCGAAAGTTGAAAAAAGTGCAAAATCTGAGGATGAGGACGTCAATACGGAGTCAAAACTTGAATATGTATAAACACAGCTATACACGACGTCCTGATGCTCGAAATAGGCTACATGTAGTGTTATACAAATTTAGGAAACGCGATATGTAAATGAGTAAGTCGTTGTCAAGCTAGGCTAGTTCGGGGAGGGGGTGTTCGGGTTTGCTCATGCATTTACTGTGTGGTCTCAGTCGAGCAGATGAAACGAAAAACAAGGCCCCCTATTCATATTGACGCGGAATTTTATAGAAGTGTCGCGGAGTTTTTATTTAGTTTTCTTTCGTCGACGACGCTGATCTTGTTGCAAGATAAAGTCCTCGACTTCGGTTATGCTGGGTACGAAAGATCTCAGGCCTCCGTCTTTCATTCCCCAGCTTAACCCCAGTCTCATACTTTATACTTTGTCGACTCCCCAGTTATGTTGATATTAAAGGGAACAATCATACTAAGTTGTCAAGTCTGCTTTAGATCTTCCCATGTCACAATTCCTTTTAACTGTCTGTGTGTGAAATAGCTTTATTTAACGTCCGCTTCCACCGAGGTGATATCGCAGACAAAAATTCCTTTTAACTGCAATTGATTGTTTTATATAGGACCGCTCTCGCACTAGTGATACCCCCCCCCCCTTTTTTTGTTAAGTCAATCAGAGCCACAATCATAATGTAAACATAAGAGCACACTTTGGTCGACTGCGAGTATCTATCTCAAGGATATAAGAAAAACTACCGTTGACAATCTCTTTGCCCAACCGGGTTTACATCAGAAATTTTAATAGTAAATGATGAATTTTAATCATGCTTCTTGTAATTTAATTAACTGATATATTTGAATAGTAATATATGATATGATTGTAAATATTATACTTCTCTGTGATATTTAGTTCGTCTCGAACAATCCATGATACGTCTGGCAAAATGCAATTAAGTTTAAGCAAAGCGTTATATATATATATATATAATATATATATATATATATATGAGATCGTTCCGAATTCCCGTTATTAAATTCTGAGCACGAGAGAACTAGATGTATATCATATAGAACTAAAAGATGAACTTGTTGTATTGTATATGCTTCACTACATTCCTGCCTTGTACCATTGTTCAGGGTAATATAACATCTTATTTGTTTCAGTTTTTTGTGCTTGCTTTTGTTTTAGGCTTTTGATTCGTTTGTGTTGTGGTTTGTTTGCATTTCCAAACACCAATCCAGCTTGTCCATAGAGTATTACATTATTTATTTTACAGGATATATCGAAATCTATTTCGAACAAGATAGCAGCTTATTTAAAATCAGTGGGAAGTCTGAAATCAAAACTAAATTGATCACCTTCGCAGAAGATATCGTGGATATATTAGTAGATGCTAGAAAAGGGATGGTATACCTGTCCTTTGGCAACAATTATGTGAGAAGATTCAAAGTTGGTGGTAGAAGCCTCACCGATGGTAGAAGAGTATTCAAAGAAGGTAAATATAAAGTATACTGAGGGCCATAGAAAACACATCACTTGGGTTTTCGTATAGCAAAATGATCCTGTAACCATATCTTATTTATTTTGTTTCTTATTGTGAACAAAATTCAAATGGGAACACATTAATAACAACACATTTGTACACTTATGGATGTTTAATCTGTAATCAACGGTACCAAGTCAGAGGGTTCAAAACCAAAAGTACGACACAGATATCAGTAGCGCGTGTGTCCTCCACTGGCTCTTACGCACGCTGTGCAGCGACGTCGCATGGAATTATACTTATCAACACTGTTATTGAAGACCAAACAACTCCGGTTCTGTAGGTCATTTCGGGTCTAACATGCGGTTTAATTTTATTTCAATAATTCGCTTGCGCGTAGGGGTTTTTAGCGGTGGAAGGAAACCGGGGAACCAGGAGAAAACCCAAGAGGTTGAACAGGCGACCCCTTACTCCTTGTCTCGTACAACTGGGGATTCGAAATCACGCCAGTTGACTAAATGACAGGTTTTGTGATAAAGCACGTATACTTACTAATCATTCGGCCCCACCCACATCCCTGTAGGTGTGGCGAAGTGCTTAATATTCTATTCTATAAAATACGAGTTTTGCCTCTTTAAATCGAGAGCTCTGTATTCATTTTAAGCGGGTTTTAGAAGCGTATGTTATGCATTGTTTAAGAAATAAGAGAGATGAACGGTTGTTAATTATGTTCAGCTCAATCATTATCATTCATCCCAAGTAACAAAATACAATATGACATATATGGAAGAGGAAACAGTTTTTAGTTTTTGTGTACAAATGTCGAAATACGACAAAAATGAAGAATTAAGGACTATGAATTAAGAAATAAGGAGTAAGACCACTGAATAAAGAGCTGTTTTTTTCGTTTATTTTACTTTTATTTATTGTGTATATTTTTCGTTTATTTTACTTTTATTTATTGTGTATGGAGGCATTTAATATAAGTGAAGGCAGTTTCCAAACTTTAGGAATTATGTTTATTATGTACTTTATAAGTAAATAACTCGTGAGTGCGATAGGAGTGTGTCATAGTGTTTCATTTATAAAATACAAACTAAAATTTAGATACTCCGAACTTATTGACCCCAGCTGGTATTGATGATAGATGAAGTCGAATGTTCAACTCTATACACGTCTGTTTAGTCAACTTATAATTAAACAAGTATTTAATCCCATGTGTCATTTGGGAATCACAGTGGCTAAGTGGGCAAGGCGCTGGCTTGCTAGCCTGGAGGTCGAATGTTCGATCCCTGCATTGGCCGAGAAAGTTCATCTAGATTTTCCGGCGTGGTTTCCTCTTGTCAGTGATGCAGAAGGAGGGCCTGACAAGGACAGCTGCCTAGTCGTTCGGATGGTACGAAAAACCGAGGTCCCGTGTACACATTGGCGTGCACGTAAAAGATTCCGTCTTCCATTAGCTCAGGTCAGGTGCAGAAGAGTAGGACGTTAAACCCCATTTCATTTCATTTCATTTATGAACTACATATGATCTGTGTACAAGCTCCGCGTGACTTCAAAAGAATACACACTGGTCAATAAGTATACCATGACATGATAAAGAAACAATTGCATGTATGATCACGACGATGATTCTTATCCATTGCCAAAGTGGATATAACAAGGAGTTCACTGACAGTTACAGAGACGTAGATATGGCACGACCAGTATCAAGCAGGGGAGAGAATAGAGGTTTGGACGAATGCATCCATTCGCGAGTTCAGTCGCTGTCTGGCAGAGGGGCGGAACATTGGATTTAATATGGTTATATACCGTCCTGGTGTGTTCCTGCGGTTATCACCACTAAGATAGTGTTCAACAGATAACATTGTTTATCCGAAGCTGATGAACGTTAAATTGGATAGTTTCAACCCAAAGATCTCGATTCATTTCAGACAGTAACACAATTTTTATCCGATGTGAAAAACCGTTCCAGTAACCATTACACCCTAATGACCACTGGGTACAATTTTTGTGAAAGTTAGACAGCAACTGCCCAATAAAATGACCGCTTGTATGTAAAAGTATTTAATACCAAAGTTGTGGACCATCTAGAGGTTACAATTTTTATCCGATTTTAATGAAACTAAAACTATTTTTATATCCCAATTTTTATATCCCCTGTTCCTTTCGATATTCGCGAACATCGCATTATGGCCCCTGATTGTACAAACAATCACACTCTAGATGTCACAATTGTCATCAGGTTTTGACGAATAATGTTTATATCCCCGAGATCTTAGTTTCTTTCGATAATGTCGCTTTGTAGGCTTGTTCTCTCTCAATTTCTTACTAAACGTTGGTGTTTTGGGCATGACAAGCGCTTGTTGCGGCGCGAAATAATATTATTAATCGATTTTTAATCGATTGTAAACTATAATATTGTGTAACTTTAATGAATATTATCGGTTAATCAACACAATATTACATATTGCCCTGGCAAATTATCAGCGACCTCAACGGTATGCCACAATTGTCCAATTCATAAACAACTATTATGTGCATTTTCAGGGTATGCATTTATTTTTGAGGTGAACTTTGGATTTATTGATCATGACTACATGTATTATGCTTTCGGAAAACACGTAAAAAAAGTAAAACCAGACACCAGAGTACCAAAAAAGGAGCACGTCAAAACATTTAAGAATGAAATCTCTAATCTGGAACTTTATAAAAATAAAGATGGCAATAAAAGGTAAGTGATGTAACATCTATTTGATAACGGCCAAAATGTCGTAACTTGATATTTATGTTACCGATTCGGTTTATTTCCAAAATGGTTATTATTTCCAAAAAGGTTATTATTTTCATGAGAAATGTTCTCGTGTTTTTGTGAGAGATGATCTCATTGTGTATTGTAGGATGAAATAATTCTACAAAATAAACATTAAGATATGCTAGAGAAAACTTACCATTAAAAAACTATAGAAATTGTTTAGAACTATAGAAGAAGGTGCATGTGGGGAATAGAATCGGGCATCCAAATTTTAGGAAGTATCAAACTTTTCATCCAATGAAATACGACTTTTCATCTTTCGACTGTAAAACTAAATCTAATTGGCCTAGAGCTCTAAAATAGATCAGGGAGATCCCGAAAAGTGATTTTCCACAAAATTGGACTTAGAACTTTTTGGAATCCCACCGACGGTATATTATCATCCATCTGGGTAGGGTGGCGAGTCATTTGAGCCAATACACGCCGCGGAGAGGGTTGGAGGGGGAGGGGGGCAATGGTATAAGAAAAATATTGTGGTTACAATCCTCTTCATGTGCGTAAAATGGAGTATTGTCGTCTGCAGAAGTAGCTGGCGGGCTGCTTCCATTTTATTTGTATCATGTACATTAACAAGTAGTAGTGCAACCTGCAGTATTAACTTACAATCTGCTTCCATTTTATTAGTAACACCGACAACTAGGAGTCATGTGGCCTGTAGTAGTAATAGTAGTAGTAGCAGTAGTAATACTAATAGTAGTAGTAGTAGTAGTAGTAGTAGCAGCAGTAGTAATAATAATAGTAGCAGTAGAAGTAGCGGTAGCAGTAGCAGGTCATATTAGTTAATGATTTTGCAATCTTGTAGTAGTAGTAGGTCATATTAGTTTTAACTAATGATTTTGCAATCTTGTCGTTCGCGACCTGTGCTCATAGAATTTCGCCTTTTTATTGATGAAATCAGAATGAATCCAGTTGGTGTTGGATCAAAGAAAAAGCATTTATGTCGGCATATATACGTCTGTATTTTGGATTGGTAGATTGTCGCTTTTACAAATATATTTCTATGCTCATGGTATGGATTGGAATTGTGTCAACGACAACTGCTCTGATTATAGTAGCTCTATTCATGTAATCAATTAAATACTCGACTTCTGGATTATACTTTGTTAATAGTTCTAGGTTAGCGGCTGTTAGGGGTGATCTGTTCTTATTCCTGTTGACTTCTACTATTTCTATTTCTAAGTGCAGGGGCACTGCACCACACACACTTTTACACAAGAACAAATATATGGACAAGACATCAGACCCAGAGACCACAAACAAAACAAATCAAAGAGAGTGAATGGATCCGGGGGCTAGCCGTAAGCGTCCACTGCGCTGTACAGTCCCGGGCCTGTGGTGACACAGACTTCACACATCTGAAAACAATAGGGAATACAACCCAAAGAAATAATTGTAAAATGTCAGCATGAGTCATGATCTGTCACATGCTGCAAGAAATACGAATGCAAGCATATTGTATTGATTCCGCTATACAAGTAACCATACCGGTAAATATATCAGAGAAGTAGTTCACAAAACTAAATGCACTAAATCAATAAAGAAACGTTTAGGCATACAAAGGAATCGAAGTATATTGAATGCATTTAGGGTACACATTCCAACCCTCACAGAAACAAACAAAACTAAATACAAGGAAGCAAAGGAAAGTAGACCGCCTCAGACGACAGCCATCTGCTGATTGAATGGCTTGACGTCAATTAGCCGTTGCAGCGGTAATGACGTTGTATAGCTTAGAAAGTGACAAAGTTTCGCAATAAAAAGGGCGATAATTCAGATAAAATAACAATAAAAACTAAAAAAGAACTATACTATTCAAAAAAAGTAGGGGATATTTGATTTTGGGGGCATAATACTAAAATATGCAAATGACTACGAAAAAAGTCACTATAGAACCTAACAGAAGAAACATTTCCAGTTACATGTGACGCCCAAACGCACCAATAGCTACCGCATGGAATGCAGGTGATGCTTGGGATCATCATGGGGGTCCAACCCAAGATTTGCACGACTCTGACTTTGAATGTTACAGTCATTGTGGCATTGAATTCCAGGGTGGAAACATCAGTTTAATTGTTTTAGTGACCAGAAAACAAATTTTGATATGCGTCGGCTTACCCAAAATGAAAGGTTACGTGCCCTTGGCATGCTACAGATCGGCACAACACAGGCGGTTGTGGCGCGGACGATGAATGTTTCTCAGTCTGTCATAAGCAGGCTATGGTCCAGATACCGTGATACACAATCTGTACAGGACAGACCACGCTCAGGTCGACCAAGGGCGACAACTCAAGCCCAGGATCGATTTATCCGTACCTTGGCCTTGAGAAATCGTGTCATCACAGCAAATCAGATCAGCGCTCGTCTTCAAACAGACACTGGTGTGAGAGTGAGTGGCCAGACGATTCGGAATCGACTGCATAGGGGTCACCTTCGCGCCCGACGTCCTCGCGTGATCCCTTGTTTGAGAGATCATCACATTCAGGCAAGACGTCGTTGGTGTAGGGATCGTCAACACTGGGATAATCGACGCTGGAGCAATGTGATGTTTTCAGATGAGTCAAGGTTCACTGTTGATTTTTTGGACAGACGTAGGAGGGTGTGGCGTCGTCGAAACGAGCGCTTCCAAGACGTTAACGTCATCAGACATGATCGATTTGGGGGTGGTTCTGTTATGGTGTGGGGAGGCATCACTGTTGCTGGAAGAACGGCTTTACATGTTGTTGCAGGGCGTGTGACAGGCCAGTACTACCGGGACAACATCTTGGGAGTCCATGTTGTGCCGTTCGCACGACGTCATGGCCGCCGTTTCATCTTCCAGGATGACAACGCAAGATATCACAGGGCCAGGATCGTTACAGGTTACCTCCAACAACAGAACATCACCACATTACCTTGGCCAGCACTGAGTCCCGACCTCTCCCCCATCGAGCATGTCTGGGACATGCTTGGACAGAGGTTACGTCAACGTCAACAACGTCCTGCCAATGTCCAAGAACTTGCTGCTGTGTTGCAACAGGAATGGGACAATCTGGACCAAAATGACCTTAGACGTCTCATTAGGAGTATGCCACGTCGGATCAATGCTTGTTTGGCAAACAGAGGAGGATTTACCCGTTACTGACTTTGTTGTGATGCTGTGGTAACTTTGCTGTTTGACCCCGGGTATCATTTTACCCTTATAATGGTCAGTCTGTGCCTTACTTAGTCTAACGATCATTTGGAATAAATCGATGAATGTGAAGTTCATTTCATTTTGTCATTTGTTTCTTCGTCAGTTTCATTAGGTGACTTTAATAACACTTAAAAATCAAATATCCCCTACTTTTTTTGAATAGTATATTAGTTTTAACGACCAAACGGATTTATTAAGTTATGTAATTGTACAAACCATAATATATATATATTATATAATACCCCACGCAACAAATGCAAAACATGAATGCTGAAGAAATCGTAGGCTATAAGTGTATTTATAAAGGCAGAAAAATAAGGCCGATAATCCAAACAGGATTAGACAACCTACAGAAGAAATTTAAATAAATATTACATTGAATCATTAACCAATATGTAGTCAGTAATATATTTAAATGTTAAACTTGGTATGTTGAAGAAATAATGAAATTTCTTTAAAAATACGTAATTGTGAGATTTTATTGGGAAAAGAAATAGTTCTTTATTGTTGCATATTTTCAAAAATCGTAATGCCTGTGAATAGAAAACATTATATAGTGTAGTATCTGGTATGCTAGTGTAAGTTGACGGGTATTTTACAACTTCAAAACAAAATTTGTCCGTTTTGTCGAATATAGCGCGGTTAGAGGTAATTTGTTTTTATTCTAGTTGACTTCTATTAGTTCTTGGTTATCGGATGTTAGGGGTAATTTGTCCGTTTTGTCGAATGTAGCGGATGTTAGAGGTAATTTGTTTTTACTCTTGTTTACTTCTATTAGTTCTAGGTTATCGGATATAATTTATAATCTGCTAAAATACTAGACAAATTATTCTGGGGTTGTTCTAATTCTGAGTTATTTGAATGCCTGTTCTTTGGCATGGGGTCATGTTTATTAGCCTGGGTCGCGATAAAAATTGAAATTGTTTCTAAATGTATGAACAAACTTCTTTATTGTGGTTTCTAAAATGATACCAATAATTATGGTTGATCGACCATTCCTGGTAATATTTAATGTATTCCCTAATTGCGTAGGAGCGACGGTGGCTGAGTGGGTCATACGCTGGCTCGCTAGTCTGGAGGTCACGTTCTCCATCCCGGTATTAGCCGTGAAAGTTCATTGGGACTTTCCGTCGTGGTCTTCCTTCTTCCTTCCTTATTTGTTTTAATTCTAAATTATCTGTTCTAATGATAGACTAGTTATCTATTACAAACAAACTTACAAACAAAGTTATAGACTCATCTGTGTTAATTCTAGTGGGGGGGGGGGCTGAATGGTTAGCGTGCGCGTGCTGTATCATACGGCCTGCCATTGAGTCAACTGGCGTGGTTTCGAATACCCGGTTGTACGTGGCACGGAGTACGGTCGCCTGTCCAGCCTCTTGGGTTTTCTCCGGGTTCTCCGGTTTCCTCCCACTGCTAAAGACCCTACGCGCAAGCGAATTATTGAAATAAAATTAAACCGAAATAACCTAGTTTGTGTCGAGTGGACGTTAAACCCCATCTCTCTCTCTCTCTCTCTAATTCTAGTTTATTTTCTAATATTCCATGGTAAATGTTTTTAGGTATATATATATTTATATATATTATTTCTAGGTTATTTGTTTTACTTAGCGAATCCCTTTTAGTTAAATGTACCTTTGATGGCCTGCAGTGTGTTAATGTACTACCGAGTAATGTTGCGGTGCTGTCATTCGCTCTGTTTAATGGTAAGTAGATTCCATACTGTTTCGAAAAAGAATTTATATTCTCCCCAAACGAATAGATGCATTATGTAATATCTACATCTGTTATATAATTATTTATTAGACATTTATTAACATGATCAGACCATAATCAACACTCGATGTCATCGGAGACATTGGTGGATTTAAACACGATTAGTGGTCAATGATTTAATAAGCAAGTGGATAAGTTGAGACAGAATGCAAAATGAAGAAATCTGACTGAAATGTTCAGCGGATGGGGTGGTCTAGTGGTCGGGGGGGGGGGGGGTATCATGAGGTCTGTAATTCAGTCAAATGGCGTGATTTCGATTTCCCGGTTGCACGTGGCAAGGAGTAGAATCGCCTACCTGGTTCCTTCCGTGTACTCCCACTGCTAAAGACCACTACACGCAAGTGAATTACTGAAATAAAATTGAACCGTAATTTAGTCACGAAATGACCTATTTTGTGTCGAGTGGTGGTTAAACGACAATTCCCATTCAATCGCTCTGTGTGAAATCACAAGGTGTGTGATTTCGATTTCTGGCAAGCTATAATTAAAGTAAAGTTGAACCGTATGTTAGTCCCAATTTCTCTTTCTCAGAAATATTTAAGATATTTCCTTTTCATTATCTAGTTTTAACTATTTTAGCGAGAACTGCCAGCTCTCTGTATATATCTTACCTCATGCATCTCTAATTTTATCTAATATATTCAATGTACAAAAACGGACAAACAAAGGGGGAAAAAACAAATCTATTATCGATACAACCTTGCAGAAATCTGAATCGATTTCAAGTTGACTTTATTTATTTTAGATATGCAAACTATCGTGTGCATCATCTGGAAGGGTTTTAGGCCCAAGAATAGAATGGAAATGTTCCATCTAAATGGCTCGAATGCGGGAATCATTAGACACTCTTTTGGAGAGGTTGAAGAATTTCATATTCATGGTCAAAGTTTATTCTATATTACTAATAACAAGTAAGTGGTTTTAGATTTGAAATGTGTCTTTGGTACAAACTGTAGTGTTCTGTTTAGCACACTAACAGTTATAGTGTTCTGTTTAGCACAGTACCAGTTATAGTGTTCTGCTTAGCACAAAACCAGTTTTAGTGTTCTGCTTAGCACAATACCAGTTATAGTTTTCTGTTTAGCACACTACCAGTCACAGTGTTCTGTTTAGCACACTAACAGTTATAGTGTTCTGTTTAGCACACTACCAGTTATGATGTTCTGTTTAGCACACTACTAGTTATAGTGTTCTGTTTAGCACACTACCAGTCATTGTGTTCTGCTTAGCACCAATACTAGTTACAGTTTTCTGTTCAGCACAATACCAGTTATAGTGTTCTGCTTAGCACCAATACCAGTTATAGTTTTATGTTTAGCACACTACCAGTCATAGTGTTCTGCCATCTTTATTTGATTTCTATGTTTTTAAAAAATATTTCCCTTTTGAGAAGTTGGCATTCCTAGTAAATATAGATTTTAATATTTCAACAGCTATATTGACATGATGTGGCCAAGATTTTTCCAATCTTGTCATATATTTCCATCCGAAAATTAATCGAGCTATTTCAGATAACGTCTTCATTATTTCTTTTTAAGGATTTCAGTATTTGATTTTGAAACAGAACAATCTAGGGTTATTCAAAGGCTAAACGTACATTATGGTATCCCTGATATGTACATCATAGACAATGGCATTGGTAGGTGTGGTGTTTTGTTTGTTGTCATGACAATGGGTAACAGTTTATCATAACTAAAACTTACCACATATTATGGGTTTAGCTGATCAGGCATTAATTTCGTTTTGGGGACCCACGGTGACTCAGTAGGTAAGTTTATGATAGAGAAAGTTAATGACATGGGTCCGTGAGTTTTCACGTTACCTCGGGAAACCGCTGACTCACTATCTTTGAAAATATAGTTTGGACCGCATTGTCTTAATCAGAGTAGATTGAGTGGTCTTTAAAATCAGGACATTACTTCTAATTCATTAGCCTCGTTCGCTAAAATATAAATATGTCTGTCTGTCATATTTCAGAGAGAAAGAACGACAGTGGGGCAACACATTCTACGGTGACTTATGTAGAAGCCGACAGTGGGATAACGCAATCTACGATGTCTAAAGTAGAGGCCGACAGTGGGATAGTGCAATCTACGGTGTCTAAAGTAAAAAACGACAGTGGGATAGTGCAATCTACGGTGTCTAAAGTAGAGGCCGACAGTGGGATAGCGCAATCTACGGTGTCTAAAGTAGAGGCCGACAGTGGGATAGCGCAATCTACGGTGACTAATGTAGAAGACGCCAGTGGGACAACGCAGTCTGCATGGTCTGACTTATCAACAGAATCAATCACTGCGTTTAGTACACCGGGGAATACAATCAAAGAAGTAGCACGGGTGTCGACAAATCTCACACATATCATGAATAAAACAAACACGGCTAACCTAGTAAAAGACGGGAATCGATTTGATTCCAAAGAGAACCCAGAAAATACCAATGAAACAAATATGTCTAGCATATTAACCGATGAGAAACAAGATAGCCCACTGGGTTCTAATGAGATTGGTATGATCGTTGCTGGTGCAGCTACAGTTATAGTTGTTGTCGTTTTATCTTTTGTTGGTTATAGATGTCATTTGAAAAAATTAAGCCTACGCTCGGTTAAGCGTATGACACCACGGACTTCAATGAATAGTCAAAGGTCTTAGGGTTTTCTACGGACACACTTGGTTCTTACCATTGCTAAAGACCCATATGGACAAGCAAATTGTTAATATACAATTGTTCTATATGTTAGTCCCGAAATGAAATAGGTTATGCCAAGTGACATTAATATCATTAGTTCTGTTCTTTAATGTTCAATTTCTAGATCATATTAACATATATATATATAAGCTTCGTTGATCCACGACATTAACCTGTTAATTATTTCTACCTAGGAAAGATCGGGAACTCGACCAGGAAGTGGAACGGACAGGGTTGGGATGGTGAAACTGAGATTATGGTAGCCTCAGGGCTCGCTAAATGATTAAAATAGAGATATATATTTCGTTTCTTTTTTTTTAAACTTTCGATGACAGATCGTGTCAGAGGTCATGCGAAGGACTTTAGATCCTATGATGTCAGGTTTTATATTAACCAATCAGCATTGATGTTTCTAGTGGGTTACGAACAGTTCCCTGAACCTCACACCAAAAACTCGCCGTAACGGACCATTTCATCGGTTAATCCCCCACATCATCCAGAACGCGGGTTATTTAACAACTCGAAAAGATCCTAGTGTAGTAAAGACAAGTAAAACGAAATTGTTGAATGTAGAAAATGAAACGAATTAGGATCTGTTTTAATCAGATTGCTAAAGTGGTAGATGTTCTCATGTCGTTTGTGCTTTTATATAGTCTTGAATATATGTCGTTATGAATGGATTTCTAAGAAAGCTAGTCACTTCAGTTGTGATAAGTTCGAAATATCAGAAGATACTCTAGGCTCACCTCCCCACCCACATGTTTCTTTTTACAAAAGTTAAATTGAGGTTACTAAACAGATTTCTGTATATCAACTATTAAAACGAATTAAATGAACGTTTCATTCACACGAGAATCTAAGAGATATACATGTTACATTGCTGTCCCTTTATGTCTTTCGTCTGTCAGTCGTATATCAAAACCCGTAGTCAGTTTACTCTAAAGACATGGTCATGACGTTCTCAATTACCGGGGGGTTGGGATGGCCTAGTGGTCTAGAGTGCCGCGCTTCGACCTCTAGCTGGCCGGCCACCTATGGCTTGCGGCTGTGGTTTCTATTCCTGGTGTGAGCGTATGTGGCATGGAGATAGGGGCGCCTTCTCAACCTCGTGGGTTTCCTCCGGGCACTCCGGTTTCCTCCCACTGCTAAAGACCCCTACGCGCAAGCAAATTATTGGAAAAAAGTTAAACCATATGTTAGTCCCGAGATGACCTGTTTTGTGTCGAGTGGACGTTAAATCCCATTTTTCTCTCTTTCTCAATTACCTGTAATTGTAAGTCATAACTTACGCAGTTATCTGTAATTGTAAGTCATGACGTACCCAATTAACTGTAATTGTAAGTAATAACGTCCGTAATTAACTGCAATTGTAAGTCATAACGTACGTAATTAACTGTAATTGTAAGTCATAACGTACGTAATTAACTGTGATTGTAAGTCACAACGTACGTAATTAACTGTAATTAGAGACTTTTGGCAACCGTAAATTGCTAGTGCGTAGCGCCTATCCGTATGAATTTTGTGTGTGACGTCATCAATGTGTGTGTATTTCTCACACATGATACGGCACACGGATACCGCAGTCCGTATCAAACAGCTTTCATACGGAGATGGTCCGTATAACATTGTCGTCTTTTTAGACGCTGAAATGTTGTATCATAGCGTTTTTACGAATCTATGTGTATCTTATAGAACACGGAGGTGTATATTTCATGTGAATTTAATCATAATAAAGACTGGAATTTAATCCTTATTTTTCATGTTTTTTTTCTCGGAATTTTCATACTTTTCCTGTCTGTTTGCACGCTGGTTGAACTACGCGCTAGCTTTAGGTAGATATGTGACCTTGCAAATCTTTAAATGATGTGATTCTATGGTAAAGGGGTGTCAATGATAAATAAGTGAAACCAAAAATTGCTGTCGAGTCAAAGTCAAAGATTTTTTTTATAATAAGATGCGACATTAATTTTTTTTAATAGCTCAGCAACTTTCGAATGACTTCACACACTCCGAGAAATTGTAGGCAAGGCACTTGGCTAGTACTGATGGCGATCTTGCCAGATAACTGCCAACATGCCGTACAGAACTAAGCTCAGCTCAGTGACACATACGCCAGCGGCGCAAGAAACTGCCAACTCTAAAACTACTTTGACGCAACGTGTCACGTATACGATACGGATACGTGATACGGATAGGGAAAATGTCACTTGCCAAAAGTCTCTATTGTAAGTCATAACGTACGTAATTAGCTGTAATTGTAAGTCATAACGTGCGTAGTTAGCTATTGTAAGTCATTAATAAAAGGTATACGTAAAGCTTAAATGATTAAATCATTTGGTATTGACTTTTCATTTCACTATAACATATACTTTATTACATAAACAGCTGCTGTTTGTCAACTCAGCAATGGGAAATCAACACGGCTGTATTTCATACCACCCCTCCCCACCCCCAACCCAGTTGATTAAAACGAGCAGGCATATAATAATTAATGCATCTGAGACATATCAAAAACAGTTTGCCATATAATCTCGCTAGTCACATTTGCACAATTGCATCGAAAGTGAAAAGAAGAATTCAACGTTCGAAGGAATGAAAAAAAACATTCTGATTTAAACCAATAATAGGATTACCTGTACCAAGATTATTCTGTTTATATATTTACCCTTTCCAGCTGAGCACTCCGGTTTCCTCCCACTGCTAAAGGCCCCTACGTGCAAGCCAATTATTGAAATAAAATTAAACCATATGTTAGTCCCGAAATTACCTAGTTTGTGTCGAGTGGACGTTAACCCCCCCCCTCTCTCTCTCTCTCTCTCAAGCTGTTCATATACATGTACCATACATATTGAAGAACAATAAGAGAAAGGGAGAAATGGGGTTTAACGTCCACTCGACGCAAATTAGGTCATATAGGGACTAACACATGGATCAATTTTTTTTCATGACTAGGAGTAGGACCGCCTGTCCAACCTCGTGGGTTTTTCTCCGGGTCCTCTGTTTCCTCCAATCAGTAAGATGATGTCCGAGAGATGTCTATAACACAGGTTATTGTATTTAGCAAAATATACATAACAATGAACCAAATCAATATTTATTGGTGTCATTCGTCTCAGTCTTGGGTTGGGTTTCAGAATTCCCAGACGTCTATATCGATTAAATATATAATTAACACCATATTAAGTTAAATATTAACAGTCATAAAATGGGAAGTGATACCCTTTTTGGCGTTATTCGAAATATATGTTTCAAGTTAAATTTAATGAATCCGTTCAATAGCAGACGTGAAAAATGATTCATTATTAACTAAGGTGGGTGTTTATAACCACATATGCACAAGGAACTCATGCTGAAAAACAGGCGATATACACGTCAAATCAAAAATATATTTCTAAAAATTTTGACAAATTAAATGGATCAAATCCACTGTCAAAGAAAAAGAATTGTTCAACAAATTTAGGAACCGCTGTATTTGAATTAGTGGGTCGTTGCCAAGCTAGGCTAGGTGGGACGGTGGGCGTGGGGGTCGTGTTAGCTCATGCTTTTACTGTGAGGTCTCAGTCGTGCAGATGAAACAAAAAACGAGGTCTCTTATACATATTGATGTGAAATTTTTAGAGAAGTTAATATTTTGTTATATAAGAATGGTCAATCGTTGCGTTCGTAACACATCTCACCCACTACGCTAGGTTCCCACTATCATATAATGCGTTACGAACGCAACGATTGGCCATTCGTATTAGCTGATCGCGGAATTTTTATTTAGTTTTCTTTCGTTGACGACGCTGATCGTCCCAAGAATTTCCAGCCAATCAGATCAGAACACTATATTTTTTAACTAGGATTACTGACCCTTACTTTAAAGCTGGCAATCAGGGATGAGTTCGATGGGAAATTGCCGAACCTTGTGTCGTAGCAAAGATGTTGACATACGCATACAAGGTCCGATGTGTCGTCCACAACTTGTCTGGATCTGGAAAGCCCAGGAAAGGGTCTCATCGGTTCATCTTGTTAAGGGAAGGCCTCGTTACCAACTATCACGCGCACAAGGAGGACATGAATAATTGCGTACTGCTAACACACCTCCGTCACTATGGCTACCTGACGTACCGACATCTGAACGAGACTCACTCTATCTGCAGAGAAGTGACTCTTGACACAGTGAATAGCCATGATATCCATATGACGTTATTTAAACGTCACCGGTCATGAGGTCACATCAACAAACAAATGTCAACACCATCATTAAGATCATTATTAACATTACAAGACACAATGTTACATTGTAAACAATAGCCTTCTTGCAGCCTTTAGGAATATATAATCCGTACAGCCATAACGTCTTATCGCTTCTTCCAATGATTTTTCACAAAAATAACATTAACTCTAGATTTGACGTCGGCATATTGGCACTATTTTGTGCTTCGGTCGTGTCTATTTCAGATGTACACAATCCATTCTGTTGATGTTTTTAGCGTGGGGATTGAATAATAGTTAATTTATTTCAGTTCTAAACAGAAATTTTAAACTTTAACGAAATTTTTAAAAAAAATAGCCAAATTCTGGCTGGAATTACTGAGAAAAATGGCCATCCGCTGTATACGTACGTTTGTTACGTACGCTACGAGTGTGAACATGTACCTTGCATCAGTTATTGTCCCTCAAACAATTCTGTTAGCCTCTTTATAATTGAATGATTCTGAACCAATGGCTTGAATGAGCACGTTCTTTCCGTCTAGTGCTCCAATGCAATTAGGAAAGTTTCAGCAACTTTTAAGTTAGGGTTAACCCTTTGTTAAAACAAACAAAATGAATCTCCAGAAGTAAGGTACCGTATCGTCATCGAGGGCCATTCCTTCGGGCTGATCAGAACCATGTGTTTTGCGGCGTGTTCTAATCAAGGCCAATCAAGTTCTAAATTGTAAATAATAAATTATATTTTAATCACATTTCTTGTAATTTAATTTACTGATATATAAGTATAGTAACTTGTGATATGATTCTTAATATTATACGTATCTGTGACAATTTGTTTTTTAAATTTTGAAATATAAATGAATAGGTCGGTGACTGAATGGTTTCTGTCTGTAGGTGTCTGAAGGTGTATGTGTGTGTTGGGGGGGGGGGGGGGCATCCGAACTGTGAATTTATGAGACCAAGTTTTTCTAGACTAGTTTTTTGCATAGAAAAAAATAAATAAAGTCGTTTGAAGTATTTGTAGGTAATACTTTTTTCCTATTAGTGTAAATAATGGGTATTAAAATGAGTAAAAGGCAACACTCGGCCCGCGCCATTTAGCTAAGGATTGACAACGCGTATTGAAGACAGTCATCTTCAGAGATATTGGGGGACTTTCGTAATTCTCTGTGAATCGGATTGGTATGGAGGTGCTAAACCAGTACGATGAACAACATTTTAAAATCAATTCTAAATGATACAGTGATAGAACAAGGCATATATATAGCGCTAAATGACGTATCAAAACCTTAGCAAGGCAATGAAGTCGCTGAAAATATTAAAGATTTTAACTTATTATAAGACAACGACAAGGTTAATCGTAAGTTAGCACTCGAATTGTTTTTTTTTTTTTGTTTTTTTAGGTTTTTTTTTATTATTTTAAATAGAGAATTATTAGTTCTTCATTTAATATGGAAACCATGACACACTAACTATATTTACTTTAGCTTCCAAGTTTTCCAGTTTGCTTCATCCACCAGGTTGACATCATCACTCTCATCAACAACTAAACATTGTTTAGTTAACTTATTGTAACTGTATTCCACACAGCCACATGGTAAATAATCTTCAGTAGATATCACGCATTTAAGATTACATTCTTTCAGGCTTCTGGTATGGTAACTCAACACCTTTGCGCCAAGGAGTTTCGTATTCCCTGGCAATTTCTTCCATGTGGACGCCAACATCGTCAAACCGGTATCTGCAAGACAAATATCGTTTATTTACCATAAAGCAGCGAGATAGCACCCAAGGTGGAAGCGGACGTTACGCCCGACACCAATTGTTAACTTGAATACTACATTACTGGCCTCGGTCACCCAGAATCTCCTAGTCTTCAACGGAGGTCTCAGTCAGAATCAACATTTACTGCATAATGAACCACATTAAAGCCGGTTAAGCATGGGCAAGTCAATTAAGTACGAGTTGCGCTCCTCCTCGAAACAAATGCCTTAGTTCATGCATTATTATAAACACTTAAAAATCGGGACGACAAATTGGGATTATAAACAAACATACATTATTATGGCCCGTGAAGAGAGAAATTTTACAATAAACAGGGGTTATGGGGAACGATATCTTGTTTTCCCTTATTTTGTTCATGATAATGTAAAAGAACGAGTAATCTAGCCAATGACCTAGTTATTCTCAAATGTTGACTATTCGTAGAATATTTGTCTGAATGAGAGAGACTATGAAGTAAATGTTGATGCATCATAAAATTCCAAGAGCTATTCTTTTTAACGCAGTTGTTGAAATTGTTTCGAAACCCCCGAATATACAACTTTTCTAATCACGGGAATGATAATGTTGATGTTTCAGTTATTTACCTTGTCAATGAAAGAAACATTCACGACAACATCAATCTGGTTCAAATACCGGTCTATATTACCTTTCTTTATTTTATACTTTCGATGGCCTACATTACATGAATATGTTTCTAGTGGTTTACCCACAGTTCCGTGCATCGCACGCCAAGAACTCTCCGTAACATACCGTTTAATTGGCTAATCCCTCACTTCAACCAGAACGTCAGTAATATAACAATTCTTCCGGATCCTAGTGTAGTAAAGACAAGTTAAACGGAATTTCGAACTATGAAATACGAAACGAAATAGGATCTGTGTTGTAATCAGGTTGCGACGAATTCTATGATCGCTTTACATGTAGGTATATACAAAATTATATCTGTTCGTTTATTGGTATTACGTGGAACAGTAGTTTACCAGCCCATCCAAATGGCAGAATTCGATGACGTATTGGCACTGCCCTTCACGATCGATGATACACTATTTAAAATATATCTTACCTACATCCCAGCAGCCAGTAATTCCCCATCCAGTTAGTAAAAAAGCATAGTTGAATTCAACTGGGGCGATTGTATGTAAGGATATTCTGTCAGTGCCAAATTCACTGCCCTTTCCGAGCTCTAACATTCCCCCTTTCCAACGAATCCAAAATGGCCGAAACTCGTTACAGTCCAAGAGAACTTCATAGTGCGGGTCATATATATTACCATATATTGCTGATCTAATTTCAGACCTTGCGTTATTGCTTGATCCTAGCACAAAAGTCCAACTCCCGTAAGTACTGAAATCCACCCTGTCTTCTTTCTGGAGGATTAAATGAGCAGGGCTACAAGCTTTTACTCTAAATCTTAATTGTGTGATATTTGTAACGGTCAGTCCCTTTCTAGCCAGTGGAAAAGCCCGATTCGAATTGGTGGAAGTAAACACTCGTAAACTAAAACAAACTGAAATACAGAAAAGAAAATGTTAACCGCCATATTTAGTGCTTTCGTGACGACACCGTTCAAAATCGTATATTCTCGAAATACCCCAAAAGAATTCGTGGTGTTTGTAAAGTGATGATAAGATCGGAAGATACTTTAATTTCCAAAAACATAAATACACTCAAATACCAGAAATATTTCTGGTAAACGTTTTCTTGGGCTTTCCTATCTTATGGCACATAGGTGAAACTTGTAATGGGTCTCTCTTTGTGGAGCTCTGGGTTAGAACCTAATATCATGGAGAGAGGGGGAAATGGGATTTAACGTCCACTCGACATAAACTGGGTCATTTTGGGACTAACATATGACTTCAATTTTATTTCAATAATTCGCATGCGCGTAGGGGATGAAACCGGAGTGCCCGAAGAAACCCACGAGGTTGAGAAGGCAGATAGAGATAAATCCTAGACGATCACAAGGCTAACGGTAATATGTAGTAAAAACAAGATGCATGGGTCATACGTAGGATGTGGCGACCGGACCTACAACACACGCTCTCCACGTCAGACAAAAAGGCCCATGGTGCTACAATATGTGGTCCTAATCTACACTACACGAAGATCTGACAAGTTATAGCCAGGGATCAAACGAGCGGCTTTTGAACCTATGTCGTCAGACATTGATTGATCAATCGGCGTTGACGTTTCGAATGGTTTACCCACAGTTCCGTGCAAAAACATGCCTAAAGCTCGCCGTAACAGACCGTTTCATTGGCTAATCCCTCACACCATCCAGGATAACGGTAACAACTCCTCCAGATCATAGTGTAGTAAAGACAAGTAAAGCGAAATTTTGAACTATAACAAACCAAACGAAATAGGATCAGTGTTTAAATGGGTAACTGTCGTAATCTAGTTCCCGATGTAGTAACTGTAGCTGATTTATACACCTCACCCGATGTGGCTTCGATAGATATTGAGCATGTTACTTGATAATCGAGAATATGTGGGTGGGGTTATGGTCTGTCAATCAAAAAATCGCTCTTTCTCATAGAGGATGGGGGGGGGGCTTGTGGTCTAGAGTGCCGCGCTTCGGCCTCTGGCTTGCGAATTATTGAAATAAAATTGAAAACCATCGACCTCTAGCTGGCCGGTCAACTCTGGCTTGCGGCTGTGGTTTGATCCCTGGTGTGAGCGTATGTGACATGGAGATAGGGGCGCCTTCTCAACCTCGTGAGTTTCCTCCGGGCACTCCGTTTTCCTACCGCTGCTAAAGACCCCTACGCGCAAGCGAATTATTGAAATAAAATTGAAAACATTATGTTAGTCCCAAAATGAGCTAGTTTGTGTCGAGTGGACGTTAAACCCCATATCAGTATCACTCAGCAATTCAGATGAACGAAAGAATGCAAAGTATGAAAGTTCACGATTACAATTACATTAAAGAATAAGTGACTCAGCCAAATTAAAAACTTGACACTCGGGATTTGTGGGACTAGATTTTTAATATTTGGTTTAAGGCAACTATTTTAGTGTTATGTTGTGCACAGACGACCTTGACATCAACAGAAAGCAAGAATACGTCTCGCCGAAAGTCCTTGACATTGATAACGCTCGTGATGTCACAGTACCACCCAAAATGAAATTCACAGACTTGGAGAACAATCGGAATAAAGTGTTTAGTAACGGTTGTGGCCTCCTCTAGCGTCTCGTACTGCCACACAACGTCTTCTCGTGGATCTCAGAACATTAGTAAACACTACCCGAGGAAGACGTCGCCACTGCTCAGCAAGAGCATGTTGAAAGTCCTGCAACGTCAGTGGTGGATCACTTGCTGACGAACACGTCGACCCAGTTCGTCCCAGATGTGTTCAATAGGATTAAGGTCGGGGCTAAGCGACGGCCAAACCAGGATTTGGTATTTCTTAAAAAATTCTGGGTAGCAATTGCCGTATGGGGTCGAGCATTGTCTGGTTGAAACGTTAGTTCAGGCCCATGTCTCTGCATAAACGGAAGAAGAACAGGTTGCAAAATCTGATCCCTGTACTGACAGCATTTAAGTTCCCTTGGACAACAACAAGAGGAGGACGTCCATGTGCACAAAAAGAACCCCAAACCATGACGCTGCCGCAATCAAATCGGTCAACTTCTCTGACGCATACTTGAGCGTAAAGTTCACCTCGTCTGCGGTACACACGGACCCTGCCATCGGCAAATCTCAAAGTGAATCGAGATTTGTCACTAAAGACAACCGAATTCCACTGTCTTTGAGTAAATCTTATGTGTCTTGTAGCCCACACAAGTCGGTTACGGCGATGAAGAAGTGTCAATATTGGTCCATTATAGGGCCTCCGAGCTCGACGACCAGCAGCCCACAAGCGACTTCGAACAGTTTGTGCAGTTACGCTTCCACCAAACATCTCTCTACTTGTGGAGGTTGCAGTGACAAATCTGTTTCTAAGATGTCGTAATCGTATTGCTTGATCTTCCTGGAGTGATGTCACACGTGGCGCCCCCCCCCCCTTGAGCGGTCGGCAATAGTGCCAGTTTGAAGCACTCTCATTCTAAGATTAATTATTGTCTGGCGTGAACAATTAAAGGCTCTTGCAACATTGACGACAGACTGACCAGCATAGAGCCTACCTATAGCACGTAGACGTTCTACATTTGAAAGGCGCGGCATTTTCTAACAAAGATGAAAATAACAATTTTAATTTGTTTTTTCAGTTCAAGTTACGTGTGCGTGTTCAGTTTAAGCAAACTTGCATCGATTGACCTCACGAGTTTGTGTTTGCACGTGTTTTTCAGGTTTTTCATCTTTATATGCTCAAAAGTCACGTGATCCACGTGACTTTACAATTTTATGAAATTAAAGGATTCTTACTACTTACTTACTATCGTTAGAAACACTTTAAAATTTATTTGACTTACCAGAAAAAAAAATTGTTGAAATTCATCAGTGTCAAGTTTTTAATTTGGCTGAGTATATAATAAAACCTATTTTGTAAATACAAATACGACATTTACGTTGGGGTACTTACCTTCAAATAAAAGAAAAGCGCATATTCCCGTCCAGGGTGTCTCCATGTCACCTTTCTTCTTCAAGTGTACCACAGAGAATGGTGTGTTTGACTGTCATACAAGAGTGCTAAAGAGAGATGACATTTGTGATTTTGACAATAGGATATTTGTTTGGTTTGAATTCTGAATACCGAATCTAGATAGAGCATCTGTGGAAATCAATATACGATTGAACTGAATATAAAATATGCATGTCCTGTAATGAATATAAAATATGCATTATTTATATATTTACAACTTGTAAAGTCACAGCAGAATATTTACGTTTTGTTCCAGAAGATCCGTATTTGCTACCTCAGTGGGAACAGAACAGTAGAATGTTAAATCCGCTTTGTTTTTCACAATTTCTGATTGTTTATAATTAAGTCAACGTGTACTCAACATTATTTCCAAGTGTCGTCGTATTTATTCGTTTATTAATTGCCCCGGGTTACTGACTTTTATGTAATACTAATCTATATATACTGTATAAATGAAACCATGGAAACCATACAACGACGACAAAATAGGATGTGATCAAGGGCTAAAACATAAGGCCCATATCTGGACCCATATGTTTTCCGAACACAAATATATATACTATTCAAAAAAAGTAGTGGATATTTGATTTTTGTTATTAAAGTCACCTAATGAAACTGACGAAGAAATAAATGACAAAATGAAATGAAGTTCACATTCATCGATTTATTCCAAATGATCGTTAGACTAAGTAAGGCACAGACTGACCATTATAAGGGTAAAATGATACCCGGGGTCAAACAGCAAAGTTACCACAGCATCAGAACAAAGTCAGTAACGGGTAAATCCTCCTCTGTTTGCCAAACAAACATTGATCCGACGTGGCATACTCCTAATGAGACGTCTAAGGTCATTTTGGTCCAGATTGTCCCATTCCTGTTGCAACGCAGCAGCAAGTTATTGGACATTGGCAGGACGTTGTTGACGTTGACGTAACCTCTGTCCAAGCATGTGTCCCAGACATGCTCGATGGGGGAGAGGTCGGGACTCAGTGATGGCCAAGGTAATGTGGTGATGTTCTGTTGTTGGAGGTAACCTGTAACGATCCTGGCCCTGTGACATCTTGCGTTGTCATCCTGGAAGATGAAACGGCGGCCATGACGTCGTGCGAACGGCACAACATGGACTGCCAAGATGTTGTCCCGGTAGTACTGGCCTGTAACACGCCCTGCAACAACATGTAAAGCCGCTCTTCCAGCAACACTGATGCCTCCCCACACCATAACAGAAATACCCCCAAATCGATCATGTCTGATGACGTTAACATCTTGGAAGCGCTCGTTTCGACAACGCCACACCCTCCTACGTCTGTCCAAAAAATCAACAGTGAACCTTGACTCATCTGAAAACATCACATTGCTCCAGCGTTGATTATCCCAGTGTTGACGATCCCTACACCAACGACGTCTTGCCTGAATGTGATGATCTTTCAAACAAGGGATCACGCGAGGACGTCGGGCGCGAAGGTGACCCCATTGCAGTCGATTCCGAATCGTCTGGCCACTCACTCTCACACCAGTTTCTGTTTGAAGACGAGCGCTGATCTGATTTGCTGTGATGACACGATTTCTCAAGGCCAAGGTACGGATAAATCGATCCTGGGCTTGAGTTGTCGACCTGAGCGTGGTCTGTCCTGTACAGATTGCGTATCACGGTATCTGGACCATAGCCTGCTTATGACAGACTGAGAAACATTCATCGTCCGCGCCACAACCGCCTGTGTTGTGCCGATCTGTAGCATGCCAAGGGCACGTAACCTTTCATTTTTGGTAAGCCGACGCATATCAAAATTTGTTTTCTGGTCACTAAAACAATTAAACTGATGTTTCCACCCTGGAATTCAATGCCACAATGACTGTAACATTCAAAGTCAGAGTTGTGCAAATCTTGGGTTCATGATGATCCCAAGCATCACCTGCATTCCATGCGGTAGCTATTGGTGCGTTTGGGCGTCACATGTAACTGGAAATGTTTCTTCTGTTAGGTTCTATAGTGACTTTTTTCGTAGTCATTTGCATATTTTAGTATTATGCCCCCAAAATCAAATATCCCCTACTTTTTTTGAATAGTATATAATGATTACAGAGAACATCAAAAGCATATTTATGACCCTACCATATTAATGTGTCAATATGAGGTCAATATGACACCCAGGTGGGGATTAATAATACGTACGTTGTTTAATTGTATAACTAGTTACAACATTGTATCCAAGTGGGATTAAACACATGCGTATCTGGGGTCAACGTAAAATTGATCAATTTACTTGAAACCCATCGTACTTTGAAATTCATTTTGAAAAGACACTCAGCCGTTGTGTCGCCAGTTGGCCTCAAATTAAGATTTGTTTTGCCTGACTGTGAAAAAAATAACCTGTGCTGAGATTAAAAGATATCTTTGTCTGTTTCAGTTCTTATGATTAACATATATACTGTTGTCAAGATAGCAATATAAAGAGATACCTATTTAGAAAGGGTTATAAATAGACACCTTATTCAGCATGCCATATGTAGTGTGTATTATGGAGCATTAGAAATAAGTGAACGCGGCAAATTTGAAAATGAAAACATTGTGTTTTATCTAAAGGCATGGTTTTTATTCCACTGTATGTGACAGTGGTTAGTGCCGCCAGTCCAACATTTTAGGTTTTTGCGCGGTCCCGAAATGACACAGTGTTTGTCGACTGTGCGTTGACTGCACCCAAATCTCTCGCTGTATTAAAGAGAGAGCGAGCGAAATGGTGTTTAACGTCCACTCGACACAAACTAGGTCATTTTGGGACTAACATATGGTTTCAATTTTATTTCAATAATTCACTTGCGCGTAGGGGTCTTTAGCAGTGGGAGGAAACCGGAGTACCCGGAGGAAACCCACGAGGTTGAGAAGGCGTCCCTATCTCCATGCTACATCGCTATATTAAAACTACTGTGTATACGGAAAGATCATTTTAATAAACTACCATACAAGATGGAATGACTGGAAAACTTCGAACACCTACACAACAAATAGATTGATTAACTTACAAATAGATTGATTAACAGACTGAATTGGACCACCAATGAGTTTCCAGATATCATCTGCGATGTGTTCTCTAGTCAAGGGAGTACTTGCACACGGCCATCAGTCGCTAAGGGGGAACTCTCAGAGTATTTTTTTTTTTATTAATTCCACATCTCCTGAATAACGAACAGCGAACTAGCTCGTTGTCATTATCCGCCAATATCATACAGGTCGTTATTCAGGCAGAAAGACAGCTTGTTGGAATCAATTTACTAAGACTTGAGGTGTATTATAAACCAATTATTAGGCTAATAAAATTCATAAAAACCCGACCGATGTATTCCCTTTAAAAATGCCTTTACAAATTTCATATCTGGTGAATAACGAACAACAATCTTACTAATACTTGTGATACTTACCATAGGGAATTTATTTTGTATACCTATTCCACACGATGTATTTATGCACATTTGGGAATTCGATAATCAATTGAAGACAAGTTCTGTTTATATTGCGCATTATTCATAACTATAGATGTGTTTATATGTTCATCGCTACGGAATATTTAAAATTCAATAACAATTGAAAAATTGTAAAGAACAAAAAATATTCATTTTCCAGAACAGGAATGAATTGGGATTATTACTCTACTGTTCTGCTACAATCGGGCTAATGCAGATGGATATTAATAATAAGAAGTTCATATATCGCTAACAGATCCATTAAAGTTAATGTCCAAGGCACATTTAGCTCCGCTTATCAGAGGATAAAAACACAGCTAATTTTAACAACTGATAAGCAGTATCGTAAAACAATGGAATAAAGAAATCATACAGCAACGAACAAATTGGGTGTAAACCTGAAACACTATCTTACTGATAACAGAGATCAGTTTAGTGAATACAACATTTATTGACAACGGGAACAGAATAGCACACATTTACATAGATACACGAAGACTTACACTGCATCCGTCGATCTCTGCGCTTCTGCTTCTTCTCCGCCCGTCTCGAGATCCCTCTCTTGTCGTCTTTAGTTGTCTGCCTACGATACATGGTCATACATGCAATTATATCTTTAATCTCGTCATGATATGCTAATTGAACAGTGTGTATTCCTTTAAAGCAGTGGTTCTCAACCAGTGTGCCGCGGCACACAGGTGTGCCACAAAAACTTCCCTAATTGAACAGTGCGCATTCCTTTAAAGCACTGGTTCTCAACCAGTGTGCCGCGGCACACAGGTGTGCCACAAAAACTTCCAAAGTGTGCTGCGAAATTTTGAACGGCACACTAAAAAAATGCGAAAAACTACATCACCCTAATTAATTGAGTATTAAATGGTACTGGAACGTTCATAGCTGTGTTTTGTCTTTATTTAGTTTGAGCTAGTCGGTGTGTATATCACTAGTCTGTGTCTACGATTGATACTGTTTATGACTTGCTATGTTTTTATTTTGCAAACTTCAGCCAGGTTTGCCGCTAATTTTTTCATGTGTCCCAAGGTGTACCGTTGGCAACAAAAGGTTGAGAACCACTGTTTTAAAGTCACGTGGAGCTTGAACACAGTTCATATATAGTTTGTAATGATAATGGGAAATCCACCATGTGCTCTACCGTCATTTTTTGCAAATGATGATAGGCAACAAAACGTTTAAATGATAATTTATCAGTCGTTTTAACAAATAGCTAATAGATCGAATTTTTCTATTAGATATCTATGTCTTACAGTTTGGCTTAATACTAACGACAGTTCCATTGAAGTATGGATCTGATCAACGTCAGAGATGGTTAATAGGACTTTTAGGATGCTGTTTCGGATTGTGGTGGTGAATTTCCACAACATCCGTCATGTTCTCGTGATCCCGAAATTCACCCGCTAGAAGCAATAGTTTTAACGGATTTTTTTTGCTATTTGGTTGGTTAAGTAATATTAACCATAAGTTTCATAAGTTTGTAAGCGCTATCGAGTTTCGGTGTATCGCCTGTAGTTCCAGAAAAGATGTTTTGGGTTGTTTAGTGGTCTAACATGTGTTCGTGAAACTATAATGCCTGTCTTTGAGTGAAGTAACGTTGTTTCGATTGACCGCTTGCACAGGGGCGTAAATTTGGGTGGGTGTGGGGGGATACCCCCCCCCCCCCCCCGTCCAGGAAAAAAATAGTCGGTCGCAAAATAGGAGTAGTCCGTATCAAAATAAGTGTTCACTGCATACTTCACGCTAGTCATGCTAAACTTTAGCATAAAATAACCTTGTCAACTTAGCATTTTGAAAAGATGTTGTATTTAACTCTTATTCTGATGTGAGTAAGTTGGGCTAACAAACAAAATTTTACCCAGGGAGACAAATAGTCGGTCTCAAAATAAGTTCAGTCACTGCCGTCGGTCTCAAAAACGTGTTTCGCTCTTATTCTGTTGTGAGTAATTGGTCTTACAACAACATTTTACCCAGGGAGAAAAAAAGTCGGTCTCTAAAACAATGCCAGAATATATCCCAAAATACTATGTATTTGTGTGAATCCGTGAGTTTAAATTACATACGTCACTCTTATGCATGTCGGTCTAACAACAAAATTTCACCCAGGGAGAAAAATAGTCGGTCTCAAAATAAGAGCGCCCCTTCCCCACGCCCATATTCCTTAGAAAACTCGCACCTGTGGTGCTCGGCTCCTGATTGCGTCACTCGTACTGGGGATTGAGGGTGTATGTGCATCAGTCGGTCGTATTTTGGCTAAACACCCCCCCCCCCCGCAACAAAATCGTTATATACGCCCCTGCGCTTGAATGTGACAAATACTTGTGTCCAACCCTGTTGGTTTCCTCTGGGTCCACCGATTTCCTCCCACTGCTGAGTTTCCCTGCGCGAAGTTAGGGTCCCGTCACCTGTTAACAACAGTAGCGGTAGCGGGCACTGGACAGCAACTTGTGCCTCGCCGACCTAACGAGAAGATGAACACCGTGTCACTGGTCGACGTCTCGTTTCCTGGTCGGCCCTCACGATCTCTCCACCGCGGGTCGACACTACTGTCCCGAGGATCCCTTCGCTCGCTTTATTTGATATATGTTGTTAATTACAATATCTGTGTAGTTTGGATCTTGTCGTTATTAAATGTCCTTAAACCGACAAAATGAATAGAACAAAACTAATAAACCAAGGCCCATGTTGACTGTTTCACAGGGTGGCTCCTAGTGGCACAAGCGTATAAATTAATAACTTTAACAACTTTTAATCAAGTACGGGAAAAGTCGTCCGCAACAATAGGAGAGTAATAAACAGCTGAAAACTGGAGAACAGGGAATAGTGTTTCATCTCACACCTTTTTGCACCAGGTATGCTAATGAAGAACATATACGGGGTATGCTATGGGGCACATTTCGCCTAGACAGCGGCACTGCAGTCTACTAGATAGATAGATAGATAGATAGAAATGGGTTTTAACGTCCACTCGACACAAACTAGTTCATTTCGGGACTAACGTATGGTTTAATTTTATTTCAATAATTCGCTTGTGCGTAGGGGTCTTTAGCAGTGTGAGGAAACCGGAGTGCCCGCAGGAAACCCACGAGGTTGAGAAGGCCGCCCTATCGCCATGCCACATACGCTCACACCAGCGGTGACCGGCCAGCTAGAGATCGAAGCTCGGCACTCTAGACCACTAGGCCATCCCTCCCCCCTCCCCCCCCCCTGCAGTCTATTCTTATCACGAGAAAAATAAAGGGCAAATCCCAAAATGATCAGCCCAAATGAATAGACAAAATTAAAACGTTGATATATGCTATCTATAATATAGCCATCATTGTCACTTTCGGATTTTCAACGACCATATTAAATAACCGATCGTGCACACGTAATCCTATTTATATACAAATTCTTATGAAACAGATATAGTGAAAGCTTGGTGTTGCAACACGTAGATAATCCTACTCTACAGGGTTACTGTACTTACCACTAGATATCTGACATGTAAATCTATAATCTTTTCCTCTAATACCATACGGTGATGATCCTGATAAACTGTATGTTTGACCTATCTATAATTCCCTCCTCTAATACCAGATGGTGTTGATCATGATAAACTGTATATTTGACCTGTAACAGAAGACAGATGTATATTTACAATTTAAAAATGGTTGCCATCTTGGAAAAATCATCACGAACTCGTGGAAAACAATCGGAAATGTCGTCATGAATCTTGCCAATATTAGATGTCTAAAACATTATAAATAAGGTGAAAATAGGAAAAATAAGTCGGAATTTTATCGCAAAATAGCTACCCTGAAATTAAGGCCTCCAGTATACTATGAAGACCTACTCAAAAAAATGTCGACATTTTTTTTTTGTCACCAAACATCAAAACCTACAAAATAAAGCCGACGGATTTACATTAAAGATCGGACTGTGTATTGACTTTCTGCTGTTCTTGTACGAATGATCGTCCATGCTCAGGAGGATTATCAAGTCGTCAATGTCAAAAAACTTATTGCTTGAGAAATAGCAACCTTGATCTATTTGTTCGTGTCTATCCGCCAACCATTCCGGCATCGACAAATTTTACGATATTCTCTGCCTTTTGGTTAGATTGTTGGTGATGGAAAACTGTGCTGAATTTCCCAAAATACTGCGAACGACCCAATGTCAAGTACATGTAGAAAGGCGAACAACTCTAACGACTAGATACATGTTAAGAGTCAACCTCACAGACGCTAACACTGACACTTGACATTCAGTAGCGGATTATCAGTGAGGCTGATGAGGCTACAGCCTCAGGCCCAAAGATTTTGTAAAAAAAATATTTTTAGACTTGTCTGATACGATTCAAAACGCATAGACAATGAATGTTAGGGGGTGGGGTTTAGGCCCAACGGGAATCAACATAGGCCCTGACCCGAAATTAATTAGGCCCACGCCTTTTTAAATAGGCCCTCCAGAAACTGCCGCCTCAGGCCTTGGTGGAGCTTAATCCGCCACTGTTGACATTAACGAATTCGTACAATTCAAAATTCAAATTGAGAGAATTACCCATGATTTTCTGCACGTAAAAGAACCCATGACAAGGGAAAGTCGAAATAAGTATTTTCAGTAACGCCATTACCTACATGACCCAAGTAGGACGTTAAACCTAATTCAGCATCGCCATCACCTCTACTACTAATAATACCACCCTCCTCCTCGTGTAGATATTATAATAATATATCTACCAGATAGCACGCATGTATTACACAATATCTACCCAACCATGTCAATATAGTGATCGTTCCTTTACAAATATCATATTCCCATTAATATAGATATGTTACTGGCTGTACATGACCCCAGTCATATAAACCTTATACAACAGTAACAGTAAAACCTTCCTGGTCTATATTTACATGTAAAACAGTAAGATGTCGGCCATTGATAGTTACACCTATTATTATATTATAGTTATGTTACCGGCTGTACATATCATATTAGATATATACCTTGTATATTAGATATATACAAGGTAACGTAGAACAGCATGTATTATTATATTATAGTTATATTACTGGCTGTGTATATTGGATATATACAAGGTAACGTAGCAACTGATTTGATCTCTATTTTATATTAATTCACATTAGTAATAAAAAAAAAATCTTGATTTAATATACGTTGATCTCGAAAGACATTTTTACATGTTATCATGTAAACGAATATGAATACGATATACTCTTCATACACAACACTATACTGTCAACGATAATACATTAGTACTACAACTGTTTATAAATATAGTACGCTCTTTATGCACAACAATGTACTGTCAACGATTATACATTATATTACATATAAATATTACAACTGTTTATAAATACAGTAGTATACAATATAATCGGGTTGCCTGTATAGAGTAATATAGTATTAACGTGATCAACGTATAGTGAGGTGTAAGGAAGTGGGAGAATCTTGACAAGGATCCCGAATGAATGCCGCCCCTGTGTGTAGCACAATTCCTCCGCTGTAGACACATCATGATGCTAAAATACAAATCCTAGATCAACATCAAAACTCAAAATTCAAAAACAAATAAAATGGAGGAAAAAGAGATCATTTTTTGAATTATTTTCACTGCCACCTGTGGCTAGAATCCTGATGGCCAAAATGATATGAAGCCGGCTGGACTACAGTTATAATTACGTGGTTGTCGACACTTTAATTTTTGCCTTGTGTATTGAGCTTGTATTTTCTTAACTTAGTTTTGCAACATATCGATGTATCGGTAGTTGTGATTGAATTCCAGTCCATACTGGAAGCTACCGACATTAGTTGAAATTGTTCAACAAAATGTTAGCACAAATTGGAAACTATTCGTCCTATCACTGGAACGAATTGAACGTGGCGGATAACGAGTCGGACTCGCAATTTTATGACAATAATAAACCATAAACATTCCATCAAGCACGTGGTTAAACTTTTTTTGAATTCGACATGTAATAAAGCAGAAATTAAATAGAAACTTTAATGAAAACAAATGTGTGTTGCCAATAAATAAAGCGTGTATCTTACTTGTTTGTATAACAGGCCAAAGATTCAGTTTATCAGGATCAGCATCATATGGTATTAGAGGAGGGGATTATAGATTTACATGCGAGATATCTGGTGGTAATGTACCTCAAGGTGTGGAGTTGAACAAAGGTGGTTCATTAGCAATTTGTTCGTTATTACTAGTTGGTGGTAGATGTGACCGTGATGGACCAACTGATACCAGATATACATGTGGTTGTATCAATGGTGACAGGAGATCATTTTACTTTAATATAACCAATGTTAAATCAACTGATGCTGGTGACTGGACCTGTAAAGATTTGAATCAGAATGGTGTCAGTGGTCAACCTGTTACTCTACTGGTTTATTGTAAGTTGTTTTGTATATATCTATACAGTGACGTTATCAGGTTTATTGTAATGTATATGGATGACATCCATGCGACTTAATAAGCCCCAAATATTAACTTTTCCCCTTCGACAAATTAAATTCTAAAACATTTTTTTTCATGTATTAGAAAAATAAATAAAAATGTAAAAATTATTTCCTATTTAGTGTAAATTGGGTATTAAAATGAGTAGAAGGTCTGCCTGATTCAGTAACGTCTTATGTAAACAATGCATTAACCATTGAGCGATTGATTGATGCCACGTTATGTGACTTCACAGCAAAGATAACTAGGTGTTTCTATACGCCAACATTTTCACGTGGATGTATACTAAGCCGCAAAAGAAACGTCAGGTTGGTATGTTAGGCTACTCTGAACAGACACATTGCATAAAACTTGCCAAGGGTTTTTATTGTATATTTGTGACCACATCTCCACATCAAAAAACCATCGTTTTATCTAATGTTTTTGTCAGTAAAAATACTAACTTCCTCAGGGTAAGGACTAAATACAAAATGACTGGAAGTCAGTTATAACATCGTGGGAAGTGATGACATTGTGGGAATGATGACGTGATAGACTTAGATACATAACATGAAAGGTTAGCTTAACTAAAACTTAGGTAAAATTTTACAAGTAAGGGAAAATTATGCATGATTATGAATTATTTTGAAACACCCTGGATTTAACTCATTTAAACCGTTAGGCCAAACTGAATAAAGTCTGTGAATCCACAGACTTTCTGCTGTGTTCAATTTTTTCTTGCACGATTTTGATAATTTTCGTAATGAAGGTTGACATCCGTATGAAATTTTGTCCTTAATATGGTTATTAATAGTGTGTGTAATAATCATGATCAAGAAGTAACCAGTAATTAAAGACATGAAAACATTCAAGATTAGAGACTCTGTCAACTGTGCCAGTTCTTATGTTGCATATTGTTTCACATGTAAAACCTGTAATATGCAATATGTAGGCCAAACCATTACTCCTTTCAGCACTCAACTTAATTTCAGTAACTTCCGTTAATTTCTTCTGGAGTTAATAAGGTCCTTGGTTCACTTTGTTGAGTCTTGTGAACGCTCTTATGGCCAAAGTTATCACCCAATCTGTATGAAATTTATATGCATCATTTAAATTAGTGAAATGAAGAAGTCTATCGAATGTCAGCAATTTCTGTCAGTTACGTCTAGAGTTATGGCCCATGTGAACGACAAAAGTTATCATCAGATCTGTATGAAATTTATATGCATTATTTGAATTAGTAAAACGGAAAAGCCTGTCGAATTTCAACAATTTCTGCAGATTAATCCCAGAGTTACGGCCCTTGTTTTAGTTTTTAGAACCCCGTGAACCCACAAACACCCAAAATTATAATGTCATCTGTATGAAAATGTCTATTAAATGCCCCTAATTATCCACAAAAGACCGCTCGGAACGATTTAGCTGCTGTGGGCGTATGTTAACAATTGTTGTCTGGCAACCTATCTTGATATACTTGGTCATGATTTCGTGTGTACCATAGTACAAAAATTTTTAAGCGATTTCCGATAATTACTGCCAGAGTTATGGCCCATGATCACTTTGAAATATGTTGTGGATGCTCTTAGAGTCCTGGGGCATTGGGTGGCCGAATGGTTAGCGTGTGCGGTGCGCTGTATCATACGACCTGCCATTGAGTGAACTGGCATGGTTTCGAATCCCCGGCTGTACGTGGCAAGGAGTAGGGTCGCCTGTCCAACCTCGTCGGTTTTTCCCGGTACTCCGGTTTCCTCCCACTGCTAAAGACCCCTACGCGCAAGCGAATTATTGAAATAAAATTAAACCATATGTTAGTCCCGAAATGACCTAGTTGTGTTGAGTGGGCGCAGGTCCAAGTGAAACTCCATTTATCTCTCTTTCTCGCTCTAGAGTCCACAGTTAATATCCGATTGACTTTAAATTTATACTGCTATTGTAAGTCATCTTCAGGAACTTGGATCGGATGAGCGACGAGATATACGGAAGGAGGATAGTTGTAAATGTAAGGGATATCTCAACAAACTTAAAACGCACAAATAAACTAGAAAATCTCATATTAATTTGTTCAAAAACATTCTCAAAAGCATTTATCATAGCTGTACTTGATTTGAGTTGAATATTTTAATACACATAAACCGAGTCCGAAGCATTATTAGTAATTACAGATTCAGACTTAAAATCTTGAACTGATTCACATGATGCAGGATCTGATTTCAAAATAGTTAATATCATATTAACTCAAATTGAAGAAATTAGTATCTTGAAAGTTCTTTTATAAATCACAAAGATATTCCAACAGGGTTTTGTAAAAGTCACAGTACAAAAGGAATTTTTTAGAAGGTGAGTGTATTTCAAGTGTAGACTTTATCGATACAACAAACTAGCCAGTTACAGAAACAGAGTTAATATCATATGGTAATAAAAGAAGTAAAAACATTAACTTTACATTTTCAAACTGTATTGATAGCGAACAAATGTGACACTTCTAAGATTCTTAAAGAATGGGTAACCTTAAAGAGGGATGACAAAAAACATCACTCAACTGAACAGGGTTTTTATACGCCCACATTGAAATGTGGTCGTATATTGTCGTCGCCTGTGTCCGGCCGGAGTCCACAATTGCTTGATTGACTTTAAATTTATACACAGTGTTTAAGGTTGTGAGGCGAAGACTCCTATTGATTTTCAGCGATTTCAAATAATTACTGCCAGAGTTAACTCCCTTGATCACTTCAAAAAATCTTGTGATGCTACAGAGGCCAAACTTATCATCCGATTGATTTCAGATTGATACACAGAGTTTAAGGTGTTGAAACGAACAAGTATTTTGATTTTCAATGAATTTTGATAACTGAACAGCTAAATCCATGATATTAAATGTTTCCTATACTAATTGTTAGCGTGGGGCAAAACTTTATAAAAAGCAAACAAATTCTAATGATTTTCTGACACTTACATAATGAGTTGTTACTCTTAATCAGATTTTAGTGTGGGCGTATGTTTCGTTGCCTGGCAACCTATCTTTTAAAACTTTGAAAGCAATGTTAAAATAAGAAAAAGGACAGATATCCAAATTTTCTTCATATAATTTTGATTATATTGGCCATTCCTATAGGTACTGCAAGTGTGGAGAGACTATTTTCTGCAACTAAAAGAATTTTAGGCCAATGACGTTTAATGTTAAAAGAGCAAACCTTTGAGAACATGTTCGGGATGTGGTCTGTGGGTGTGCCCCGTCACAAGTTCGATTCCAAGCCAATTTCGCAAAGTAAGGCCAGACACCGACCTCGCATAAAACGATACAAAAAAAAGGCATCAGTAAATGAGTGTGACACTTGAGCTAGAGTGAATGTTATGAGTACCAGATGATGATAGTGATTGAGACACACTATATATCTATTGTACCAGATGATGACAGTGAGGTAGACACACTGTCTATTGTACAAGTTCCGTCTAATAGCCCTTTGTCAAATAATAATGATTTGTCTGATTAGTCATTTATGTAGAAATAAAAACCTTAAAATGCTGTGTTTGTGGTTTATTTATTATTCATAATGATTAATAATCAAAGTTCCCAGTTTAACAAATTGCCTTAGTGACGACAGTAAATTAATAGTTTTGCCTTTGTATGGCTTAAAACTGCCTTAGTGAAGAAGGCATTATTGTGGCATTTTTTTAAAAAATATGCCTTAGTTCCAATTCCACATATTTTGAGCCCTGCACAGTGTTTGAAGAATTCCCATAATTATCGCCAAATTTATGACCCTTGATCACTTGAAAAATCTGGTGGACACACTGAGGCTGGTATTCAGTATTTAAGGTCATAAAGACAAACAATTGAAACAAATTCTAATGATTTCTGGGATGTCAAAAAAATAGATATGCGCCAAATCTTGTTGACTGCCCTGACGACTAGCTGCTGTGGGCACATGTTTCGTAGCCTGGCAACCTATCTTACTCAATTTTTTTGAATAATATTCCCTTTATGTTTTAATCCTTTAATTTTATTTATTGTTTTATGTCATATTATATTTATTTTAAAGCGTCTTTGAACACTTTTGTGGAAATGTCGCTATAAACGCCTGTAAATACATGTAGTAACTAGACCTGCATGCAGGAATGACGGGTTTCACTGGTGCCACGTTACCCTTTAACATGTCACTTCCGGTGCCACGTTACCCTTGAACATATGTCACTTCCGGTACCAATGAAACCATTAAACAGGCTTCCACATAAGCATTGCACACATCAAATAAATTGGACACAGAATCAAACAAATCCAGCAAATATCAATTCATTTTATACATTTGTTACTTGTTAGTGATCCTGACAAAATTGCATTACTTCCGGTGATAATGAAAATGTTCAATTAGTTTTATGAAATCCGAAATGGCATATCACATCATATAGTGAAAATTTTATGTAAATAGAATAATAATTGCCACTTTTATAGACCAAAAACCTTGAAAAGTGACTTGTAGACAATCGACTATTTCTCTGCAACCGCACAAGTTAGAAACCATTTTGTGGTGTCTGTATGATCGTATGGGTTTAGTCTATTTGTTGATCGGAATCAAATATCATAATTTTAAAAACATTACAAATCAGAATCATATGAATAAAATATATGTTTTGAAGGCTAAAAATACAGTTTTTGCCAAAATAACATTACTTCCTGTGATACCAAAAACGTTAAGTTAGTTTTATAACACGGACTATGACATTAGGCATCAAAGGGTGAAAATTTTATGAAAATCGAAAAGTAATTGACACTTTTATGGGCCAAAAACCTTCAAAAGTGACTTTTAGAAAACCACCTATATCTCGGCAAACGAACAAGTTGGAAACAGTTTTATGATATCTATATGACCGTATGAGTTTTGTTAATATGTCAATTTAATCCAAAAGTTAATTTTATTATTACATATTAAATAATTATTGGTTGAAAAAAAATATTGATTTTAAAAGTTAAAATACATTTTTTGACCAAATGGCGTCACTTCCGGTGTCAATTTTAAATTGTAATTGACTTGATATGACGCATACTTGCTTTTTGAATCAAATGGTGTCACTTTTGTGAATATCCATTAAACATACATTATGGGAGAGCAAAAACAGACTTTTGTCGATCTTCCTTTGGGCCTCAGAAGTCATAGAAATTATAAATAAGATCTTTATTTAAACAACAAGCCTAAAATGAACTCTGTAGACCCACGGATGGCTTGGATTGGGCTCGGATTAAAACAGGATTTCGTTGACTGATTTAATCACTATGGCGTCGTGGGCGGGGCTTCTCCGTGACGTTGACGTCATCATACTTCCGGACTGTTTTCTATTCGTCTGCTTAGGGAGTCGCTTAGGCCTACCTGAAGTACAAAAGAGTACACGCTGGCAACGCAAGAAGTCGGCTATTTATTATAATTTATTTACAATACTGCCTCGTTGATTTGGCCCATTCCTTTCAAACTTTAATATCCTATCGCAGACTTTCTCTTCTTATCTATATATTAAAATCTTAATTCTAATTTATAGTAAAAAAATAAATGTATACGAATTGAATTGCAGTCTTGTCTCAAACCGAATGCGCTATCAGTACTAGTCATTGTAAACATTACTTGATAATCGAGACTATATAGGTGGAGTTAACGCCTGTCAATCAACAATCGGCCATAATGGGAAAAGGGTGTCGATGAATTTAACTCCCATTTCTAGTAAAAAATTATAGTGGTAACAACTTTGTTCAGGATAAAGTAATTTGATTGAAATTTTCAATATAGTCTTGTTTCAGCATCTATTTTTGAACTGTTATAGCAAGAATGGCTAACTCCTTGTAAAAATCTCCCATAATGTATCTTTAATAATTAACTATTTTACAGGCAAATTACAAAAACAGTGACTTACGCAAAACTGCCCATTTCTCGGCAACTGCTTATATTACAAACTAATTTTCACATACATTCTCTTCGTGTGGATTATAGCTACAAGTTTATAAAAGTTACATAGAAATATTTTAAAATCTGAAAAGCCTGAACGGGTTGTAAATAGGTCAGTTTTACACCTTTTTTTCACCTCTTAATCCAATTTGCTCGAAAATGAAACCGAAATTAAAAAAACTGAGCTCACACTTTTTTGCGCTTTTAAAGGGCACATACTTTTAGTTATATCAGTTTTTAAATAAAATTATATTTTCTTTTGAAAAATGGTACCTAACTGTAAAAATTGTAGTTTTTGGTAAATTTACGCCACTTCTATTGCCGACAGCTAACACTGTTGGTAACAAAAAGATGACAATTGAGACAACGGAGCTTATGAACTTTGTTTTATACAAATCGAACAATAAATAATTAATCTAGGGCTAAAAAACTGAATTCGCCAATGGCGGACAAAGAAAATAACCGCGACAAAAAAAAATTCTCATTTTTCCTGAAGTTAATATTAAATTAGTTTCTTAAAATCAGAAATAATAATCACATGGTGACAATTTTATGTAAATCGAATAAGAATTTCCACTTTCATAGACCCCAAACCTTGGAAAGTGACTTGTAGGAAATCGTCTATTTCTCTGCAACCATACAAGTGAGAAACCATTTTGTGGTATCTGAATGGTCGCATGGGTTCATTCTATTAGTTGATGCGAACTAAATATCATAATTTTAAATGTATTACAAATCAGACTCATTTGAAAAAAAATATCTGTTTTGAAGGCTAAAAATACAGTTTTTGCCAAAATATAATTACTTCCAGTCATACTGAAAATGTTAAATTAGTTCTATGAAATCATAAATGACATAAGATATCATATAGTGAAAATTTTATGAAAATCGAATAATAACCAACACTTTTATAGACCAAAATCCTCGAAAATTGACTTGTGGAAAATCGCCCATTTCTCTGCAACCGTACAAGTTAGAAACCGTTTTATGATATCTGTATGATCGTATGGGTTCATTCTATTTGATGAATAGAATCAGATATCATAATTTGAAAAAAATAATAAGTACGACCCATTTGAATAAAATATTTTTTTTTTAATGCTAAAAATTAAGTTTTGAACAAATGACGTCATTTCCGGTGGCAGCGTATGAGGTAGAATGGTTTGACCTTGTCCACTATGGCATTAGGCATCCAATGGTGAAAGAAAATTGAAAATCACATAATAATTGATTCTTTTACAGCCAAAATAACGTGAAAAGTGACTCATGAAAAATTGACTTTTTCTCGGCTACTGCGCATATTACAAATTAATTTTCACATACATTCTCTTGGTATGGGTTATTATGAATGTTACGAAGATATATTTTTTAATATGAAGACGCTGAATGGGTTGTAAATAGCTTATTTTGACACCTTTTTTCACCCTTTAATCCAAATTGCCCGAAAACGAAATCGAAATTAAAAAAACTGAGCCTGATGTTTTGTGCGCCTTTATATGGCACATCTTTTCAGTCATATTAGATTTGAAAAAAATAATTTTTGCTTTCAAAAAGTGGTACCGAACTGTTAAAATTGTAGTTTTTGCTAAATTTACGTCACTTACGGTGCCGACAGGAACTTTGCCGGTAACAAAAAAAAATGACATTTTGGACAATGGAGCATATAAACTTTGTTTTATACAAATCGGACAATAAATAATTTATATAGAACTGATAAACTGAATTAGCCAATAGCGACCAAGGAAAATTATTCAGAAAAAAAATGTTCACATTTTTGCACAAATCAGACGACCCTTTAACCCTTGGTAAAAGGTCATTAAAAAATATTCATTAATAAAAAAGTTTATTGTCAAAATTGTGGTATTTAACATGGACAGTGTGCAAGTCTGTAGAATAGTATCATCTACATGTCAGCCATCATCAACTGATCCTAGATATACATGTGGTTGTATCAATGGTAACAACAGACAACTGTATCTTAATATAACTAATGTACAATCAGCTGATGCTGGTAACTGGATCTGTAGAGAATTTGATGTGAATGGTGGCAGTAGTCAACCTGTTACTCTTTTGGTTTATTGTAAGTTGTTTTGTTTCAGAAAGTTAACATTTCAAAAATATGATATGTCACTACGCGACTCGAGCTGTCCCATATTTCAGTCATGGCAACCTTAACACTAACGCAAACCTAACCCTATCCCTATATCGGACGTAGCATAACGCCGACGCTACACACGGTAATGCAGCACCACCAGGAAAATGTTACAACTCTACTTGGATTTCCCTTATGCCTAACATATCAGCATCTTGGCAGCTTTAGTGTAGGTGCCAATCCCGAAGAGAAGATCAGACCAACGACCATCGCATGGCGAAGCGCACTGGAAAGCGAGGGCTTGTTCTAGACAGATTCGAACTGTTTACTTAGCGTAGTCTTGCGAGTACAATAGTAGACATGCGCAACATAGGACAGTGCTCAACAGAATGGGAGAAGGAGTAGAAAAGGGAGAAACAGGAGACGAACATGTAAATTAATTAGCAATACGTTGCCAACTTAGAGCCCCATACACAAGGTACAAAGTCAAATTTCTTTCCTTGTACACATGGGCATAAACTATGGTCCACACGTAAAATAAACGGTCATCTTAGAGACAGATTGCAGAAGGCCGATAACGCGTCACATGAATTGATTACATTAATTAGTTTTACGCATGCCGCCACTAGAAAGCCATTTGGAAAAAGTTCAATACCCTAAAAAGTATAATGACGTGAATGATTTTAGTTATTAATTGCCGGGGTACTGATCCTCATACAGTACATTAAACTTATATTGTTTAGGTGTGTTAAGATGAAATTTATGTCATCAATTTATTTGAATATTGTAAAATAGTACAGGGGTGAAATTGTCCCTTTAAACTTATACTGTGTAGGTATCACTACTTTTTGGAATATCTGAGCATTTAAGTCCTAATAATTCCATATATGAGTCACCTATAACAATATTCAGGGTCGTCGTCCATTATTATTTTCGAACGGATTCGTCGTCAATGGGTTAGAGCTGCTTACACAGGTGGACTATGATTTTTATTTGGACATGTAATTTAATGCATACTAAATTATTCCGGCCATTTTCATTTCCTTAAACAGCGAAAGAGTAAATTGATATAAATAAGAATTCTGTGGGCTTATGTGAGATCAACTGTCAACCAAGAGAACGTGTTTACAAAATGAGAATACCCATTGTTCTATATATACATATATCTTGTATATTAACAGATGGACCAGAGAATATCAGATTTACACCAATAGGTTCTAGTATAACAGTGATAGAAAATGAAAGTAGAAATGTAACCTGTTCAGTTGACTGTAATCCACCGTGTACCATCAAGTGGTATAAAGATTCAACTATAATATCATCTACCGGTAGTCTCTCACTGAACAACATCCAGAGACAACAAGCTGGTAATTACACCTGTCAGGTTACAAATACACAGATACCTGGTTCACTTCAATCTAAACAACTGATGGCTATAGTACATTGTAAGTTTATAACATTTATATTTACAAGTATGGCCTGCAGCATACTATTCGCTTTACAAGCTTATCAGAAAATCAACTGGTATAACGTCATGGAGACATAAAGTCGACGTTTTAAGACTCACTGATACCGACTTTCTATCTGTCAGCAATGAATTTATGATGTCTAAATCCAATAGTTTAGAGATATTCACGAGTTTTGATCGACAACCACCATATTGTATTTGGCTACACCCACTGTCCTTATATGGAGTCCGATTTTGGTAAACTTTCTTTTCCTTACTTAGGACATCATAATGAGTCAATGTTATAGTAATGGTTCTCTATCACTGAACAACACATCCACTCGGGTAAATGCTATAAACCTGGCGGAATGGCTTTACTATTCCTTGATATTTAAGTGCATAGGCATCCACGCGTACAATTTTGATTGATGCTAGTTTTAACAAACACTGATATACTGAGCGCCATAGAAAACGCATCACTTAGTTTTTCGTATAATAAAATGATCCTGTAAACATATCTTATTTATCTTGCTTCTTATTGTGAACAATATTCAAATGGGAACACATCAATAACAACACATTTGTACCCTTATGGATGTTTAATCTGTAATCAATGGTACAAAGTCAGAGGGGTCAAAACCAAAACACAGATGTCAGTATCGTGTGTCCTCCACTGGCTCTTACGCACGCTGTGCAGCGACGTAGCATGGAATTAACCATCTGTGTCTAATATGTATCAACGTCATCGTTTCTTTACGTTTTGCATTACTGGCGTTGGACATATACGTATTAGCCCATGTGTATGACATAAATGCACACACTCAGTGTATGGCCATACTTTAACGTTTCAATAATACACTCTTTAACAGATGGGCCCGAGAATATCAGATTTACACCAACCAGTTCTAGTATAACAGTGATAGAAGATGAAAGTAGATCTGCAACCTGTTCAGCTGACTGTAATCCACTACCATGTAATATCAACTGGTATAAAGATTCAACTATGATTTCATCTACTGAACTTCTCTCATTGAACAACATCAAGAGACAACAATCTGGTAATTACACCTGTCAGGTTACAAATACACAGATACCTGATTCACTTCAATCTAAACAACTGATGGTTACAGTACATTGTAAGTTGATAACATTTATATATTTGTAATTTATTGTTATACAGGTTGTATATATAAATCATTGTGTATAGTTGTTATATTGAATCATTCTTTAGTTATTACATGTCTAACTTTCATTTCTTTAGAGTAGACCTATATAGTATGGTGTGAGTTACCATAGAGTAGATATGTATAGTACAGTCTAGGTTACTATAGAGTAGACATGCATAGTATAGTCTAGGTTTCTATAGAGTAGACAGTCTATATGAATTAGGCCGAGTTTAAATTACTTTATCGAGTTTTGATATCTGATATCAAAGAAGATTTTATCTATCATCTCATCCTTACTTACATGCACAAAAAATAAATATAATTCTTTGCTATAGATTTCACTTTTATTGTCCCCCGCCTTTCGAAGAAAGTTGGGTGACTATTAAAATGGGTTCATCCGTCTGTCTGTCTGTCTGTCTCTTCCTAATTGAGCTAGAATGTTCAAACTTGGTGTATGTCAATGCCTTGATGGAGTTCGAAGATGAGCATTTTCCGCTTAGGGTAAACAGAGATAAGCAATTTGATTGGTTGATGCTTTGGGACACGATAACTTTAGTTCTAAGTAAGTGAGAGTGATGAAACTTGGTGTATAGTTTCATTACAGTAATACCTTGACTAAGTTCGATAATGAGCATTTTCTGCTAAGGGTAAGCAGAGCGATACGCAAGTTAAAATGTTAAAACTTGGTGTATATGCTTTTTAGGTCAATGCCTTGATGGAGTTCGAAGATGAGCATTTTCCGCTTAGGGTAAGCAGAGATAAGCAATTTGATTGGTTGATGCTTTGGGGCACGATAACTTTAGTTCTAATTAAGTGAGAGTGTTGAAACTTGGTGTATAGTTTCATTACAGTAATACCTTGACTAAGTTCGATAATGAGCATTTTCTGCTAAGGGTAAGCAGAGCGATACGCATGTTAAAATGTTAAAACTTGGTGTATATGCTTATTAGGTCAATGCCTTGATGGAGGTCGAAGATGAGCATTTTCTGCTTAGGGTAAGCAGAGATAAGCAATTTGATTGGTTGATGCTTTGGGACACGATAACTTTAGTTCTAATTAA
This sequence comes from Patella ulyssiponensis, assembly GCA_963678685.1. Classification (NCBI taxonomy): domain Eukaryota; kingdom Metazoa; phylum Mollusca; class Gastropoda; family Patellidae; genus Patella; species Patella ulyssiponensis. The sequence continues at coordinate 3,508,223 of OY783225.1, forward strand.
GTGAGAGTGATGAAACTTGGTGTATAGTTTCATTACAGTAATACCTTGACTAAGATCGATAATGAGCATTTTCTGCTCAGAGTAAGCAGAGCGATAAGCAATTTGATTTGCCGAGACTTTGGAACACAATAACTCGCCTTCTAATTGAGTTAAAATGTTCAAAATTGGTGTGTATGCTTATTAGGTCAATGCCGTGATGGAGTTCGAAGATGAGCATTTTCTGCTTAGGGTAGGCAGAGATAAGCAATTTGATTAGTTGATACTTTGGGACAAGATAACTTAGGTTCATCTTGATTGATGATTTTTATGCCAATACAATGACTGCATTCTCATTTAGTAATGGATTCGACAGTAACAGTGTATAGAAACGATTGACTCGGACACGAGGGCCCTTTCCCTTGGCCAGAGGGGCCCTTTTGTCAAGCGTGGGGGCCCTTTTTGTCTGCCTTTAGGGTCCCCCTAACTAGGGTACATTTTCATTTTTCTCGTCGGTTTTAGCATTTTTCTTTATAAAACACTTTTGGATGACACTTTGTGTACAGTTTGATTGCTCGATACGTTTGAAAAAAATAAATGTGCGATTAATTAATATGTGTCATCTATTTATTTTGGGATTTCGGCGGGGGACATCAGCCTCACTGTTGGCTTGATGAAACTGGTTAATCAAAGGCGTAGTTATACATTTTTGACAGACCTTCAACCATTTTAAAATAAAAAAAGGAGTTCCTTTTCAACTGACCAAGAGGATATCGTAGTAGATTATGAAATTTATCTACTGTAGAATGTATTATTTCGACTAATTGGATAAATGTCATTATTACAACTAATTTAAAACATGTCAATATTACGGCGATTATTTATGTGGCAAATACCAAAACATCAGATTATTGTGTGGATCGGGCTCTAAAATCCACCTACGCATAGTAAAATCTTTCACTTTGTTTAATTTTTTCATTTTCAATATTGTAAAATTAAATCATAGTTATAATACACAATTGAATTATGGATCCTGTAACAAAAACTGTGTCATTAGTTAGCCAGTAATTATTTTGTAGTGAGTCACAGAGAAAAACACGTGCATGTCGACAGACCAAAGGCAATAATTGTATCTAGTGTGGATACATTCAACCTCAGTTCATTTATGTAATCAACTTACATAGATTTATCTGAAATCACACAGGAAAGGACCCGTCTTTTGACATTCTAAACATGTGGTTGAGACCTTCTCAATTCCCAATCCCACGTATAACATCTGATACCTTACCCGATACGTGAAACGGGTTTAACTAAATTATTATAGTTTATTTTCGGTTTATTAAAACAGATACACCGACAATCACAAGTCTAACATCAGGTGCTACCAACAACATCATAGATGAAGATTCTACTGTAACCTTCACCTGTTCTGTTGACAGTCTTCCATCTTCAGTAATATCCTGGTCTAGATCACCACAAGGGGAACAACTCTATTCTGGTAGTCAATATACCATACCTAAAGCTAGTTGTCAACATACCGATAACTATACCTGTACGGCTAGTAATAATATTGGTCAACCTGTATCTAGAAATATTCCACTCTATGTCAGATGTAAGTATTATAGCCTCGTGGTCCAGATACTTGCTAGTAATAATATTGGTCAACCTGTATATAAAACTATTCCACTCTATGTTAGATGTAAGTACTATAGCCTCGTGGTCCAGATACTTGCTGATTCTTTATCCATTGTCTTAAATATCTAAAAGATATAAAATCGGCCTAATTGAGCCTTTTGACAAATACCCGGATGTTAATTCTTTACTGGAAACACATTCTGAGAGTCATTTGTGTTAAAGAGGAATGGAGGACATGTGAGAGGTATCTGTGGGAAAGGTTGTCGCTGGGCATTTAGCTTGAGGTGGCTGTCCGCACTGCTCTTAGGGTTGTTTTAAATACTTTTCTGGTGTTAATAACACTTCGCTTGTGTAGCTGGTACCGTGTTAAATCTTGATGGGACAAATCAGACAGACTGATATAAATATTATTTTGTTATATTCCAGGTGTGCCTGTTCTGGATCCTAACCAAGAAAGTAAAACTAGTATATCTGTAGGACGTGGAGAGACAGGTGTATTATCAATCTATGTTTTAGCTTATCCTCTACCTGTATATACCTGGTATTATCAACTACAGGATGGTAGTAAACAGCTGATAACAGATTTTAGAATTAGACAGGAAGATACTGGTCTATCATCAACATTAACTATACAAGATGTTACAGAAGATGATAGTGGGAAATATATAGTTTATGTTAATAATAGTCTTGGTACCAGATCAACTCTCTTTAACCTGGTAATAACGTCGCCAGATAGTGATTTAAATGGGTATAATAACATGCTAGGTGTTGGGATAGCTATTGGTCTTGGAATCAGTGTTCTTGTGGTTGGTATTGCTACAGCTTTAGCCTGGGCGATTTTGAAGAGAAATGGAAAGAGAGTTTGTATAAGATCTATAAGAGGTAATTATTTGTCAGATAGAAATCATTGTAAGTAATTTGAGGTTTGTGTCTAGCGATACTTTTTTATATATTGTACATAATTACCCCATCCACACCGCCCCCACTGTGAATTTCGTTCCGATGGGCGTGAATAACCACAACTTATAAAATAATCATCTCATGTATTATGTGTTTCAGCATCTGATCAAAGAGTAGTTAAAGATAACGATACAAGGTTAGGTAACATCATCTTGACTGATACTCCACATGTCTATGACCAAGTTAATACTAGTACTATACAGTCAAGAGATACAATCAATACTAGTGTTATAGAAACCAGTAACATCGACTATATCAACACATCCACAACAGCATCACCATATGAGGTACTGGATAAACAAACTATAGACCAACAACCCAGAACTTATCAACAACTCAGTCCTTATCAAAATATAGCAGGAGATAAAAACTGAAGTGAAAAGACAGTCACTATGTTCATTAGTATACATGTTTAATAAAGACGAAATGTATGTATGCCCAATATGTAGTCATGAAATCAGGCTAAATCGACCCTAACATTGTTTAGCTGTACTATATTTTGGTATAGAATGTATTTTTATTTGTAACTTATGCGTCATTTATATTCCGTCTTCATTAGCCAGACGGAAGACAAAGATGTATTTTCTTTTTTAGTCTGGTAATTTCCGTACACTATATCGCTATGATGCTATTTTAGATTCAAATGAAATATACCTATTTATTCTGTATCATGTTTACCCGCTAACAACTTTTTTAAAATTCATTGATTTCATTTTATGGAGCATTAGACTATTACAGAAACTAGAACTGTATAAGGTTTCCTGACTTGTGTGTTTGTTTTATGCTATTATTATGTACGTAGTTAAAGTGAGATGAAGCCTTCTATTGAAGATGGCTTAAAACATGAACACTACCTACCGCCTCGCGCACTCGCGGCAAGTTTAGAGATTTCATTGATTGCCCGAGGAAAACGCACGCTAGCTAGCTGAACCCTATCACGCTTTTAAGGCAAACTGATCCCGCAGTGAATATTCGCTTGGCCGCTACAATCACTGATACGCATGACATCGACGAGGCTTAATATGTACGGCATATTAACTTTTTTACTCCGACAAATTAAATTCTCAAACATTTTTTTGAGGTAAAAGAAAAATAAATAAAGACGTTTGTAGTTAAAACATATTTCCTATTTAGTGTAAATGAGTATTAAAATGAGTAAAATGCATCATTTTGCCCGAAGCAGTTAGGTGTTATGTAAACATTGCACGAGCCGCACTTTTTGTGGAGAGACATCTGTTACAGAGTTAATTCGTAAGTGATTCTCTGTGAAACAGATTGCTTTAAGGGCCAAATCGACCACATATATTACAAGTAAATTATCAGTTAATTTTATACATACGTAGGAGGTGAAGTCAAAGAAAACTAAAAAAAAGACACTTAAAAAAATCCTTACTATCTAAAAAGCACAATGAAATTATTTCAGATACACCTTCATTCATATGATGTCATTTATCAGACTTTAATCCTGTCAGTTGTTAAATATGCATATTAATAGTAAGCGTAGAGCGACTGCACAACACACAAACAATTACACAAGACAACTTTATGGACTGAATACAATACACAATACCCACAAACAACAATCGTAAATATCAGAACAAGTGAATGGATCCGAGAGCTAACCGTAAGCATCCACAGTCTAATAACCATAGTTGATATCTGTCAAATGTTATTTACTGTAAACCAACTGTAGCGATTTGCTAACATTTTGGTAGCAAACTATTTGGTTAGAGGAGTTCTTTTGCAATTTAGTTGATCAAGACCCACAACTTTCTCTCCGTCACCAGTGGTCTATCGGCCGACCACAAGCCTTTGTATTGTAGAGCATTTTCGGAGGTGAAGGTCTACTAGCTAAAAAGTAGCTGTGCTATGTTGGGCTCTCTCTCTTCGAACAAACGGAACAAAACTGTATAAAACTATAAAGTTTTATTATGTATTATAACATATATACAGGTAAGTTTTAATGGACTGGGAAAAACTCTTTTAACCTTTTATAAAGAAGCGAACTGTCCCAGTTCAAGCCGTTCTGGAATTTATTCTCCCTCTCTCTGTAATAGCTTAATCCTTCACTGCACGGAGTTAAAGGCATTTCTTTTCATTAGACGCAAGCATCTAAAGTCTGTATCTGCGGTTAAACTGCTTAAGCAGTTTTAACGTCTTTGTGTGCTTTAGGAGCAATTATCAAGATCTATTGGCGTAAATACTAGAGCTTCGCTTAAGCCCTGCAAACGGATACAATGTGATTTATGAAAGTTGACATTTCGAAGTATAATCTAGTTACATTGAGAATGTCACAGGATATGTATATTAATTATAAGTTGATTACTTTAAGAAATGTATTGTAACCCTCCCGATGCTTGCCAGTAATGTATATACACGCAGGGGCGACAACCGCCTACCCAGACCCCATAAATACAAAAAGAAAACGGAAATGATTACTAACCCTCAAATTCGACGAGGTTTCGTGTCAGGGAGTGTGGCTGTGTGCCCTCTCCTCTGAACAAGTGAGTTACCCTAAACAATCATGGAATAACCCGTAATAACAACAATGTGCCCTCTTTATAGTTATAGCTCCAAACCTGTTTGCTCGTAGCATGGTCCACCGTGGCCTGTCTGTCAGCATCACCTCCTGACCCTCTTGTCTTGATAGGAGCGTGTCACTGAACACGTTTACTCGATCATCACACGTACTCACGTTTCCTCTCGTCTCGCATAGTCCTACCGGCGCCGGTTCAAATGTTTGCACTTGCCTACACCCCATGTAGGGTGCCTACGGGCGCCTATAATGTAGGTGCCTATTGTACAGCCTACATGTATACCGTAATTATATGAATAGATTAATAGAATACCTATAGTTCACTTACAATTTGATACTACAGCTGTATTGCCCAGCCAAGAGTTCTTCGCGCTAATAAAAAGACACACTCTACTACCTTCAAGATGATATCGGCGGGAGGAGTCGAAAAAGGAAATTTCAGAAAGTTCAGTCATAAAACCCTGTCTGAGGCACTACAATTTGAGGCCCACGAATGCACTCAGATGCGAGGAGAGAGCACCACATTTTCAAACTTTTCTGGGGGACCCCCCCCCTCCCGATATACCCCCCACTTGGCTTTTTTGACGCGTCCTCACCCCCCTCCCCTCAAATAAAAATTCCATACAAGCTGGCTACGGGCCTGAAGGCTGAATAGCGATCAATTAACTCATGAGCGCGCACACCAATTGGTCGGCTACATCGACAACAAAAGTGGCCAGAGATGGACCAACCTCGAGTATCTCGCCTTTTAGCAAATTCAAAATCGCCAATGTAGACTCTGTTGACGCGAATGTTTGTGAAACCGCTACAGAACTTAATTCTATTATGCGTAACACACATGTATATGTACATACAATTATATGCATACAATTAACTATAAAATAGTCTCTCAACCATATCAATATATTAATTGTTGTTACACGAGAGGTAACTTTCCTGGTCTAAATCCCCATAATAGGGGTAAAATATCGGTCAGTAGATTGTTGTATTAGAATGTTAAAGATAGGTTACTGCCTTTACATACATATGATATGCACACAGTAACTGCCTATTCTTATAAACCTTATACAATAGTTAACAACCCCATTTAAAACCTTCCTGGTCTATATATATAACAAGTAAATTGTCGGCCATGGATAGCTACACGTATTATTATATTTTAGTTACACTACTGGCTGTACATATTATACATATACAAGGTAGGTTGATCACTATTTTATATCAATTCACATTATATCAAAGTTATATCATAGTCCATAAAACCATCTAAACGACAATCTTGCTAATCCAATCACGATAGACTGAAATTGACATACCACGCTTTTAAATAAAAGAAAAGCAACTACTGTAGACAGATTAACAATATGCTTACAAAAACAACAGAGATGGGGGGACACGGGGTTTAACGTCCACTCGACACAAACAAGGTCATTTCGGGACTAACCTATGGTTCAGTTTTATTTCAACAATTCTTTTTTGCAGTGGGGCGGGGGGGGGGGGGCGGCAGAGAAACCCCGAGAAACCCCACGCGGTTGGACAGGCGACTCTACTCCTTGTATTGCCGAGGTATCAGAACAACGCCAGTTGACTCAATGACAGACCTTATGATACAACGCGCTAACCATTCGGCCATCCATCGCCACCCAATGCAGTCACTCTTCTTGGCATACCTCTAACCAGGTTCCTTAATTATTCCATCGGTATCCGCTGCCGCTCCTCGTCACGAACTGCCTCCAGTTCCCTTGGGTTTTGTGGATGAGGATTCATTCTTTGTACCCGACGGACCGTAATGTCCCAAACATGTTCGATTTGGTTCAAAACAGGAGACATTGCTGGTCATGGAATTATTTGCTAGATGTTGGTTTACAACACGTGAACGATGAGGTCCATGAATCTGGTCTTGAGGTAAGCCTGTAGTCATCGCAATGATCAATAATTATAGAATCCAGAACCTCCTGAATGTAGCGAGCGCCCGTGAGAGACCCTTGTATAGTCATCAAATCCAGTCTACAGTCGTGAGAGAAGCCTTCCCAAACCATTACGGATCCCGCCAAATGGTATATACCCTTGGCAAAATGTTCCTGGGGGCTAGACGTGTATTCTTAACCCTCCATACGCTGGCTCTCCCATCAACAGCATGTAGGGGGAAACGACTTTCGCCGTTTAAGTGCATTCCCCTCCATGAGCTTAGATTCCACCTCTGCCTGTGCTCACATCATAACCTATGCTGACGCTTGTGGTGATTTGTGAGCTGTGGACGCCTAACGACTCTTCTGGCTCTTAATCGCAGTCTGGTTGCTCAAAGGGCGCTTGAACCAAAGGGCTGGCGTCTAACATGACGTAACGGAGATCTATCCTCCTGTGACGCAGTTATAGCTTTTGGTCCTCAAAACGAAGAAGGTCTTGCGCATGCTTCCTCGTCAGACGGCTTATTACGGTGTAGTGAAACTGAGTTCTTCTTGTAGTTTTCTTGTAAGAAAGTCCTGCCCGATGAAGTCCAATGATCTGCCATCTCAATGCATCGGAAATTCCCCTGTGTGCCGGGGGGTTGGGATGGCCTAGTGGTCTAGAGTGCCGCGCTTCGACCTCGAGCTGGCCGGTCACCTCTGGCTTGCGGCTGTGGTTTCGATCCCTGGTGTGGGTTTCCTCCGGGCACTCCGGTTTCCTCCCACTGTTAAAGACCCCTACGCGCAAGCGAATTATCGAAATAAAATTGAAACCATATGTTAGTCCCAAAATGACCTAGTTTGTGTCGAATGGACGTTAAACCCCATTTCTCTCTCTCTCCCCTTCGTGCCATTGTCAATGAGAAGTGCAAAAAATTGATAATGAAGTTGATTTCGATCCTTAAATACCCAGTGATTGTTCTTGTTTGAAACTTTGGTGTGTGCAACACATGGGTGACGGGATCCATGTGCATGTGGCTGCGTTCGTGAGAGACATTTTCCAATAAGTAACACCTTTGAATTGTCATGACGAGGTTTGAAATTTGGTTTCAACATAAACCGATAATTCAGCTTTTATTTTCGGGAGATGGATGCTTAACTTTTTTTGCTGTGAATATTATAATGATCAACATACGATCATGTGTTTAAGTCATGCATCACTGACAAGGGGAAAATAACGAAGTACTTTCTCAGCCAATGCAGGAATCGTACACGTGCGGGACGTCCCAGCTAGCGAGCCAGCGTCGTACTGAATTAGCCGTCGTGGCTCCTAGTTAAATAACCTCATGTTTGAATTGCAATTTGTGGAAACAATCAAATTTCTCACGGCAAAATACATTCAATTAAGAAAGCAAAATACCGACGATACAGATATCTCATCTCTCGGTTTGAATTCAATAGGACTTCAATTACGGCAAAATACATTCATTTCGTTCACGTCAAACATATGACTACATTGAATCGACAAATAAAGCAGGTTCTCTGTTCTTACAACACGTCTTCAATATCATAATATGAAATTCCAATTGTTCTTTTAACTGGTGCAAGGGGCAGATGTCACATCAGAATGATTATACCTTGTTTTTCACCAGGCCTTCCGTCACGCAACCAGGCCTTCCGTCACGCGTCGTAGTCGCGAATATAAACCATTTGGGACCTAGAAATTGACACAAGTGGGTCGCAACGCATATAATACTGTAATATGAATGTGTATAAACTGATTTACGTTCAATGGTTTCCGTTTTTACTCTAATTTCAAATCAGTTATGTTCGGCGAAATAAGCCAGCAGTCTAAATCAAGCGCAAATTTATAGCGTCTGGTTATTCCAGTCTACATACGCCGTTTGATTTGGTGCAATGTGTTTAGCCTCGTCCATCGAATCTCTTGTTAAAACTGGGGCTGAACGCATTATGGTACACGATTCGTGTACCAATGGTAAAATGTTTATTTTGTCTTAAATATTGGATATCAGAAGCCCATCTTTTCCCGGTAAGATCACAGCATCAATGTTGATTTAAATTGATAAATAATTCGTGTTTTCAATGTTGAAGATTTTTGATGATATTGAGTTAGAGACTTGGCTACTTTAAGTTAAATATATGTATTTCTTGCGAGTCTCACAAAAAAACCCCTCTTATTACATAAAATAGTTAAAATTCAACATAATTCTGTTTTTAAAATATGATTGAAAGGCAACCACTATACATTAAAGAATGCCATATACAAACACACAGGGTGATTAAAAAGAAAACTCGTTGGTTGATAATATAATATTCGCTTTCGCAGTAGGGACGATAGACTTTTGATTTAAAGGAGCTAAATAGCTAACATTTAGGACCTACAAATTGACACAAGTGGGTCGCAACGCATAGCATACTGTAATATGAATGTATATTAACTGATTTACATTCAATGGTTTCAGTTTTTTATTTAATTTCAAATCAGTTATGTTCGGTGAAATAAGCCAGAGGTGTCAATCGAATGCAAATTTCTAGCGTCTGGTTATTCCAGTCTACATATGCCGTTTGATTTGGTGCAATGTTTCTAGCCCCGTTCCTCGAGTCTCTTGTTAGAACTGGGGCTGAAACGCATTATGGTACACGATTCGTGTACCAATGGTAAAATGTTTATTTTGTCTTAGACATTGGATATCAGAAGCCCATCTTTTTCCGGTAAGATCACAGCATCAATGTTGATTTAAATTGACAAATAATTCGTGTTTTCAAATTGGAAGATTTTGGATGATATTGAGTTGGAGACTTGGTTACTTTAAATTCGATTAAAATCAATAAGCTCCTTCCTGTCAATATCTATATCAAATATCAATTTCCGGTATGGAATTAATGGCACAGTCAGTGTACTAACTATAAATTTGTACAAATGATCTTCTTGAAACGAAGACGAGTGTTGATCTACGGGAATTCTAATAATTATTGCCCTTGGTATTTCTGAACCGTTCAAATAACTTTAAAATTTCTAAAACAAATGGCGGTATCGCGTCTTTCTTATGTACAATGTCGAACGTACAATTATATTTATTAAGTCAAGAATACAGTTTATCAGGACCAACACCGTATGATATTAGAGGAGGGGGTTCTAGTTTAACATGTCTCTTACTTTTGTTACAGGTCAAACATACAGTTTATCAGGATCAGCATCATATGGTATTAGAGGAGGGGATTATAGTTTTACATGTCAGATATCTGGTGGTAATTTACCTACAGCTTTACGGTTTAACAAGGGTAGTAACACAGTCTGTAGAGTATTATTATCTACATGTCAACAATCATCATCTGATACCAGATCTACATGTGGTTGTATCAATGGTAACAACAGACAACTGTATCTTAATATAACTAATGTACAATCATCTGATGCTGGAACATGGATCTGTGGAGATAGTTTCACCAGTCAACCTGTAACTCTTCCTATTTACTGTAAGCTCATGTTTAAAATGAAATATATATATATATATATAAACTAAATTAAAGAAAGTCATCAAACTATTTATTTAACAAGCGCTTTCTGCTTGTACCGAACATCTTCAGGACATTTTTATGATAGATTATGTAGGACATGGTGTTACTATAAATATATCAGATACATCATAATAATATTTACAAGACTATAGCGATAAAAGTTGCCCATGTTGGGCCTATCGAAGACTTGAAGAAATTTGTGGTACGCCAATATCGGAGAACGTTCCGGTTTGGAATTATAGTTACAGACTGAACATTGATAATTGTTTTATCATATTTGTTTAGGATAATGTTTTATGAAATGAGATATATCTCATGTTTAACCCATTATATTAAAGCTTAAATTTTATAATAGAAATAAATTTAAATCAATTAATGTTTTATAGGTAAAAATGACATTATCTGAAAATGGCATTATCTGAAAATGGTGCCATTGCAACGGATCTATATAATAAAACTACTGACACGTACCAGTATTTTGATTTCAATTCATGTCACTCTTCCCATTCAAAATGAAACGCCCATTTTAACCTTGCTGGTAGAATTTGTACAACCGTAGCATGTGATTAGAAAAAAACTCACGATTACAAGAATTGAAACAAATTCTTCGAAATCAAAACTATCCTTGTGGTTTAATAGAAAATGGCATTAGACAATCCTTACAAATAGATCAGGAAGTTTTAAGAAAACATAAAGTGAATAATAAGAATCGTTCATACGGAATTTGCATATCGTTTTTATTTAGTTTATGTTTTCACGAATTGGGGGCTCATCCACAAAAGGGGTCTATAGAAAATTTTCATTCAATCATTTTTTGGTATATCCCCATGAGTAGTCTTGCCACATGTGATCATTAATTCTTGTTCTTTTTTTTTTTTGACCCTGCCGACATTTCAACATACCTGTGCATGTTATTCACACGTGAAACACTTAAATATTTTATTAACAAAACAAATGTGATCAACAACCTAAAACAACCCCCGAACTTGATAGGAATTCTCACTTCCTCAAAATTTGATTGAGAAAATAAAACACCTATTGTTTCCGAATGTGGGATAATAGAGTACTATGAAAATCAATGTATTCCATGCTGTCGTATTCAAAATTCATCACACTTTTAGGTTGGGTTTTTTTTTATCAAAACCAGAAAACAGCTGTGACGCCTGGTCTGAAGCGTCCACAAAAGTGCCGGACAGGGATACATCTACATCGAAATGTATAACATATTGTTATGTTCATTTTAAATTTATTTGGCGTATTTTAACAGATGGACCAGAGAATATTAGATTTACACCAACCAGTTCTAGTATAACAGTGATAGAAAATGAAAGTAGAACTGTAACCTGTTCAGCTGACTGTAATCCACCATGTAGTATCAACTGGTATAAAGGAGCTGATACTAGTGGTAATATAATATCATCTAGTAATGGTCTTCTACAACTAAACAACATCCAGAGACAAGATACAGCGTATACATGTCAAGCTAAACACAGAACCTTAACAACAACCCCACTCACTAAAACACTACAGATAACGGTTTATTGTAAGTATTACCCTACTCACTATAGATAACAGTTTATTGTAAGTATAACTCTACTCAATATAGATCACAGTGTATTGTAAGTATTACCCTACTCACTAGAGTTTATTGTAAGTATTACCCTTCTCAATATAGATAACAGTTTATTGTAAGTATAACCCTACTCACTACAGATAACAGATTATTGTAAGTATTACCCTACTCACTATAGATAACAGTTTATTGTAAGTATTACCCTACTCACTATAGATAATAGTTTATTGTAAGTATTACCCTACTCACTATAGATAACAGTTTATTGTAAGTATTACCCTACTCACTATAGATAATAGTTTATTGTAAGTATTACCCTACTCACTATAGATAATAGTTTATTGTAAGTATTACCCTACTCACTATAGATAACAGTTTATTGTAAGTATTACCCTACTCACTATAGATAATAGTTTATTGTAAGTATTACCCTGCTCACTATAGATAACAGTTTATTGGAAGTATTAGTTATAACCTACATGTAATCCCTACAGTTGACAAATTATGTAAATGCATATGACGGCAAAACATGAATGGTAATTGGACATGGGGTCATGTGGTTCTATTTATGGTACATTTTTTAAAAAGACAATCGTACAATCATAATGATACGTCATCTTTCTCAATTCCAATAATTTGGTATTGAACAGATGGACCAGAGAATGTCAGATTTACACCAACTAGTTCTAATATAACAGTGATAGAAAATGAAAGTAGAACTGTAACCTGTTCAGCTGACTGTAATCCACCGTGTAATATCAACTGGAAAAAAGGATCGGCTCCTAGTGGTAGTAATGGAATGTTATCATTGAACAACAGAGATCAAGCTGGTAATTACACCTGTCAAGTTACAAATACAAAGATACCTGATTCACCTAAATCTAAACAACTGATGGTTATAGTGCATTGTAAGTTGTTAACATTTGTATATTTGTAATTTATTGTTATACAGTTTGTATATAGAAATACCTTGCGTATGGTTGTTATATTGAATCATTCTTTAGTTATTACATGTCTAGCTTCCATTTCTTTAGAGTAGACTTTTATAGTATGGTGTAAGTTACTATAGAGTACATATGTATAGTACAGTCCAGGTTACTATAAAGTAGACAGTCTATATGAATTAGGCCGAGTTTAAATTACTTTATCGACGAGTGTTGATATTATCTGATATCAAAGAAGACAAGTAGAAGAGTTAATTTATCATCTAATCCTTTATTACATGCACAAAAAATACAACCATTTTAAAGTCCTTTAACTTTCAAAATAAAAAAGTAGTTCCTTTCCAACTGACCAAGGAGATATCGCAGTAGATTATGAAATTTATCTACTGTGGGATGTATTATTTCGACTAATGTGATAAATGTAATTATTACAACTAATTTAAAACATGTCATTATTACGGCGATTATTTATGTGGCAAATACAAAAACATCAGATTATTGTGTGGATCGGGCTCTAAAATCCACCCACGCATTGTAAAAGCTTTCACTTTGTTTAATTTTTTCATTTTCAATATTGTAAAATTAAATCATAGTTATAATTCACAATTGTATTATGGATCCTGGTACAAAAACTGTGTCATTAGTTAGCCAGTAATTATTTTGTTGTGAGTCACAGAGAAAAACACGTGTATGTCGACAGACCAAAGGCAATAATTGTATCTAGTGTGGATTCATTCATCCTCAGGTCATTTATGTAATCATCCCGTTTCCTGATTTTCACATTAGAACAAGGTAGTTTACATAGATGTATCTGAAATCACACAGGAAAGGCCCATTCTTTTGACATTCTAAACATGTGGTTGAGACCTTCTCAATTCCCAATCCCACGTATAACATCTGATACCTTACCCGATACGTGAAACGGGTTTAACTAAATTATTATAGTTTATTTTCGGTTTATTAAAACAGATCCACCGACCATCACAAGTCTAACAGCAAATGCTGCCAACAACATGATAGACAAAGATTCTACTGTAACCTTCACCTGTTCTGTTGACAGTCTTCCATCTTCAGTAACATCCTGGTCTAGATCACAACAAGGGGAACAACTCTATTCTGGTAGTCAATATATCATACCTAAAGCTAGTTGTCAACATACAGATAACTATACCTGTACAGCTAGTAATAATATTGGTCAACCTGTATATAAAACTATTCCACTCTATGTTAGATGTAAGTACTATAGCCTCGTGTCGTGGTCTAGATACTTGCTGATTATTTATCCATTGTCTTAAATATCTAAAAGATATAAAATCGGCCTAATTGGGCCCGGATATTAATTCTTTACTGGAAACACATTCTGAGAGTCATTTGTGTTAAAGAGGAATGGAGGACATGTGAGAGGTATCTATGGGAAAGTTTGTCGCTGGGCATTTAGCTTGAGGTGGCTGTTCGTACTGCTCTTAGGGTTGTTTTAAATATTTTTCTGGCTTTAATAACACTTCGCTTGTGTAGCTGGTACCGTGTTAAATCTTGATGGGACAAATCAGACAGACTGATATTAATATTATTTTGCTATATTCCAGGTATTCCTGTTCTTGATCCTAGCCAAGAAAGTAAAACTAGTATATCTGTAGGACGTGGAGAGACAGGTGTATTATCAATCCATGTTTTAGCTTATCCACTACCTGTATATACCTGGTATTATCAACTACAGGATGGTAGTGAAAAACTGGTAACAGATTTTAGAATTAGACACGAAGATGGTGGTCTATCATCAACATTAACTATAGAAGATGTTACTGAAGATGATGGTGGAAAATATATAGTTTATGTTAATAATAGTCTTGGTACCAGGTCTACTCTATTTAGCATGGATGTATTGTCACAAGATACTGATTTAAATGGGTGTAATAACATGCTAGGTGTTGGGATAGGTATTGGTCTTGGAATCAGTGTTGTAGTGGTTGGTATTGCTACAGCTTTAGCCTGGGTGATTTTGAAAAGAAATGGAAAAAGACTTTGTTTAAAATCTATAAGAGGTAATTATTTGTTAGGTAGAAATCATTGTTAGTAATTTGAGGTTTGTCTATAGCTATCGATACATTTTTCTATATTGTACATAATTACCCCATCCCCGATGTGAATTTCGTTCAGATGGGAGTGTAACCACAACTTATAAAATAACCATCTCATGTATTATGTGTTTCAGCATCTGATCAAAGAGTAGTTAAAGATAACGATACAAGGTTAGGTAACATCATCTTGACTGATACTCCACATGTTTATGACCAAGTTAATACTGGTACTATACAGTCCAGAGATACAATCAATACTAGTGTTATAGAAACCAGTAACATCGACTATATCAACACATCCGCAACAGCATCACCATATGAGGAGCTGGATAAACAAACTATAGATCAACAACCCAGTACTTATCAACAACTCAGTCCTTATCAAAATATATCAGGAGATAAAAACTGAAGTGAAAAGACAGTCACTATGTTCATTAGTATACATGTTAAATAAAGACGAAATGTATGTATGCCCAATGTGTGGTCATGAGGCTAAATCGACCCTAACATTGTTTAGCTGTATTTATATTTTGGTATAGGATGTCTTTTTATTTGTAACTTATGCGTCATTTATATTCCGTCTTCATTGGCCAGACGGAAGACAAAAATGTATTTTTGTTGTATGGCAATTACCGTACACTATACCGCTATGATACTATTTTAAATTCACATGAAATATACCTATCTATTCTATATCATGTTTACACGTAAACAACATTTTTAAAATTCATTGATCCCATTGTATGAAGCATTAGACTTATAGAAACTAGAACTGTATAATGTTTCCTGACTTGTGTGTTTGTTTTATGCTATTATTAAGATTACGTTTGTATTTCTTATTGTATCGACCGAAGAATCTGATTGGCTCACAAGCTGGGAAATTTGTGCTGAAATATGCAGGGTACTGCGTGAAGGCCTTGATAAGATGTAAGTAGTTAAAGTGAGATGAAGCCTTCTATTGAAGATGGTTTAAAACATGAACACTACCTACCGCCTCGCGCACTCGCGGCACACGTTTAGAGATTTCACTGATTGCCCGAGGAAAACGCACGCTAGCTAGCTGAACCCTATCAAGCTTTTAAGGGCCAAAAATTAAATTAAAAGTAAATTATCAGTTAATTTTATACATACGTAGGAGGTGAAGTCAAAGAAAACTTTAAAAAAAGACACTTAAAAAAATCCTTACTATCTAAAAAGCATACTGACATTATTCCTGATACACCTTCATTCATATGACGTCATTTATCAGACTTTAATCCTGCCAGTTGTTAAATATGCATATTAATAGTAAACACAAACACACAAACAATTACACAAGACCACTTTACGGACTGGATACAATACACAAACCCAACAAACAACAATCGCAAATACCAGAACGAGTGAATGGATCCGAGGGCTAACCGTAAGCATCCACAGTCTAATAACCATAGTTGATATCTGTCAAATGTTAATTACTGTAAACCAACTGTAGCGATTTGCCAACACTTTGGGTAGCAATTTATTTGGTTGGAGGAGTTCTGTTGCAATTTAGTTGATCAAGACCCGCACCTTTCTCTCTGTCACCAGTGGTCTACCGGCCGACCACAAGCCTTTGAATGGTAGAACGTCTTCGGAAGTGAAGGTCTACTAGCTAAAGAGTAGCTGTGCTATGTTGGGCTCTCTCTCTTCGAACAAACGGAACAAAACTGTATAAAGTTTTATTATGTATTATAACATATATACAGGTACGTTTTAATGGACTAGGAAAAACTCTTTTAACCTTTTATAAAGAAGCGAACTGTCCCAGTTCAAGCCGTTCTGTGCTCTATTCTCCCCCCCCCCTCTCTCTCTCTCTCTCTCTCTCTCTCTCTCTGTAATAGCTTAAAGCTTCACTGCACGAAGTTAAAGGCTGTGTCTTTTCATTAGACGCAAGCATCTAAAGGCTGTATCTGTGGTTAAATTGCAAGCAGTTTACGGTCTTTGTGTGCTTTAGGAGCAATTATCAAGATCTATTGGCGTAAATACTAGAGCTTCGCTTAGGCCCTAGAAACGGATATCCTTCGGGGAACATCTGACCCAGCCTACTAGTGCGGGATAACACGTTCGCCTGGCCGTCTGGACAGGATGGCAATGTTTCGGAGATTTCATTGCCTAGTCATGCAATTTTATAACGTATATATCTGCCTTACGTAAACAAAGTATACATTGTTAACCATATAAATGCAACATTGTTTAACAGATGGACACAATGTGATTTATGATAAAGTTGACATATCGAAGTATAATCTAGTTACATTGAGAAAGTCACAGGATATGTATATTAATTATAATTGCACGCTATATATGCAAATTCAAGTAAAGGGAGATAATATACTCAATAATATTAGACAATGTATTACAGTACATTTCTAACAAAATATTATTTAAATAGGGCCATAAATTCGCTAATAGTATGCTAAATAACAAGACATGGGTTTCTATTATATTATAGAATTAAACTATAGGTGTTTCTAGTCTAGACTATTTAGGCGTCTACAGACAATAAAATAAAACAACACTGGTACTGGCTAAATGAAACTAGCTTTACCACATAAGTGCCGTTTCAATAGTATGATTTAGTTAGTTACACGTTATATAAATCATTTACATGCCAGGTCCATAACTAACTCTCCAGAATTCGGACAATTTTGATTTTCAATAGATTTTAAAATAATTAAAAACGATTAACAGTTAATGTTTCTCGATATCCAATACGATATAACTATTTCTCGTTATCCAATAAGATATAACTGTTTCTCGATATCAAATAACATAGAACTGTTTCTCGCTATCCAATAAGATATAACTGTTTCTCGCTATCCAATAAGATATAACTGCTTCTCGTTATCCAATAAGATATAACTTTACTGTTTCTCGTTATTTAATAATTAAGATGTAACAATTTGTCGTTATTTAATAATTAAGGTATAACAATTTGTCATTATTTAATAATTAAGGTATAACAATTTGACTTTATTTAATAATTAAAGTATAACAATTTGTCGTTATTTAATAAGTAAAGTATAACAATTTGTCGTTATTTAATAATCAAGACTTAATAGCGCGTATGGTCTAATCAAATTAATATCCAAACAACCCAATGAGTATGGACTTTTGATGTGACTAAATGTCTGAATGATAATTCATATAACATATGAAGTCTAAATAAAGACCTTCATAGGCAGATTTAGTTACAATGCACCTTTAATATGATTACGGGCTTATACTGTTGCCATTACATAAAAAGAACTATTATTGAAGAAAGTAAACGCCATACTGTTCTGTTCCGAATGGGCTATTGACGACGGCATAAAATAAAACATGACTCATTTTATGCCCTCGTAATATCACGAATATCTTTCAATGTATATATTACATCCTGTTGTAAACTTGGTTATGTATGTACAATCACAAGACATAATTTTCACATGCTTGTACAACTTACATGTTTTGGTATATACAGCAGGATACACGACAGGTTGGTATATATTTATATGGTATGTATTTAGATATTTTTTTTGGTATATGTGTATATGGTATATGTGATATGTGTATATGGTATATATTTATATGGTACACATATATATGGTATATATTTAAATAGTATATATTTATGTGATATATATTTATGTGGTATATATTTATATGATATACATTATTTATATGGTATATATTCATATGATATATATTTATATGGTATACATACATATATGGTATATATTTATATGGTATATATCTATATGGTATATGTTTATATTTTGTATATTTATATGGAGATAATATATATTTATATAGTATATATCTATATGGTATAAATGTATATGGTATATATTCATGATATGGTATATATTTATATTTTGTATATTTGTATGGTATATATACTAGGATACACGACAGGTTAGTTTTATGTTCCCAATTGACGGGATGTTCGATGTAAATGTTGCGACCATATAACGCCAAACAACAAATATAATTTTCATATCTGTACGTTGCGACCATATAACGCCAAGCCACAGATATAATTTTCATATCTGTACTTTTTGTGACAATATGAGTTGTAACACAAATAGTCTCATATATGTCTTGACTTGCAATGATTGTCGCCATTTTTAACTCGGAGAACCTGGCACTTATCTATGGAATGAAGTATGTAACCTATGGACGGGATTGTAACGTTGAAATTGTGTCATTTTTGTAATAGACACATCGTACACAACACCTACAACTAAAGTTTCAAATTTTCCAGTTTTAAAATCCGAAAGTCGATGACAACAATGCAAACATGTACATTGTATATACTGGTCTTCATTAACCCTTAAGGAATCACGGTGGCTAAGTGGGTAAGGTGCTGGCTCACTAGCCTGGAGGTCGGGTGTTCGATCCCTGCATCCGGTGTAGTTTCCCCTTGTCAGTGGTGCAGAAGGAGGGCCTGTGTAGTCGTTCGGATGGGACGAAAACCCGAGGTCCCGTGTACACATCGGCGTGCACGTAAAAGATCCCTTGACATTTGGAATTCGATATAAGAGTAGGCCGTAGCACCGCTGCCCGGGCAAAATTTCCCTCATAGCACACTGTATGGCGTATGCCCGTCTTCCATTAGCCCACTTAGCCCAGGTTAGGTGCAGAAGAGTAGGACGTTAAACCCCATTTCATTTCATTAACCCTTATAGGATACATATATTGCACGGTATATACTTTGCTTCATTATGGGTTAATAACAACATCCCACACCCTGAGTCATTCGCCTCCACTAGTTTATTTCTTGAAAATAATTTGGAATATCTGTTGACAAAAAAAGTCTGAATTTGAAAGAAACCTGATATGCTTCTACATATACGAAACCTCCAGTTGCCATATTTCTGTGTGAAATGACATTATGTCTATTTGTAGATTGGAATAACCTCAATAAACAGTACCAGTATGGTTTATGTAAAGAGGCAGAGTGTTTGTTTTCTAATATTTCTGTTTGTAAGCACTGTTAATGGTAAGAATAAAGAAAATATCTTATAGGTTGTTCGTGTGTCTGTTCGTCTCATTTTTTGGATCACAAAACACCAGCTTCTTATAACGCAACTTCTAATTGAAGTTGAATGTTGAAACTTTCTTGGATGTTTTTGGTTTACAGACGGGTGATCTTTTAGTTTCTTGAATGTTGTTGGTTTGCTGTCGGGTGACATCAACCTCGACTTTTTGCCAGACTGTTCCATTTGGTTGTGATCTGGAAACATTATCTTAGTCATCTGCATTATGATACCAAGACATAACTTTTCTTGTGCATATTTTGTGATTCGTGTATTTGTAATTTCCTACATTTAAATACCCGTACTATGTTGATTTCTTGTTATTTGAATTTGAATACTCACGTGCAGATATTCTTTTCTTTATTTAGGTGTTGCACAGACAACAATATCTTGTGGCGAATCTGGAGGAGTTGTAGGACAGCCACAAGTCCTAAGTTGCAGTATTTCTGGTAGTATAGAAAATCATATATTTTGGTATCGTTATAATGCAACTTATGACGAGAATATAGTACAGTGTGTTAAGCCATCTCCAGATAATGTTGGTACATGTGTCGCGCCACGTGCTTTAAGATCCAAGTATAATGTTAGCACCGAGGACCAACCACCAAGAAATCCGTCATTTACAATCATCTCTGTATCAGCCGAAGATCTAGAAGTACTTTGGTTATGTGTGGACAGTATTACATTCCCAGATAGTGCATCAATACCCGATTCTTCAACATGTAGTTTGAAACAAGGTCGGTAACTAACTCAGAGAAACGACGTGGGCTTTGCCCCCCCCCCCCCCGCCAGTTGAATTAATGTTTAATTTTGTAAATTAAGTGTAATTTTATAAATTGATTTTTGATTTTATAAATTAATTTTTAAGTTTATAAATTAATGTTTAAGTTTATAAATTAATTTTTGTAATTTTATAACTTAATTTTTAATTTAATAAATTAATTTTTAATTTAATAAATTAATTTTTAATTTAATAAATTATTTTTTAATTTTATAAATCAATTTTTAATCTTATAAATCAATTTTTAATTTTATAAATTAATTTTTAATTTTATAAATTAAGTTTTAATTTTATAAATTAAGTTTTAATTTTATAAATTAAGTTTTAATTTTATAAATTAAGTTTCAATTTTATAAATTAAGTTTTAATTTTATAAATAAGTTTTAATTTTGTAAATTAGTTTTAATTTTGTAAATTGATTTTTAATTTTGTAAATTAGTTTTTAATTTTGTAAATTAGTTTTTTATTTTGTAATTTGGTTTTGTTTTGTTTATAAATTAATTTTATAAATTAATTTTTAATCTAATAAATTAATTTTTAATTTTATAAATTAATTTTTAATTTTATAAATTAATTTTTAATTTTATAAATTAATTTTTAATTTTATAAATTAATTTGATAAATTAATTTTTAAGTTTTTTAATTTTGTAAATGAATTTTTAATTTTGTAAATTAATTTTCAATTTTGTAAATTAATTTTCAATTTTGTAAATTAATTTTCAATTTTGTAAATTAATTTTCAATTTTGTAAATTAATTTTTTTTTAAATTAATTTTATAAATTAATTTTTAATTTTATAAATTAATTTTATAAATTAATTTTATAAATTAATTTTATGAATTAATTTTATAAATTAATTTTTAAGTTTTTTAAATTTGTAAATTAATTTTTTTAATTTTGTAAATTAATTTTTTTAATTTTGTAAATTAATTTTTTTAATTTTGTAAATTAATTTTTTATTTTGTAAATTAGTTTTTTTTCATTTTTTAAAATATTTTTTTCATTTTGTAAATAGTTTTTTTCACCTCTACATTTCCTGACACTTAAAAGAAAGCTGTAGTGCGCCTCTTATCGAAGAAAGATAACCTTGATCCTACCACTTTGAAGAATTATCGACCAGTCTCCAACCTTCCTTTCATCTCCAAATTAACTGAGAAAGCCGTAAATAAGCGACTTATTAATCAGAGTCAAATTGTGCGACACATCTAGTAGGACATTTAATATGGGTAATGGTGTCAAACAGGGTGGCGTTTTGTCTCCGATGGTTGTTACAATTTATCAGGGTCATTAAGGTCGTGTCCCCAGATAGCCACACTGAACTCAGCATCCAAATCTGAACACCTATTAAACTGTGTTAACAACTTTTTAATTAGACTAAATGTAACTCTGAAGATGTTTTAAATTGTGTAAAACATATCGTATGTCATTATATGGGTGTCACCTTTGGGATTATTGTCATAAAAATATTCATTTTTTTATACACAGTAATCTTTTTACATATTATTTATAATGATGTACCTATAAATTGTCAATTACACAAGAGATTTTTTACAATTTTATCTTGGTTCATATAATAGCAGTAACACATGTTTAAGCATATGTAGTAAACATGCTCTGTATGGAAGACGGTCTGCAGTCTCTAATAGTATCAATTTTATTTGTTTTAAATATAATTTATGTAAGTATGACCTGTGTACTTTTAAATTACCTACAATCGCTGAAGCCATTTCATGGTCAATTACTGATAAAGATGTTCAACTCGGAAACAGTATTAGAGAATTTATGATGATGCTAGAAACCTTGAAAAAATTATCAACTATTTATGAATATAATAGGGAAAAGTTTACTTACATTATATAAATAATTCTGTAAATTATGTACTGCATTGTGTACTATGACTACGAAATAAAGCGTTATTATTATCATTTAACCACAAGTGGACTATTAGTCAAATTTCAGTCTGCCAATAGGCAAACTCATTCTACAGAGACCGCCTTAATAAGGGTAGCAGATGATCTTCGGGTAGCGGTAGATAATAAATGATGTGCAGTCTTGGATTTGCTCGACCTATTGGTGGACCGTCTTTCCAGTCAGTTTGGTATAACAGACGCTGAACTGAGTTGGCTAAAATTCTATTTACAAAATCGATAGCAGAAATTGTTAACAATATCACCACAAGGCTCTGTTTTGGGCCCAGTGTTGTTTGTGCTCTATACTGCATCTGTATCTAACACCATCGACTGCCATTCAATGGATCATCGCGCATATGCAGATGACACGCGGAAAATTGGAAGTTTCGAGCCATCAACATATTTTCAGAAATTCTAAAAAAATAACTGCATGTACCAAATCGATAAAATCACGGATAACCGCTGATATGCACTAAACATCAGCGGTCCAATATACATGAACAATCCACAACGATCGGACAACGATCGGTCCGGTATTGTCCAGGGTGGTCGTTTAGACCCACTCATTGCCTTGGGTTTCGGTTGAAAGTGTTAATCAAAGTCGGAGGACCAGCGATGAACTAAGAGCACAAATTGGAATTCTGGCGTAAACTACCTTCCATAACGGGAAACAGCAACCAAATCAACCCAGGAAGTTATCAGACAAAGAATTAAAACGAACAAACAAAAATACCTACATTACATTTACTGTTATTGATATTGATATCCATGCCAATAACAGATGCAGCTATTGGTGTCAGAATTTTATTTATTAATACTGATTCGGGAGATATCTTAAACTTATATATTTGTTGAAAGTTCCCGTATTATTGATAGATGTTGCGTCATCAATGTATGCTAAGGTAAGGTCAACACTTTTACCTATTTTATAATCGTTTTTGTTTTCTGTTTTTGTTTATGAAAGCAGAAGTCATATCTGTATAACTGGCAGTTCCCATTGACAAGCGAATCATCTGTTGTATTATCCGATTCTCAGCGAAGTAGGAGTTTTAATTTTATTTTACTTATTTCATTTCAGGGGTTATCTAAATCCAATTTAAAAAGGACATTCCTTATTCTAATAATTGGAGCCATTTTAGTACACCTGGCGGTGTTTGTACATTTCGATTGGTTCCAGTATAAATTTACACCTTTACCAAAAGATGACGACCACAACAACAATGAAACGTTAACATATGTTAAGAATTTGGAACCCACATTTAACTCGTTTTTAGAAGTTACTAAAAACGTGTCGCAGATTAAAAAAGAAGAACAAATCAAAATCCATAGGTTTAATAAACCCGTGTACATGCCTTTAAACAATCTGAAAACATGGCTATCTCAATTTTCAACGCCTTGCACTTATACCACGGAGGGGACAAGCGACATTGTGATTTTTGATGGCGACACTTTACCACGTGATCCGCCATTTAAGAAAAGCAGCCCGAATCAAATTTGGGTGTTTTATGAAATGGAATCCCCACCAATTACTGGGTCGAAATCTTGGTGCAGAGACTCGTGGAGAAACCTATTTAACAACCTATGTCGTATCGTTTGGATTCAGATGTGTTTATTCCATACGGCAGCTTTTCTAAAAGACTGAAACCCTTGAAGAAACATATAACAGCTATCATGAAACAAAAAACACAATTGGCTGTCATTTTCTCCAGCCATTGTGGTATACCAAGTAAACGTGAAATATTTAAAAATTTATTACGAAAATACATCCCAGTGGATTTTTTACGGGCGATGTGGAAACGTAACATGTAAGAAAAGCACCGAAACCCAGAAATCTTGTTTCGCCACAGTTGAAAAAAACATATAAATGGGTCATTCCATGTCAACTGGACCAATGGTGGGAACATGACCCCCTCCAAAAATATTATAAAAAATATATGTTATAGTATATGGTCTTCAGCTAGCAAATCCGAAATTGTTACCTCCCTAGGTTAAAAATTCACTGAGATATGGCCGTTTTAAATTAGGGTACTGAAACGGACTATAAATTGAAATTTTTTTCAGGTTTTCAATTGCTTAAATGTCACATTTCTAATTGGAATAGAACTCTCTAACTTTAACTTTGTAATCTGAGACAATTTTTGATGTAGAATAAGAATTTAGCATCACACGTAATGTGCGATTCAAACTTTTTGAGCCACCAGGCGTCAAAATGCGGAACAAATGAACAATTCACTTTTTTTCACGATTTCCACAGCCTCTGGCAAAGTCACTGTTGCATACACGACCTACCAAATTAGCACTGTTAATTCCAGTTGGTATTTATCAATGTATCAATGATTCTGAGTCGATTTAATACACACTTTTCAAAATATTGAGCCTCAAAATTCAATGACACAGAAAATATACAAAATTTACCCATTTTCTCCTTCAATTTTGGTCATGTGGGGCAGTGGTTAAAATTTTGAAAAAGGTTGACAATAAAACTTCATTTACCATATTATAACATACATTAAAGTCCATCTTGTGTATTTTTGGTCTTATATTTTTTTTCGCACTTGAAATCTGGACGGTGATGTTGTTGACTTTTCACGTTGATTTTAAAATAACTTCTAAATGAACTACACCCCTCAAATGTGTCTATTTATAGTACCTTATTGCCTAGATCCTCTAATCAAAGATGTTAAGTTCTAATCGTGTTGGAGTATTATTTTTGTTGTATATCCTGTATTAATTTGTCCGCAAGAACCCTCCATGTTATTGCGCAAGTACGTGAGACTTTCAGAACGTAGACTTTCAGAAGAAAACCCTATAGTGCTCTATAACGATCCTCCGCGTACGGGCACGATGAACGCAAGGGGGGGGGGGCTGAAATGCCCTCAATAAATAATTTCGGGTTATAGCTGGTGGAATATATGACCGCCGCTGCTGACACGTTTTCTGGGCGTGAATCGTTGTTTTAACATCTTCCACTTCTATGTAACACCTGACTGGTCTACGCGGGGATTTCAATATGGAAAACAGGACGATCTCCAGATCATGAACACCGCCAGACATTACATGCCTCTCCATGAACACTTATAAATGTGGTTCTTCTTAATTTATGCCCCCCTGTTTATATTTTTGAACCAAAATAAGATATTCGGCACCCCAAGCAACATTCGCACCAGTATGCTCACATCCACGCGCTTTGACATTCAGATTGCGATTCGGCCAATGGCTGCATTTCATACCCAATTACTCGATCTTTTACTAAGAAGTGTAAACTCCAAAATATTCAGAAGGGGAGGGGGCGAATGGTTAGCACGTGTACGCTTTATCATAAGGTCTGCCATTTCGTCAACTAGGTCCCCCCACTGCTAAAGACCCCTCCTTCACGCAAAGGAAAGCGTGGAACACACTTGACCGAGACGTGTACGAAGTGAAAAATTTGATATCCGAAGTGTTCATTTCTACCACACTTCCATAACAACACTTCAAATTTCCAATGAAATAAACAAGGCAGAAATGATGTTGAAGCGAAGATGACCCCATACCAAATATGCAAATTAGGCCTCCACAAAGTGCACACTTCAACCCAGTGTTCATAAGGTGTTTCCCCACTTCAACCCAGCCCGTATACACACTTCAACCCAGTGCTTATTGAGTGCTTTTCTGACTTAAGCCCAGTGCTTATTGAGTGCTTTTCTGACTTAAGCCCAGTGCTTATTGGGTGTTTTTCTCACTTCAACCCAGTGCTTATTGGGTGTTTTTCTCACTTCAACCCAGTGCTTATTGGGTGTAAATTTGACTTCAATCCAGTGTTTTCATCACTTCAACCAAGTGCTGAGAGGGTGATTTTCTTACTTCAACCCAGTGTTTATAGGGGGTGTTTTTCGCACTTCAACCAGGGCTTATTGGGTGTAATTTTGACTTCAACACAGTGCTTATAAGGTGTTTTCATCACTTCAACCAAGTGCTGAGGGGGTGTTTTTCTTACTTCAACCCAGTGTTTATAGGGGGTGTTTGTCTTGCTTCAACCCAGTGCTTATTGGGTGTTTTTATTGCATTCCTGTTCCATGCTTGAGCTTAAAATGTGACCTTTTTGGTTATACACGAAACAAAATAACACTTTAATATTCTTTATTACAATGTTCATGATATTACAATACACAAAAACGATACATGTATTCAAATAATTCGGATGCTACATTAAATAAATGTTTACACACTCTACATTTTCACAAAGTTATTGCTTCGAACACACGCATACATATATACAGTCTTTTACTTTTTAACACCTTCCCAATGTTATTCAAGAATTTTAACACCTTCCCAGTGTTATTCTAGATTTTAATGTTATTCTAGATTTTAACACATTCCCAATGTGATTCCAATATCTAACATATATACAGTGGTATTTTTTTTTCATTTTTTTTATTTTTTAGTTGTTTTGTTACCCCCCCCCACCTTACCCAAACACATATCAATCTGCCACAGTACCCTTGGCCTTGGCTTTATATCTGTAAGTTGAAATCTTATTGTGAGCAGCAGCTTTTAATTTTGAGTCAATTGTCTTCTGCTTTTTATAATCTGAAAGAAAAATTCACGATCATTTAGAGAGATATAGAAGTGATAATTTTATTTTATGATCTATACACGATTAATACACAACACAATAAATAAATTTGAAGAAGGTTCAAAAATATCATACTGATCGCACCCTGTCCATATACACACTGTCACTATATACATCTTACAGTCCAACTGATTTGCAATAGTAAATATATAAATAAATAACTTCCTAAATATGGCGGTCATAATATCTTTGTCCAGGGGAACACGATTTCGTTCGTTCACCTCGGAAATTGTCCCCTGGATCAACTGCTCGCGTGTAAAAAATATCCCCATTGGGTATCTCACACCAGCACATCCATTCATGTGAGCATCTTCGGAGTGACGTTTAACTTTGTTGCCAAAGTCTATGGCGTTTGCCACACCCATGTAAACACCACTCCCCATAACAAGCTCGGCCATCTGGAATAAAAAATAAACAATTTCTTTAGTTGCAGATTGTTCTTTGGCTATATTTATTCACTATTTGTTATGAACCGTGTTTGGAACTACATGTAGATAAATATACTTGACAAAACAAAACATTTCCATTTAAAATGTAATGTTGGAATAATTGTTTCTATTCAAATTAAAAATGAAATGAAATGGGGTTTAACGTCCTACTCTTCTGTACCTAACCTGGACTAATGGAAGACGGGCAAACGCCCTACTTTTATATCGATTTTCAACTGCCAAGGAATCTTTTACGTGCACGCCAAGCGAATTATTGAAATAAAAAAAACTCAACACGTGTGAGTCCCGAAACGATATAGTTTGTGTCAAGTGGATGTTATACAGCTCCCTCTTTCTCTAGCTCCCTCTCTCTATCTCTCTCTCTCTCCAAAATAACAGATAGGAGGTAAACGATTCATATTTTAATATACTTAATTGCGATCACCCTGCGATACCAGCTGTACAGTTTCTCTAGATATTGGGCTGCAATACGGAATTCCTTATGGCAACCACGTGTCTCCATTCAACGAATCTTGCTCGGGTCTGGGAAGTGATGTGAGTATCTACATGTTATTATCATAATTAAATTCATCATCTCTAGTTAATTACGTTATTTATATGTTTCATGAAGGTAAATTTATCGCGGGTAGTAGTGAACCTTTGCCATAAAAGATAACGGTAAAATTCGATAGAATAAGCATTGGTTGCTGCTGTATTGCAATTTATAAGTTGATTACTTTAAGAAATGTATTGTAACCCTCCCGATGCTTGCCAGTAATGTATATACACGCAGAGGCGACAGCCGCCTACCCAGACCCCATAAATACAAAAAGAAAACGGAAATGATTACTAACCCTCAAATTCGACGTGCCCTCTCCTCTGAACAAGTGGGTTACCCTAAACAATCATGGAATAACCCGTAATAACAACAATGTGCCCTCTTTATAGTTATAGCTCCAAACCTGTATGCTCGTAGCATGGTCCACCGTGGCCTCTCTGTCTGCCAGCATCACCTCCTGACCCTCTTGTCTTGATAGGGGCGTGTCACTGAACACGTTTACTCGATCATCACATGTACTCACGGTTCCTTTCGTCTCGCATAGTCCTACCGGCGCCGGTTCAAATGTTTGCACTTGCCTACACCCCATGCAGGGTGCCTACCGGCGCCTATAATGTAGGTGCCAATTGTGCAGCCTACATGTATACCGTAATTATATAAATAGATTAATAGAATATCTATAGTTCACTTACAATTTGATACTACAGCTGTATTGCCCAGCCAAGAGTTCTTCGCGTTAATAAAAAGACACACTCTACTACCTTCAAGATGATATCGGCGGGAGGAGTCGGAGAAGGCAATTTCAGAAAGTTCAGCCATAAAACCCTGTCTGAGGCACTACAATTTGAGGCCCACGAATGCACTCAGATGCGAGGAGAGACACCACATATTCAAACTTTTCGGGGGATGCCCCCCCCCCCTATACCCCCACTTGGCTTTTTTGACGCTGCCCCACCCCATCAAATAAAAATTCCATACAAGCTGGCTACGGGCCTGAATAGCGATCAATTAACTCATGAGCGCGCACTCCAATTGATCGGCTACATCGACAACAAAAGTGGTCAGAGATGGACCGATCTCGAGTATCTCGCCTTTCAGCAAATTCAAAATCGCCAGATGTAGACTCTGTTGACGCGAATGTTTGTGAAACTGTTACAGAAGTTAATTCTATTATGCGTAACACACATGTATATGTACATACAATTATATGCATACAATTAACTAAAAAATAGTCTCTCAACCATATCAATATATTAATTGTTGTTACACGAGAAGTAACTTTCCTGGTCTAAATCCCCATAATAAGAGTAAAATATCGGTCAGTGGATTGTTGTATTAGAATGTTAAAGATAGGTTACTGGCTTTAAATACATATGATATATGATATGCACACAGTAACTGCCTATTCTTATAAACCTTATACAATAGTTAACAACCCCATTTAAAACCTTCCTGGTCTATATATCTAACAAGTTAATTGTCGGCCATGGATAGCTACACATATTATTATATTTTAATTACACTTCTGGCTGTACATATTATACATATACAAGGTAGGTTGATCACTATTTTATATCAATTCACATTATATCAAAGTTATATCATAGTCCATAAAACCATCTAAACGACAATCTTGCTAATTCATTCACGATAGACTGAAACTGACATACCACGCTTTTAAATAAAATAAAAGCAACTACTGCAGACAGATTAATAATATGTTTACAAACACAACAGAGATGGGGAGGACATGGGGTTTAACGTGCAATCGACACAAACTAGGTCATTGCGGGACTAACCTATGATTCAATTTTACTTTAACAATTCTCTTTTGCAGTGTATGTGTGGGGGGGGGGGGGGGGGCTGAGAAAACCCACTCATTCTCTCGTATTACCGGATTATCAGAACAACGCCAGTTGGCTCAATGATAGGCCTTATGATACAACGCGCCAACCATTCGGCCATCCATCGCCACCCAACCCTTCCAAACAACAATGTTCTGGCAATAGATTATTTCATACAAACACTACACATGTGCCACTCGGTAAAAGCTGCCTAAAATATGTGGATCAGTGTCTCAGAAATCACAAAACACCAGTTACGTGTGCTGCCACCACGTGCCTGAATAAATGCAGTCGCTTTTCTTGGCATACCCCTAACCCGGTTCCTTAATTGTTCCATCGGTATCCGCTGCCACTTCTCGTCACGAACTGCCTCCAGTTCCCTTGGGTTTTGTGGAGAAGGGTTCATTCTTTGTACCCGACGGACCGTGATGTTCCACACATGTTCGATTTGGTTCAAACAGGAGACATTGCGGGCCATGGAATTTGTGTGACAGCATTATTTGCTAGAAATTGGTTTACAGCACGTGAACGATGAGGTCCATGTAGCCGGGCCAATAATTACAGAATCCATAACCTCCTGAATGTAGCGAGCGACTGTGAGTGAACCTTGTATAGTCGTAGGAGAAGTTTCCTCAAACCGTTACGGATCCCCCGCCAAATGATACTCTTGGCAAAATGTTCCAGAGGGCCAGACGTGTATTCCTAACCCTCCATACGCTGGCATTCCCATCAACAGCATGTAGGAGGAAACGACTTTCCTCGTTCCAGTGTATTCCCTTCCATGATCTTAGATTCCACCTCTGCCTGTGCTCACATCCTAACCTATGCTGACGCTTGTGGTGATTTGTGAGCTGTGGACGCCTAACGACTCTTCTGGCTCTTAATCACAGTCTGGTGGCTCAACGGGTGTTTGCACCAAAACGCTGACGTCTAACATGCCATATCAGAGCTCTATCCTCTTGGGACGCGGTAGCTTTTGGTCCTCAAAAACTGGGAAGGTTCTGTGCATCATGCTTCCTCGTCAGGCGTCTTATTACGGTGTAGTGAAACTGAATTCTTTTTACAATTTCCTTGTAAGAAAGTCCTGCCCGATGAAGTCCAATGATCTACCATCTCAATGCATCGGAAATTCCCCTTCGTGCCACTGTCAATCAGAGTGCAAAACATTCCAATAAGTAACACCTTATTTTATCACCAATATACCACTCTTTGAATTGCCATGACGCGGATTGAAATTAAATTCAACATAAACCGATAATTCAGCTTTATTTTTTTATTTTTTTTTTGGGGGGGGGGGGCTTAACTTTTTTTGCTGTGAATATTACAATGATCATCGAATGATCAAGTGTTTAAGTCCATATCCAATAATGAAGTGAGAGAAACTTGACAATTGTCAAGTTGATATAACAATGCTAGAACTTGGGCTGAAACGTATTATGGTACACGATTCGTTTAACAATGGTAAAATGTTTATTTTTTCTTAAATATTGGATATCAGAAGCCCATCATTTTCCGGTAAGATAACAGCATCAATTTTGATTTAAATTGACAAATAATTCGTGTTTTCAATGTTGAAGATTTTGGAAGATATTGAGTTAGAGACTTAGCTACTTTAAATTCGATTAAAATCAATAAGCTTCCTTCCTTTCAATATCTATATCCAATATCAATTTCCGGTATGGAATTAACGGCACAGTCAGTGTACTAACTAGAAATTTGTACAAATGATATTCTTGAAACGAAGACGAGTGTTGAACTACGGGAATTCTAATAATTATTGCCCTTGGTATTTCTGAACCGTTCAAATAACTTTAAAATTTCTAAAATAAATGGTGGTATCGCGTCTTTCTTTTGTACAATGTCGAACGTACAATTATATTTATTAAGTCAAGAATGCAGTTTATCAGGACCAACACCATACGGTATTAGAGGAGGGGATTCTAGTTTAACATGTCTCTCACTTCTGTTACAGGTCAAACATACAGTTTATCAGGATCAACACCATATGGTATTAGAGGAGAAGATTATAGATTTAAATGTGAGATATCTGGTGGAAATTTACCTGCAGCTGCGGAGTTTAACAAGGACAATGTACAAGTCTGCAGAATATTATTATCTGGTTGCCAATCATCATCATCTGATAATAGATTTACATGTGGTTGTATCAATGGTAACAACAGACAACTCTATCTTAATATAACTAATGTACAATCAACTGATGCTGGTGACTGGACCTGTAGAGATTTTGACATAAATGGTGGCACCAGCCAGCCCGTTACCCTTCCTGTGTATTGTAAGCTCATGTTTAAAATGAAATATATATATAAACTAAATTAAAGAAAGTCATCAAACTATTTATTTAACGGCAAGCGCTTTCTGTTCGTACTGCCGTCTTCCATTAGCCCAGGTCAGATGCAAAAGAGTAGGACGTTAAACCCCATTTCATTTCTGTTCGTACTGAACATTTTCAGGCCATTTTTATGATAGATTATGTAGAACATGGTGTTACTATAAATATATCAGATACAACATAATAATATTTACAAGACTATAGCGTTAAAGTTGCCCATGCTGAGCCTATCGAAGACTTGAAGAAATTTGTGGTACGCCAAAATCGGAGAACGTTCCGGTTTGGAATAAAAGTTACAGACTGAACATTGATGATTGTTTTATCATATTTGTTAAGGATAATGTTTCATGAAATGAGATATATCTCATGTTAAACCCATTATATTAAAGCTTGAATTTTATAATAGAAATAAATTTAAATCAATTAATGTTTTATAGGTAAAAATGACATTATCTGAAAATGGCATCATCTGAAAATGGTGCCATTACAACGGATCTACATAATAAAACTAATGACACGTACCAGTATTTTTATTTCAATTCATGTCACCCTTCCCATTCAAAATGAAACGCCCCTTTTAACCTTGCTGGTAGAATTTGTACAATCGTAGCATGTGATTAGAAAAAACTCACGATTACAAGAATTGAAACAAATCCTTCGAAATCAAAACTATCCTTGTGGCATAATAGAAAATGGCATTAGACAATCCTTACAAATAGATCAGGAAGTTTTAAGAAAACATAAAGTTTTAGGTAAACAAAAATAAATTTTGACTTTAGTTAAAACACATCCTTCTCCAGAACGGGATATGAACATAATTAGATCACATTTACTATGTTATTCACACGTGAAACACATAAATATTTTATTAACAAAACAAATGTGATCAACAACCTAAAACAACCCCCGAACTTGATAGGAATTCTCACTTCCTCAAAATTTGATTGAGAAAATAAAACACCTATGTTTCCGAATGTGGGATAATAGAGTACTATGAAAATCAATGTATTCCATGCTGTCGTATTCAAAATTCATCACACTTTTAGGTTGTTTTTTTTTATCAAAACCAGAAAACAGCTGTGACGCCTGGTCTGAAGCGCCCACAAAAGTGCCGGACAGGGATACGTCTACATCGAAATGTATAACATATTGTTATGTTCAGTTTAAATTTATTTGGCGTATTTTAACAGATGGACCAGAGAATATTAGATTTACACCAATCAGTTCTAATATAACAGTGATAGAAAATGAAAGTAGAACTGTAACCTGTTCAGCTGACTGTAATCCACCTTGTAGTATCAACTGGTATAAAGGAGCTGATACTAGTGGCACTATACTATCATCTAGTAATGGTCTTCTACAACTAAAGAACATCCAGAGACAAGATACAGCTTATACATGTCAAGCTAAACACAGAAACTTAACAACAAATCCATTCACTAAAACACTACAGATAACGGTTTATTGTAAGTATAACCCTACTCACTATAGATAACAGTTTATTGTAAGTGTAACTCTACTCACTATAGATCACAGTGTACTGTAAGTATTACCCTACTCACTAGAGTTTATTGTAAGTATTACCCTTCTCAATATAGATAACAGTTTATTGTAAGTATAACCCTACTCACTACAGATAACAGATTATTGTAAGTATTACCCTGCTCACTATAGATAATAGTTTATTGTAAGTATTAGTTATAACCTACATGTAATCCCTACAGTTAACAAATTACGTAAATGCATATGACAGCAAAACATGAATGGTAATTGGACATGGGGTCATGTGGTTCTATTTAAAAAGACAATCGTACAATCATAATGATACGTCATCTTTCTCAATTCCAATAATTTGGTATTGAACAGATGGGCCAGAGAATGTCAGATTTACACCAACTAGTTCTAGTATAACAGTGAAAGAAAATGAAAGTAGAACTGTAACGTGTTCAGCTGACTGTAATCCACCATGTAATATCAACTGGAAAAAAGGATCTGCTCCAAGTGGTAGTAATGGACTTCTCTCATTGACTAAGAGACAACAAGCTGGTAATTACACCTGTCAAGTTACAAATACACAGATACCTACTTCAACCCAATCTAAACAACTGATGGTTATAGTGCATTGTAAGTTGTTAACATTTATATATTTGTAATGTATTGTTATACAGGTTGTATATAGAAATACCTTGTGTATGGTTGTTATATTGAATCATTCTTTAGTTATTACATAGTTACTATAGAGTACATATGTATAGTACAGTCTAGGTTACTATAGAGTAGACATGCTAGGTTACTATAAAGTAGACAGTCTATATGAATTAGGCCGAGTTTAAATTACTTTATCGACGAGTGTTGATATTATCTGATATCAAAGAAGACAAGTAGAAGAGTTTATTTATCATCTAATCCTTTATTACATGCACAAAAAATAAATATAATTCTTTGCTATAGATTTCACTTTTATTGAAACTGGTTAATTGAAGGCGTAGTGATACATCATTTTTGACAGAAATTCAACCATTTTAAAGTCCTTTAACTTTCAAAATAAAAAAGTAGTTCCTTTCCAACTGACGAAGGAGATATCGCAGTAGATTATGTAATTTATCTACTGTGGGATGTATTATTTCGACTAATGTGATAAATGTCATTATTACAACTAATTTAAAACATGTCATTATTTCGGCGATTATTTATGTGGCAAATACAAAAACATCAGATTATTGTGTGGATCGGGCTCCAAAATCCACCCACGCATTGTAAAAGCTTTCACTTTGTTTAATTTTCATTTTCAATATTGTAAAATTAAATCATAGTAATAATTCACAATTGTATTATGGATCCTGGTACAAAAACTGTGTCATTAGTTAGCCAGTAATTATTTTGTTGTGAGTCACAGAGAAATAATTGTATCTAGTGTGGATTCATTCATCCTCAGGTCATTTATGTAATCATCCCGTTTCCTGATTTTCACATTAGAACAAGGTAGTTTACATAGATGTATCTGAAATCACACAGGAAAGGCCCCGTCTTTTGACATTCTAAACATGTGGTTGAGACCTTTTCAATTCCCAATCCCACGTATAACATCTGATACATGACCCGATACGTGAAACGGGTTTAACTAAATTATTATACTTTAAATTTCGGTTTATTAAAACAGATCCACCGACCATCACAAGTCTAGCATCAAATGCTGCCAACAACATAACAGATGAAGATTCTACTGTAACCTTCACCTGTTCTGTTGACAGTCTTCCATCTTCAGTAATATCCTGGTCTAGATCACAACAAGGGGAACAACTCTATTCTGGTCGTCAATATACCATACCTAAAGCTAGTTGTCAACATACAGATAACTATACCTGTACAGCTAGTAATAATATTGGTCAACCTGTATCTAAAACTATTCCACTCTATGTTAGATGTAAGTATTATAGCCTTGTGGTCTAGATACTTGCTAGTAATAATATTGGTCAACCTGTATATAAAGCCATTCCACTCTATGTTAGATGTAAGTATTATAGCCTCGTGGTCCAGATACTTGATGATTCTTTATCCATTGTCTTAAATATCTAAAAGATATCAAATCGGCCTAATTGGGCCCGGATATTAATTCTTTACCGGAAACACATTCTGGGAGTCATTTGTGTTAAAGAGGAATGGAGGACATGTGGGAGGTATCTGTGGGAAAGTTTGTCGCTGAGCATCTAGCTCGAGGTGGCTGTTCGTACTGCTCGTAGGGTTGTTTTAAATACTTTTCTGGTTTTAATAACACTTCGTTTGTGTAGCTGGTACCGTGTTAAATCTTCGATGGGACAAATCAGACAGAATGATATCAATATTATTTTGCTATATTTCAGGTGTGCCTGTTCTTGATCCTAACCAAGAAAGTAAAACTAGTATATCTGTAGGACGTGGAGAGACATGTGTATTATCAATCCATGTTTTAGCTTATCCACAACCTGTATATACCTGGTATTATCAACTACAGGATGGTAGTGAAAAACTGGTAACAGATTTTAGAATTAGACAAGAAGATGATGGTCTATCATCAACATTAACTATACAAGATGTTACAGAAGATGATAGCGGGAAATATATAGTTTATGTTAATAATAGTCTTGGTACCAGATCAACTCTATTTAACCTGGTAATAGCGTTGCCCGATACTGATTTAAATGGGTATAATAACATGCTAGGTGTTGGGATAGCTATTGGTCTTGGAATCAGTGTTCTTGTGGCTGGTATTGCTACAGCTTTAGCCTGGGCGATTTTGAAGAGAAATGGAAAGAGAGTTTGTATAAGATCTATAAGAGGTAATTATTTGTCAGATAGAAATCATTGTAAGTAATTTGAGGTTTGTGTATCGATACATTTTTCTATATTGTACATAATTACCCCATCCCCACCGCCCCCAATGTGAATTTCGTTGAAATGGGAGTGAATAACCACAGCTTATAAAATAACCATCTCATGTATTATGTGTTTCAGCATCTGATCAAAGAGTAGTTAAAGATAACGATACAAGGTTAGATAACATCATCTTGACTGATACTCCACATGTCTATGACCAAGTTAATACTAGTACTATACAGTCAAGAGATACAATCAATACTAGTGTTATAGAAACCAGTAACATCGACTATATCAACACATCCACAACAGCATCACCATATGAGGAGCTGGATAAACAAACTATAGATCAACAACCCAGTACTTATCAACAGCTCAGTCCTTATCAAAACTTATCAGGAGATAAAAACTGAAGTGAAAAGACAGTCACTATGTTCATTAGTATACATGTTTAATAAAGACGAAATGTATGTATGCCCAATGTGTGGTCATGAAATCAAGCTAAATCGACCCTAACATTGTTTAGCTGTATTTATATTTTGGTATAGAATATCTTTTTATTTGACACTTATGCGTCATTTATATTCCGGCTTCATTAGCCAGACGGAAGACAAAGATGTATTTTGTTTTTTAGTCTGGCAATTTCCGTACACTATATCGCTATGATGCTATTTTAGATTCATATGAAATATACCTATTTATTCTATATCATGTTTACCCGCTAACAACTTTTTAAAATTCATTGGTTTCATTTTATGGAGCATTAGACTATTATAGAAACTAGAACTGTATAATAATTACACACGTGTGTGCTTGTTTTATGTTATTATTAACAATTTTACGTTCGTATTTCTTTTTGTATCGACCGAAAAATCTGATTGGCTCACAAGCTGGCCTTGCATCTAATCGAAATTAGTGCCAAAATATGCAGGGTACTGCGCGAAGGTCTGAATAAGATGTATGTAGTTAAAGCGAGATCAAGCCGTCAATTGAAGCCGGTTTAAAACATGAACGCCACCTACCGCCTCGCGCCCTCGCTGCAAGTTTAGAGATTTCACTGATTTCCTGATGAAAACGCACGCTAGCTATCTGAACTAAAAAAAAGACACTTAAAAAATTCCCAACGATCAACAAAGCATACTGAAATTATTCCTTATACACCTTCATTCATAGGACGTCATTTATCAGACTTTAATCCTGCCAGTTGTTAAATATCCATATTAATAGTAAGAGTGGGGCGACTGTACAACACACAAACAATTACACAAGACAACTTTACGGACTGGATACAATACACAAAGCCCACAAACAACAATCGCAAATATGAGAACGAGTGAATTGATCCGAGGACTAACCGTAAGCATCCACAGTCTAATACCCATAGTTGATATCTGTCAAATGGTATTTACTGTGTCATAGTGTATCTTTGTATATATTTTATTGTATGATTTTTGTTAATGTAGTAATTAACCAATGTCCGAATTGATATCTCACTAATCTTCCAAGTCTTTTAACTGTTTGAGTTTAAACTTAATATAACGATATATATTACGTAATTATAGTTAACCCGCGTTCTTGCTATGTCCATATCTTCTTCTGTATTTAAACATCTGTTTCCTATGTGCAATTTAACATCTTATCAAATATCATTACATAATTATTTTAATCCTAAGCTTGTATATATGTTCTATATTCTACTGTAACTTCAGTCTGGTGACCGGCTCGCCCTAGCGATACCTATCTCGTTATTGTGACCGTTAGCCAGTTTTGGACACTCGTTATTAAAAGTACAATTTTAACTATTTATCTGAGTTTTCGTCGTTAGTGTAAGCTACAACCCAAAGAAAACAACACTACGGCAATTGGTGGAGATGCCGGGTAGAGTATTTAGTTACTCATATTTTCCGGTAAACTTCACTGCGAGTCAAGTCGCAACGACTTGTTTATGGAACGCTATTTTCCATCAGCAGCTTTAGCCGTCATCAGGTATATGGACACGTTACTAGTAACTTACAGCCTGAGACAGGATAACAGTACCACAGAAATATGTTTTAAATGGAGCAATTCAACTCATCGTAATCCGGAGAAGAAGCATCGTTCTTCAGCAAAGAAAGAGCGTGATCAACGGCGTCGTCAAGAATTTTTATCTAGGAAAAGTGACTCTCAGCAGGTATCGTTAATTCTAAGCGAAGTGATATAAATAGGCCCACGGTGCCTAAAACTGTTGGGGTGGCCGTTGAGACCGACTCATTGCCTTTGGTTTCGGTGGGAACAATGTGCTCTGTGGAAAGTGTGAATGAAGGTTGTCAAACGGACATCGGAGGACCAGGGAATACAGAGACCGCAAGTCCAAATCGATGGACTAACAATACAAATGTGAATGCCGATGTAAACTACCTTCGCAAACTGGACACAGCGACCAAGTCGACCCAGGAAGTTGTCCGAAAACGAATTAAAAAGGACAAACAGGAATATTTAATTCGTTGGAGGGGTCTCTCAACAACGGCGAATTCGTGGGTATCTGAGAATGATTTGGATGATTTTGCTAAAGAATATACAAAGGACCATGCGAAAAAAATACCCGAACGCAGGTTACCTGACTCGTCTATCGCTCAATATGACCAGCATGTTGCATATCTGCAACATCACCATACACGAATGCGACATATTATGTGCCACAATGATCGAACTTATCCCTAATTTGATTGAGAATTTGTGTAAATATTATCTTTTATAATTTTTTGTTAATTGTTAATTTCCATGTAAATTTTGCATTATGTTCATACCGATACTTTACTTTCTTGTTTTGACTATTTTTTTTTAAATCCATATAAATTAAAACGAAATTGTTAATGGGATATGGTTGGTCTCTCATCGACACAGCAGTGTGTAAAAGTGCTAGAAAGTTCCAGTGTACGCGCCACTAGTTCTTAGACCCAGACTTATCACATCACATTAATTATTTTTTCTAATCCACAGAAAGACCAGTCAGCATAGCTTTTATTTTTTTTCATAAGGATCATTCTATTAAGTTTATTCAACATGATTTAATCCCCTAATTATTATTTCATATAAATTATATCAATATAAAACCTCCCATACGGTACTGATATTAGAATTAACATTATGTCCTTCCTATTGCGATTATATAAAGTGTTGCATTAATATTTCATTTATATGTACCTTTTAAGTTCGCCATTTTAGATTTACATTGTTCTTTCCTTCTTGTTATGTTTAGTATGTCGTATTTTGTAGGTTTTATTTTATTAATTGAATTAGTCTTTAATCAATTAGAACACCTACTGTGTGTGATTTATTGTTTGCTTTTACGGAGAAAAGCGTTTTTCGGAGTGACGGGGTGTTGTTATAGTGTATCTTCGTATCCGAGGGCTTTGGATCCGAGGGCTAACCGTAAGCATCCACAGTCTAATACCCATAGTTGATATCTGTCAAATGGTATTTACTGTGTCATAGTGTATCTTTGTATATATTTTATTGTATGATTTTTGTTAATGTAGTAATTAACCAATGTCCGAATTGATATCTCACTAATCTTCCAAGTCTTTTAACTGTTTGAGTTTAAACTTAATATAACGATATATATTACGTAATTATAGTTAACCCGCGTTCTTGCTATGTCCATATCTTCTTCTGTATTTAAACATCTGTTTCCTATGTGCAATTTAACATCTTATCAAATATCATTATATAATTATTTTAATCCTAAGCTTGTATATATGTTCTATATTCTACTGTAACTTCAGTCTGGTGACCGGCTCGCCCTAGCGATACCTATCTCGTTATTGTGACCGTTAGCCAGTTTTGGACACTCGTTATTAAAAGTACAACTTTAACTATTTATCTGAGTTTTCGTCGTTAATGTTGAAATAAGCTACAACCCCCCAAAAACAACACTACGGCAACTGTAAACCAACTGTAAGTGTAGCGATTTGCCAACACTTTGAGTAGCAATTTATTTGGTTGGGGGAGTTCTGTGGCAATTTAGTTGACCAGGACCCACACCCATTCCTCTGCCACCAGTGGTCTATCGGCCGACCACAAGTCTTTGTATAGTAAAGCTTCTTTGGAAGAGAAGGCGTCTTAGCCAAATAGTAATGTAACAATTTAAGAAGGCTTTTGGCTCGAGAAATAAGATGACATTGTATGATACTGTTGTTTGGCAAGTTGTGGGATTCAAACATATTCACATATATGACGTATATTTTTTTTCCGAGCCCCCTAATCCCCATGTGCACACCTCCTGGAGTTATGGGGGTTAAATTGATGGTGATAATTTAGATTTTACTTAAAATCTTCATTAATTTACCCTGTATAAACCTCATATCGGTCGATGAACTCATTGGTGATGTTAAATATGATATTTAAAAATCCAAAATGGCTTAAATCCATGATGGCGGCTATATTTCCACAATTTTTTTTTTAGTGTTTAACGACTTGTCTAACATTTACTGTTAATTTTTTTGTCTGTAAAACATTTTCTATGTATACTTATTTACATACACTTATTTTATATTTATAAACCGTAATACCGTAATGACGTAGCCAAAACCTAAAGAAATCGGTTCTTCTGTGCGAAAACAGTCTAATGGGACCAATCAGGGATGGTCAAAGGGTGTTCCTAGTGTTGGCATATATGTGTTTGCAGAACACTGGATATTTTGGAAGGTATATACTATCTCTACCAAACATTTCAAAAAGAATATACCAACTCTCTGCACAAGATTCGAAAACCTCATCCAAAACGCTCCAGACAAGGAAAAATGAACAATAGAAGAGAATGTTAAACTATCACTGAGTGGTATGTGTAAACTTAATTGATAAATAGTGGATGAAGTTTTCACATTAAATTTTCCTCTCACCTCGTTCATCTTCCAAAAAATCAAATTCGACTGGAGCCATTTTCACACCATGACATTTTCTAGAAGCTGTCTAACCTGTGTATCATAACAATACATATCAAACAGTTAAGAAGATTCAGTTTTAATTATTTTAACATTCTCTTTATATTTTTCATTTTCCTTGTCTGGTGCGTTTTGTATGAGGTTTTCGAATCTTGTGCAGAGAGTTGGTATATTCTTTGTGATACAAATGAAATGGGATTTAACGTTTTACTGATTCTTTTTGATAGTGATTGTATACCTTCCAAAATATCCAGTGTTCTGCAAGCACATATACTAAAACCAGAGCTGCATCATTGTTAGAACGCCCACTTTGACCAGCCCTAGTTGGTCTCAATAGATACATCATATTAGTTATGATATCTTTTCTGAAAGGTAAGAGTCAACTGGCAAATCCATCTGTTTCTATGTAATTTCTCCCCTAACAGTTTTCGCGCCACAGAGTGAGTTTCTTTTAAGTTTTGGCGAGGTCAGTACGGTATTACTTTATTTTGCAAGCACAACAATATGCACAAATATGTGAGAATATCGAAAAACATAGGTAAGGTTATAGACACATATAGGTGAGTATGCAGGTAAGTATACATAAAATGTTTTATAGACAAGAAAATGTAACGGTAAATGGCGGACAGGTCATTAAAAAAAACACCGAGAAATGTCAACGTGTATGAAATTTGTGGAAATATTACCACCATCTTGGATTTTCGCCATTTTGGATCTTCTATTTAACATCACCAATGAACTCAGCGACCCCGAAAACCGTTGTGTGAGTCACGATGAGGTTTATACCAGGAGAGATAATGCAGATATTCAGCGACATCTGAATTCTAACCTTTATTTTAACCCCACCTAATTTCAGGGGGTGTGTACATGGGGTTAGGAGGTTCAGAAAGCAATAAAAAAATGTGTTCATAAATGGGTAATTCGCTTGCGCGTAGAGGTCTTTAGCTTCGGCTGTTGTCGGAAACCGGAGAAATCACACGAAGTTGGACAGGCGACTCAACTGTTGTTACGTACAACTTACTGTGTGATCGAAATCACGGCACCTGACTCTGACAAGGCGAAACCCCGCCTGAAAATTCCGAGGCTTGTTTTTGGTTTCAATAGAAATGTTACAGTGTACAAAGTGTATATAAAATATTTCTGATAGTTCTTGTTCAGTTGTTTTATATCGCAAATATCGCGGATTAGTTTGGTTTTGGTACATATCGAACAGACACTTCCTAGATTACTGCCCTGATTGTTCGAAAAATAGCTTGCTTTGCCTCATCCTCGGCTACCCAGTGTACTCATTCCGTTCTACTCCACTATACCCTGGGTTAATCCATAGGGTTTCCACGATTTCAAACTATCTGAATGTAGTTAGAGTGTACGAACCAACCAAAAAACAATTTACAAACCAGTCCTACGTAGACTCTTTAGCGTCATTCTTTACGTCATAGAACTATATTGTTTACAAAGAATGTGGCGGCTTCTTTGATCGATTATGAGAAAGTTTGTAAAAGATTTAATATAAAAGAATTGACATGCACATAAAAAGATGGCAGGGAAAGTTCTGTCATGAAATTCTAAAATGACACTGATTTTTCTACTACGCGGTAGGTATTTTTCCCAATGACATATTTGCAATGTGTGCAAAGGGAGGTCACCATGTGTGGGGAATTCTCTGTTGAGAGTTCCTTCCGTCTTCCATTAGCCCAGGTTAGGTGCAAAAGAGTAGGACGTTAAACCCATTTCATTTGAGAGTTTCTTCCCTTCGCCTATATTACCTTTCCAAGTAACACTTTATGGGATTGGACGATAAAAATATCACAATCCGCCAGGGTAGATAATTTGAAATCGTGGAAACCCTATGGATTAACCCAGGGTATAGTAGAGTAGAACGGAATGAGTACACTGGGTAACCAAGGATGGCTTTGCCTGTAGACTCTCTAAAGTGCACTGACTGCTTATATCTGGACACGACCCACAAAATTCTAGTCCAGTCCTGGTTACGAAGACGAACCTACTTTAATTGAATAAAAATTTTCATATTATTTATAAATATCAAACTGGTAGTCGGGTCACAACCCCAAGACGCGTGACCATTTCACGGTGAACAAGGTTTGACAATGGTTTCTGATAGAAGGCACCCTAGAGAAGATATTTGTAGTTTGCTACCTCTGAAATCTACGAGCTAAATCCAGGAAAGCCGAAAATCCAAATATCAGAACTCATCGCCAAACATTGTGCCCCGAGAAATGGTCACGAATCTGGGGGTTGTGACCCGACTATGAGTCTGAAATCATTCG
Source organism: Patella ulyssiponensis (assembly GCA_963678685.1). Taxonomy (NCBI): domain Eukaryota; kingdom Metazoa; phylum Mollusca; class Gastropoda; family Patellidae; genus Patella; species Patella ulyssiponensis. The sequence continues at coordinate 3,552,443 of OY783225.1, forward strand.
CTATATTCATTCGTCAGTCTTGAAATAATCGTGTTCATTTTCTTTTGTCTATTCCGAGGAAAACTTTTGGATTTTTTTCTCCTTCATAGTGGACGAATTTGACTGAAATTTTCCGTAAATTGCCCTTAGTTTTTAGCTATTATAGTGAGAACTGCTAAATCGTTATCAAATTTCCCATAATGTACCTTTAAGTCATTATTTTAAATCCATAAACCTGGACCTCTTTTTTCATTCAAGATATCACATTCAATAAAGATTGCAGAGTGATCGCTTATTGTATTACGTAAAATAGAGCACGATTTTATATAATTGTGAGTACTAATGACTCCTGCAAACTTGAAGTGGAATTCATGTTCGTATTTTTTCAGTATACAAGAGAGAGAGAGAGAGAGAGAGAGAGAGAGAGAGAGAGGGAGAAATGGGGTTTAACGTCCACTCGACACAAACTAGGTCTAACATATGGTTTCAATTTTATTTCAATAATTCGCTTGCGCGTAGGGGTCTTTAGCAGTGGGATGAAACCGGCGTGCCCGGAGGAAACCCACGAGGTTGAGAAGGCCAGTATGCAAGACCATTGGTCCAAAGCACAATACAGTCATAGATTATTAATAAATAATGAACAGTTTTATAAATGTTTAAGAAAAGCGTACATTCTCCTATATACTGGATAAAAACATCAAAGGGTGATGTCATAACTATGTTTTAACGTTACATCACGAGGCGTCAGTCATTGGTTTATAGTCTACCCGATTTAGATTATTTCATGGGGTCATATTTTTCTGGAGAACCGACGGATCGCACAGTGATGTTCTTAAGGCACTGATGGGTTCGTTTGCCCTGATCGCAACTTACATCACTTACGTGGAGGCTATGGCGCCCCACCGCTCTTCTGCATATTCCTTATAAAATCCTACATACGGACATATTATGAGCGAATAAAAATCGCGTAAGACTACATATATGTAGTTTCATTCGATTTTTGTTGTGTTTAATGTATATCTGTTGGCTCATGACATATATCCTTCTCATACCAACTCTCAATATTTCCATACACTTTACTTTCTTTCGTCCACGATCTGGCCTTCGAACACAAATCACAAATCGACTGTTTTTGTGAAATGTCCTCCATCTCGTTAAAACCATACTCAGGGTGATTCACCTCATACTTCCATTTTCTTTCTAGAATTTCGGTATAGGCTGTTTCATTTTTATCCAGATATTTGAGATAACTCGCCAACTCTTTTACTGAATTAAAATCTTTTGTGTCTATGTAATTTTTTTCGGGTGATAGTTTTGAATAATCTGCTCCGCCACGGACCACTGTCAATAGATCTTGGGATTCAGAACGGTAGAATTTTTCGGTAGCATAATCTTTACACAACGTATTCTCAAAAGCTAAATAGAATTTATATGTTTTTTCAACTGTGGCGAAACAAGATTTCTGGGTTTCGGTGCTTTTCTTGCATGTTAAGTTTCCACATTGACCGTAAAAATCCACTGGAATGTATTTTCGTAATAAATTAATAAATATTTCACGTTTACTCGGTATACCACAATGGCTGGAGAAAATGACAGCCAATTTTGTTTTTTGTTTCATGATAGCTGTTATATTTTTCTTCAAGGGTTTCAGTCTTTTAGTAAAGCTGCCGTACGGAATAAACACATCTGAATCCAAACGATACGACATAGTCCTGTTAAATAGGTTTCTCCACGAGTCTCTTCGCCAAGATTTCGATCCAGTAATCGGTGGAGACTCCATATCATAAAACACCCAAACTTGATTTGGGTTGCTTTTAGTAAATGGCGGATCACGTGGTAAAGTGTCGCCATCAAAAATCACAATATCGCTTGTCCCCTCCGTGGTATAAGTGCAAGGCGTGGAACATTGAGATAGCCATGTTTTCAGATTGTTTAAAGGCACGTACACGGGGTTATTAAACCAATGGATTTTGATTTGTTCCTGTTTTTTAATCTGCGACACGTTTTTAGTAACTTCTAAAAACGAGTTAAATGTGGGTTCCAAATTCTTAACATATGTTAACGTTTTATTGTTGTTGTGGTCGTCATCATTTGGTAAAGGTGTAAATTTATACTGGAACCAATCGAAATGTACAAACACCGCCAAGTGTACCAAAATGGCCCCAATTATTAGTATAAGGATTGTCCTTTTTAAATTGGATTTAGATAACCCCTGAAATGAAATAAATAAAGTAAAATTAAAACTCCTACTTCGCTGGGAATCAGATAATACAACAAATGATTGGCTTGTCAATGGGAACTGATCCTGCCAGTTATACATATATGACTTCTGCTTTCAGAGACAAAACCAGCAAAAAACGACTATAAAATAGATAAAAGTGTTGACCTTACCTTAGCATACATTAATGACATAACATCTATCAATGATAACGGAACTTATATTGATAACAAATATATTATAAGTGAAACATGTCTCCTTTATCAGTATCACTAAAGAAAGTTCTGACACAATAGCTGCATCTGTTATTGGCAATATCAATATCAATAACAGTAAATTTAATGTCGGTATTAAATTTGACTTTATAGTTGTAAAATACCGTTTAATTAATAGTAGCATACCAGATGTTACTTTATATAATGCTTTTGTATTTTTTCCCAGGCATTACGATTGTTTACTATATGTAACGATAAAGAAACCGGCCCAAAGCATTCTCAGACTTTAGATGAAAATTTACTCAACTTTCAATCAGTGTTTACAAGAAATATCTTTGATCCAGATACGGTGGGTTGGGATGGCCTAGTGGTCTAGAGTGCCGCACTTCGACCTCTAGCTGGCCGGTCAACTCTGGCTTGCAGCTGTGGTTTCGATCCCTGGTGTGAGCGTATGTGGCATGGAGATAGGGGCCCCTTCTCAACCTTGTGGGTTTCCTCCGGGCACTCCGGTTTCCTCCCACTGCTAAAGAACCCTACGCGCAAGCGAATTATCGAAATAAAATTGAAACCGTATGTTAGTCCCAAAATGACCTAGTTTTTGTCGAGTGGACGTTAAACCCCATTTCTCTCTCTCTCTCTCTCGAGATCCATACAGAAAACATAGTTTCTTATTGATGTATTTGACACATTAACACAACAAATGTTTTATAAAGGGAGATATTTTAGTTAGAATAAGGCGAACAATTTTAAGTATATTCTTGCCTTAAGTCGATGAATGCTTTATGAACTCGGGGCCATGTCTTTCTAGATATATTTATCTTAGTTTAACTGCTAAGCCTGGAACACAAAGACGTGTTTTAAAAAGAAATTTCGAAACATTCATTTCTTCCGCAACTTTCATTTATTCTGCAATCATACGGGTCACAATTCTATGGAATAAAATTAGTGCCGAGAGTGTGGAAATAATCGCTTCGGCCTTTTTTTGTTGAAGCCTGAAATGCCCAGATGGTATGGCTATCGAGAGAAATCGAGGAGCGTAGTCAACCTAGATTAACGTCAACTTTGTGAACCACACTTCAAATTTCTTCTCCAAAAGGTAATTCACTTTCAGTCTCGCAAATCCTGTATTCAAATATAGCCCATTTGCGTCTTGGCATTATCTTTATCAAATGCGTTCTTTTTGTCCGAAGTCATCGATAATGTGAAGGGAATTTGCTGAAAATTTCAGTCAAACTGATCTACTCTGAACCGAGATATTAGCGATTGCATTTTAGGCCTAGCCTCGATCATCATTACTAAAATCAGTGCGATAAAATACATAGTCTCGGTTATCTATTTTCGGATTTAATCAACAATGAGCGTTAAACAGCAGATCAGATTCAAGTCCAGTAAATATCGCGCAGACGGGCGATAACACCGAGAGTTGGTTATGGCCTGTATAAGTTAATTAATGTCTAATAAATAATTTGGATACCATTTCGAGCCTAACGAAAGACTTGCAATAGGCAGATTTAGGCCTTGCATAATGTGTGTTTAACGTTAATACATGTACTGGTCTCCGAAATATGCTCAGAAATCTAAATGATAATGGCCCTTTAATATAAATGAATGAAACAATACGTCATGAGTATTAATAATAATACATGAATAACAATACCCGATATACATTAGTGACTCACATTAAACAATGTATGTGTAAATAAAAGACGTCTAGATACTCCCCGTGATTTTTTTGCTGGGGGGGGGGAGCAAAAACTCAAAAACATTACAGGGGGCGTAAAATGACAGACGTTGTTTAATTAAATAACATTGATCAGATGCCAATATACAAATAGCACTCGGCATGCCTCGACAGATTCCGAAATCTAGACTCGGCTGTATGACGAATTCCGCCATATTGGAACTACTTTAAAGGTCCCGGATGAAACATGGTTGCGCCCTTACCGAACACAAATTAGCGACCCATTCGGCTAGCGACCTATTCGACCGATCCAGCTGGCAACTTGTTCGTTGGCAACCTATTCAGAATAAAGACAGCAGTCGCCCAAACTCATCTATTTTTACCAACCAATAAAATCCAACGTTACGTCTATCAAATGAAGGTAGAATATATTATTTTTTATCGATTCCTTGAGCTCAGAATAGAAGTGTAATTTCGCCATATATATATTCTGAAAGGTAATTGAATAAGTTTTTTTAAATATTATTAGTAACACTTGGCACATTCATATCAAAGGGGCGCTCTCTCATCCTAAACGTCGCCATTTTTTCAATATTTTAAAGTGAAAGAACGGTAATATTCTGAGTCAAAATTCGGACCATCGTACATAATTCTGAGCATCCAGCTATATATAATCGGAAAGGTAATTTTGGGCGACTGTTGTCTTTATTCTGAATAGGTTTTCAACGAACATGTTACCAGCTGGATCGGTCGAATAGGTCGCTAGCCGAATAGGTCACATATTTGTGTTTGGTTGCGCCCACGGTGTCAAGTTTTCCTGTTTAAGTAAACCGGTAGCCGCATCGCAAATGTATGGGCGTAGGTACATATCACTTACCGTCATACAGTCGAGATTAGATCAGGGGCGTGGTGAGGGCAATTTTTGAGAAGAAATTATGAGTAACAAAAAAGATTTTGGCACAAAAACCCTTTTACTGACCGCGGAGCTGTGGCCGGCGAATCTGGCCACCGCGAGCGCCGAAGGCGCGAGCCCGCGGCGGGGGGTCCGGGGGGACCTCCCCCGGGAAAATTTCGAAAATTAGAAGCCCAGAAACGCAATCTCCAGCAATCCGAGACAAGAAATACGGTAATAAAATATGATTAAATTTTCCAACTTGACTCTTTCAAAATTTTTTTAATTGGGTCAGATGAAACAATTTTTCCACTTACAAATGTTTTTCATTTTTTGAGTAATTTGATTGTGATTTTGGCGCAAAAACTTTTTGGCGCATGAGTATGGCTACTCATGAACTCATTCTCACCACGCCCCTGGATTAGATGTAGGTCCTGGAACCGGAATCTGTTGATAGGGTGCCCCACGTGCCTACTGAAAAGTTGTTCTTGACACGTTGATCATGCACGCTTTAGGTGAATGACTAACTACTGATTTCTGACAGTCTCGCACACTCGTTGAGGCTATAAATAGCAACAGCATGTTCAAAAACACCAAAAACTACTACAGTCGTAAAAAATCTATTGTTGAGGATTCTGAACAGCAATAATATTTAACTTTTTGGTTATTACGCTTTAGAAATTACGCTCGTTTTATTTTTTAAATTGCCTTATAATTAACTGTACCATTAAAAGCTGCATATTTTGGTTTAGTACAAATAATATCTGACTCACACCCGTAAAGCAAGAATATGATACTAGCAGTAATTTCATTTTACTTTTACAAGGTTCTTAAAAATATTGTTGAGTTGTCTGATGTGTGTGTTTCTAAATTCAATTTCTTGTTCCATGTTTCGTAAAAAAGTAGTCTTGCTTATCCCGACCTGTCAATTAGACGTAAAATGATCGGTAGACTAGTTAAGCTAGACTAATTTCAAAACAAGGGCACGTAATCTATCTTTTACTCAAAAGTGTCTGGATGTTATGGACGCCACTCCAAACCATTTTTCAGTATTATTTATCTATGGTTAAATGGTCATATCTTATTAAGTACAACATCGTCGTTTATTTAGTGACTATAAATGTGTGAAACAGATTTAAGGCTTGGTAAATATATTAGTATTGTGGTGTAATTGTCGAGATATTTGGAGATATTCATTTGGGGTGGGGCAACCTACTGTTGAGGATTGCCGAGTGATACAAATAGCAGAGAGAGAGTTTGACCCAAACTAGGTCATTTCGGGGCTAATAGTCCAACTTTATTGCGCATTACAGGTCTTTAGCACTGGGAGGACCTACGAGATTGGTCAGACGGCCTCACTCATTGTTACGTACAAACGCAGAATTTAAATCACGCCACCTCTTGACAAAATGACAGACATTCGTATTAACTCAGCCCACCCCGTCATAATACATTTTAGCGTACGAAATATGGGGGCACGGTGGCTCAGCCATTAAGGCGTTGGTTCGCTATCCTGGTGATTCCGATGGAAACAGTTCATCAGAAGAACCCCGCGTGGCTCCCCCTGTTTGAAATTTAACATTGGTAAAATTGAGACATTGTAACAAATATTGTTCCGTGTCCTGTATATAGTGAGCACAAGATCAGATATTTAAAGATTTGGCTGGCATATTCCCTAAATATTTCAAAATTTACATTTCGTAATTAGCCTGGAGAAAAATTTCATTTATTGAGCAGATTTACAGATTTATTTAAACTAGTGACGTCAAATACCTTTAGTATACCCAGGGGTGGAATATGAATTAATAGCTTATTTGTTTAGACACCCGAGGGAATGTCTCGGAAACGGACCATTTTTTAGAAAAACGTATAAATAATCGACAAAAAAGCAGTATCCTACAGAAAGTCTAGCGTCGTTTCGATAACTTAGTTTATATCCAGTCGCTTTGTGTTAGGGTAAGTTGAAATTTTTCTTTATTTTTGTTGTTGTTTATATAGCTCAAGAAGAAATGTTAAGACGTTCGAATAGTACGAAAAACCGAGGTCCATTGCACAAGTCACATGAAAGTGAAGGAACCCTTGACAGTTTTCTAAATAATAATAGGTCGTATAACGCCACTGTCCTGTTCAAGTAGATCATAAACCGCATTTTATGTCATTTACAATCAAGGGGGGGCTGGATGACCGAATGGTTAGTGCTGCATCAAGTTAGTCCCGAAATGACCTAGTATTTTGTCGAGGGGACGTTACCCGCCCCCGCCCCTCTCTTGCTTGTTCCTTAAACAATTGCGCAGCGATTGCGCTCTGATGACGCTGGTATCTATCTGTTGTATTTTAAGGTGTCTTTGTTCAGGCTTCCGGGATGAATACGTTATTAGTCATAATGTTGTGTGGTGCAGCATTTATTGCTGGTAAGTAACAATTCTTATATCAGATTAACGTACACACTCGACCTTCGCCTTTATTTACGTCCAAAACTAGCAGCAAAAGATTAAACTGTCGATGTGAATAATTTGACACCCAGTAGATACTGAGAATAAGTCATATTACATCCAGTAGCTAACTGAATCAGGGCTCAAACTGGCATTCAATTTCGTTTCCGCTAAAGTGGATGGTAATCGTTATGTAAGAAATGTTTCATATTTGTTTTCGCGCCAACTGATTACATTTTAATTACATGTACGTAAATAACCATTTTTTTTAAGATGAAACGAAACTTCAAATAATCACCACGTGAATTGATTATTAGGAGTGAGTAATGACTTGAGATAGGCCAGTTGATTAATCTATAGTGTTTCGGCACACTCACTGATGGCTAATCCAGGATAAATACGATTAGAATTTTAAGATTTTTTCCCGCCAATTCTTCAACGGAATCGCCAGTACCGCAAAATATTATCGCCAAAATCAAATTTTAATCGCCACTTTCATATTTTCATCGCAAATTTTCTGACATCCAATAATCTTCTAATTTGATCGTTTTAGTTAACGGTCATCCTCACACAGACATCGGTCCTGCTCTAGATCCTCTTGATGAGGATGTGCCACCCTGGCAATACCCACTCGAAGATATGCCAGTTGATCCGCATTATTATGATCGCCATTATTCACGCCACCAGACACGCTTTCCACACGACAGTTGTAAAGAATCCAAAAAGCAGTTGGAGTATCTGGCCTATGAATTAGCTGACTTGGCCGATGCTATATCTGCTTTAGCTTATGCAAGACACGACAGTGGGTGAGTTACCAGAAGTTTTTGAATCTGATTGACATTCTAATCAAGGCCGAAGGTCATATGCATACTGCTGTTCTTTGTGTCTGCGATATTACTACGTTGGACGCAGACGTTAAACATCAACGAGAAGTGCATTTGTTAAGATGGACCAAACGAAAATAACAATTAGTCTTCACAATTAGGTCTTTTAAAATAATTTTAGGAAAATAATAAAGCAGATAACAGTGTTAGGTGTTTGCCAACATGATTACTTTAGAGGCATGGGGGCTGGTTTGATTTGATTTAGAGTACGGTTCCAATGCCAGATTACATTTAGAATATGGTCCGAATTACAGATTCTAGATGTGGAATCTCTTGAGAGAGAGAGAGAGAGAGATTAGGGGGAGATTAACTGGGTCATTACTAACAATTGATGGAGAGAGAGAGAGAAATGGGTTTTAACGTCCACTCGACACAAACTAGGTCATTTCGGGACTAACATGGTTTAATTTTAATTCAATAATTCGCTTTAGCAGTGGGCGGAAACCGGAGGACCCGGAGAAAACCCACGATGTTAGCCAGGCGACCCTACTAGTTGTCACGTAAAACCAGGAATTCAAAACCACTCCAGTTGGCTCAATGACAGGCTTTATGATACAGTACGCACGTGCTAACCATTCGGCACCCCCACCCCCACAAACAAGTAAGATTAATATAATTTTGAAATACTGCTTAAAGGTATTTTTTAAATCATTTTATAGAGATCAACGCAGACAGACATATTATCATTACTATGGAGATGATGGACAGAAAACAGATGTTACGGGCTGGAAATCCTTCTTTGGATTATAAAATTAATAAAACGTCATGTATATCAAGCGGTGTACGTATGTTGAATGATTCTTGGCACTGGATCGCTTCACAGTGAAGTAGGCATGATTTTGCTACGGCAGTGGTTATGTTATACATCACTGAACACGGGCTTTCGATTTAGATATATTATAGTGCTGACTGTCGTACATGAGATTGGCTATACTTGCGAGAACGTCTAATACCACTTCTTATTTCAAAGCCAACAATTCCGGGTTAATCCATTTAGGGGGGCGTTAGACGGGATTAACACATTTTTGAAGTGGTTAACCTATTTAAAGCAGGGTTTATTCATTTTGGTGGGAGGGATTTATCCATTATGGGAGGGTTTTTATACATTTTGGGGTGAGTTTACACCTAGAGCCTACTGTGCATTCACAGCCAATCCCCTGGCTATTATACTTAGTTTTCTAAATTCAATATTATGGGGAGCCATTCTTGGGTTTCGAGTGCATATTGGGGGTAATTACTTGATACCCCGCCCACTATCTACAACCTTCTTGGTAGTAACGTATAACACCAACATGAACAAATTGGTCAGTGATCAATTGTTATACTATACTAGTGCTATAATTCTGTGTACTATACTAATGCTATTATTATGTATATAACATAACACTTCTATGCTATGTCAATGCTATTAATTATTGAAGGCCAATCAGCTCTTTATTCGATGTTCTAAGTTCTCAATTCATAGTTATCTTATTCTTATTTCTTCATTTGTTGTCGTATTTCGAGATTTTGTGTACTAAAATTAGCATTTAGTGTATTTAAATCAATATTTGTTTTACTTTACAAAACAGACATTTGTCATATCGGATTTGTAAAATGTGATTTTGTTTTTCTTAATTGTAATTTAATAGGAAAATAAAATTACCCTCCATTTCATCAGTGAAATACAACCAAAACAAATCTCGAAGAACAAATCCCCAAATACAAATCACCAAATACAAATCTTGCAAAACATTTCTCTACAAACAGTTCTCATAAAACATAAAAGAAAGACATCAATATACTAATTTAACAGCTAGCGCTCTCTGTTTGCGCTGAACATTTTCGGTCCATTTTTATTCATGGGCGATTACGAAGAACAATAGACACATACCGATTCAGCTCCGATGAGTCCTTAAACGCTATCATCCAAGCAGGAAACTCTGTTAGATAATAACAACCCGTAGGTGACAGATATCGTACCTTTAAGCCTTATAAGGTAAAGTTGCGACACGGACGAGTCACCTGCTCATATTCTAGTCGACTGGGCTCGCCTTGTAGCCCAAAGGAAACCTTTCGCGGATAAACAGAGTTTCCTTAACACGGCTCTCATTGTTCCGAACTTACTATCCTAGATATGATGATGAGGACCCGGAGGAACGGAACGAGTGTGGTAAAGCTTATGACACGACTATTTCTGGCCTGAAAACATCGCTCCACCCTTGAACCTTAGTCGGACAGGCGGCGGGCCCTAGGTCTTGGCTGACAGTCGAACCAATAGCTACCTTCCCTAATTAATGTCATAGCGCCTATATTCATAACATCTAGGTCGGACAGGCAGCGGGCCCTTGGGCTTAGTTGCCAGTCAAACCAATACTTGCCTACACTTATTAAGGTCGTAGCATTTATGGCAAAAGCGGTCTCTTCTTTTATTTTTCCCAGCACCTTCTCCTTTCGACGAGATTGATCTTGGGCATTACCCTACGAAGACACTGTGTCGTACCCAGATCAAACTGTATATCAAGCCTATTTATTGTGGCTTCCTCCACTTGTCTGCAAAATCAGCTATGGTGGAAGTGGACGAAAAACTCTATTACGGACAAACAGTTTACCCAGCGGTAAAGGGAGATAATGTACCTCAAAGTTTGAAAATTTCAGACTGTTGTAGATGTTGTAAAACTCGCCGTCGTTGCTCCAGGAGCAATGTTGGATTGATGTGAGCCAGAAATTTTCTAATATATTATTTAGCGTCCTTATAGTTCGAAGGCTCAATCTGGAACTGGGAGACGGGGGTTACCATTAAATTGTTTACATTTCTTATATAACGGGTATTTCATTTGTTGGTACGTAAACAATCAAAACTTAAAAGGAGCTAAATCGCTAACATTTGGTATTTAGAAATTGACACAAGTGCGTAGCAACGCATATGATACTTTAATATGAATGTATATACCCTGATTTACATTCAATGGTTTCCGTTTTTACTCTAATTTCAAATCAGTTGTGTTCGGCGAAATAAGCCAACAGTCTCAATCGCATGCAAATTTCTAGCGTCTGGTTATTCAAGTCTACATATACCGTTTGATTTGGTGCAATGTTTCTAGCCTTGTCCTCCGAGTCTCTTGTTACAACTGGGGCTGAAACGCATTATGGAACACGATTCGTTTACGATGTTAAAATGTTTATTTTGTCATAAATATTGGATATCAGAAGCCCATCTGTTTCCGGTAAGATCACAACATCAATTTTGATTTGAATTGGCAATCAATACGTGTTTTCAATGTTGAAGATTTTGAATGATATTGAATTAGATACTAGCTACTTTAAGAGTAGTCCAGGCGACCATACAACTGTCCAAACTTCATCGTAAAATGTTATACAGGTTACGATGACCTATGAAGTAAACCTAACTGGTGAAAAGCAACACTCATTGCCACTTAATGGGGGGCTCATGATGCAATTCGTCGGTTCGTAAGTTATTTTCCTTGTGGGGGCGGTCATTGTATATTTCATGATAGGCGACCTACATATACCCCCTCCGATTGGTTAATAACTCATAGTGGTCGGGACAAATCTGAATTGAAAAATCTTTATTACATAAATAATGATCGTTATCTCAATATCTACAAAGTATGTAACATGTCTTATTGCTATCCGTTACAGTTTAAATATACAAAGGTTACAAACGCCATTATAAGTGAAAATATTACTGGCGCTTATTTTCTTTATTAATTAAAATAAATCATGGCAGGCAAGAAATCTCTAACACATTTTACACAATAGATAATATCATAAATATATTTACAATATTATTATACTTTACGGGATGCTGCTGGGGTTTTTTTTATCTTGTTCCATGCGTTATAACATTTCTACAAATTGTAAGCACTACACAATTAATCATGGCCGGCAAGAAATCTCTAACAATAGATAATACAATAAATATATTTACATTATTACTATACTTCACGGGTTGCTGTTGGGCTTTTGTAATCTTATTCCATAGAAGTTTTACTATTTGTTTAAGCACTACGCAATTATAATTATTAGCAATTTGAAGCATTGGATAATTTCAAGCCAAGAACTGTTACAATAGTCTTTTTACCATTAAAAGTTAATAATGTTAAGTCAAAAATATTATCCATTTTAAGTTCGATTTATTGCAATCTTATTTTTAAAATATTGTAATACTATTTTAACAACTGAAGGTTAAAAATAATATCTGTTCGAAAAGTTGCATTGTTATTTTAACATTTACAAAAATTACCGAGATCAAAAACGTTACAATCGCATTTCAACACTTAAGCATACAGAGCTAAATCTGCCTATATTGCATGTCGTCTTTAGGCCTGAAATGTTTTCTAAATTATTTTAATATTAACTGATCCAGGCCATAATCAACTCTCGATGGCATCGGATTTCTCCGATATTAAATATATGAGACCGGTTCACCCATAATTTGATTTAACAACAATTTTGCGTATATATTAAGTGATAAACACTACATGTACATGTATAGTCTTTCTATTACCAATGTGGTTCACTGAACCTAACCACAGGGGAAAGGTCATGAACTAAATACTACTGCAGATAAAAGATCCTTTGGTAGTTTGAATTTGATAGAGTAGACCGTAGCGCCGCTGTCAGGGCAAAATTTCCCTCATCGCAAAATTTCCCGTCTTCATTAGCCCAGGTTAGGAGCAAAACAGTAGGACGTTAAACTCCATTTCATTTCCGTTCGTAATTCACCCGAGGTCAAGTATTTGACCTGTAATCTTAGTAATAATTATAAACCCCATTTCATTTCAGTACGTAATACATCCAAGAAATTTCTTCCGGAAGGAAGTCAAGGATTTGTCCCGTAATTCCAGTAATAATTATAGAACTTCGTCTCATTTCCTGTTGTACGTATCTATCTAAATACGTATATAAAATATTAATCCCAGTATGAAGGATTGTACTTAATTCTGGTAAAATGTAATTACAATGAATGAATCGCTATTCAATCAGGGATAGGTACATTAATATTGATAAACTGAAAGAATAGGATGGTTCACCCGGGACACAAATGTAATGGCGAATATCTTATTTTTATTTATTCCCAAATTATTAGTGTTTTGCCATTGGTTTTGGTGTTACCCTACTACAAAGCGGATCCTGCTCCTTCCAATTATACGAGAACTAAAATTATGCATGACTAAGGCATAGAATATTTCTCTTGTATTTTTGCGGCCGAACGTGGACTGGCTTGGGGAAATGGGGTAGTGGGGTTTGTCCCTGATAACAGTTTAACTTCCTACTTCTCAGAACCAACCGGGCTAATGGCGACAGCCTTGACTTCAAAAAGTGATTAATTTTGTCCAAGCACCGGGGTTTCAGCCTAACTTTAATCGAATTCTAAATGCAAGGTTACTTTTTAAAGGTACGCGACATCGGTTGATCACCACACCCGTCCTGCATTACTGACATGGAGAAACTATGCTGGATAATTCCGAGGGCCTTTCTCAGTGAACACCGAGTCAAACATGTGGCTTGTTGTATAGTGAGGGGATGTCTTACACGCTGACACCCTTCCAATCACAACATGAATGAATTGGCTCCGTTCAGTCAAAATAATAAATTAACTCTGTTCAGTCAAAATAAGCTCTGTTGTCCTCTTCCAGACCTTTCGTCATGCACCAAGTTGTTGGGGGTCTTTTGATGAACGTAACTATAGGTGTTAGAATTATAAGTGATGGGGTGGACAGTCGCCTGTCCAACCTTGTGGTTTTTCTCAGGTTTCCTTCCACCGACAGGCGAATTATTGAAACGAAATTGAACCATGTCATTGTGTTGGTCCCGAAATGACCTAGTTTGTGTTGAGTGGACGTTAAACCCCATTTCTCTCTCCTCTCATGATGCTAATAACTTCTGTCCAGTGATCGCGGTTAGCCTATTGTGTCGATACACTACTTGGCATCAACAAATTTAATCAACATAAAACAACCCATTTCTGCTTACTCTGAAGAACGAGAAATTAACAGAACATAACTGGTGTTCTGTCTACTGTCGATTTTCACCACAAAGACTTATCCTACATCCCCAAGTGATCCCATTTAATCACGCATGTTTCTGTCACAAATGGGGAAGTTCCTTACCATTCCCACAATGCACGATGCTTCAGGAACATCGGTATTAACTTATTTTGGGCAGTATTCTAGTCTAGTCGACTGTAGTGTGCACGTAAAAGAATCCGATTGGTTCAAAAAAATAGGAAACTGAACCCGATTTCATTTGCTAAGGAATGGTTAGCTTGACAACCATATTCGAGTGTCCGTGATTGAGATTGATATGAGAGGGGTCCTGCTCCTCTATTTATATACAACATTTTTTACAACTCATCACTTCCTGACCGGGGTCCTGCTCCTCTATTTATATACAACCTTTTACAGCTCGTCACTTCCGGGCCACCTCTTTACATGTCTGTATCAAGGCTACAATATCCTTAAAAAGGGCTCCAGCATCTAGGATGACGATACCGATAAATATACACGAGATAGTAGCAACTCCAAAATATCCAACAGTTTGGGCAGAGATTCGGGGGTCGGGCACACTGATATACCTTCGTTTTGTTTGCGACACTTCCTTGGCATCCACTGTCAGCTCTTGTTTGATACTGTCAGTTACCTCCACCAAACTCTGTGACGCAAGTGTCGTTGTTATTGACCACGTGATGCACCCACAACTGCACACAGACTCCCCTGACGTCATCACAAAAACTGATGACGGATGAGAGCTATTACTTGCAATGTTATATGGCAAGGTTTGCGAAACATAACCAAATGATGACGAATTGGGGTCCACATATGTGACTGTCGATGGTGTTGGTAGCAATTCTGTTGATGCAGAGTTTGATACAAATGAGGATAATTGGGCGACTGTTGGCGAAATAATACTGGTAAACGCTGAACCAGAAAACCCTGTTGATGTCACAAATGTACTGTGTGCATTGTCCTGACTTGTTGATAAATCGGTTGCTATCAAAGATGTACTGAGCGAAACGTCCTGGCTCGGGGATAAATCGGTTGCTATCGACGATGTACTGGGTGAAACGTCCTGACTTGTGGATAAATCGGTTGCTATTAAAGATGTACTGGGTGAAACATCCTGGCTTGTGGATAAATCGGTTGAACTGGGTATTAAAGTTGTCGACGATTCTAGAAACACAAA
This sequence comes from Patella ulyssiponensis, assembly GCA_963678685.1. NCBI lineage: Eukaryota > Metazoa > Mollusca > Gastropoda > Patellidae > Patella > Patella ulyssiponensis. The sequence goes on from OY783225.1 coordinate 3,567,932, forward strand.
AACGATAACATGAGTTTAGCGTAGTGATGGAGGGAGAGAAAGAGAGTAGTAGGACCAACTCAACAAAGCGATCGGCAATCATGCATGTGTTACTCTGCTGTTGCCCAGTAGGCCACGTCCCCGCCATTTAAGCAGTCCATCTTCCTACAACGTGATGCATAGCTAGAACCAGCCCCGCCCCCTCCCCATCTATATACTTGAGATTGTCAATAAACAAGCTACCTAGCACACACCTCCCGTATCTATAAACCCTAATTATGTACGCCGCCATCATTGCAGTTGAGACCTTAAATAAACCATAACTATGTAACACATTGAGTCCCCCACCCCCACAATTAATCTTATCTATGCAGTTTAGAACCGTCGATCAGTCATATGTGTAAATATCTAACCCCACCACACACACACACACACGCATACCATCTTTGAAGCTTCATTCAGACCTACCCCCCCCCCCCCACACACACACACACACACACACACGCTCACCATCTATGTAGGTTCAACCTGATCTGGCTTTCTAATTCAGTCTAAAAATGATTAATCATGATTAATTGCAAGACGCTTAATAATTGTTGATATTACCTATTGGTTGTGCACAATCTTCATTAAACATTCCATCCATATCAGCATCTAAAAATATAGAATATCATTATAAACAGATAGACGCAGATCTGTGGGTCACAGTGGTTAACCACTTTACACAGTGTCAAGGATGAGCTTCACATGACGACGTTCGACACCAACACATGGCAGTGGATCGGGATTGTTAACTCCGACATGTGGCTGAGGAACAGCGCGGTTAACCACTATACCAACCATCATATTATAAATATTAGACTAGGGAGCTATGTTTTATATTACCAGTCATGGTTAGGGATGGGACAACCCGAGACATCGCTTACCGACTGGCGTGCAGACCAGAGAGAGGGCGAGAGAGAGACGGCGAGGGGGAGGAGAGAGAGAGAGAGATATATATATTTTAACGTCATTTCGGGACTCACATACGGTTTCACTTCATTAAATTCAATAATTCGCTTGTGCGTAGGGGTCTTTGACAGTGGGAGGTTGGGCAAGTGACTCACTCCTTGCCACCAACAACCGGGGAATCGAAACCACGCCATATTACTTAATGACAGACCTCTATGATACAACGCACACGCGCTAACCATTTGGCAATCCAACAATCCTGGGCCTTTAGAAGGGACTCCTACGATTAAATTGGCTATTAAAAGCAACGATACCTTCTGGTGATGATTCATCACACGGTTCTTCGTCAATGGCTCCATCACAATCATTATCCTTACCATCACCGACAATAACGTCCGTTATTTCACACGGCTACAATATACATAAATACACAATCATTGTGAGGAACTGAAATGAAATGGAGTTTAACGGCCTACTTTACCGCACCGTCTGGGCTATTGAAGATAGGAATACGCCAGTGCCGGATTTAGACGGGGGCAAACCCTGGGCTACCCACATCCATTCCTCAACACCAAACCAACAGATGATACGGGATTTAAACAGAAATTAACAAATCTGGCGAAGCTGTCGAATGTTTTAGATGACAGTGTGTGTATGTGTAAGAAATGCTTACGACCGTGTCACAAATAGAATACACCTTGCCCGGTTCCCCCTGTAAGCGATAGTCTGCCAAACCCATTGGTAAATCCGACACCGGTCCAGCCAGTATTTGCAGATACGCCAAATAAAGATCGTTTAAGCCACGCAGAACCAGGTGTGTAGAGAGAGTCTGGCCATTACTGCTGGGCTATTGTAGATTCTTACACAGTTCCAACATCTGACCGAGCACTATAGATTTGTTCGTTTCTGCTGACACTCAGCCCAGTTGAAGGAAAACATTGGAACGTTAAAGGGACAATAACACTCTTGCTGGCTTAGCAGCTCCAGAAAATAAATAATAGCCTTATTCTAAGTACTAGATGTTTAAGTGTCCAACCTGTAAACTATCCATTACATCCTATTTTACATGTCCAGAGGGTTCGAAAATGTTTTAAAATCCAAGTCACATTTGAAAAGGTTTACGTTAGGCTTTTCAAATCATTAAGTTGAATTTTTCCAATTTTTTAAATTAGGTGTGTTAAGATGAAACTTGTATCATCAATTAATTGGAATATTGTAAAATAATACAATTTGTTGACCAGAACAAAGATTGTGACATATTATTCAGTTACAACAAGAGTGGTATTGCGCCTTATAACCCCTTTTCATTTTATTTTGATTCTGATGTTGGTCATCGACTAAACTTATGTATTGGGTAACAAATATTGGAGATCATGGTCAGACTCTCTCTCTCTCTCTCTCTCTCTCTCTCTATATATATATATATATATATATATATATATATATATATATATATATATAGTACTTTTTTTATCCAATACCTACCGTATTTATCCAAAGGAAAAACGAAGCTATGCTAAAAATGTGGCTACTGTACATAGGGTCCATGTTTACATAGAAATAGCCACCAACACGTATTGACGAGTTCGCCGTCGACACACGCGTATCGTTGTCGGTTACTTCCGTCCGGTAAAAGCTCCTACCACCGGGCAACGTCTCCCATGGAGGAACTATAGGTTTATTGTTTACAAATATAGAAGATTCAAAATCGGTCTCGGTTGATAACATCAAATTATTTATTGCTGTGGCGCCTGGTTCTGAAGCAGGAACGTTTCGAAGGATGTCCATGCTCACGTACTGTTCGACTGGAACTATCACTAGAAACGCGGCATCGCCTTTCACACCATCGGACATGAGTTGGTTCACCGATACACCTTTGTTACTCGTTATACAAGCCGTTTCATTCATGAGATCAAAACGTATCCAGTCACCGGGAAAGTGTAAATTGTAGGTCGATCCTATCCCATTGCATCCGAGTTTAACAGTCAATGTAGTGTCTGCCTCTGCTGCGACTACCCTCACGGCATCAGCGCAAGATGGCAAGGTGAAATAACAATTCGCTCCCATTCTTCCTGGGGTCTGGATAACCACAAACTCTTTACCCCAAGCATTGACCGGAAATAACTGTTCCGTCATTTGGTCCGTTTGATGTTTGTTTTTAAATTGGGTAGAGTTAGCACCACTAAAAACACTAATCGGTTTATTCCCCAATATATGAGTTCCGGTTAAATCATCCGCACTCTCTAATTGCCAAACCTGATACTGTGATAATGTTTCTGTGATGACGTCGCCGCTGTAGTAATCCCGACCCCCGTATCGCAATCGTGTGGAAGAATCACTAAAATGTAGGCGGGCCTTTACCAACGTTACTGGGTGAACTGCCACAATCGTGATCTGACAGATGCCTGTTAGACAAGTGGTTACTGCGTAGTATTCCTTCCCTATGGACTCAGTAGGGATCAGACGAGTTGCCCCTGCTGAAGAGTCGGGATTGTATTTAACCGACAACGAATACACGCTTATTTCTTCGCTAGACTCGATTAATATCCCTAAGTCAGATACACCTTCGCCGTGAATCTCAAATTCGTCAGAGAAAGAAATATAGTCACTAGTGAGGAAGGATCGAGAGATAAGCAGCCTGGTATCATTAAGTGGTGTTTTCACAGTCACTGTTACAGCTGAAGATGACAAACTAGAGAACACCAAATATAAAGCGTCCACGTTAAGTTCTTGCATGTTGCCAGGGAATGCCATAACAAATCTTCTACCATATGAGTCCCTTGCCCCTGAAAAATATATGCGTTTATGGGCGATGCAGACATGATCTGTATTGATTTAGTTTTCTACCGTAACAACCATTACAACATGCTCTTATTCTGCAAATCTAGTTTCACAACATTACTTCGTTCATAAAGGAAATGGGGTTAACGTTCTACTGTTATGGGGGACATTTTGCCCCGCGCCATACTATTACATCGAATCCCAGGGTTTCTTTTATATGCAGGGGACAACGTTTGTTTTTCACCCGAAGGACTTTACGCTTTCCCTTACCAGGCCGCCGTCCTTCACCACGCCGGAAAATTTCGCTGAACCCTCGGCCAACGCAGGGATTGAACACAGATTTATGCTGTCCGTGTGGTAAATACAGGAATGTCTTGTGAATCCCATGTAAAGTACTAATTTAGTTACATGGGGCAATGATATGATAGTCCGGTAATCCAATGTTTTAGAAACGTGGACACCCGCCCTCCTGGGTGCCCATATACGTACACTGTGTTGAAATTCAGGGTAGCTTCTGTGCAACTTACCTTGGACACTTTCCGGGCTGTCAGTACATCATTTATGCACGTATCCTCTTCATAAAGCACGTGCGGGGATTCAGTTTATAGGCATCATTTCTATTCGCAGAAGGAAGTCGTCGCAAGCCAGGGGGATAGTGAACTTATATTTAGCGTACACTTAATTTCATAGCTGGGTGTGTAGTTTCCCGTATATAACCGTTGTACGGTGGATATTATAAAGATATAAAAAAACATAGTTGAACCAACAAAGTGTTCCAGGGTTAATTGATCATAGTGTCACAAATGTATTTTCCCGCCGAAAAGGAATGTCAATAACAGACCTTATGATCGAATGAGCACCATTTACGCCACCCCGACCTTCGCCCTAACCCCTTTAGGGAGAGAGAGAAAAATGGGGTTTAACGCCCACTCGATACAAACTAGGCCATTTCGGGACTAACACATGGTTTAATTTTATTTCAATAATTAAAGGTCGAAGCGCGGCACTCTAGACCACTAGGCCATCCCAAAAGCACCCCCACCCCAGACCCTTTAAGTGACCGAATATAATGTTTGAGATACCACAAAGCAGAAGCTGAATGTGAACATTATAAACATGTTGTTAGGTTCGGTTTTAGTCTCCCATGTGGACGATTAACCGGGAGTGTGTGTATGTGGGTATTTGGATGTCTCGGAAAAGGTCGAATAATAGAAATATTAAAAACAAACCCGAAACGTAGTCCTTGCAGTCTTGGCCAGATACTGAAAAGAAAAAACATGAAAACCGTATACAACAGCTCGAGCTAGATAAAACTTCGCCGAATATGGTTATTTAAAAACGTTTGATCGATTTGTTTTCTATAAAATATTTTTTAAAATTTAATAAAATCAAACATTTGCCTAAATCCAATATGAGCTTATATATTGATTTGAAATGATATAATAATCTCTGGAAATATTTAACAGTGGGTGATGTAGGGTTAGTATACAGTGGGTGTTATTTTACAGTGGGTGATGTAAGGTTAGTATACAGTGGGTGGTGTAAGGCTATTATACAGTGGGTGGTGTAAGGTTATTATACAGTGGACGATATAAGGTTAGTATTCAGAGGGTGTTATTCTACAGTGGGTCTTATTTACAGTGGGCGATACAGTTACCGTGTGGTTAGAGTGGGCCTAGGGGTTTTTATAAAGTGGTTGATGACAGACATGTAAACTGTATGAAATTACCTGCCGGGTCTATATAAAGACATGTAAACTGTATGATATTACCTGTCGGGTCTATATAAAAACATGTAAACTGTATGATATTACCTGCCGGGTCTATATAAAAAGGGCAGTCGTCTTCATCTATCAACCCATCACAATCGTTGTCTACTGTATCACCATGGCCTGTTTCACCCACAGTACACGGCTACAAATACAACATGAACTCAATGAAAACATAAAAACTGTCGAACGATTAAAACGAGTTTTATTTTAAATTCCTTTCACATTCTTATAATTGGATTGAATCGACTGTTCAAATGACCCAGTCCGGCGCAGTTTCTATTTCATGTAATATCACTTTACTAAAATGCATTGCAAAACATCGTGCATGGTGAAAATATTATGTTTAAAAACCCTTACATGAAAATAATACGTTTATTTTTACCCCGAGCGCGAGGAAGCAATTGGTGTAAAACATCGTACAGCAAGACAACATTTGATGTAAAACTCGTATATCAAAACAACATTTGTTGTTTTACGTCGTACATCAAGACAACGTAAGGGGTAAAACATCAAGACAATATTTTTAGCATCATCTTTTAGCATAGGGACATTTGCTTCTCTTCTTACCATACTAAATAAAATATTCGTGCATACAGCAGGAAAATATTTGGTGCGGCACTTCCTATATAAATATAATCTGGATTGTGGATTAGGGGTGTCTACATGTTCCCCAAACCCTATCCCTTGTCGTGCGTAACGTTGAGTGATAGAATTATGCTCCTCCCCAACTGGCTTGAAAATAGACTACTCCTTCCAGGGGGGGGGGGGGCGACATCATAAGATCTGTCATTGTTCCAAGTGACATGTACGTGACAAGGAATAGGGTCGTCCGTCCCACTTCGTGGATCTTCTTCAGTTTGCTCTCACCACTAAACGCTCATACGCGCAAACGAATAAATGAAATAAAATTGAGCCATATGTTAATAGCGGCATGACCTAGTTTGTGTGTGTGTCTCTATCTCTATCGGGGTGCTGCTGATGGGAGATGACACTTTACAACCAGACCAGTAGTAACCTAACAAAATTCTACTTACAGGATTGGAGACTTCATACTTCATTCCACCAGCATAACTTGTAGAATATTCATCAGAGTTGGTTTGATAATAAACGGTAAAAGACGCCAGGGGGCTTGATATCTGCTGAGCGTTGAAGGCATTTGTTGTATAATATTTAATAACAAGGTTGGTGCCGACCACAGGGGTCCAACCCAGATCTTGTAAATTTAAGTTGATTTGTATTGAAGTATGTCCTGGTGTCTTGGATACTAATATTACTTTATTATCCGGTGTGTTACTTTTCGGAACCAGTACGCTTGTCGATTTAGGCAAGAATTGTTCCGTGGGTACTAAGATCATCAGGGTAGGGCGTTCGTCACTGGGAACAGTTTCCGAACTGAGTGTCAGCCGTGCCACCACAATAGGTTTATCGGATGTGATGACACTGATAGCGGAGATATTAGTTTGAAACCAGTCCCCAGCCTCTCGGATCAACTTACGATTCTGACCTCCAATCTGGATGGTGGTAAACGGATGAGCCACCAGGATGCGATAATAATCTCCAGGGGCGGACTTCACAAATTGGGATGGTATGGCGAGTATTTCCGTTCCGTAAGTAGAGACCGGGGGATACTGCTCCAGAAGAACTCCCGCCGTGGCTCCAAGTGACACGGTAGACCCTGCACCTCCACCAATGACGGCCACTCTACGATTAGCTACGATTAATGTTCCGGTCAGATCATATTCACATTGTATCTGTAGCGTCTGATATTGTATCAACGTTTCGGTAATGATGTCACCATGCCTGTAAATGGTCCCCGTGAGGTTCACGGTCGCACTGGGGTTGATTATAGTGAGTGTCACCTCGATCTGTGTACTTGGTTCGGCTGCTGTGATTGTAAACTGGCACGGTTTGTGTCCCGAGTGATCACAATATGTCATTACATAATACTCCGTGCCCAGTGCATCGACCGGTAGCGCCATATACCCATCGCCACCTGGCTTCAGAACGACATAAACAGACACGTCACTGGTAGAGTTTATCACCACAGCGTACGACGATGTTCCCGTCCCCCTGATCAGGTAGGTACTTGACAAGAGAATTTCTTTCGATTCGCCTTGTCCCACACTTCCAGTAAAGATGTTCGAGCCTAATAGGGGTGTGGCGACTACAATGTTTGTAGAACTGTCCGGTGAGTTGACGTATAGCATATATTCTATGTATGTGGAAGCTAGAAGACTATCAGGGCACGTGACTAGAAAACTTGTACCAAGATTTGATGATGCTGTAAATACAAAATATATCTTAGAATAATTTCAACATATCTAATTGCATTCTAGTTATGAAATGCATACGGTTTAATGTTCTACTAGTCGGCTTCAATCAGAATGATTACGACGGATACACATCAAACAGTGTCCTATTAGAGTTAGTGCCCTGTCTGCAGCATTTCAACCCGTCTGTCGCTCGAAGTCCAACTGCAATCGCTTCCTTTACGTGCCTGCTAACGTGTACATGAAACAGCTGTTTTATTTTTCCTCTGAACGATTAGAAGCTGTTCATTGCATGTCGGGGGGTTGGGTGGCCTAATGCTTAACGCGTGTACGTTGGCTGATAAGGTCTACATTAAGTCAAGTGGCGTGGTTTTGATCCTCCGCTTGCACGTGACATGGATTATGGTTGTCTGTCCAACCTCATGAATTTTCTCCAGGGCCTCCGGATCCTCCCACTCTTAAACACCCTTACCCATAGGCGAATTATTGAAATAGTATTGAGCCACATGTTTATCCCGAAATGATCTAGTTTGTATCAATTGGACGTTAAACTCTCTTTGTTTCTCCCACAGCCCTTTATCTACGCCGATAACAGGGGGAGACCACACCCGAAAATCCCGACAAACGTTCTTCGTCAGAACCGGGATCGAACGTAGGACTTTCTGGTTAATACAATTAATAGCATATCCAGTATTCTTAAATCCCAAACTAACTTACAGCCATACACGTACTTGTTATTTGACGAGACTAAAATAATGTTTGTTAGATAGACGATATCCGAAATTACAAGCAATGCTCTCAGCTGTTCATCAAAGAGTAAGAATTCGACACCCCTTCACTTATTGTTGGCCAATTGACCGATCGTCGATTGTTTCCACTGAGTCCCCGAAACTCAGGTACATGATGTTGAAAAATCAGTTATTATAAGCGTCCGGCAAATCAAATCGTAAAAAAGCAGAAGAAATATTGTAGACTAGACTTCAGAAATACATATGGCATATGTTGTTTTAAAACTACATGTAGTTATTATACGCGGCCGGCAAATCATCGAGTAATGCTTGATTTCTGAGGTGAATTTAGGCCGGGGAACAGATGCGTTTATAATATAATATATTATATTTTAACTCCATAAAATTTAACAAACAAATTAATGATTTTAACATATCTTTCAGCAGGTCTCACTTCAGTCTTTACCTAAAGCCACGCTTACACCGTCCGATTTGCGCAAATTCGTCGTGCCAATGCGCAAACTCGTCGTGCCAGTTCGTGTCAATGTGGACACTGATGGGCTCGACAAAATCGTGGCCAAAAGTCGTGCAAGTGTCAGCCTGGCTTAAGATGCTGTTCGTCCAGTCGTTAGAAAATAGCCTGTGTTATCTGTAGTGAGCACCGCAACCAATATGACATGCTTATTACGCCAATTTGCCCACGCTACTTGACATCAATGATCTCAACTCTACAATGTCTACTTAATGGCTACCAACAGCAATTACACGAAGAATGCGAGAGAAAGAAGGAGAGAGAGCGTAAGAAACCTCTGACAGCTTTTACGTGACAATGTGAGGGGACCGGAGGACACGATCAATCACAATTCATTGTCACGTAAAAGTTGGGGATGGTAGCCACACGAACATCTGGTACCATGTCTTTATGTATAAAGGCACCTCACAGCTAACGAGCATGTCTGGGAACTCACCATAGTGTAAATTGGTTAAAATCACCAGAAGAGTTGATAAAGTCACACGAACCATCTTCTGAAAAACAATATAAAACGATAATTTTACCCTTTTGGATTAAAACCTTTATCATATTTTAACAGTCCACGTACAAGGAATAGGGTCGCCTGTCCAACCTCGTGGGTTTTCACCAGGTCCTCCTGCTTCCTTCCACTGCTAAAGACCCCTACGCGCACACGAATTATTGAAATAAAAATTAAACCATATGTTAGTCCAGAAATGGAAACCACAGTGGCTAAGTGAGTAAAACACTGGCTCGCAAGTCCGGAGGTTGCGGATTGTCTCGGAATTTTTCGACATGGTTCCCCCCTTGTCAATAGTGCAGGGCGGATTGCCTGACAAGGATGGTTTCCAGAGCCCGTGTCCATACAAGCGTGCACGTAAACGATCTTTTACTTTTGGCAGCTGGAAGTCGATGTTAAGATTAGGCCGTAGCGCCGGGCCAAATGTCCTTCAAGCACATTGCATGGTCTAACTAAGCCCATCTCCATTAGCCAAATCGGAGCAGAACATTAGTACATTAAACCCCGTTTCATTAAAATGTTGTGAACAGTACACATAAAGATATGATGAACTGAAACATAGTCAATATTTGGACACACCCCCCCTCTTTTAAACGATATAACGGGATTATGACCAAAAACAGCTTCACCCGTATCGCCTTCACTAAATGGCCGTCTTTTTATTCTGTTTAATCAAAGCCGGACGATTATTAACTTTCGGTATTATATTTTCTTAATTTATTGTCAAATATTCCAAGTTGGGAACATTTTAACCTTAATAGAGCCGTGGAAAACTGGATATTCTATTCGAAATAACAGTTAGATTTCAGTGGATTATTATATTATATACCTTTTCAAATAATTTGTTTTCATGTTTTGATGCATACTGCGCGCACTGTATCATACGGCCTGCCATTGAGTCAACTCGCGTGCTTTCCTCCCACAGCTAGAGACCCCTTCGTGGAAGTGAATTATTGAAATAAAATTAAAACCATATGTTGGTCCCAAAAGGACCTAGTTTGTGTCGAGTGGACGTTAAACCTATTTCTCTCTCTCTCTCTCTCGCTCTCTCTCTCTCTCTCTCCCTGTCTCTCTCTCCTTAGTTCATTTCAATATTAATTAAAAAGTGTCTGTAAACAAAATTAATACCATATTTTGAAATTATAAACAAAAATAAGCGTATAATACATACTTGTATCTGTTGGCCAGTTGTTGATTAATCCTTAATCCATACGCGAATAAAAATATCCTAATATTATTATAATCATAATAATAATAATCCGTTGATTCATTAATCATCTAACTTTATTAATGGTAAGTCCTTTCTAATGAACGTTTATGAAAGCAACTGAGGAGCTCTGTCAATAACCGTGTGCCATTTACCGATCGCCATCGATCTAAAACTTATCGACTCAATATATTACTCGTCTATTTCCAAATCAAACTATATCTTAATGAGAATTTTATTGCGCCGATTTTAATCTTTTTTTGTACACATTCACTGGTCTGTTAATCTGACGTCAATCAATTAAACGAATTAAATTGTAGTCGTTGAAGATTACAAGCAGTGCATACAATACCTTTGAAACGCGCAACTCATTCGGCAGAAACTGTGTTTGACAATAGAATGCAGCGCAATTTAAAATGTGCATTGAACCGGCCAGTCGATCGGTTTATGCAAGTCCCATTAGTTTGACAAACGGCGTTGAATGAATTCATTTCTTTTTCTAATTTAGATATAATATCTGCACAGTAATGGGCAATTCAACATTGATGAAGTAAAAAAACACAACACAGTTATATCGAAAAGCAATCGCTGGTTTATGGGCACAGCACGACGTTTCGACAAGTATTCTCTTATCGTTATCATTTGTGCTTGATAACGATAAGAGAATACTCCTCGAAACGTCGTGCTGTGCCTATAAACCAGTGATTGCTTTTCCATATAACTGTGTTGTGCTTTTATTGCGCACAATCGCTAGATGCCACTCAAGGATTATATTGATGAAGTAAGCCGAGATGAAATGAAATGGGTTTTAATGTGCCACTGGTCTGCTCCAAACTGGTCTAATGAAGACGGGCATACGTCATACATTGTGCTATGAGACATTTTTCCAGACAGTGGCACTACGGCCTACATGAATTCCAACTGTCAATGGATCTTTTACGTGCCAGCCATTGTGTACATGTGATCTCGGTTTTCGTCCCCAAAGCTTTGGGGAATCACGCCTGAAAATCTGGATGAACTTTCTCGGCCAATTCAAGGCAAGCGAGTCGGTGTCTAACCCACTCAGCCACCCTGACCCCCGTACGCCGAGACACAAAACGTTAACTCCGACATTGGTGACAACTGTCACAGCCAAAAATGTCTAATGTAATATTAACTTCTGAAAAAGTTAATATCAAAAATTGGCCATTCAACGTCTTATGATATCGGTGTCAAATATTACTAATTGGTCTTAAACAAATAAACAGTGGACCATTTTCAATTCGTGGATGAGAGAGGAGGGAAGGAGCGGGTAGGTTGAATTGGATATAAAAATGTTCTCATGAAGTCTCTTTGTGCAGCCTTGACAATTTGTATTCAATCGCTTTCTGTACAACATTTCCCTCACAGCACAAACATTGTCGTATATGTTGTCTTATTTTCATTTTTTTTTTGTCTTAGCGCACGCGCAGGGTTTTTTCCTGTGGGAGGAAACTGGAATACCCGGTGTAAACCCACGAGGTTGAGAATCCAACCCTTTCTCCAAGCCACATACGCTCACACCAGGGATCGAAACCCGCAAGCCAGAGGTGACAGGCCAGCTAGAAGTCGAGGCGCGACACTCCAGACCCCAACCCCAACCCCAAACCCAACCCCCACCCAACAAACCCACCATCCCCATCCCCACTATGTCCGCCTTCATTATCCTGGTAGTTGCAATATAAAGATGGGAAGACGCCCACCATTATATACATTCATTCTTCGTGTGAATATGTATTGCTACACCGTTATCTCTTAAAGTGTTTTATGTTTTTGAATAGGTTTCGTGCCGAGTGTATATTTCTGCATCCTGTTGAAGTCTAATATAAATATTACGGCAGGATAAACATTGTATCGTTCTGTCTGTAGTTATAATTGTACATATATAATATCGATATAACTATAAAACAAGCGACGATACAACATGACGAACTCAAGTGGTTATCAAATATTTATACATTCGTATCAGATCTAAAATTGAGTCCGATAAATTAAAAATATAAATGGAAAGAAAAAAAAAACGAATTGAAAGATGTCTGAAAATCAGAATGTCCTTGCGGTTGTATCTGTAACTCGCTCTTGAGATCCATTAAAATCTTGGCGCTGTTTTGATTCCACTTTAAAACTGATATGGAGTAGGATCGCCTGTCTGTCCTCGTCGGTTTGCTCAGGGTCAGTTGCTAATTAATGCTCACCACCATTGTTTAACAATTACTAATACCAACGGAATTTAAAGGACAATATTGGTGCCAGTCATTATCCCATATATGATATCTAGTGACAGTCAATTCTTTTTATGAATTGTCAGATATCCTCTCACAGTCTCACACAACAACTTTTGGTCTTCGAAGGAATTATTAGTGAGCAGATATTCGGCCGTGTATCTGTTATCACTCGTCGCTTCAGTCAGTTAAATAGACCGGTGACTCGTGTTTTCCTTTGGCGTTCGTCACTTCCGATTCGGGAAACATGTATTACTCAGCTATCGTAGCATGGATCTCTCTGTTAAAAGTATATTTGGAATGTGTTTAACCAGCTCTATCATATATGTGATAATGACTGGCACCAATATTGTCCTTTAATAATTACTGATATTAGACGCGCCATGACAGGACTGGTTTTAACACGAGACAGGAACTGTAATCTGATTTAAATACAATTCTTTATTTCGTTTCGTTTTTTATACTTTTGATGACCTACACTACATGAAGATCTGACCTAATGAAGTGGAAGGTCGCGTCAGAGGTCATACGAGCGGCCTTTGGCCATATTGCCATTATTGCGTCACAACACACTATGTATGGCGTATGCCTATCTTTATTATCCCAGTCGAAACAGAACAGTAGGACGTTAACTCCAATTTCACTTCATTTATATGTGTAAGTCACCATTCACACGTAATCTGGGGGTTGGGATGGCCCAGTGGTCTAGAGTGCCGCGCTTCGACCTCTAGCTGGCCGGTCACCTCTGGCTTGCGGCTGTGGTTTCGATCTCTGGTGTGAGCGTATGTGGCATGGAGATAGGGGCGCCTTCTCAACCTCGTGGGTTTTCCTCCGTGCACCCCGGTTTCCTCTCACTGCTAAAGATCCCTACGCGCAAGCAAATTATTGAAATAAAATTGAAACCATATGTTAGTCCCAAAATGACCTAGTTTGTGTCGAGTAGACGTTAAACCCCATCTCTCTCTCTCTCTCTCTCTCTCTCTCTCTTTCTCTCTCTCTCTTTCTCTCTTGTAATCTACATTATAAAAATATAAACCCTGGTCGGGTTTGGTCGTATTTCATGGTTCCAGGAACAATGAATGACCTCATTTGCCAGGATGATTAAAACTAAGCATCAACGCTCTAGTTGCTACTTCTGATAATAAATAATGTACACGATTGATTGTTTCAAGAACGGTGACCTCAAATATCAGAATACTTTAAGCTAAGAGTTTGCGCTCTAGATACAAGTGGGCATGATTGATTGTTTCAAAAACTGGCGATCTTTCGATTGGAATATATATTCCATTGTGTTGATTTCCAGACTAAGTGACATGAACAATGGCGTTAGATGTTCTCATGGGTTGATTAATATCACTTGAATTGCTTGTTTTTTATAAATAAATTACATCTTTTGTTTGGATTATGAACCTTATCGGATTTGTATATTTATTAGCCCTAATAACGTGTTGCCTATTCTTATAATTCTCCACGGGCGGAGACAGATTTGTAAGCATCAGAATTGTCATTCCGAACTGCATGTACATTCACTACATTGTACGTGACTGGAGTGAGGGGCGCCCGATGTAGAGGACAGTGGATCCAGTACGGTGGTCCATGTCTTTTCGTTTTATCTGTGAGTAAGTACAGGTGGTCCCGTCACCCACTAGACTGGACAGGAGAACGCTAGATCGAAGACGGTCCTACGCATTTTAGCACATTTGACGTCATAATGTATATATATTTTGGTAAGGGCTAGGGCCTGTAGATTTCGTCAAAGTCTCGAAATGTAAACAGAGCTAGCCCTAACCCTAACCCTGGACCAAGCCTAACCCTAACCCTTAATCCTCATATGACGTCATAATATCCCCAGGACCGTCTCCGATCTAGCGTTCTCCAACTGGACAACCTACGTAACTTCGCTATTCTGACAGCACATTGAAAAAAGTGTGAAAATGTGACCAAAAGCTATTGTTAAGACTGGAATCAATGGGGTTCTTAACATACCTAGTGTACTAGATACTTAGTTATGATATAAGCTGTACTACAATGCATTGCAGATAAGCAATATACGTAGACTCGGCTATTCGGTATTAGCAGATAACTTTAACTTTAAAGGAGCTAAATTACCGATATTTCGGACCTACAAATTCAAACAAACTGATCGCAACGCATTTAATACTGTAATATGAATGTATATAATTTGATTTACATTGAATCGTTTCTGTTTTTACTGTCATTTCTAATCAGTTGTATTCGGCAAAATACGCCAGAAATTTCAACCGAATGACAATCTCTTGCGTCTGGTTATTCCAGTCTACATCGATAGTATTTATTACGCATGATCTCACGAAATCACCTCGGTGGAAGCGAACGTAAATACAACTAACACACACACACATACACACACCCACACACACACACGCCCTCCATCCTCCCCCACCTACTATCGTGTAAGTGCAAGCCATCTCATTTGGCTATTACAACAGTTTTTACATTAAAATATTACATTATTTTAGACCCCACTCGACACAAACTGTAGTATTTTAGACACAAAATGGATCATTTTGGGACTATCATACGGTTCAATGTTAATTCAGTAATTCGGTTGGGAGCCTAGCCTACACTCCATTGCCCCTCTTTCTCCGTCTTAATTAGCTCAGTCGATCCAGAAAGACGGTTGGTTTAATGAAGGTAGTTAGAGGAGATATTGTTTAATTACATCATTACGGTACAAGATATCGTCTTATCACAGGTAGAACACATGTACAACCCTAGATTAATTCCACGTCAATATATTTAATATCATCAGACTGCACATCTCTACTGTCATATTACACTAGATGATCCAATTCAAGTTATATAAAACACTGGATGATAGATGGAATGGAACATCGACTACTGAAAGGGGACTAGAAACGGTATTCATGGACAATCGAATGAAATTACATTTACTGTAAAATAAATGAAATGAAATTTGGTTTAGAGTCCCCCTCCCCCACAACCCCTAATAAGGCTAAATCTATTTGTTAAAGGAGCTAAATCGCTAATATTTGGGACCTAGAAATTTACTCAAATGGGTCACAACGCATATAATACTGTAATTTCGTTATATATGAACCGATTTACATTCAATTCTTTCCGTTTTTGACTGTAATTTCAAATCAACTTAAGTCTCAATAGTGTCTGGTTATTCCAGATTAAGTTATGGCGTCGCCGTTTGACATGAGTAGTGGAATATGTCTGGCCTCATTTTTTCTGGTCATTGGTTACAAATGACGCAGAAACGCACTATGGTACACGATTCGTGTACCAATGGTAAAATATTGATTTTGTCTTAAATATTTGATATCAAAAATCTACCTTTACTAGGTAAGATAACAACATCAATGTTGATTTGAATTGACAGATAATTCATGTTTTCAACGTGTAAGACTTTGGATGAAACTGAGTTAAAGACTTTAAGGTCAGCTCAATTTTCGTCGATGTCGATGTCGCTGAGCTGTAAATAAGGTTGGGGCACGTGATTGTTGGCGAGATCGTGCGTTTGGGTTAGGGTAAGCATTAGGGACAGATCCGGGGTTAGGGTTGGGATTAGACCTAGCCCTGTTTACATTTCATGACGGGGGATCACGTGGCTAAGTGGGTAAGGTGCTAGCTCGCTAGCCTGGGGGTCGAGTGTTCGATCCCTGCATTGGCCGAGAAAGTTCATCTCGATTTTCCAGCGTGGTTTCCCCTTGTCAGTGATGCAGAACGGAGGGCCTGACAAGGATAGCTGCCTAGTCGTTCGGATGGGACGAAAAACCGAGGTCCCGTGTACATATTGGAGTGCACGTAAAAGATCCCTTGGCAGTTGGAATTCGATATAAGAGTAGGCCGTAGAACCGCTGCCCGGGCAAAATTTCCCTCATAGCACACTGTATGGCGTATGCCCGTCTTCCATTAGCCCAGGTTAGGTGCAGAAGAGTAGGACGTTAAACCCCATTTCATTTCATTTCATTTACATCTCATGACCTTTGACCAAAGTCCAATTTCTATCCCAAAACCACACTAATCTGCAGTGAATATTCGCTAGGTCGCTACAATCATAGAAAGAGATGGTATCGTTCTGCAAATTAAATTCTAAAACAAATAGATAAAGGTGTTTGAAGTATATCTAGCTAAAAAGATATTTCCTATTATGTGTAAATGGGTTTATAAAAAGATTAAAAGGCACCAATCTGCCCGGACCAGTCCACATTATGTAAATATTGCCCGAGCTGACGTCACATCTAGAAGGAATTTGAACTCACACAAAGGTTTTGCAATAGTCCCAAGGCGTTAAAAAATAATAAGTAAGCGAAAAATATGTATTAAAATATGTACGAATAAGGCATAGAAGATTTTTCTGGTATTTCAGCAGTTTAACATTGACTGTCAGGGGAAATGGGATATAGTGGGAGTGGTCCCTAAAAGCGGTTTAACTGCCTATTTTTCTGTGCCAATAAGGCTAATGCAGACAGGATTACATCATGAAGTTTCTAACCTGTGACTTTTTTATGACCACATACGTTACTGAATTAGGTGCCCAGGATTAAATTTCCGAATTGTACGAAACATTGAAATACAGGGGTACCATGGGTTAGTCCCAAACGGAGTGGACGTTAAACCCCTGTTCAGCGATTATACCTGACAAAGAATGAGATTAACTGTCTGACCTCGATTCTTCCGCGGATTCGCCAGTTTAATCTTAACTCACGCCGTTAAAAGAAACCTACGCGAAAGAAAATTATTGAAATAAAATCGAACCTGATGACTAATTTATGTCGAGTGAACATATCCGGGAGAGTCTCCCCCCCCCCGCCTCACTCTCCCCCTCTCCCTCTCTCGCTCACTCACCCCTACGCGAATTAAAACTATTGAAATAAAAACTATGTTAATCCCGAAATGACCTAGTTTGTCTCTCTCCCAGCACAATTAATTGTAAAGTAATTTTGTTTACAGTCGCGTTTTTTTTTGGGAGTGTGTTGATCAACATATATTATTCACCATTCTTTTATTAAATCATATAGTTTATTTTACGATCCACTGCACGTCTATCAATCAAACCTCTCGTAAGCTTATTATTGAAATCTCTTAAACGGTGATATTCATTAATAATAAATGTGAACGATAAAATCGTAACAATACCCATACAGACTATATAATATAACAGTCAATTGTTATCCACCTCGTCTTGGGTAAGAACAATGCAGCCATTTCAACCGTATCATAATGACTATTTCTTTAAAAACGTCTCAAAGGTCCTTGGTGAGCATGCTCAAAGTGCTTCTTTTCATTATTAATTTTTGAACCAGGATCTGATCGCTAACCGCTACTTATCTTCTTCTCATCTTTTTCTTTTTCCTTTTCTCGTTTGGGGTGACGCTCTTAGAAAAAGGCAAGGCTCCGTCACTTCAACTCCTTTCTACATGAAAATTGGCATGCTTCGCCTTTGAACAATTCAGCATCGGTTGGTTAATTAAATTTTTTAACTTCATCCATCAACCTGGTCCATAATACGATCGTACTTTTTGACACAGGAATTGGATCCTAAGCGCTGTTCATCCTATTCTTGTTCTTGAGGGCACCGCTCCTCGAAACAAGTTTAAGGCTTCGTCCATAGTAAGGTGTCAATTGTTTCGGTGTTTTTGTTAACTCATTGACCGGTATTTTTTAAATATTGAATTAGGTTCGGCTAATCTCGATATAGATATATATGCAGCGTCCATCAATCATCGATTCATTTCGATATATGAATGTAAAATGTAAACCAGAGGGGAAAAACTGCAGTATTACCCTAGGAAGAAAAACTACAGTATATACATAAAATGTTACCATGAGAAAAAAAAAATACAACACACATGTGAAGTGTTATCCTGGGAAGAAAAACTACAATAATTTGTTATCAATATACATGTAACATGGTCTAACCCGTTAAACTTGGTATTTAGTTCGGTACCTTATTTATGTTCTCAGTAACACAAGGCGACTTTTACATTGAAATGATCGATATATGTAATATCCAGGCCCCGAGTTCACGATGCATTCTCAGACTGAAGTTGAAAATTAACTCAAAATTGTTCGCCTTATTTTAACTAATACATAGTCCTTTATAAAAAAAAACTTTTGTTATTTAAATGTATTAAAGACTTAATAAGAAACTATATGCAAAGTTTTGTGTTTCTGGATCAAAGACATTTCTTATAAAGGCTGATTGACAATTGAGTAATTTCTCAACTTAAGTCTGAGAAGGCTTTGTGAAGTTTGGCCCAGGACCTAATACTACTATAAATAGAAATATGAAGACAAAGATTTATAGCAATCCAACAACGGATTAAAACAGAGATCCTATTTCTTTTCGTTTTTGGCGTTCGATCACTGCATTGGCCGAGAAAGTTCTTCCAGATTTTCCGGCGTGCTTTCCCCTTGTCAGTGATGCAAGAAGGAGGATCTGGCAAGGACAGCTGTCTAGTCGTTCGGATGGGACGAAAAACCGAGGTCCTGTTTCCACATTGGTGTGCACATAAAACATCCCTTGGCAGTTGAAATTCGATATAAGAATAGGTCGTAGCGGCGCTACCCGGACAAAATTCCTCATAGACCACACTGTATGGCCTATGCCCGTCTTCATTGGGACGTTAAACCCGATTTCATTTCTATTCGTTTTTTATAGTTCAAAATTTCATTTTACTTGACTTTGCTCGTCAGGACCTGAAAGAGTTGTTTAGACTGCGTTCTGATTGATGTGACGGATTCGCCGATGAATCGGTTTGTTGCGGTGAGATATTGGCGTGCTATGCAGGGAATTGTAGGAATACTACTAGAAACATCAACGCTAATTAGTTAATCATATGGTCAAAAGTCGCTCTTATGACCCCTGTCGCGACCTCCCACTACAACTGGTCATATCTTCATCCAGCAGAGGCTATAGAAAGTATAAAAATGAACCGATTTTGTATTTTAATGAGAATGGTTAGTATGGTTAGTAACTAACCTCCAGCAGACAGAAACTTGAGCAGCATGACCAATCAATTCTTGGTCGATGGTTTCGTGTTAACAAAGAACCACACAGATACACAACTGGTGACGTTCAACTCTAGTCGTATACAACAAGGAATCGAGTCAAAACAGATACCGAGCCAAACAGGGTACGTAGTTAAACTTTGTACCGATTCAAACCAGAGAGAGAGAAATGAGGTTTAACGTCCACTCGACACAAACTAGGTCATTTCGGGACTAACATATGGTTCAATTTTATTTCAATAATTCGCTTGCGTGTAGGGGTCTTTAGCAGTTCGAGGAAACCGGAGTACCCGGAGAAAACCCACGAGGTTGGACAGGCGATCCTACTCCTTGCCACGTGCAACCGGGGATTCGAAACCACACCGGGTCAAACCGTTTACTTAACCAAACGAACATGGTCAAACCAGGTATCGAACTTAATCTGGAACCGAGTCAGACCAGACTCCAAACCAAACCAGACACCGAGCCAAGCCAGATACCAAGCCAAACCACACACCCAGTCCAAATAAGATACCAAGCGTAACCAGGCGCCAAACCACTCAAACCGGGTACTGCATCAAACCAGTTACCGAGCCAATCCAGGTACCAAACCAATCCACCGCGTTTTATGTGCTATTTGTTAAAATAAAAAACCAACACAATATTGATTGTAAATAAAACTGTAGCCAGAGGCCGATTGCAAACCAACAATGCAATATTTGACTACTTGAAAAAAACATAAACGTCGATTTCAAACAGAAAACAAAATAGTAAATCGACCGTTCTATTGTATACAGTTTGTTTGATGTTATTCAATGGTAATTTGATTGTTGTCTATTTGTTAAAGTTTAATTCAGCCCAAATCGTTAAATGAGAAACATATATCAAGACGGTAAACATGATAGATTGGTCTGCTTTCTTATTTCGGAAGTCGGTTTGTTTGCTAGTTTTAGTTTCACATCCGGCCTTTATACAGAGCTCCGGCTTTGTCTATAGACGTAAAATTTTCAATGAGGATAGTGTTTCGATTTGTGGGCTGTGCGCCCTTTGTGTTTTTTTAACCTTCTTGGAAATTGTCTTACTTTAGATAGTTCGTTGCCACCTTCCCCTTGTATCTACACAAGTTGAAAATAAAAACATAACTAAATATTTACCGTTTACTTATTTTGAATACACCATTTGTCGAGAGTTTGTCAGTGTGTTAGAACCCCCCCCCCTCCCAACTTCCGGCTCCCAGTGCTTGGATTGTCGATAATTTTGAAAGTCGAGGGTTATTTTAAGCACAAGCGGGTATGTTTTAAAATTAAAATCATCTGCCCCTGATCGTATATTCTACGAACCAATCAAAAAACAGTTTACACACCAGTCATGACGTCATTGTTTACGTTCACCACAATAATATTAGTTGCAAAAAAAAACCATGCAATTTCTTACGCCCACTCGATTGGTCGATATAAATAGAATAATAATCAAGGGCGGGTAGTTTGATTATGTGTCTCCCCTCGTGAATGGACCCAGGGCTTAGTGTGGTAGAAGGGAGCGATACCACTAGGCATACGGCGGATGAATAACACTCTAAAATGTCCGGACAACAAGTAAATTATTATTTCATGGCTAGCTACCGAGTTTATTAGAACCAAACATGTACCCAGGGTCGATCTTAATCCCAGACTATGAGATTATTGAGTTAAACGGTGGGGTTAATCACCTTTGACACTTGTAGTTAATAAGATAAATACCTGACTATACACGATGACATGTTGATGTTAGCTTATTTATTATAGGATTAATATCAGCTTACTTTAATAATCTCATTTATAATCAGTTGGTACTATAATCGATTCTTATCAATACGTTCAATACCACACACAATATATTCTAGAATTTATCACCATTAACAAACTCTTAAAGATATATTATGGGAGATTAGATAAAGAGTTGGAAGTCCTCACTATAATAGTTAAAAGCTACATAGTGTAAAGGGTATTTGCTGAAAATTTCAGTTAAGCCGTGAACTAAGCGGATGAAATTTCCGCCTAGCCTCGATCATCATTACTTAAATCTAAGATAAACAGCATTTTTAATTTAATTATCAATGAGCGTTAAGCAACATATAGAATTCTAATCCAGCCAACATCGAAGGCTAGCCTAGACATCGAGAGTTTATTATGGTCCGAATGAGTTAATTAATGTCTAATTAATAATTCAGATAACATCTCAGGGCTAAAGAAAGACACGTAATAGGCAGATTTAGCTCTTGCGTAATGCATGTTTAATAGACAATATATTCATGGAATATTTCATAGAAAGTGGCAAGATCTGTGAGAAAGCACTGACAATTAGTTTGGTGTATATCCATAACGCATTGTGCAATTGTTATATTGTACCTATTTACCTGAAATAATTGCATTTTGCATGTTTTAGTATCATTTAGTCATTATACAGGTAACTACCGCTCGAGTGAATAACAAAAGGATAATCTAAATAGATGAGGATCAATTATTTTACATAATGGCAACTAGTGGGTTTGTATAGGAATTAGAAGCATATTTCTATCTTGGGAACCTTAAACTAAAAAATATATAAATAAAATTAAATTAAAACAGGACTTAAAAGGTATTATTTTCTGTATTGAAGATGGACGTACACCATATGTACACCGTATTCTTTTTTCCGAATTCAATCGGAATATATGATAAGACCTGATAATCGTGAAGGGATCGGATCAGTCGTCGAAATCGCGTTGAAGGTATCCAAACGTATCCGTACGTATCAGATTGTGGACTCAATTGGGACAGTCCTATCGTAACGCATCACCCCATTAATAAACCAAGACTCGATTAACCCTTTTAACATTAAATTAGAAATTATGGGCTTATCATTATAAGTTTTAATAAAGTTTCCACCGCGGCAATATCCCCCCCCCCCCACGCCCAACTTCTTGCAATAGGCAGATTGATTTGGCATCATAATGCACATTTAATTAATACTGTGTTGGCTATATTAAGTTTAGTCTGTTCAATATCCGTCAACATCAATCATAATTAAGGATATTTATTGCTTAAAGTATTGCCTCAGTGGAAGCTTTATTAAAACGTATAATCCAAGTCGAGACTTATGCTTATATATGTTTACCAGGGAAATAATTTGCACCAAGATCCCCCAGGGGCACAAAATCCCAATATCGTTAACTGGGCGCTATGTGAATGTTTCAGAATTGACATCTTTTGACTTGAATCTCCCAAAAGTTGTCATTCGCGTCAGAACAGGCGAAAAGGCATACGCAAACTAAATGGGATGCTATATTAACCAATCAGCATAGTAGCAACATTTGATTACATCACGATTCTGCTCACACCACATCCGTCTTAGGGAATGGCCGAACTTGTCTTTGGTACTCGATTTCAATTTGGAAGGCCCTGACCTGACAATCCAGTACCATTCCCACGACGAATTACCTGGCACAGTATTACACTCTACATCTTTCCTATTTTATCAAATCAGTCCTGCCCCCTAGATCAAATTACCAGCCCTTTATTCAAACTTGGCTTTGAAAGATGGCCTATTTGTGTCGTTTGTTTATTTTAGAATAAATTAATGAGTTGTGCTTATAGTCCGCCGTGGGTTTGTGATTATTTTATTGTTACCTAACTTCAACTTTAATATTTTAGTTACGTTATTTTATACTCACTTCAGGTTCTGTTCAACCGTGTTCTTACAAACAAAGACACCATTGAAATCAAATTATTTATAGTGTCTGCCCACAAACTATAGAACTTAGATAATTCATAGAATCACATGGCTATGATATCTCTTATTTTATGGACCGTTTATGGACTTTTTTAAATATCTTTTGGCTCTTTGTTTTGTTATTGTAGTAGGGTAACTATAAGAAGAAATCAAATCATTCTATTGTAAAACCCGACATACATACATGCCTAGGTCCCATTGGGTATAAAAACATGAGCGATATAGACATAAACAAATTTTCTCCCGATGATTTCCCACTAATTCCAATGAGAAAGCGCATCGGGATATCCTGGTGATCGTTCAAAGAAGCTTCGGCAATGTCCCCCAAGAATGGTCGTGAATTATTATCATCATCATCATCATCATCAGGTGAATATCCCCGTAGATTAGGGGACGCAATGGTGAGTCCTGGGTGACTCCGGTAAAGGTTATTGGATTGGGGTTATGCACAATTTGGGGCTCAGCATCATTCTTGTTGGGAGATCTTGGTCTCTTGCGTGGTGGCATATGGTCCGGACTTATGCTTATAGGTTACAATGGTGATTGTTTGCCTCGGCAATGTACTACTGATGGAGAAATTGATGAGCCTCGGGAAGCTTCGGGGTCGTCGCGAACCAAGTGGAACCATCGGGAACACATCTGGAGAAATTCTTCCCCGAACCCTCCATATGGTTGTCTGCCTCGGCGATGTACTGCGGATGGAGAAATTGATGAGCCTCGGAAAGTTTCGTGGTCGTCACGAACCATCGGCAATACATCTGGAGAAATTCTTCCCCGAACCCTCCAAATGGTTCAACGAGGTTCGCAACGCCCCCGAAGTCAACGTGGCGATGATTGGTTTCAAGCGACAAAGAAATGCTTGTCGCTCTAAAATCTTCTAGCAATCGCTGATTATGCCATTGTTTTCTTTTGGCAAATAAGCGCAAACTAAACTATCAAGGGTTCTCAAAAACGGCGACCAGATTTTCATCCACGGGAATGGTGTCGCCAAATTAACTGTACCCACAGACACATAAAATATCAATTTCAGCACATTCACTGGAGTTCTCAAACACTTGCTCCAATAGAAAATCGAACGTGTGTGTAGGGCTTAAGAGAGATAAGTATTCTGTGACATTGGCCTCAGGGATTTAGAATTAATAAAGTACATTTGATATTATTTCATTGATATTCTTTTATCTTTTCTTTGACAAAAAACAAACAAAAAAAACCTCTTTTATACTTATTTTTAAACCTCTATAGTCGATAATAAATAATTAATACACGTTTTGGCAACAATTAAAATCATGCTGTAACATTAGATAGACCTGTTTTATTGAGGGTTCTTCCTTTTGATAGAAAACAGTAGCATCACATGCTAACGTCGGTTGATCATACATAATTAAAGGTTATGATTAGAGAAATAAAATTCAATGAAATGAAATGGGGTTTAAAGTGATACTGTTCGGCTTCGACCGGGTAAATGAAGATGGGCATACGGCATACATTGTACTATGAGGGAAATTTTGCTCGGCTCTAGGGCCTACTCTTATGTCGTATTCTAACTGCCAAGGGTCTTTTACGTGCACTCCAATGTAAACACGGGATCTCGGGGGGGGGGGGTATCTTGGAATGCTAATGGGGGAACAAAAAAGCATGCTATGACGTGGAAAATGTTATCGAAGGAACACCAACTACTCATATCATGAGCGAGAGACAGAGAGAACCTGATGGAAGAAGTACCAAAGTCCAAACAATGACCCAATCTTTGTCAGGGATTAACGTCCACTCAGTATAAATTAGATGGTTTGGGAATAACCCATGGTACCTCTGTATTGGCTGGTATTGAAACCTTGACACTTTACATGCGTTTATGTTCCCCCATTAGCATTCCAGGTCTTTCCATAGGCCCATTCCAGGTCTTTCCATAGGCCTATTCCAGGTCTTTCCATAGGCCCATTCCAGGTCTTTCCATAGGCCTATTCCAGGTCTTTCCTTAGGCCTTAAATGTTATATAAATCATTTATTAAACATTAATTAACTTACAAAGACCAGCATCAATTCTCGGTGACAGCAGATGGTTGCGATATTTAGTAGGTTTAAATACGTTTGTGGTTGATGCGGTTACCGTAAAAATGGATAATCGAGATTTTGTTTAGTATGGTAAAAACAGCAGTAATGAAAATCGAGGCTAGAGTATACTTTGTATCGCCGATATCTAGACTCTGGGTAATTTGTTATCTATATTTTAACCATTATAGAGAGAACTGTGGGCAAAATACCAACATAACTTCTGTGGGTGGAAAACCACATGCGGTTCATGATATCATAAATAAATCAATTTACAATAAAAAAAAGATATGGTCAAAGATACGAAAACACAGTGAACATTAATTTTACAATCATGATAAAACAAAATACTTGTTTGAAGTTTGTCTTTGAGTAAATAATTAACGCTCGATAAAAATCGACTTTCGAAAATAAAAATCCAATTATATTCGAAAATTGATCCTTATGTCCACGTAAACAAAATGGTTTCCAGGAAAAACAAAGTTTTTTTCTGTCCGATGACCATTATTTGCTTAGTATTCAATGGGGCTTGTGTTATCTTGATAATCATGTTTTCAATAAACTTTGTAAACATTCGGTAAAAAAAACCAGTTATTTAAGTACATAAATATCTAAACATGAATCTTTTATTAAGTTTTATTTTCAGAAAATATCGATAAACATGCAAATATTGACATAGGTTTCGAATCTCAGCTTAAAGGGGGTGCAGCTCTATTTTTTTAAACCTTACATTACACGAAGCGCGGTCTAAAAGCACATAAATACGTAATATTAATGAATATAAAGTCATTTACATGCAATTTCTAATCAGTTAGGTGCAGTCAAATACGTGAACAAGCACCTGCTTAGTCCATTCTTCACACGTTTGTCGTTTGTGAATCAGCCATCTTAATTTCTTCTGCATTGCCTTGTAGGATATGTGTATCTTTGGTAATTACGAACGAGGCTCAATTTTAGAATGTTCTTTGTATCTTGAATATTATATAAAAGAATCGCATATTTTCACGGGAAGATGACGACTTCAATATTGATTGATATGGACTAATATTCAATTATAATACGTTTTTTTTTTTTTTAGATTTCGAATATTATCGAAAATATTGGGTCTGAGGAATATCCCCTTTAATATTAAGATTGGATTCGTGACATCAGTTAGAGGATTAGCTTCTTTAATGTTAAGTTCGGTGACTTGTCAATAATGATCGCATTGTACATAAGTGAGTCTTACAGTTTCTGTCACTACATGTCTATAGAATACACTGATCGAGTATTGCGGCTGTTAAAAGCATTTTGATGTGATAAACCATGGAGTTTTTGTCATGTTTTGTTGTTTAGATTATGATACATTATGCTACTTATTATTAGGTATACCGGTGTAATGAATGAAAAGGTGTTTTACTCTGATTCACCGTATTTTTATTATATCTAAATTGACTTTAAAGGGGTAGACACAGTTTTCACCTTGACTCAGAAACAGAGAGAGCGAAAAATGTAATTTAACCTTCACTCGACACCAACCAGGGCTTAATGTTATTTCAACAATTCGCCTGCGCGTGCGGGTCTATGACAGAGGAAAGAAACTGGAGGACCTGGAGAAAACCCACGATGTTGGACAGGCGACCCTACTCCTCGTCACGTACAACCGGGGAATAGACACCACGCCAGTTGACTCGATGACAGACCTCGAAAGTCATTTTCCCTTTCCGCCAATACCTCGTGGGTTTTCTCCGGGGCCTCCGGTTTCCTCCCACTGTTAAAAACCCCAACGCGCAAGCGAATTATTGAAATAAAATTACACCATAATATGTTAGTCCCAAAATGACCTAGTTTGTGTCGAGTGGACGTTAAACCCCATCTCTTTCTCTCTCTCTCTCTTTCAGCCAATAAGGACGTACTGAATATCAGTTTGACCTTTTATATGCTATTGACAATTCATGCTATTAATCCATACTAGACTGGGAATCCCTGGGAAATTGCCACAACCCCTTTGATTTATAAATTTCTTGCAAATTCTCTATTGAACGTACCGGAAAGGAAATCTCTCGCCACTCGGAAAGAGTCCATCGCGGAGTCAACACTAACATTTAAGACGACAAAGTCAGCGTCCATTGAATATGATACACTCTTGACCAATCACAAGAGCCGAAACGTTTGATTACATCACGATTCTACTCAAGCCTGCTTTTGGGAATTGAACTCGATTGTAATTCCTGTCAATTCAGACCCCTCGATCACTTAACACCCTTGATAAATAATGTTAAACAACATTCAACACCCTTGTTAAAGGACCTAGAAATTAACACAAATGGGTCGCAACGCATATAATAATGTAATGTGTATGTATATAAACTCTTTTACATTCAATCGTTTTTGTTTTTACTGTATAATTTCTAATCAGCTGTGTTCGACGACATACGCAAGAAGTCTCAATCGACTGGCTATCGCTAGCGTCTGGTTATTCCAGTCTACACCGATAGTATTTATTGCGCATGCTCTTCAGATAAGTATATGACGTCATCGTTAATCGAGTTCCAATTTACAAATGGCACTGAAGGGCATTAAGGTACACGATTCGTGTACCAATGGTAAAATATTTCTTTATTGGTCTTAAATATTGGATATCAGAAGCCCATCTTTTTCTAGTAAGATCACAACATCGATTGTGATATAAATTGACAAATAATTCGTGTTTTCAATGTTGAAGGCTATCGATGATATTGAGTTAGAACGGCGACACTTCTCCTTGCCAGTGGTCACGTACAACCGGGGAATCGAAACCGTGTCAGTGACAGACCTTATGATACAGCGCGCACATGCTAATCATTCGGCCATAGCCCCCCTCCTCCGCACACGTGTTATATGCTAAATAAAAGCTGATCATCCAGCACACATGGTATATTTTAACAACTCGGTCATCCAGCATCCATGTTATATGTCAAATAACTCCATCGCTAAATACCCATGGCAAATGTGTAATATCGAATAACTCGGTCATCGATGTATTGTTCTGGTTATTCCTGATTTAGTTGATTAATTGTTTTGCGAGGAGAAAACTAAAAACAGATATTATGATAAATCACCTCCAGTAATTATAAAAGCTCTCGTATTTCAAATCCATAATACAATCATATGATATTATACTAAATCAATTAAAAGAAAATATTAACGTCTCGACAACCTAATATACTTTGGTTATTAAGAGAGAAAGAGAGAAGGGGGAGAGTGTGTGTTGTAACACTATGGCTAGTGCTATGCTGTCGCTGGTTAGATGTGGAAAATAAGCCTGGAGCACTCCCCACATCCAACATGTGACGCATACTCTTTCTTCTCTGTTCCATATTTTAGAACAGCCTTGGTGATCGTCTAGAATTTATCTCTGATTGTCTTTGACTTCTCCTTCACGTTGCGTATTTACTTCTTACTGTGTCCTTGAGACGTTTGTCTTACCATTAATAACAATGCAACAGTTCATTTTTGCATTTTACATATGACAGCCAGATACATAGATACAATCACAGTATAGATTACAGTAATAAATTCAATTTCCAACCCTAGTCAATCTCGTGGTATTTTATTTACACATGTTTTGGTTCTATAACTCTTTTTATCTGTCACCCTGTCAGTTATATTTTTAATGATATTTAGTACATATATATGAATCTACTAACTTGTCAAGACATGAATTAATACAATATAATGCCATCTTATTTCTCTTTTCCTTGTTTATAAATTGAAAACAACGTCGCAACGACGAGATTGCTACGGTGTGGAACGTTCACCCGACCCCGACATTGGAGGGACAAGCTTATGGTGCCTCCCCCCCACCCGTCAGCCCCAGAGACATACATGTAGTTGATTTCCTTTTTCGTTTGCTTTGTTACTAGTTCACATATCTGCTCTTTATTAGATGATATAAACATGATTTTCGCATTGTCTCCGCCCAAGCAATCCAAAGTTGCAACTGGTTGGGGGACGGGGGCAGAGTGCCCGGATAAAGCACTCGAGGTTACGCAAGCGACTTTACTCCTTGCCACGTACAAGAGTGGCATTGAAATCGCGAAACTTGACCGTTTGATCTTAAGACTTCTAATTTATAAACGACATAGCAAATATTTAAATCATCGTATTTAATTGGTTTTTCTTTACTTTTTTGTGTGTTGGTTTGGTTTTGCACAAAATCTTTTTGAAAATGAAAACGAAAGTTGCTTGACCGGATGAACAACAAGTAATAAGTAAAACGTCGTCAAATCTTTTTGGTCGCATGTAGCTGCCTACGCTACTTTTAGAGCCGAATAATAAAATAAATTGACCGGAAAAAACGATTGCTGGTGTATCCTTATCGTCAAGTCGCATATTTCCTGCTCGTCCTTTAGTCTGACGATGGGGAACATCTTGGCTTATTCGACGAAAATTACACCGCATTTCCCAGAACTAAACGAGAAATTGCTATAATCCCTCCCTAACCGTTTAATCCGGTGATTTACCAACGAAAAGGTTGAAGTCTGTCCCACAATGCCAACATTTTTGTTTAATGTAGTATTTTGAAAGAAATGAAATGAAATGGGGTATAACGTCCTACTGTTCTATCCTTACCTCGGCTAATGAAGACGGGCATACGCCATACAGTGTGCTGTGAGGGAAATTTTGCCCGGGCAGCGGTGCTACGGTCTATACTCTTATATCGAATTCCAACTGCCAAGGGCTCTTTTACGTGCACGTCAATGTGTACACGTCGGAAAATCTGGATGAACTTTCTCGACCAATGCAGGGATTGAACACTCGACCTCCAGTCTAGCGAGCCAGCGCCTTACCCACTTAGCCACCATGATCCCCCATAGTATTTAGAAATATGTAAAATAATTGGTAAGATGCAGATTGTGACAAAATGGAAATGAAGTGAAATCTTACTATTTCCACTAGCCAGCTTAATGACGAAAGCCTCAAGATCGTAAACAGTTGCTTCTACGTTCACTTCGTTTGCACACAGAGTTGGCTTGGCAATATTGTCTATAGAGAGAGAAAAAAAATGGGGTTTAACGTCCACTCGACACAAACTAGGTCATTTTGGGACTAAATATTGTCTAGAACGTAGTGGAAACTTTTTTGGTGTGATGGGGACTTAACCGGTGAGATTATTTTCTTGGGGAAAATCGGACATCGCCCCAGCCCTAGTGCTTAGATAAATTATTACTTCGCCCCAGCCCTAGTGCTTAGATAAATTATTACTTTGCCCCAGCCCTAGTGTTTAGATAAATTATTACTTCGCCCCAGTCCTAGTCCTTACATACATTATTACTTCGCCCCAGCCCTAGTCCTTACATAAATTATTACTTCGCCCCAGCCCTAGTCCTTACATACATTATTACTTCGCCCCAGTCCTAGTTCTTACATAAATTATTACTTCAATTCATTTTGGTGGATCTCAGTGACTAGTGAGTATGATGCTGGATCACAAAAAAGGGCGATACGAGTCGGGCTCGATCCTGGTGGTGACCGAGAAACTTCTATTTGATTTTCCATCATGGTTTCCCATTATTAGTGGTGCAGGAAGTATGGCCTGGTATCGAACAGTCTCTAGTCGTTCAGATGGTCCGAAAAACCGACATTTCGTATACATGTTGAATTGCACGTAAAAGAACCATTGAGAAATGGAAATCGAAATTAAAATACGCCGCAAATTTGTCCCTCACACACCTCTTCGTTAGTCTTGTTGGAGCAGAAAGTATGACTTAAACTCCATTTCATTTCATTTCGTTTCATTTTGTTTTCGCCTCGCTTATATTTTCCCCACTTTCGTATATATACGTTGTCATCTTTCGTTTTAGAATTTTATAAACACAGCCTACCTGTCGTGTTTCAGTCCTGCATCATAAACCATAAACACAGAATACATACACGTCCATCAGCAACCTCTCTATGACAGATAGAAAATGTCAATATTTGAACATTAGATTTCACTCGAGACCCGGTATTGGCATTTCCTATTCTTGTCAACTTCTTCACGCATCGTTTTTCTCCCTTCTAGGTTTGGTTTGATTGGCACCAAGTTATTCCATACACAGCTGGATGTTGGGCAATTTCTATTATATCAATAGCACTCAAAATGTCATTGTAAGCAAAAACCGTGGCGTCATAAAAATAGCATGAAATATAAAAAAAACAAACAATTGTAGCCTGGTTGTTGAGACAGAGCGTGTTATTTATTAATAGGGTATATTTTTTTAAGTTTGAACAAATGGTGTTTAATTATTGGTAAACGTGTCACAATGAATAAGACAAGTACGGCGAACAAAAAAATACAATGAAATGGGGTTTAACGTCCTACTGTTCTGCTCCGAACTGGGCTAATGAAGACGGGAATATGCCATACAGTGTGCTATGAGGGAAATTTTGCCCGGGCAGCGGACGGCCTACTCTTATATCGAATTCCAACTGTCCAGGGATCTGAAAAAAACTTTCTCGGATATACAGGGAGTGAACGACCGCCTTCAAGTTAGCGAGCCACCGTGAATAAGCAAAAGGGAATAATTACATTATAAGTTTACTCTATACTTACATCCATCACTTACCCGTGCGATTATGGCTAATCTAGATGGTGGATATAAAGTATAGTTGGACCGCATATACGTGATAGAAAATTGTGTTTAACGTCCACTAATTGTCCTGCATGGCCCGGGATAATGAGGATGGGCATACGGGAAGCAGTGTGCTATTTTCCGCCTACTCTGTATCGAATTTAGTCTCTGTTACACAGAACCTCCTAGTAGTAGTAGTCAACGTTCGGAGGGTCTGGAGCCGTTGTCAATATCTGCTGAAAAGCTCCATTGTCCATGGGTAACCTGGAGTTTGTTATTTTTTATGTGGTTGATTATCAAGTATTTTTCGACAAGTCAAACAAGGGTTGTCTTGGGATATATTATATTTTTTACTTCCTTTCGTTTGATTTTCTTTATTTGTCATACCAATCCAAGGACTGTACCTTTTATTCAATGGTGTGTTTAACCGTAAAGATCTAGTCGATATTATTCCGTTGACGGATGACAAGCCACTATTACTAATGCAATCCGTTTCTCGATCAGGGCCCTGTTTCACGAAATTTTAACTTAAGATAAAATCCGATTTTAGTAGATACTTCAATTTTGATTGGCTAAGCACTAAAATCAATCTAATATTATCCAATCAAATTACTAAAATTGGAATCTTATCTTAGTTAAAATTTCGTGAAATAGGCCCCAGGATAATAGTCGTTTTTGAGAGAGGGAGAGAGAGAGGGAGGGAGGGGGGTAACGTCCACTCGATACAAACTAGGTCACTTCGGGAATTACACAACGCTGATTATTATTTCAATATGACGTTTGCGCATGAGGTCTTTAATAGTAGGGTGAAACCGAAGGACCTGGGGAAAACCCACGAGGCAGTACATGCGACACTACCACCGCGGAACCGAAACCACGCCAGTTCACTCAATGACAGGCTTTATGATACAGCACACACATCCTCACCATTCGGCCATACAACCCACCGATTGTCATCTCACTGTATCACAAGGTCTGTCATTGAGTCAACTGGCGTTGGGTCGCCTGTCCAACCTCATCGGTTTTCTCCCACTGCTAAAGACCCCTATGCACAAACCAATTATTGAAATAAAATTAAACCATATGTTAATCCCGAAATGACCCAGCGTGTGTCTAGTGGACAATCAGTGTTAACATCGGTTCGGGCGAACTTATCATATTCCTGAAGCTGGATTGGCTTCTGATACTTGAACTTTTGAGGGAGTGTGTCTATTCTTCTCGTCCAACCAAATCTATCACAGCAACATGACAGTCCTACGTTTAATATTGGTCTTCCCTAAAACTTTAGGCAGTGATTTTGGGTATTAAAAACGGTGAATGTATAGTTCGTTTCCAAACAGTATTGTTTACATTTTATTCGATTTGATAGCCTCGTTATACTGCAATATTCTGCTATGCACCGTTTAATTGAGCATAATAAAATCGTGAGCCATGACGTAACGTTATGTAAACATATTTGGTCCAATTTGGCCCTCTGTTTTAAGCGTAATGCTTTTGTGACGCAGGGGGTTTGGATTGCCAAATGATTAGCACGTGCGTGTCATTGAGTCAACTGTCGTGGTTTCGAATCCCCGGTCATACGTGACAAAGAGTATGGTCGCCTGTCCAATCTCGTGGGTTTTCCCGGGGTCCCCCGGCTTCCTCCCACTGCTAAAGACCCCCACGCGCAAGTGAATTATTGAAATAAATTTATCTATGTTGTACTTTTGGACATGTTTTTCCCCAATGAATGTTTTTAATTTTAGAGCATTTAGTTTTAGATTGCCTTTTTTTTAAACATTTCACCGATGTGGTTTCTTTGTATATGGAATATTTACTTCAATATGCTTACATCCGTATTTCATTCGACATATTATAGAAGATTATGACTCGTGCTGGTATCACACACGGTTTTCGCTGGGTTATATTCATATTTCATGCGACATATAGCAGATCATGACTCGTGCTGGTATCACACACGGTTTTCGCTGGGTTATATTCCTGATAGCTTGTTTTAATCTTTGAGTGAAGTCTGCATCACTACAGGCCAGGGACTGTACAACACAGTGGATACTTACGTCTAGCCCCCGCATTCTTTGATATGTTCGTTTGTTTGTGATTTCCGCATATTGTGCCTTGTCCGTATATTTCTTTTTGTTTAGATTATGTTCGGTGCAGTCCTCATGCACTTATTATTATACGGTACAAACGATCAGAATAAATTCTGGATATTTCAAATGCATTGGGTTTGATTGGAAATTTATTACACATGCAAGTCTAATAATGTTTGAAAGTAATGACTAATCAATATCTGTCCACACAGGTAAACACAGAACAACCTCAGGTGGGGGCCATTTAGCCACGACAACAAGGGAATAAGTAATGTATTTTTATAGGATAAAGAAAAGACCCTGCATATCATTTAGTAATATTAAAGACTATCAATCGAGAGTTGGCCGTTAAGGATAGTCTTTGAGCATGAGAAATGCATTAGCCTCTATATTAAAAGGCAGTAAAATTGTGAAGAGTGGCGGTTAATATCTTCCGATATATGCATGCTGGTGTATAATAGGACACGGGGGTTGTAACGTGGGTTAGAGTCTCCATGGTTAGGATAGTAATATAACTGAACGAAATGCGCATAGCTAGAATAATAACAGAACTAAACCTATACATAGCTAGAATAGTAACAGAACTAAACCTATAGAACTACACATAGCTAGAATAGCAACAGAACTAAACCTACACATAGCTAGAATGCAACAGAACTAAACCTACACATAGCTAGAATAGAAACAGAACTAAACCTATAGAACTACACATAGCTAGAATAGCAACAGAACTAAACCTACACATAGCTAGAATAGTAACAGAACTAAACCTACACATAGCTAGAATAGTAACAGAACTAAACCTATAGAACTACACGTAGCTAGAATAGTAACAGAGCTAAACCTACACATAGCTAGAATAGTAACAGAACTAAACCTATAGAACTACACATAGCTAGAATAGCAACAGAACTAAACCTATAGAACTATACATTGATAGAATAGCAACAGAACTAAACCTACACATGGCTAAAATAGCAACAGAACTAAATCTACACATAGCTAGAATAGTAACAGAACTAAACCTATAGAACTACACGTAGCTAGAATAGTAACAGAACTAAACCTATAGAACTACATATAGCCAGAATAGCAATAGAACTAATATGGACAGTAATATAACGGAACCTTTAGAACACACAGAACGAAACCTGAAGAAAGAAAGATACGAGGCCTCATCTATCATATTCTAATTGTATCTATGAGATCAACCGAAGAGAAGAGGTTGTGACGTGGTCTGTTTCCCAGGCAACATCCCACTTGTAACTAGGCTAGAAGAAGTCGGTTTATAAGCACGATCAATATAAGAAGAGAAATGGAGTCAGCATGGTCTGCCTCGCACACGATATATTTGATAGAAAATAAGAGACTAAAATAAGAGAAACGGGTAAACATGGTCTGTCCCGTACACGGCATTTTAATTGTATCTATGTGTTCACAATAACAGAAGTGAGTAAACTTGACCTCCCTGAGCACGACATTTTAGTTCTGTCTATGAGGCCACAATAAGGGAAAGGGGGTAAAAGACATTCCGCTTGTAAATATGAGACAAAAATAAACCAGTTTACAACGACGATCAATAAAATCCTATCTTCAAATAATAGATTTTCAATAAAAGAGAAAATTGTTTGTTTTTATAAACCCGTGTTCCTGGTATTTTATTACTGTAATAAGTATAATGAGTTCGGTGTCTAATGGTACTTCATTTAATGGTAAACTATAATCTCTGGAATTTTGTTCTTACTCGATGAAGACGAGCACCGAGGTGCACGTATTGTTAATTCCGTCAAGTGGTTAATGGAACACAAAGATATCAAGTAAATATAAAAAATGTATAAAAGAATCGCAAATTCCGTACTTAAAGGGACAATAACACTCTTGCTGGCTTGGCAGCTCTAGAAAATAAATAATAGTCTTATTCTAAGTACTAGATGTTTATTTGTCCTACCTGATGTGTAAATTATCCATTACATCATATTTTACTTGTCCAGAGGGTTAGAAAATATTTTAAAAACCAAGTCACATTTGAAAAGGTTTACGTTAACCTTTTCATATCATGTAGTTGAATTTTTCCAATTTTTTAAATTATGTGTGTTAAGATAAAATTTGTATCATCAATTAATTTGAATATTGTAAAATAATACAATTTGTTGACCAGAATAAAGATTGGGACATATTATTCAATTACAACAAGAGTGTTATTGGGGCTTTAAGGGAGCTAAGTCTCTATTCTTTGGAATCGAAAATGGGAGAAGCGGGTTAAAAAGCATCTTTAAATGTAATAAGAGTGAACATAAACTGATTTTCAATACCTTTAAAGGGACAATAACACTCTTGCTGGCTTGGCAGCCCCAGAAAATAAATAATAGCCTTATTCTAAGTACTAGATGTTTAAGTGTCCTACCTGTTGTGTAAATTATCCATTACGACCTATTTTACTTGTCCAGAGAGTTCGAAAATATTTTAAATCAAAGACACATTTGAAAAGGTTTACGTTAGACTTTTCAAATCAATTAGTTGAATTTTTCCAATTTTTTAAATAAGGTGTGTTAATAATAATAATAATAATCGTTTTCTATAGCGCTGAACATTCAGTCAGTCTGACTGCTCTGTGGCGCTTTACAATGTAGATATGTTATAAAATAAGAAAAAACAAAACAAAACATACATGTATATACAAATAAACACAATAATACAAAGGAATAGTTAAGTTACAATATACAGATAAAAAGTGAAGCATTTCAATTATTGTTCAAAAGTTTGGGTAAAAAACAGGGTTTTTAGACGTTGTTTGAATACAGCCAAGTTTGGACTGTTTTGGACTTCCAGGGGCAATTTGTTCCATTCTTTTGGTGCTGCGTACACAAAAGCTCTCTCACCAAATTTTGACTTTTGTACTGGACATAAGATGAAATTTATATCATCAATTAATTGGAATATTGTAAAATAATTCAATTTGTTGACCAGAATGAAGATTGAGACATATTATTTAGTTACAAGAGTGTTATTGGGGCTTTAAAAACTTTTGACAATACCTAGGTTATCGGTTAGATTATCCGGTCGTTTACATCATCATTTATAAAATGTAAGGGGGGTAACTAACCCTAAAACACGATGTCGACGCACATGGAAATTGATATTTCAGAAAAAAAAATTATTTGCATCGCCTGTTCAATATCCAACACTCCTAATATTTCTAATGTAAAATTCGTCTTCACAATTCATATTAATAAAGCATGAATAATTGGATTTATTTAAGGGTGGGGCGTCATTCGTTCTTGACTTTAACAAAAACAATTTCCGTTGCCCATACGTAACGGGGTGTTTGGGTATTTATGTGGTTGATTATCCAGTACATTTCGCCAAATGATGACAACCGACCCAAGCCCTCCGTACGTTGTCAACTAGGCGGTTCTGCGACCGACAAAAATACTTATCTATGTGCCACATGTGCTGGTTATGTGTCTCGACAAGAGCCGAGATATTCCTCAGTAAGATAATAACACCGATATTGACATCCTAAACTCAGGCTACCTGTCTACAGATAGCTCCGCCCTGATCTCATTAACCGACATTTTAATTCCTACATCGACGATTTTAGTCGAAAACACTGAGTATTCTTTTAGGAATTTTTAAAAGTATTTATTTTTCTTCTGTTTAGATATTGATGTTTATCTGGTGATCTGATACGCATATTCTTAGCCCGGTCCACGTCCTCTGCAGTTTAGACAGATTGTTGTCCTCGTATTTAGTAAATCTGTTGTCCTCGTATTTAGCAATTATCTAATTTAATTGTACATTTTTAAGAACGTTAGCTTTGTTATTGTGTCGCCTATATTTTAATGCTTATGTATATTGTTAATTTAGTTTCGTAACTCCGTCCGTACACGCGCTGTCGTTGGCCCGCTGTCTATTGGCTGCACGTGGTTGTGATTGACAGGTGTGTCTTATACCACGTGGTTACGTCACGTGATTTTTAGGGTATATACCCCATGTCTTGCCCCCGTAGCAGTATTCGTATTCTGAGTCGTAGTCTGAATCGAGTCTGAGTCGAGCCATAGAAATGGTAAAAAATAGTCTGACCCCGACGTATAGGGAGCGATAGGGAGAGCCCGGTTAGGAGCTATGGAGATAGCCCAACAAGGAGCGTTTTAGAGAGCCCGACAAGGAGCGTTAGAGTCTGACCCCGACTTATAGGGAGCGATAGAGAGAGCCCTTCTAGGAGCGTTTCCGAGAGCCCGACAAGGAGCGTTTAGAGAGCCCGATAAGGAGCGTTTAGAGAGCCCGATTAGGAACAGTATAGTGCTGACAAGTGTTGGATGGAAATGATTTATTTTTGTATTAGAAGAATAGTAAAGAGAGTTGCTGATTAATCTGGTGTTAGTCTTTCTGAGCCAGCTGCTTGGTTGGCTACTCCCACACCTCTACAGTAGTGAACCCTCAACAGAAGAAACGGATAGAGCCAGGCCCACTCTACCACAGTAATCTGCTCTATCTGGAGATCCCGTTCACTACATTTATTTAGCCGTTGTTTGTATGAAAGATGTTAAACTAATCAGAGCGGAATCACGAAATTGTCCACTAATTAATCAATATGGCGGTGCCCATAAAACATAATTTCACAGACGCGGTTTGCTTTGCGAAGACAAATTTAGGCGTATCTAACCTTGTTTTGAAAGATAAGCAGATTGAAACTGTAAAGACAGTTTACAATGGTAAAGACAGACTGTATTGCAATGTTGCCCACTAGCACATATCACTACGTTTTGATCGGAAAGGTGGAAGTCGGCATTTTGCTAACTTAACATATTTCAATAATTTGGTTACATAAACAACGTGATTTCGGGTGTACAAAGCTGCTGTAGGCCAGTCGATAAGTCCTGCCCCAAAATGATCATGTGAGCGTTTAAAATGGAGCGAATTTAAGGCAGTGAGGTATTCTTGAAGTATGACGTAGACGGATTGCAGCGTGTAGTATGCAATATTGATTGGAATGGATCAATACTTTTTGTTTGTGATATCAAAGACTCTGGATAATATTGAGTTAGAGCTCTATGCCCTTTAAATCAAGCGTACTGATTTCAATATCAATACCTTTTCGTGATTACTGTGTGAAACGTAAGTGCAATTAAAACATTTACATCACCGCGTATTAAAATGATATGTTTTTAAAACGTGACGCCTCCAACTGGGAAAACATTGTTGTCTGGTTCACATCCATCTTACGATATGATTTATTAAAAATTACTTGAGATAACTCTACTTTGTTTTGTTTTTTATAATTCTTTTTATTTAAAACGTACTTACGTAACAGGGGCGTGATGACCCATGCTTTTTCACGAGGAATAAAAGTGAGCGGGAAAGGGGGGGGGGGCTCCCAGTGCCAACGAGTAATATTCGGCTGAGGGGAACTTGTGAGAGCCGATCTGTAACGTATCTGACTTACAATATATGTTTGATTATAGGCCTAATGATTATAGGCCTAATGTTGAAAACCAAATTGAAACCGCGTAATTTTTGCCATTGGCAAAGGGGCGCAAAAACTCAAGGGGATACAAAAACTCAAAACCATGACGCAAACGAAGTCATTGTGTCCTTCTCACTCAGCCACTGGTGGTTTACGCACGAGGGCAGTTTTACTTGACAAGATTGGAGTACAACCCTAGTATGGCGTTTACTCTAATTACTTAAAGTCGACCATTCGTACTGCGACTTCCAAGCATTTAGTATTCACGGATATATTCGCCTTATAGGCGAAACCATTCGTCATCAAAAATTTGTTTCATAACATATCTTAGACTTTTGTGATAAATG
Source organism: Patella ulyssiponensis (assembly GCA_963678685.1). Taxonomy (NCBI): domain Eukaryota; kingdom Metazoa; phylum Mollusca; class Gastropoda; family Patellidae; genus Patella; species Patella ulyssiponensis. The sequence continues at coordinate 3,608,170 of OY783225.1, forward strand.
TGGGCCATCTTTATTGTGCCGTTTACAAATTACGCGTCGTTTATCAATTTTGAGTAACGATTGATAAAGATCCAAATATTGATTTCTAATCTCATTGTCCGTAGTTTTAAACCGTGTACATTGTTTCAGCGACGTTCCCATGCCCTTCGTGTACTAAACTATAATGTTTCACTTCATTAAAGATTTAGATATGCTCAATTTATTACGGAAACGTAAAGATATGGAAGTCCTTAAGACATAATGACAATGTCAATATTTATGTATGGGTTCTATAACTTTACTGACTCCAATCTCCTATTTACGTTCTTGTCTGAAGCATCTTGTTTGCGACTTTGTGCAGCAACACTGGAAAAGCGCCCCGCTTCCCGGACAGCCGAAATCGATATTAAATATGGCAAAGACTTACTAACATCTCGAACACAAATGGCTTTGAGGAGTGGAATTAGTAGGCAACTCTTAAGTAATACATTAGACGACGCCACCAGGGGTGGGTGGGTGCTGTTTATATTACCGCCAACATTGGTTTTGTAACACATCTCGAGTACATTCACGAAGTCCGAAACAAAATGTTGTGTAGGATACCAAATGACAATAAAAATCCTTCTGAGCAGAAACATTGGGGTTGTTAAAAGTTACCCAATTAGTCGGCCATGGATAATCTACCGTAAATACATATCTTAGTACAAGCACAAAATGGATATCAAATTTTCGGTCAATTTTCGGTATTAACTTCCTTCTGACTAGGTCAGCGTTCGCCATTGACACAGACATTACTACAAGCACAAAATGGGTATCAAACTTTTCCTTGTGGCCCCCTAGGGAAACAGCAATAATTCAAGCGTGGGTATTAACCCACGTCTCATTAGGTCAAAGGTGGCCATTGGTCGACAACGCCCAATCAACCTTAAATGTTCGTTATGACCCTCTGGCTTCTCAGTAGACCATTTCGGGGATCCACTAACTTCTGAGGAGATAAAGAGGGTACCATGACTTCACAGTTTTATAGATCAACCCCGTCCCGGGTTGGTGATAGATAATAAACCATGTGTTGGTTGCGCTAAGTTGAACGTTTCATGAAAAAATGTATTATTATGGTCCATGATGTAAAATAGGTGTCAACCTGTTGTCTTGGAGACCGTGGGGTAGTATGAATTTTGCTGAGTTGCCGATTTCGGGTATTAATCCCCTTTTGAGTATAGGTCTACACATACAAATATACAATTTCGGGGTAATCACACAACGACACTGTTTTACTGAGGTAGAGACTTTCCAGTAAAATCACCGAAAGGATATATTAAGATGCATTACGTAAAAGCCAAATCTTCTTATTTCTGTTTTCTGGGTTCAAATCTTTTATAAATTATTATTTAGACATTTATTCACATGCCTAGCCTATAATCAACCCTCTAGACCATCCGACGGCATATAATTAAATGGATTTGAACACCCAGGGGATTTAAAGATTCACGTAAAAATGGATAATCGTGACTCAGTACCGGTTGTCGAGTACCGTTGCTGGAACCATAAAAGATCTTGTTCCACACCGCGAATTCCAACAGTTATAACTTCAAATAATTTGAATAGCATTTTCCTTATATTCATTTTGCATGATCTATTTTGGAACTATTTTATAGCAAGAACGATCAGCACTTTATCTAAATCTTGCATAATGCATCTTTAATATTATCTACGTGTCGCTCTACAAGACGTGCAATGTCTCTAAGTGAAATCGCCAGAGCTGTTTTTAGAGCTATAGATATTTAATGTATAAATAAATTCAGAGACTGCCAAATGATAACGTCCGTTTTTGAATAGAGATTTAATAAAAGTGATATTTATTGGTGGACGACGTCATACATTATTGATCAAAATGTCAACAATAAATAAGTAACTCTATATGGTTCAACGACTTCTATCACTTTTCATGAAAGCCGGAAATTTGATCTGACTAAAGTCCATTGTTGACGAATCACCGTATAAAAGTTCAATAAATCAAGCGAAACGAAAATAAAAAGTCCATTAATAAAAGGAGCTCTTAAGAAGCCACATTTTTCTTTTCAGTTAGGTTAAGTGATTTACGGTTAGTTGTTTGGCTGCTTCGTGAGAGATCAATTATATATTGGCCATGCAACTTTATAAAGCAAACCATCATTTTCGTAAGGCACCCGTTTTACCCTTTTTTGATCCTAGCGGGATTCCTAAATTTTATACTTGACGTCATACTGGTGTATTTAACGTCTTATTGGTGTACTCAACGTCTTATTGGTGCATATAACGTCACGTTGGCGTATTTAAGGTTTTATTGATGTTTATAACACCATATTGATATTATTTTTAACGTCGAATTTCTATATTTAACGTCATACTAGTGTATGTAATATTTACTGATGTATTTAACGTCATATTGGTGTATTTTAACTTCTAGGTGATGTATTTAACGCAATATTGATGTGTTGAATATGTTATTGGTGTATTTAACGTCATATTGGTTTATTAACGACACGTTGGTCTAACGTTTCATTGGTGTATTTAACGTCATGTTCGTATATTTAACGTTTTATAGGTGTATATATAACGTCACGTTGGTACATATAACGTCACATTGGTACATATAACGTCATGTTGGTATATCTAACGTCATGTTGGTGTATCTAATGTTTTATTGGTGTATTTAACACCAAGCTGGTGTCAAGTTTTAGTGGTGTATGTAACATCATGTTTGTGTATAAAAACGCCATATTGATGTTGTTAACTAAGATGCGTTACATATTGAAACTTCTAAACTTAAATCTATTTTAATAGTGTCCAAATATTGATCTTACAAAATGTACTTTAATATGAAAAGGTTGGACATTTTGATAAGAATTCCAGGATTAATTTTGAGGTGTAATAGGGCTACGTCTTGAAGAATTCCAGGATCAATTTGTGGATGTAGTAGGGCTATGTCTTGAAGAATTCCAGGATTAATTATGACACATGTTATTGATAGCCCTTAGACAATCAATCGACTTGATTGGAGGGCCTGACAAGAACAGCTGCCTAGTCGTTCGGATGGGACGAAAAAAGCGAGGTCCCGTGTACACATTGGCGTGCACGTAAAAGATCCCTTGGCAGTTGGAATTCGATATAAAAGTAGGCCGTAGCGCCGCTGCCCGGACAAAATTTCCCTTATAGCACACTGTGTGGCGTATGCCCGTCTTCCATTAGCCCAGGTCAGGTACAGAAGAGTAGGACGTTAAACCCCATTTCATTTCATTTCATTGACTTGATTAATGATTAATGAATACGTTGTTTATTGCTGTACGGAGAGGAATTGAAAGATAGGTCATACTGTATTAAATATATAAGGTTGCTTACCCTCTTAACAGTGTTATACGTTGTGTAAAATGTTGTATTTAGCCCAGACAGGGGGGGATATTAATGTTCTGCTTGGACTACCTATAAAATGGAAAAATATTGGGGTTGAACGTCCTTTTCAAGAGCCAACACGGTTGATCAAGACGGTTTAGACGTCTTGTCCCACTGAAAATAATCAAGAGTGAAAAGCCACGCGGAACGTCTTGCTCCACTGACAACTACCAACAGTGAAACGCTGCGCGGACCTTTCTCGACCATCGCAGGAATTGAACCGGGAACCTCGCAATCACTGAGAAACCGCGTTGAATGGAATTAAAGATGGTCGAATAAATTGCTAAATGATATCAATTCTTAAACTTCATTAGTCCAATAAAATGATTCATGTTTTACTAGTCTTTTATTCCGCTTCTTGCAGACGGCTGATGATACACGGGACCAACGCATCCAAGACACAAGTATAGGATCTAGTACTGGGAAACGCGCGAAAGGAAGACATTTTAAAAGCGGATGTCTGGTGAAATGTCACTGAATGCACATTGCATGGCGTATTGCCGTCTTCATCGCCCGGTTGGTGAAACAGTACATGACGGGGAAAACTCATTTCAACTTAAACATCCCCGGAAAGGCTTCATATTTTTTTTTAATAATTCAAGTAATTATGTTTAATTTTATGGAGCTTTTCCGCGGACCTTTAATTCCAAAGTTTCTCCCTAACCTTCCATAAGAATGGCATGTCACTTCGACAGTTATTCGGCTAACTGCCTGGTTGTAGTCGATCCCAATGAAACTTCTTTTATGAAAATATAATATAAATCAATAAAAAGAAAGAGAATTTTTGTAATAATATTTTTAATTTCGTTTGTGTTTTATAAAACAGTATTCAGCATTTATTAAGGCAATAGGTGATTACATCATTTATAAATAGAAATGTTTATCATTCTTAGTTTTATTATTAGCATTAATTTGTAAATAGCATCACCTTAATGGATATATTTTGTGGATGCATGTACTTTATGTATACGACGGCAACAAAACAAAATGGATGAACACACTATTGCTGGTTTATGTGAAAGCAATACATCATAAAGCACTGATTAATACGCCAAGCTGGACACGAACAGATAGGTGAGATAACAACAAATAGATCATCTTCGGTCCATCATTTTACTTTACAAATAAAGGCAAGTTTTGATTTCGAATGAGTGACCCTCGTGGGAACGGATCTTCAGCATATTAATCGTCCCCTCTACCACCGACAGTTACTAAAAGTTAGTTGTCCGAGGAAATGTCAATTGTGCTTCGAGGTTCGATAATAGTTTTAAACAGCTAGTTTTGCCCAGTAAGTCATCGTTTCTCTGGCATGGACCAAGGCCACTGATATATATATATATATATAGAGAGAGAGAGCTAGCTTGGGTTTAACGTCCACTCGAAACAAACCCACTGATACATTAAATATTGTATAGTATTTTGTTGACAAATAGGATGATCACCTATCACTATTGTAGGCCTAATTGGCTGGCGAATGAAATTAATGATTTTCTATAGAAAATATATAATTCTATCTATTTATACAATTAATATACAATTATATACAAATATATCTGTAATAATAATAATAATCAGATCTATAATCTAACTTGGTATTAATATAAATTTATACTGATTAACTCAAAGGTTTCTCGCCACCATTAACTATCATTTACGCCGTCTTGATTGATCTGTCACTATGGAGTCACGCCGTCTTGATTGATCAGTCACTATGGAGTCACGGTGTCTCGATTTATCAGTCACTATGGAGTCATGGTGTCTCGACTGAGTCAAGCCCTGTATGTCATTAGTCGAGCTAGTTCGCCTTGAGCAGTATTTCGCAGGACGGGGTCCAGTAGTTCAGTGGGATGAAACCCTGAGGTTATTTGTACAACTCGGTAGCTGTAATTTGAAGAAAAGCAAGAGTAGTGACGCCGCTATGCGGACAATAATAGCTTCCGCCTAGAGTCTTTTAGCAGTGAGGGGAAACCGGATAACCAGGTGAAAACCTGCTAGTTTGGACAGACGAACCTTGTCACGTACAAGCGAGGATTCAAACCCACGCCACTTGACTCAATGAAAAACCTATTGATGCAAGGGTCACGCGTGTTCACCCTCACCCTACTCCGCGATGGGTTATAAATCTATCTACCACTCAAATTTGAACCCTCTAGATGATGTGCAACAATAATATGGTGGCAAGAAGCCATGAGTAAATCAATCGGATATAAAACTATACAATAACCGAACTTTAACTAAACAAACATTTAATTTAAACATTTAAAACACAGTAACAGTATATAACAACCACAAACTATAGAAATAAGTAAGCACAGAGAAATCAAACAACAGTATATTCACAATTACTTTTGTAACCATCATGTAACTAACTAAATTTATTAAATTCTACAGAGTAAAGAAGTCGGAACATTCAGTTAAAATCAGACGTCAATTTCCGATAAAACAAAAGGAAACTGTAATCGAATTTTAATTAAATGAAATTATGTCAATAAATTTTTGCTGATTTTCAATCTGAATCCAAAGCTAAATTGAATAGAAAGGGGCATTCCTTACAACCCTAAAAAGAACATCAACGGACACTAACCATAATCATCCATAAAGACAATGACACAAAAATTACCAATATACATTTCAATTATTTCATTTTACATAAATACATTATCGAAAAAAATCCATCCAGTTTGATAAACATATCTACATAAAGAAAACATAACAAAGTTTCTAGCACTAACAAACCTTATTTTACCTTGAAATTTTTGAATACTTAGCTACTTATGGTTGTCAAGCAATTAACGAATTGGGCACAAATGTCTATTGATTATACCTGTAATAATGCATTTACAGCATACGCATAGTATTAGTTTGACAAATCATCTAACTTTAATTTATACTTGAACGGGAGAACGTTACAACCTTTGTGACAACATTAAACCCACTTGGTGAACTAATAAAAAGGCAGAATTGAACAAAGGGAACACCATCTCTATTCTACCAGAACATACCTACAGTCATTTCTTAATAGACTGTTACACAATGTAGCATATTTACAATTCTGAATACTTCAACCTAATGCTCTGTGGGGTAAATTTATGCTTTACTTAGTGTTATGTACAACTACATGAGAATAATGGATATTGCAAGTATTAATGAATAAAGCATCTATCTATATACATAATGATGTGTGAAGTGTTCATGGTTAATTTAATTGCAATAAAATTTATATTCAAACTGTTTTGTATTTTGTCTTGTATCTATGAATTCAAGCTATTTATCATCCCAAACCCAAGTTATAAAAGCGTACCATTTTGTATTATTTATTAAAGATACATTATGTAAGAGCTAAATGTGTTTATTGCAGGTCTTTTGTCTTGACTTCAAATGTTATAAAAATTTTGCATTGTAGATGGAGCGGGCCTGTACAATAATTACGGAAACAATTCAGTGCCAATCATATGAGACATTCAAATTTATAACTTGTTTGGTAAATGCAACACATTAAATAACAAAAACATACTACTCTTTCATAAAACTATAATACATAGTTATGAAATACAGCTATCGATATATGTGGGCAGCTATTAGTTTAACACTGAAAGAATACTCTTTGACAAAGTCACAAAATAAATCTGTACCGTTGCTGTTTTTCATTAGTATGTGTTAACAGTTTTTTCTAGAAATATACATGATATTGAACTATGAAATGTAAATCAGGAGTGGTCAGTTCTGGTAGGTTATATGTTTTAATGTGTAGTTTTGAATATTGCTGCTATATTTTTTGGTTAAAATATAAAATATATAAATCTGTCGATCTGTTAAACCTTACTGAACTTTAAACCAGCTGAAAAATAAAAACATAAAAAAATTAGACATATGATAAAATTTCAAAATGAAAGTAGTCAATAGTGTTATTTTCTGGGCTTCATTCGTGAAAAGTAAATATTTAAAGAATGCAGACTTTACATTGGCTAAATGCAAACATTTCTACCAGAATTTTAACCTTTTAACTAATGGAAACACTGCACCGTTTAAAAATAGTTGAACCTTTTTCATAAATAAGGCACCAGAATTTATTTATACCAATATTTTACAATTACATATTAAAAATGTAATTTTTCAGAATTTTCCTTTTTTAAAAATTTAGAAATATATATTTAATAGAGGATTAAATTAAACAATTTGAAATACATTTAATATAAATATAGTGTGTGTATAACATTTTAGAAACTATAATATTTTTACTACAAATGCATTATGTCAAGTGCATAAATAGAAACAAAAAATGCATTTTGAAAATGATAATTCATGTTCAAGTTTTCCTTTTTCCATGGAATGCAAATTTATAATTTTCTTACTACCATAGAATGCTCAGTTGGAGTTGCATATTCCCATGGAATGCTAATTTCAAGTTTTCCTATTTCCATGGAATGCTGATTTCAATTTTGCCTATTTTCATCGAATGCCGATTTCAATTTTGCCTATTTTTATGGAATGCTAATTTCAAGTTTTCCTATTCACATAGAATGCTAATTTCAAGTTACATATTCCCATGGAATGCTAATTTCAAGTTACATATTACCACAGAATGCGAATTTCTAGTATACAGATTACCACCGAATGCGAATTTCAAGATTATTACATTAACACGAACTGGGAATAAGCTTTGATCTCAAGATAACACAAATAATTATTAACATCAACATATATACACATTAAAATCACTACAAATATTGTCAAGCCTGAAGCTGGGATGAAAAGAGGGGATGAAAAGATAAAAGAATTAAAGGGAGAAAAGAAATAAAAGAGTCCAGCACACATGTCTATGTCAGGGTTGGATTCAGAGAAGAGACTGCCAGTTATCTACCCTTGTCTTATAAATCGTCATATTTTCATCATCCATGCTTATCCTACCAAACACATAACACGTGGGGGATGTTGATGATCTGGGCACATGTGTATTTCACAATAACACCCCTCTACCATAGTGTGTATCATACACATAACACGTTTGGGGTATTGATGATCTCGCAGCATGTTTATTACACAATAACACTCCTCTACATTCGTGTGTATCATATAATATGATTGTCGCATTTGATCGTTGTCATGGTTAGGTTAGAAAAGCTAGTGCAATCTCATGCGAGACAAGCTTACAAGTATATACTGTTAAACATATCCAATATCAGGGATGGGGTTTCGCCCGTATATTCTTGTCCGGCGCAATTTTGCAAACACCCAACTATACCAATATTTGTGGATGTCGTTTGTTCGTTGACCATTCGGCCACTCACTCCTCCCTACTTTTCCGCACCGACTGGGCTAATGAATATGGGCATACGCATTACCCTGGGCTACGGTGATAAATTTTTGCCCAGGCAATGGAACTACAGCCTCATTTCAAATCTTATTATGAATCCCAAAACTATATGTTTTCTCTTGATAGACCCACCACCACTGACAATGGGAACGACCCCCCCCCCCAAAAAAAAATCTTGAAAAACTCTCTCGGCCAATACTGGGATCAAACACTGGATCCCTAGGGTAGCGAACTAACGTCTTACTTACTGAGCCACTGCAGTAATATGTAATGTAGATCTATGTTACCCAGACGCCGCAGATAGTTTGTATGAGAGAGAGAGAAATGGGGTTTATGTCCACATGACACAAACTAGGTCATTTCGGGACTAACATATGATCTTATTTTATTTTAATAATTCGCTTGCGCTTAGGGGTCTTTAGCAGTGGGAGGAAACAGGAGTATCCAGAGAAAACCCACGAGGTTCGACAGGTGTATTTTGTATGAATCCATTTTTTAAAAGTTAATGTCGATCTAAAACATTGTTAATAAATTTCAAGCAATGAATAATGAAAATATGACAAATTAAAACCATGATGGATGAAAGGAATTAATCTCCATTTTTTGACCAAGGATAGCTAATTAAAAATAAATTGATAATTCTCCCTGAAAATTTAATTGATTTCCTATCTGAAAAGAATTTATAATACTATTTGATCTATTGTTTTAATTAAGCATCTGAAATATTTACTAAATTAATACTTGAATGTGAACTAATGTTTTAAGTGTTTCATGAAATTAAACATTAAAACAAACTCGGTGCAATTTAATAAATCTTAAAAAAATCATGAAAATGATCGAAACTTGCTTTAGAATTAAAATAAAACTAAAGATTTGCTAAAAGCATAAAGTTTAACAAAATGTTAAGAAAAATCTACAAAAATTATTTCAAAAGGTTAGCAAAATTAAAAAAAAAATGTAGAAAGTGAATTAATGTAGATTAGTGCATAGCATCAATCCAACCCTGGAACTACTGCCATCCAGTATAGAATGACTGACATGTCTTCACCTGTGCCGTTGTGTCACGACGTTGTGTCACTCCTGACAACAATTAATTCACCCAATTGTAGAGATACCTTCATCGTTGCTGTAGCAGTTGGGACAGTGTAATTTATTGACTCGGATTCTCACATCAGCACCTTCGGAACCGTTCCCCAAAGGGGTTCGGCAAACACAGCACTTAAAGCAGGGCATATGATAATATAAACCTAACTTCTCTATTATCATAGCAGCACCAAAACCTACAATTGTACAAACAACAAAATAAAATAAACATAAAATAAAACTAGAAAACAAATAAACAAGCCAACAGTGAAGATGTGCTGTACAGTGGGCTATGAGGGAAATTAGGTCAGGCAGCAGCACTACAGCCTAGCTTATAATGAATTCCAACTGCATAGAAATCTTTTACATTAACGCCAATGTGTACAAAGTCCTCCCTTTCGATCCTTTCCAAATGACTTTACATCATCTCCTGTCCTGCAGAATTGAAAATACTGAACTTTCTCTGCCCTTGCAGGGATCAAACACGGGATTGCTAGGTTAGCGAGTCAACGTTTTAGTCAGTACTCGACCATCGCTTCCTTTTCATTAACACGTTTTATTTACAAGTTAATGGAGAGAGAAATGGGGTTTAACATCCACTCGACACAAACTAAGTCATTTCTGTTTTATTTCAATAATTCACTTGCACATAGGCGCCTTTAGCAGTAGGGGGGAACAGTAGCTAGAGAAACCCACGAGGTTGGACAAGCGACTCTATAGAGTGAAACTGAATGAGTATCAAATTTGACCAATATTGGCACTTAATCGTTTTATATCAATATTTGTTGTTTATTTCTTGCAATGTCTATGTATTCTGTCCTGTCTGCAGGTTTATCTTGTAGGTTTTGTTTTCCGTTGAAGTTCAGTCCACTTACTATTAAGTCTACGATAGTCAACTGACGAATTTTAAGGAATACTTTTGTTTACAAGGGACTCAAAATCCCTTAAATACTAAAGGAAAAGCTTGAGACAGTTTCTTGTCTTTAAATTCCTGGTGCAAATTGGAATCTTGCAGAAGAGTTACTATGGTAATATCACCTTTTTGACAATACCTTAGCTTTAAGGAAATAGTAAAAGAAATGCTTTGGAAAATGTGTTTCATTTACAAATTTCTGGTGCAGATTGGAATTAATGCAAAAAAAAAACAATTAAAGAAATGTTGCCATAGCAACATCACCTTTGTATCAATACCCACCTAATTCTTGATTACAAGATGAACACAACTGTTTACCACTAACAGGCACCTGATCATTAGAACCATCAGGTGCTGGTGGGGCTTGAGACGATAAACGCGGAGCACCATAATCTGATCTCGGAGAATCATAACCATAAGATGCAGGCATTGTTTGTGAAATATTAGGGGAATTTCTGGACATTTCAGGCACATTTATGTTCAATTCCTGTGAATAGCTGCTCCCATTCGATCCCCGAGCACTGGCCGTTTTTTGTAACAATGTCTGGCGTATTTGTAAGGGCATGTTGGGATCGGTTCGTGGTGGTAAACTGGAATATTGAGATTGTCTGGGATTAGCACTATTATCACTCCACATGTTTCCGTGATCCCGCGGAGGTTTCACCGGACCAGTGTAAGGACCTGGTTGAATGGGTAATGTGGACGATTTCATATTTAAGTCACTGTTCATTCGGCGTCGTTCAGCTTCTTCAATCATCCAATGACCTTGAAGCGAATCAGAATACTGATTCTTCATGATTTCTGAGCGTCTAGGTGCAGCTCTTCTTTCATTGGACGAATCGTTTCTTCCTATCCAGTCAACAGACTGGCGGAGTTTTGGTTTAGGAACAGCATTGAGGGAATGGATTTCTTGTCGAGTTGGGGTCTCTCGTTTGATTGGTCCCGTTGTGGTCGGACTTGTAGGACTGTCAGATCCTTCAGGTTTCTTTTGTAAAGGTTTAGCGGTTCGGTTCATGGCCAGCATATCTTCTCGGGACAAACTATTTCTCTGATTTGGTTTGGAAAATCGCATTTTCATTGATTGAACACCTGTTTGTTCCCTCGGAGAAAACTCCTGGTGTCGTCTGCTAGCACTATTATTAGGTTTATTATGACTGTCTCTAAATGTATTACTTTCTGTTCCGTGGGATCGCATGACACTGATGTTTCCCGGTTGCTTAGGCTTGTTGCTAGGCGGCCATGTTGGTTCCACTTTTTGTACATGGTGCTTACTTCCCCTTGTGTTGTCAACAACCATAGAAGTAGAAAAAGTAGAGGGTCTGATTGGCTCGTGTCTGTTTGCAGGTGTTACTGTTGACGTATACAATGAACCTTGACCCCGGACTCGTGTCGGAGATGGCTGATAAGGTTTTGGTTCATTATGTTTCAGAAATTCCGCGGAACTATTCAGAAGATTTTGACGCTCTCTTTCTAATTTTTCCTCTTCTTGGCGAATTCTTTCTTCGTCTCTCCTCAGACGTTCCTGAAATATACGAAGATCAAAAATATAAAGCGACACGCAGTTACACATTATGGGATGGGGTGTGCAAATTAGACTGTTAAATTTGAGACCTATCAGTCAAATGAAATGAAAATGGTTTAACGTCCTACTGTTCTGCTCAGACTGTGCAATGAGGGAAATTGTTCCTGGGCAGTGGCACTATGGCCTACTCTTATATCGAATTCCAACTGCTAAGCAGCTGTTTTACGTGCAATGACTGAACGACTAGTTAGCTGTCTTGCGTCACTGACAAGGGGAACTACACCATAAAATCTGGATGAACTTTCTCAGTCAATGCAGGGATCGAAATATTGATAGAACGGGAAAGGGAAAGTAGATAAATGAAGGAAATCAACATAAAAAAGAAAGAATTTTTATTCATATTACATACCTGAAAAATTTATCTCCATAAAATAAAGCCATGCAGTATTTTTGTTTGTAACCAAGCCCAAATTATTAATAATTATAAGTAATGATTACAAAAAAACCCCAAATAAACTAATAATAATATTAAAAAAAACAAACAGCACAGGTCCATCGGAATGGAATTCATATTGAGGGGCGGGGGACATCATAGTTACCCTGGGAATTTTTTAAACTAAGAAACACATTTTTGCAAATTACTAGGTAGAAGAGGGGGGGGGGCGAGCGATGGGCCTGCAAAAATAAAATACAAAAATAAATAATAATTCCACAAATGCTACCACACTATTCCAACCCAATATACACAAATTAAATCTTTTATGATCTTGCAAGACGTGTACTGGATCCAAACGACCAGATGTAATGTTTTAGTCCGTAAACCAAAATCTAAAAATCTCCACCAAAACCAAATAAAAACTACCTGAAATCTACAAAACATACCACCACAAATCTCCAACAAACCAATCAAATAAATTACCTCTTGTTGGCGTAACTTTTCTTCCCGTTCTCGGAATTTTCGCTCCTCTTCTTCTTGCTGTTGTCGCATCGTTTGCTCGAATTTCTCGTATTCCTGACGAATCTTTAGTTTCTCTTGTTCTATAAAATTGGCATCATGGACTGTTTAAAAAAATCACCGAAAACAACAAATTGTTAGTCCAACACCAAACTACTTTTAATATTCTAGACTAAGGTTAAACATATTTAATTTTTTGTACTTCAAGGGAGAGAGAGAGAAATGGGGTTTAACGTCCACTCGACACAAACTGGGTCATTTTGGGACTAACATGGTTTCAATTTTATTTCATTAATTCGCTTGCGCGTAGGGGTCTTTAGCAGTGGGAGGAAACCGGAGTGCCCGGAGGAAACCCACGAGGTTGAGAAGGCGCCCCTATCTCCATGCCACATACGCTCACACCAGGGTTCGAAACCACAGCCGCAAGCCAGAGGTGACCGGCCAGCTAGAGGTCGAAGCGCGGCACTCTAGACCACAAGGCCATCCCAACCCCCTTTACTTCAAGGGCTAAATAAACATATTGATGCCATTATTCTGAAAGGTTGTAAGCTCCACTTATGACCTAACTAGCTTTTTTAACATAGAATCACTAGCCACTATGAGGGGCTTCTCTATCCAAAATTTTAGAACTGTAAGGTTGTAACTTCCACAAGAAAAAAACAGCTTTTAAAAATGTTGATATCCTCTTTTTGTTATAAAGATTGGAATAAGTTTTTCTCTCTAAATCTAACAATTTTTGAGCCTTTGAACACCTTTCAGAACTATGACATCGATATAACCAGTGGAGTTTCGTGTACTGTTTTTTCTTTCAAATTTCATAACCTAATTTCGTAAACAAAACCTAGAACTAAAATCTTTTTGTTTTTAAATTAAATCTTTTGTGAAGCGCAACCAAGAACTTTTTGTTTTACAATTTAAATTTGTTTCCAGGAGAAATGGGAATCAAGAGAGATTTTCACAAACAAAAATTAAATTATGTGTGGCCTCTACAATAACTAAAATTAATAATAAAATAAAAACTATATTTATCATTTTGAGACTAACATGCAGTCATTTTCATTTCAATGGTTACTTGTGCAAAGTAATGGGAAAATTAGGATTTAATGTCCATTTGACACAAACTATGTCATTTCGGGACTAACACATGGTTCATTTTTATTTCAATAATTCGCTTGCATATAGGGGTCTTCAGCAGTGGGTGAAAACCCTGAGGTTGGACAGGTGACCCAAATCCTTGTCACTGACAACCAGTAGTCGAAAGCACGCCAGCTAACTCAATGAAAAAGCTTATAATGGTGCAACGTGTCTTAGATGCCACTCCCGACATTTGAGAACGAGACTTGAAAAATCCCATTTTGTCTATTGAATAGTGTCCTACAGCATGACCACTCCCTCCCCTCATATCTAATAATTATTCATTAAAATTGACCAAGTCTTATAGAAAATGTTTACAGCATTACGAGAGTGATGGAGTTTCTCCTATTCCACGAAAAAAAATCACTTGTGGGTAGGTGGTTATCACATGTAATATTATCAAACATTCTATCTATCAGGCTATAATAATCAGGAATGTACTACAATTAATAAAACTATGAAATAACTACACAGACTCAATTATCTACAACTAAAGAAAGGTAAATTTACCATGATGAAGATATTCAATGTATTAGTTAATTTACCATAATGAACATACTTTATGTATTGTCTATATTTCATTTAGGATAAAATAAAATAAAGATGCACATTTTTAAATTTTAAAATATACCTGGAATGGTTCTTTGTTCTGGCTGGATAATCATGCCACGTGATGTGTCTGGTTGATCAAGATTAAGTTGAATGCTGTATTGAGGTACCGGTTCACTGGAGATTAAAAGAAAATATTTTAGCACTTCTCATAACTGGTCATTACAGTGATATGAATTGTTCGAACTTGATATAAATATGATTGTTGGCTATCTAATATCAATTTTGTTCCAGCAACACCATCTACTTTAACATGTCCATCCTGGACACAAATTATCACGTAATATATATAATAACAAAAAAGTTGTCCTGGATAACCTAACTAAATCTACGACAGACCTTGCCTTATGCCCAGACTTGAAATGAAATGAAATGTTCTGCTTCGATGGGGCTAATGAAGACGAGCATATTCAATACTGTGTGCTACGAGGGAAATTTTGCTCAGGCAGCGGCACTATGGCCCACTCTTATATCGAATTCCAACTGCCAAAGGATCTTGGACCTGTGTTTTTCATCCCATCCCAACAACTAGACAGCTATCCTTGTCAGGCCCTCAGTCCTGCACCACTGACAAAGGGAAAACCAAGTCGGAATATCCCAATGAACGTTCTCGGTCCATTCAGGGATCAAACACACGACCTCCAGACTAGCAAGCATGGAACCGTGATTCTTGGAGAACACAGAAAACATTGTCAAATTCATGGAAACTATCAAAGATTTTGTATCAGAAAATTTGATTTGTAATACCTTTCATCCAATTGATTTCTCGGATCTATGACCAGTCCACCTGATTGGCTGGCTGGCAGTTTGAAAGACATGGCAGATCTCTGAGGTTCTTCTATTTGATGTACAGGGGCTTGAGGACGACCACCTGCTACTTGAATGTTCATAGTGGAACGATTTTCTGCGGGCTGATTGACGTAGTCTGGTTCGTACACATTAGTATTATTATATTTAGGTGGTCGGTATGCTAATGTGCTTCTTGTTTCGACTATTTCCATTGGTTGAGAGGCAGA
Source organism: Patella ulyssiponensis (assembly GCA_963678685.1). Classification (NCBI taxonomy): domain Eukaryota; kingdom Metazoa; phylum Mollusca; class Gastropoda; family Patellidae; genus Patella; species Patella ulyssiponensis. Next base: position 3,624,124 of record OY783225.1, read on the forward strand.
AACAGCAGCTGTGATTGGTCCAGTGTCCTCTTGATGGACAGGTTCGTAGGTATTTTGATAAGAATTATCCCTAGGTGCTCTGTATGCTAATGTACTTCTTGTTTCGACTACTTCCTGTGTTTGAGATGAAGAGACAGGAGCATTGATTGGTCCAGTATCCTCTTGATGTAGTTGTTCCAGACGCTTTCGTCTCTCTCGCTTGCGTTCCTCAAGTAGTCTCATTCTCTCCATTTCAGGTTCCAGAAGTTCTTTCTCCTAGAAAAAATGGAAATTGGACCATAAAAATACCTAGACCCTAACTTATTTCACTAATCATTAAAATCCACGAGGGCTGACAAATGACGTGAAACTGTCATGGGTATAATACACGTACACCGTTAACACAGGACCCTGGTTTTTCTTCCCAATTTCCTTTCCAGAATAACCTTTTTTAGCCCAGGCACTTGCATGATTGTCAAATTGCTATAATTAAAAATAATTTGTCATGAATAGCTGATAGTAACTACAGATAATTTGTCATGAATAGTTGATAGTAACTAGGGGCGTGGCTATAACTACAGATAATGAGCTGATAGTAACTAGGGGCGTTGCTATAACTACCTGTTGTTGTTGTTGTAGTTGGATCTCGGCCGCACGTTTCTGTTCTTCTTCATATTGTCTCTGGATCTGTTCCTGTCTATTCTCAAATTCCGCCTGTATCAAAATATAAGCATGAAATCAACATCTTGTAAATCAAACATTCCTGCTGCCAATCGGCTGATTGACAACTGAGCTATGTAACTGATTCAATTCTAAAGTCAATTCAGGCAATAATTCTGATTTTCTACAAACATTTCCCGTTAAGTCATTTATCTTTAACTATTAGTACCAAGTGTCTAATATTTTTTATTTTGATCAATTTTCCATTTTACACAATTTTATTCAAAATATTGTGAGTGTTGCCCACATCAATATCAAAATAAATTCATATGAGAGGACATTAATCTTTATTTTAATAAACCATTAAACAATCAAATTATTTATCACTCTGCTTAACCTCAGCAGAAAGAGTTCATTATCGAACTTAGTCAAACTATTGATGTAATGAAAGTATATACACCTGACCAAGTTTCATCACTCACAATCAGTGTTATCGATAAACAGGTGACGGAGAGATTGCTCATCATCAAAATCAGCCAAGACATTCACCTAACAAAGATCTACACCAGCATTCTACCTCAGAGTAGGAAAGGTGTGTCATGGAACGATAAACCAATTCTAATATTCCATAAAACTAGGGAATGAGTTGGTGAAACCCAAACACAGAATTTTATAAAATTTACCAGTGAACGTATTTTAACAAACCAATGCTTTCTCCATAAACCAACGGAATGAGTCGGTTAAAACACGGACACAGAATTGTATAATGTTTTAACAAACCAATGCTTTCCTCATCAAACATGGACACAGAATTGTATAATGTTTACCTGATTATAAGTGAAGTTTATATCTACACCATTTTCATTGGCATCAGCAGGCTGTTAAAATAACAAAACATCACAAATACTTGGTTAGTTTATCTACTTCTAATATCTAATATCTTTTCTAGTGATGCAGAATTTAAATATAGTTCTTGATTATATCAGAGTTCCAGGACTCTTAAATGGATCATATTGACCAGAAAATGTCGGAAAAATGATCTTTGGATAAAAATTTTAATTGTTAATACAAAATATTTATCATGTCATCAATCTTCAAGGAAATAAGTTATCATTTACATGTTGACAGACAGTTCCAAGAAATTAAAGATGGCAGCATCATACATTTGTATCAATAGAATGTATGCAAACCTTAGATAGCCATAACATGTAGATTGTAATAATATTTGTGCCAATATGAATTTTGGTAAATTTAACTTTTGCTGAGTATGATCTGAAAACAGTTTCATACTGTATCTTGAAAGATATTGTCATATTCCTACATTTTCTCATTTGATCCTAAACGTAACCTGCATCATGATTTCGAGGCGTAAAATTCTGCATCAACTAAAAAAGTAACTATGTAACATTCCCATTCAATAAACATTCAATTGTTAGATCATCTTTTTATTTTGATAAAATTCATGCAGAAATACTAAATATCTCCATGATGAAAACAACACTGTAGAGGAGAATATCATGCAGAGTTAAGGAAAGTGCAGTAACCCAAACACGACACAGTGATATTATACAAGAAGGTTAACTTTAAGTCTCTGATTGACATTCAAGGGGTTGCGGAATGTCTTGCAAACTACATTATCGTGGAAGTTGGGTCTATAAAAGGAGAGAGAGAGGGGAGAGAGAGAGAGAGAGAGAAATGGGGTTTAACGCCCACATGACACAAACTACTGTCTGTTCCAGGTAATACTACAACTCGAAAATCGCTTGTCATTTATTCAAATTTTAATTAAAATGGCTAAAACTTCGTGTAATACCTGGAATGGTCACCCCATCGCTTTCTGTCTTGTGAGAACTAAGTTCAGGTCATGCTTTATGTCCTTTCTCCTATGAAAAATCGTTATTTGTTTACATCTTACTAATTTAACCTGCCATGTTTGGCCTAGTTATCTGGATGAGCCTAACTGGACAAGGGGTGCTTGAAGTCGTTTCACCCTACTTTGATTAGCAGTTGGTTGTTTCGTTCCACTAACTTGAATATTTAGTCGCCAACCGTCCGAAGGTTGTAATTTTTTGATATCGATATAAGCTACATGTAAATTTTAACCTGCTATCAACGAAATTGTGGAATGAGGCTGCAAGACATACTCAAAAGTAGTTACGAGAACGTAGCTCAAACCGTTGAGATATCCTGATGTGTTTGTTTTTAGCTACGATTGGATGTCGCCTTTAGTTCCAGGTGGCAAACTCAGTTTCTTTATTAATGCACGTAACATCTTAAAAATAAGATAATTTTACACTATTACATGTATATCCAGTTAAACAGAGCTATAAAGTCGCAGAAAACAAATTTCGGAATCATTTTACCAGACATATTTATTCAAACTTTAAATAAGACTAACCTTTTACACCAATTTACTTATTTCTGAGAGTTCGCAAGGTTATGGCATGTGCCGACTTTTCAAAATAGTTTTAATCTTTAAGTCACTCCAAATTTTCCAATGAGAATTTTTGTGTGAAATAATCAAGGTGGAAACAGAAAAAAAAACACATATCAATCTGAACAAAAACAATATTGTTTCACACAAGCTTCAAAGTGTGAAACCCTAACAAGTATTATTGTCGCGAAAAAGACGGCCGAATTCTCCTTCACTAGACATGTGTCACATTTCTAACCGAATGCACCAAATTTGTAAAGTGCCTGTCTACCCTAATGCGAAATGCGTGTGCTCCATTTAACGCACGCGCATTCGTAATGTTGATGTTCTGAGAAAGTGACAATGTCTAAATATGTGAAATTTACAAGAGAATACTGGATTTTATCGGACTTCTAGTCATTTGGGCTAAGGGAAGAAATCAAAGGGACGTCAATTCCAGGTATGTCACAAAGTTTTAGCCATTTTAATTAAAAAATGAAGGCATGGTAAGCATTTTTCGAGTTGGAGTATCAACTGGAACAGACAGTAGGTCATTTCGGGACTAACATATGGTTTAATTTTATTTCAATAATTCACTTGCGGGTCTTTAGCAGTGGGAGGAAACCGGAGGACCCAGAGAAAACCCACGTGGTTTGACAGGCGACCCTACTCCTTGTCACACCTCTATAAGGAATATGGTTCTGTTTTGTTAAGTATTGCCAGAGATTGGATGAATTGTTGAATTTGTAAACATCTGGTACCACTCGGCAGATATAAACAGGACATATCAAACAAAAACTACTTCCAAAGATTAGCACTAAAATTAATGACAAGCCTCTTTTTTTTATCTGACTGGGAAATCATTTACCATTGATATATTTATTTTGTTTTCTCCATTAGATGTTCAATAATCAATATGAATACATTTTAGCGTGAATTTAGCAAAATGCAAGTGATGGACAGAGACTTTAATGTTCAAATCTACTTAGGGATCTTTGTACATTTGGAAAGGAATAGGGTTAATGAATGTCTCATTGTGAAATCACAAGGCCTGTTATTGAGTTGAGTCATGTGGTTATGATTCTGCGACAAGGAGTACGATCACCTGTCCAACCTCAAGGGTATCCTCCTACTTCTAAAAACCCCTAAGTGCAGGTGAATTATGGAAATAAAATTGGACCATGTTAATCGTAAAATAACCTTGTCTGTGTCGATCTGACGTTAAAACCCATGTCTCCCTCTCTCTCTAATGTCTCATCAACCCGATACTTCAGTCTTATTAACAAATGTAAATAATTTTTATTGCTATGGATACAAGTTCAAACAGTTCTTTTACATGCACATCGAATTGTACACAGGTCTGTGATCAATTCTGCCACCCCTTACTAAGACTTTTCCCACGATCAATGGAAAACTGATTTAAATTTATCAAAAAAAAAAAATATTTCTTAAGCATGTGATTAATATAAACCGCCATTCCTACCTGACGTCTTTCTTCTTGTTGATTATTCCATTCTTCAATACGTCTGCGATCCTTGCGCTTGTTGAAGTTACTGCCCCGAGAAGATGATGGAGGCTGACTGCTGACATAATCACTTGGACTTCTATCCAAAACAGGCTCCTCTGGTCTGTCTTGGATTCCACTATGCTCTGGTTGCCATGGTAATGTAGCACTCAGTCGTTTCTGGTTAATAATGGTTTTATCGTCCTGATACTTGTATTCTGATTTGGGTCTTTGTCTCTGCCATTTTCGAAGTATAGCAGGTGGACCATCAGAGTCCCCGCTATCTATATTTGCAGGGGACTTAACTCTATCAGATTCATCAAACGAACCTGAAATAAAGAAAAAGAAAAATATAAAAATAAAGAAGTGTCAATCAGGGTTAAAAATAGTTCATTTCGAGACTAACATGTGATTTACCTCTTTTGATGTGTGAAGGTGTCTACAACACTATGTGGCACCTGGAGAACCAGGATCTATGACATTGGGCATCCCGGATGAAAACCATTAGTAACCATGGCCTCTAAGTGTCACAATGGCTGCCATCTGTCATGACATGTATCGTATAGACATGGCTTTTAAAATTTAAACGCCAAGAGCTGGGGATCAATTGTTAACTGTAGGCAGGAGAAGCGTAAAAAGACTGCATAGGGTATGGAGTGATCAGTTGTGAATATCACCGTAGGCATGGACGTCGGATATTTGAATTCATTGTATTACCGTATATAATCTTTATGGTTTTAGTAGCATAACAAAGTCTTATAATGATTCGAGTTTTCACGATTGGTCTCATGATGCATGTCATGTTAAGTGTCACAATGGCTGCCATGGCATGGCATTATGTCAGTTTGGTATAATAAGCTGTGTCATGATTGGTGTCATGTTGGTATCATGACATATGTCATGACAGGTGTTTGTACCAAAATAGTAATTATAAACTTACTGGAGGAATTAACCTCTTCTGCTGGTTTCTTTCTTCTCAGGACAACTTCATCTTGCTGTTGTGTTTCTGGCGGACTACCGTGATATCCCCACGAACCCAGGCTGTCAGTATTCACGTAGTCATGGTGATTAGCAAGACTCCTGTGCGCAATATTCGAGTCACTTGTGTTACTGTATCCATTGTCACTTGTGTTATATCCGTGTGTATCGTTGGTGTTATATCCAGGGTCACTTGTGTCACTATATCCAGAATTAACAAATTTACTGGCGTCCCTTTGATTAATGTAGTCCAGTTCACTGGTGTTGACATAATTCGGTTGATTAGTGTTGACATAATTGGGTTGACTTGTGTTTACGAATTCGTGATTCGAACTGCTATTGATATAGTCATCAACGGAGCTGGTGTTCCTTGATGACGTGTAACTGGAGTAACTTTGATTGACAGTTTCTGGCGATTGATAAGAGCTGTCGTTATTAGGATCGAATTGCTAAAAAAAGAAGATGATGTCTATATCAAATATATAAAGGTGATGCAAGTTAATTGAATGTTAACGATCACAAATATTCTGATGTACAAAAGATGCTGCTTACAGGTATTTATTTTGATAAAATTCATGCATACTAAATATCTCCATGATGAAAACAACAACACTGTAGAGGAGAATATCATGCAGAGTTAAGGAAAGTGCAGTAACACAAACACGACACAGTGATATTATACTTTTACAAAAAGGTTAACTTAAAGGCCCTATTTAAAATCCATGGGATTGCCGAATGTCTTGCAGACTATAGTATTGTGGAAGTGGAATCTCTAAAAGGGGAAAGAAATGTGGCTTAAAGTCCACTCGACACAAACTAGGTCAGGTTTTGATCATACTAATTCAACAGAGTTTGAACAAGGAAGATTATAAATACAAGTCCCTGTCTAATGGTAAGCTAAATAACCAATAAATTCAAGTCCCTGTGGGGTAGCTGTATGTACATGTAACCTACCATTTGAAGACTGGTATCATTTTTTAGTTGTTGTATTAGCGGTTGTTCCGAGTAATTATATGATGCCCGGGTATTATAGTTAGCTTGTACATCTTCATCTTTATCCTATAAAAAAAATACAGTTTCATTTATTTATAGTATAAAATTAGAGAGAAATGAGATCTAACGTCCACTCAACACAAACTAGGTCATTTCGGTACTAATATTTGGTTTAATTCTATTTCATTACTTTACTTGTATGTCAGGGTCTTTAGAGAAACCAGAGAAAACCCACAAGGTAGGATTTGCATGTACATATACACTAAGGGAATCGAAATCAGAGCCATTGACTCAATGACAACCCTTATAGTCGGCTACCGAACCCTCCACACTCACAGTTCTAATTAGCCTCGCTATAATTCAATACTTTAAGATCTTTTAAAGAAATCAAACAGAGTTTTATTATACATTGAATTCCAACTCTTCAAACTACACTGATGCGGGGGGCACAACTCCTTAAAATCCTCCTCAGGAACTTTTTCAGAGTTGCACGGGTGTAATTCTAGCCCTCCAGAGCCACACCAACCAGACTAACAAAGACAGGTAAGCCTACAAAAGAGAACCCGGATTGTTTCCTTAGCAACCATTTAACATCCTTCTCCATGAGAATACAACATTTTACCTGAGAATAACTCGAATCAAATGAATGTGTTGTCTCCCTTGATTGTTCTGTTTTCTTCACATCCAATTCTTCGTCACTTGAAATAAACTCGTCGCTGTCATCTACTACAAATATACGATAAAAAAATTGGAATTATTCATACCTGGATTTCCATAACTAGGATGTTCTAGTTTGGGGCGAAGAGACGCTCTTCAATCTCCATACCCTTGTACTAATTGCATTTTTGCATTTTTTGTATATACATGTATCAAGGATCACCTTTCCAAAAAGTGGGGGAATATACTGTCAAATCAAAGCAGTCGTTTCGTTTTTTGATGGCCTCTTCCGCGTGTACATTAAGATCCGGCAGGTTGTAGTGGAAGGTTGCGTCAGAGGTCATACAAGCAACATTTAACGTTATGTCGTCCGACATTTGATTAACCAAACAGCGCTGATGTTTCTAGTGGGTTACCCACACTTTCGTACACCTCACACCAAAAGCCTGCCTTAACCACACAAAAACGTCATACAAAAACCTAACCAGTCTTGTATACTTCCGCCTCAAAATCATGAATATTCACCGAAAACTGGCAGAAAGTGTATATTCAAACCCTCTTCTTCGATTCTACACCCAAGAGTTAACAAAATTTACCATGCAAAAGGAGGAAAATGGAATGGCAAAGAAAATCTTAAAATATCTTTGGCACTTGATTCAGTGATCTAGTCACTGCGGATTGATTTTGTATGACGTCAGCGCATGGAGTTGAGGACAAACGTCAACGAAGAAAAATAATGTAAATATTGGAATCAAATGGCTATGATATCGTTTTGTGGGGAGTATTTGTGCAAATCAAAACAGCTAGATTGAAGAAAAATCATATCTGGGTGAATTGGCAGAGGTTAGATTGCCTGACATTACGAATTGTGGAACAAAAACGTGCCGAAGCGAGAGTAGGTAAAATCGAGGCTTTAACAGGCATTGTCTAGTTCGGTATGGTGTATGCATATATATACAGATAGAAGGTCAGATTCCTGTGCCTTAACAGACAGTTTCATTGGCTTATCCCTCACATCATTCAGAACGCAGATTATATAACAACTCTACCAGATCCTAGTGTAGGAAAGACAAGTAAAACAAAATTTTGAACTATAAAGTCGAAACAAACTAGGATCTGTGTCGTAATGAGATTGAAAATCTATATCATTTATAACAGGACAAAACTGACACTCACAATTACTATCTAAAAACCTCTTGACACGTATCTCTACAGATCCTTGTCTGGCCGATTCCTGGATTAAATTATTAGCTTCCTGATTGGTCAGTTTGGCAACATCTAGTTTATTGATTGAAAGGACCTCATCTTTAGATTTCAGTTCACAAACATCAGCGGCACTACCTGAAAAATTATATGACTCATGTTTTAATACAATAAACAATGTGAGAAGAGGCCTGAATATTTATTGATTTTGTAAATAATCCTTTTTAATGACATGCTATGTCAATGAAACAATGCAACCAACCAACAAGTCTTAATTTTAGACACTATATTCAATTGTCTCCCCTTAGTCTTCAAAGTATTAATCAAAGAGAACCCATATAAATATTAAGAAGATATCTTCTCTATTGTTTGTGTTGTTAGTTTTCCACTAATCTGTATCAATTTTAATATAAAATTATTGTTACAGCAACATTTGATTAATGACAACTATAATAATTAATTCATCAGTTGTCCCCCTCTTAACTCACAAAATAACTTTTTTTGGAAGAACAGGCTTTCCCAGGCATATTTGGACTTATTTGTGGACATCATGTATATTTATCTGTAGGATAGCGCAGGAAAAAAACTAGCTTAACTTTCTTTCTATGGACCAATTTCTAGTTCTCAAAAGGCAAAACTACTCTAAAAGACTGATGTGTATACAAAATTATGCTGCACAAATGATGTGAAATTCTACAGAAACAAAACCTGGATGAAAAGACAGAACTGATAAAGAAAAAGTATACTTTAAGTAAGTAAAAGTTGAATTTCTAAAATCAAAACCTACTTAAATACTTTAATTACATGTATGTAAAAGTTAAATTTCTAAAAACAACCTACATAAGTAATTTAATATGTGTATTAGTACATGTAAGTGTTATGGATCACAAAAATTTCAGTCTAATGGTAAATATTAGAGTGATCTCCCTCATCCTATATCCTTGCTGGTACTACACAAAATACCGATTTTAAATTCTAAAAGAGGTACATTGTAGTTACTTAAGAGATAAATGTGATATATTATGTCTATTCATGAAATAATGAGATATATGATTTATTTTTGATTTTCTACAAAACTTACTCTCATCTTCACAAATCATGTCAACATTGTCACCTAAAATACATGGCATCAATAATTTGGTAAAACTTGCCAAGATCTGTTCAAACACCTCCATTAACTGGATATGATTTTGAAATCACTACTTTCCGCACCAAATGAGCTAACCAAGGTCAAGAGATTCTCAATCGCAAGTTTCAAAGCAAGGCAAACCCCAGGTAACATATAGGCCTACATGTATCGTCAAGTCACTGGGTGAATTTTTGAATTCCATCCAGTAGAGAGAAATAAATTTATATAACTAAATGTTTCTGGGAAAGTAAAACTAGTTTTGGGATGCACTTTTAAAGTAATAAATTTATTATGTACAACTCCTGCTTTTGTCAAAGATACAGAGAAAGAAATGGGGTTTAACTTGGTCATTTCAGGACTAACAAACGGTTCACTTTCATTTCAATAATTGGTTACCGCTTAGGTGTCTTTAGATGTGGCAAGAAATTTGAGGACCCAGAAGAAACCCAGGAGGGTGGACATGCGATCCTACCCCTTGCCCCCCTCTGCTTCGATCAGTTACAAATGTACATCTATAACCTAATCTTACACATTACATAAATATATACATATATGAGACGTGGCACCAGATGTTCTCAACTTACCTAAACTAACTTTTTCAACCAACAACTGTTGTTTTACATCCACTCCACCAGATATCGTAAAACCAAATCCACGTTTGCTTGTTATTTTGATATTTTTCTCCACACAATCCTGAAACACAACAAATCATAATATAATTTACTTGAAATAACACTGTTAGTACTGTTGTGTATGAAATCTCAAAGGCATGTGTGAAATAGCTTTATTTAATGTCCGTTTCCACCGAAGTAATGTGGATACTCAATTGAATGCAATCGAGTGAAAAGGGGAATTGCGGGCTACACGCATGCGTCAACTGTGTAAGAAAGAGAGAGCAAAGTGTGGTTTAACGTCCACTTGACACAAACTAGGTCATTTTGGGACTAACATATGGTTTTTAATTTTATTTCAATAATTCGCTTGCGCGTAGGGATCTTTGGCAGTGGGAGGCAATCAGAGGACCCAGAGAAAACCCACGAGGTTAGACAGGCTACAATTCTCCTTGACACGTAAAACCGGGGATTCGAAACCATGACAGTTGAATCAATGACAGGCTTTATGATACAACACGCACGTGCTAACCATTCAGCCATCCAACTCCCCTTACTGTAAGAAAGAGAGTGGAAATGGGGTTTAAAGTCCACTCGACACAAACTGCATATACATGTAGCTCATTTCAGGACTAACATATGGTTCTATTCTATTTCAATAATTGGCTAGCACGTAGGAACCTTTAGTCGTTGGAGGAACAGGAGAATCCAGAGAAAATTCACAAGGTTGGACAGTCGACACTACAAGAGGGGAATCGAAACTTGTATCAATGACAGACGCTTTGATTGACCATACACAAATATCTCGACCAACCAACCATTCACTATTCGTTGTGTTAAACTACGTCACAACCTCTGATGTTGGGACTGACAAGACCAAATTCCTACCCAATCGATTCATTGCATTTCTTCCGGATTGAAAATGGAGCATGCACCAAGATATTTGATATGATTTCCCCTTCTTTTGTTGACAAAATATCAACTTTGTGACAAGGAAAGTCTGATTTTAATAAAGATGTATATCATGGCGCTGTGTTATTGAAGCAAGGGTGTGCAGATTGTAGTCTGATAATAACGACAGCAAACACGATCGTTCTTAAACCCTAACTATTCAAGTTTATTAATAGAACTGTATAGTAGTAAGCCTTTAAATTTGACAAATTGAATTGTCTCCCCTTAGTCTTCAAGCATTGCTCAAAAAGAAATCAACACAAGCATAAATATAAAGAATGAACCTTTCCTATTGTTTGTTGCTCTTTTTCCATCCATTTGCATTAATTCAAATATAAAATTATGGTACAGGAACTTTATCTACGTACAGTGTAATTAGTGACAACTAAAAAATTGTAAGAGTTGCCTCCCTTTAGTCTCCAACAGAATTACTTGTTTTGGAGCAAAAGCCTTTGAAAAGGCATTCCTGGATAAATCCATGGACAGATGGATTAAACCAGAAAACAGAAGAGGTGATTTCCAATTGAAATCAACGACCAGATAATCTTCCGGTGACGAGACCCAATATTTGGCAAATCACTGAAGACGTTAAAACACCAGGTAGTACATGTACATGTAGTAATAGTATTCATACTCAAGAAAAAGAAATATATACAGTATTTAAGTTGTAACATAGGTAAGATGTAAACATGTATCTTGTTTACACTCTGGGTGAATGTAAATAATTCTTGGCAGAAATGTTGCACATCCCTGTCTTTATTAGCCTGCTTCATAAGGCCGGTACGCCCTTCCAGATGCGTATATAATGAAATACATGTACATTGTACATGATCGCCACTGCCCCTACTAAGTATATTTTTGTAATGTCCAACCTTTGTAATTCCAATTTCTACCAGATGTTTTGTCTGTGTTGTTTGACGTGCATGATATTGAAACAGACCCATTCTTTTTCAAACTCAGAATTCATTTATTATAAATACATGTACATCTAACCACACAACTCACCATGGCGACAGTATTGTGTAAACTACTAGTACTGTTCATTAAATTCTTTATAACCTACATGTAATTCACTGAATGACCACTGATTTCATGTCAACTCATTGTTTATAATCTGTGAAATCTTTTCCCTTTCTAACCTTGACAACTTTTTCAATTCAACCCTCACCAGGTCTGACTCTTGTCTACAATACTTGAACAACTGTTCACTGATTGACTTTCAATTCATTTATCTTTTAAAATAAATACTGAATTACTATTCTGATAACGTTAAATTAACGTTTAAGTGAACAACTGTTTACCAAGAGACCATGAAATTATTTCAAGTTCATTACAAATTGAATTACTGTTCAGTTAACATTTAATTTTTGCAGGTCTGTTTCTGGAAAGAATAGAGTGAATACTCATCTGAAAGGCCAAACACCTTTTAAAATTTTCATCTCTTTCGGAAAACATGTACATGTACCTTTCTGTATCTGTGATTTTCTCTTTTTTATTTATTTCATTATTTTCCAGTATAAAGTCAATGAAATTGGGTTTAACATCCTACTGTTCTGCTCCTACTGGGCTAATGAAGATGGGCTGAGTGCTATGAGGGAAATTTTGCCTGGGCAGCGGTACAATGGTCTACTCTTAGATCAAATTCCAACTGTCAAGGGACCTTTTACGTACACGCCAATGCATACACGGGACCTTGTTTTTTGTTCCATGAACTTTCTTGTTACCCACTTTGCCACCATGGCTCCATACAGCTTACGAGTTTTATTTCCAGGCCTGGGCGTTATCAAACAAGAACTGTGTTTTGTGTCCCTAAATCTTAGTAAATGTGATATCAATCTTTCTTCAGTGAAAACTAAATCAAATTTTTTAATGAAAATTGTGGTCTAATGTATGTATGCAATGTCTGAATAAGGTAGATATGTGTACATGTAGGTACATGTCCAGAGCTGGTCCGTGATGCATAGTGACCTAATTCATTGAAAAATTGTCTATAAGTTGCTATGTGCACAAATTTCCCACCCAATCACTTTAACATGTTTTCAACATTTTTGGTTGATAAACATCACATCTGGCACATTCCAAACTACAGGAATAAAATGAAAGGTGGATTACAGGCATACTTTCCTGCATTAATCAGACAAATAAATTATCATGCATACACCTTGCCATGCAAGTGTACATGTGCACTGGATCGTGTTTTTTTGTCCCATCCAAACTACCAGATGCTGCAAGAGCTCAATGGTCATATAATTGGGGTACATACATGTATAAGTGTGTGGGCCTGTTGTCATGTAATAAGGGTATATGTTTGTGAGTGGGTGGCCCTGTGGTCATGTATTTGAGGTGAACTTTACAACCCATTTCTCTCGATTTGTTTTAAGCAGTGAGAGGAAAATAGCTTGCCCTGTGAAAACCTACAAAGCTTGCTGTGCACAAGCCTGGGATTGAACCCTCAACCTTGCATAGATAACAGGTCTGATAATCCGCGGCAGCAACTCTCACTTCTGTCAAAAACAGCTAAATATTCTTACTCTGCAGGGAGTAATTAATTCAAACTGAATAAAATAAGAAACATTGGGGAAAAATAATTGATCTTACCTTGCCTGTGATTTTATTACTGCTATATACAGAGGATGAAGTTGTCGTTGACGATGATGTCGTCGTAGACATATTATTACTTGTCCTGTCTCGTGGGGAGGGTTTAGGTGGCTTCCCAGCATCAAAACTATTTGAATGATCAAATTTCTCAAAAGACTTTTTACGTGCACTTAAATCCACTTTAGCATCCAACACGGCGGTCCTCACCACAGGTTTTTCTTCCGGACTTTCGAATCTACTTCGAATATTATTGATTTTATTTGCTGGCGACGTCACACCGTTATTCCTCCTATTCTGGCGCGACACATTATCTGCTAATCCTTTGGAATCACCGCCGTCTGCTTCAAACCTACTCGTAATATCCAACAATTTGCTGCTTCGACCATCACCTGAGCGTTCACTGATATCTTTATTATTTTTATTATGCGAATGGTTATGCTCGGAATAATCTGATTGGTTTATATCACTATAGTCTTTGGTTTTATTATCCAATGGCTGGTTGTTATTTTTATCCTCCGTTTCTGAATGGTCAGATTGATCTGCTTCTGCCTCACTACCAGAATCTTGTGCCCATGGTGCTACATTGCCACTCTTTTTCTGAAAAAAAAGGAAAACAAATTAAATGATGGACATGTAAGAGAGAAAGAGAGAAATAGGGTTTAACGTCCAATTTAAGACAAAATAAACATTTTACCAGTGGTACACGAATTGTGTACCATAACGTGTTTCAGCGCCATTTGTAAAAAGGGACTCAAAGGATGAACCTAGAAATATTCCACAAGTCATGTCAAAAAGTGACACCATGTTCTTATCTGGAGAGCATGCCCAAAAAATACTATGGGTGTAGACTGGAATAACCAGAAGCTAAAGATTGCCATTCGATTGAGACTTCTAGCGTATTTCGCAGAACATAACTGATTTGAAATAAGAGTAAAAATAGAAACGATTGAATGTACATTTAAGTCAGTTTACATGTAGGCCTATATACATTAATATTACATTATTATATGCGCTGTAACCCATTTGTGTCAATTTTCTAAGTCCTAAATATTAGCGATTTAGCTCCTTACAGATTTACTACTTGGTGTTGACGTTACTGTTGTATGTTCCGCTGTAAAACTTGAACTCTGCGTAACAGACGATTTGATTGGACTAATAAATAGATCATCATCTTCATCTTCTTCATCATTAACAGGATAACCTCTGAAACCCCCGCCACTCTTTCTTCGCTCTCTGAAATATTCCAATATTTAAATAAACAAGAGATGAAGATAAAGAATTTTTATGGGGAGAATTTATAGTTACCACTTGAGATGTCCCTTAAAAAGAGTGGCTGCACGTAGGAGTCTGTGGTACCAAAATACCAAGTGCCAGGAGCTTACTAGGATATCAGACTACTTTTACATCAAATTCCAACTTCCAAGGGATTTTTTATGTGCACACCTGTGAACACTGGACCTCAGTTTTTCGTCCCATCTGAATGACTGGATAGCTGTCCTTGTAACGCCCTCCGTCCTGCACCAATGACAAGGGGAAACCCCACTGAATGTTCCAAACCAACACCGGGAGGAAACTGGCGACCTCCAGGATAGCCAGTGACTGAATCACTTAGCCACCGTAATAAAAGTAAGTGGTGGTAAATGCACAAGAGCCTTGACTAGAATTATTGCCTAGTCATTTACATGGGCAATATTACTATACATTCAATTATCTTCAATTGGTTGGTGCAGAATACAACCGACATTAAATAGGGGGGGGGGGGGGGGAGGGAGAGAGGGAGGGAAATGGGGTTTAATCGCCACAAACTAGGTCATTTTGGGACTAACATTTGGTTCAATTTATAACATTAATTCGCTTGCGTGTAAGGGTCTTTAGCAGTGGGAGAAAACCGGAGGACCCGGAGGAAACCGGAGGACCCGGAGAAAACCTTCAAGGTTACATACAATCGGGGAATAAAAACCCCGCCAGTTGACTCAATAACAGACCTTATTATACAATGCGTACATGCTAACCATTCAGCCATCCAACCCCCAAAAGATGTTAAACCCCAGTTTCATTCATTTTGAGAACAACTAAGCCTGATATAAAGTCGTTTTCTTGCCATATAAAAAAAACCTTCCGGTCTAAACTGTCTTAAAGTATGGAAGTTAAACACACCTTTCTTCCTGAATTTGTTTAAATGATTTCGTGGAGTTGTTTTTATTTTGTCGTTCTTCTTCTTCCTTTTTCTTGGCCAATTCTTCTTCTTCTTCTTTAATGACAAACGCTTCTGATTTACTTTTTCTTCTCGATTTCCAATCACCCAGTGTCTATAAATAAACATAAATAATATACAATCACCCAGACAGAGAGAGAGAGAAATGGGGTTAAACATCCACTCAACACAAACTACATGTAGATCATTTCGGGACTAACATATGGTTTCATTTTATTTCAATAATGCGCTTGTGCGTAGGGGTTTTTAGCAGTGGGAGGAAACCGAAGGACCCGCGGGAAACCCACGAGGTTGGACAATGTCTTAAGCTCGAGACCATTAAATAACTTAAAATACAGACAGTCATACGTGCTTTGCAATGAAATATGTCACGCAGATCCAACATTTCAACTAGTACATTGCCCGTACCATTACTTGAAATAATCGTATGCCAACATCAAACGATGACGTCACATCTGCCTTTTAAAGATAAATGAAGAGTCCCGGGGAGGAAAAATCTTCAAATAATATCCAAGTGACGTTATCTATTGATGTTGGTGTACCAAAATTTCAACTATGTTGAACAATTAATTGGTGCCAAGCGTACAATATCCATACTAGGTGAAATGTTTGACTCGAATGACGATTTTATAACTGAATGCCAGTGAAACGCCTTACCGATTGCCAATCATCATCATCTTTGACCGATTCTGTTGCCACGATTTTTGTTTTTTTTACTTCTTCAACCTGTTTTATTTGTTCTTCTGCCTGTTTCGCGAGATCCTCTGCTCCCCGGGATTTTATAAACTGTAGCGGATCCGCAGTAGATTGACTGATTCGTCGTCCAGCAATATTTCTCGTTGGGTAACCATCGCAGCTGTCTGACGACTGTCGTGAGTGACTGCGATATGATCCATCTAAACTGTCCGTCGACGATGATCGTCTGTGATTAAATGATGGCACGGCCAAATCTGGACTACTACGATACATTCCATTACGCTTGCCTCCATTATACAAACTCTCGTTAGTGGCTGAATAACGTGGACTACTGTCTTGCCTGCTAGAAGCACTGGATAATCTTCCTCCTACAGGCATGTTATCGAATATTTGTTCATCAAGACTGTCCTCTGATGCTTTACCATATGAAGCATATGATTCATAAGAACTATCTCGTACGTGACGATGATGGAAGGAATCTTTAATACTAGTTCCTGATACGCCTCCGTTCGACCCGTAAGCACTCGAATGATCGTATGAATCCCAGGAACACGATGAATCAAGTCTATAAATATGTTCGTTAGATATTATATCCTTATTATGATGGTTTATTAAAGGGGTGAAGGCACTGAAATCTAGATTAGGCACCGGGTACGTCTGACAAACAGCTCGTCCTAACCAATATATCGTTATAGCAACCTGAAAAACACAAAAAAAAAAAATACAATTAAATCATTCAGCGAATACAAAAAGAGACATAAACCTGTGAATCTGGAGGGAATAGTTGAATAAAATCGCATGTTAGATCTTACATGTACTGTAGAAATAAATACAAATATTATTAAATGAAATAGCTGAAAACATAAAGACAATTTTCTTATTCAAGAACTAACAAGTATTTGATTCTATGCCTTCTGTAGCGGGGTCCCTTGTCCGATAACCTTTTCACAAAGATCAGAATTAACAGAATGAATACAAAGTGTCAGAGTAAATTAAATACTGTCTTCAAGTCTGTCAATTCCAACTCTCATCAAGTATCAAGCCCCCGTGAATAAAAATATAACATCAAGTCCCTGTGTATGACTAAAGCACATCTAATCAAGCCCCTGTGTAACGTAACGGACAGAATAAAACAAAAGTTCTCATCCAAAATCTGTTTTGGTGAAGAGATGAAATTACTCAGAAGTCTATTCATCATCACAAGGACGTCAGAATGATGACATAACTTCCTACAATAATCCTTCAGACAACATTTCAACAATCCATACTGTACGTCTTCTAGGGTGTGTACAATAACCAAATATAGAATTATTCTCTACTTCACCAAGTCAACACTTTCAATAGATAAATTGTAATTCTATCACATAATGAGAATTATTTTAGCCAAGTGATTTATTAAAGTCAAATACTGCCATCTACATGTAGGCCATAGAGATGCTGTGTGGGCAAAATTTCCCTAAAGGAAAAGTGTCTAGTTATTTGAATGGGACAAAAAAAATGTCCTATTTACTCGGTGTGCATTTAAAAGAACCCTTGAATTTGATGGAAAGTAGGGGAAAACCCTAACCCTAACCCAACCCCAACCCCGTAACCCTGTCCAGGCAAAATTTCCCTCATAGCACACTGCATACCTGACTTCATTACCAGTTGGTACAAAAAAGTAGGATGTTAAACCCCATTCCATTTCAATTCTTATTGGTTGACTGAGAGGTGGGGGTGGAGCTAGGTGACATCTGATTAAACTGGGTGACACATTCACGGCTCAGTCATATCCCACCTGTACATGTATACAGTTGTTGAGGTAATTAAGTCGTTAATTAGTTTTATAAGTTATATATAGATTAAATACAAGTACATGAATTATTTAAACAGGTGTCGACCTGCTCTTCAAATAAATCTTGTATATCCATTAACAAATCATCATCATTTTAACCCTATAAACGTGACTCCTTTATCACCTGTTTATTTATCTATTAAATCCCTCCAATTAGCCCCTTATTTTCCTTTGATGTGTGGGATTAATACCTTTAGTGTCTGGTACTCTTAAACTTTAAACTACAACAGCATCAGATTTAGTCAACCAATGATTTGTCATCTTAAGTTGAGATTATCTAGCGCCTGTTAACCAATCAATTCCTTTGTAACATTTGATACATGCCTTTGATCTTTTTGTCCTGATGAGTAACTATGACAACAATTACGAATCAAAGGTTAATTGAGATCAGATTCCCAGGTCCAAAATAAACAAGGTGTTGATCCTTCTGTAGTAAGTCTAAATCCTCTACAGTAATATATTTACACTCGGGATTCCAAGATTCATAGTGGCTCAGTGGCTAGGGCGCTGCCTCACTAGTCAGAGAGAGAGAGAGAAATGGGGTTTAACATCAACGACACAAACTCGGTCATTTCGGGACTAACGTATGGTTCTATCTTATTTCAATAATTCGCTTAAACGTAGGGCTCTTTAGAGGAAACCAGAGGAGCCAGATAAAACCCACAAGATTGGACAGACAACCCTACTCCTTGCCTCCATAAAATATCAAGATTCCTTGATAGTTTGATTATAATTACGATTAGACAGAAGCTATGCTGTCCTGGCAAAATTCCCCTCATAGAACACTGAATGGCAGTTGGTGCTGAATATTTTATTGTATTTGTAAGACTCAGTAACTTAACCTTCCAAGACCCACAAACTAAACAATATTCATTGAATTTTAATTTTTACTTTATTCATTGCAAAATTTCATACTGTCAAGCCATGGAACAGTCAGTCACACATCAATATTGTGAATTTACGCTACATTTCTCTCTATAATTATTATTCTATTCCAATTCACCCATGCGATGCATCTAGCAAATTTGTTCAAATTAAAAATCTTTTGAATAATATCCATTAACTTATTATACTCTTAAGCCCACCAATATAAATTTTGGGAGCTATTTATGAAAGGTCCCCATCCCCACCTCTAAAATTATCAATCAACCAGAAAGATCAATTTAAATATTTTTAAAACTATTTATTCATCCATGCAGAAAATTCAATTTATTAGAGTGAATTAGGTCTATAGGTATATATATACATGTATAGGCGTTGTTTACAGTTATAAGTACTTGGTACTCATTCGGTATAGTAGGCTTAGATTATTTTACATGAATGAATGAAATGTTGTTTAATGGAATTTCAGCTCAAACTGGGCTATATTGCACCAAACATGCAGTTAATTTTACAAGTCAAATTAAAACAATATCACAGAAATGTTTATGTAAATATATCAAATCTTTTACATATATTACATATATAAACATGGAAATATTTAAAGCATGATAAATTATACACAATTAAAATTCTAAATAAAAATTTTGTCTATTTTAAAAAGTCAAACAATTTAGAGTAAAGCCACGGTTGGGCAGACAGCTGATGTAAGGAGTGGCAACGGTAATGATTTTAATCTAATTTCTTTCAGATGCTTGCACGCAATCAAAGGAACTTGACAGTGAACACATTCTGGTTGAGGCTCTCGCTTTAAGATGTAAATAGGAGATTAGCTTACATTGTAGGTCTGCGTGTATATATCCGAAAATATTAGTACAAGCGTAAAGTTGCACTGCTGAAAAGTTAAAAGGTATATACCGACTGGTTTACTGGTCTAATAACATTTTAACGTAGCTCTTTCGTTCATTTGGGGATCTGACCAGACATCTGATGCTTACAGTTAAATGGGAGACATGGGATGGCCTCGCGATCGAGAATCTCACGTTTTGAGCTCTAGCTAGCTGGTCACCTCAGGACCTACTCTAGATCGGATCGTTGGTTGGAATGCAGACAAGACTGCATGCCATCTCAGGCATTACCCTACAGTACTTTCTCCAAGGTGGAGTTGAACAACCAGACAGCTGTCCTTGTCAGGCCCTTCGTCCTGATCCACTGACAAGGTGAAACTACGTCGTAAAATCGAGATGCGAATTTTCTCAGCCAATGCAGGGATCAAACATGGAACATCAAGGCTAGCGATCCAGCGTCTTACCCAGTTACCCACCGTGGCCCCGACTAACGAACAAGGTTATAACTTGGTACACACCTTTATTTAGATATAGTATGCTTGGCTTACTGTTCATTCTATACTAATGCATTTTTCTATGCATACACCAAATCAATTTACCTTACAATTTCAATATATTTAAAATTCAATTATATTAATGGAAGGCGTATTGAACGAGAATTAATTGAAATAGAAATTGTAGATAATATAACAACCAGGTTTCTTGAACACCAGGTCTTTTATTTATATCACTTTGTCGCACTCGTTAATTCCCTTTCAACTGGTATATAATAATCTAACTCGGTGGGTAATATTCTTTTGAAATGTCTGACCTAACAAGGTAATATATGTCATATGAATGAGAGATGATTTGAACGAACTGTTTGACCAGAAATCACAAGGAATGTTGCTTCTTACAAAACGAATGAATCTTTTTCTTTTGAAGTATTTGTAACATGTGTGTATTGGTTGATAATGTACGAAGGATGTGAGAATAGTTTGTGTATTCTAATAAGAACATACGACACCCAGTAACTGTCACCACCGACCAACGAACCAATCGACTCAGTTCATAATAACACATTACACAAATCATTTTACTAAACGCTATATTGTATACTCATGGTGGTAAATACTTCACGTTTTTTATTGTCAATAACTTGAATTACCGGCAAATCTAGCTGGACATAAGGCAAATATCACAGCCTTTTTTCATCAATATCACAAAACATATACATCAAAAACTTGGACATAAGGCTGCTGTCACGGACTTTGATAGACACAAATGATCACACTCTAAGAATGTATACATATATGCATCGTATTTTCTATATTTTGTTTACATTATTAATATCTGAAGATGCCTATAGAAGGCAGACAGCTGATTTAACGTATGTCAGAATGAAGTAAAATGGAGAATTTTTTTTACCTGAACGTATTTTTCAATTTATTTATGCATTTATCTACCGGAAACAAAGAAGTACTTGTACTTTATCTACTTTAATATATATATATATATATAAAGTGTGGACAGACCTTGTCGGACACAAATCATTTAACAACGTACATGTGAGATAATTTGTGTCTGACAAAATCACTGACAGTTTCCCTAATGTCCATCCTTGATGACCCGTATTTGTACCATTAAAACTCTTCTGGATAATTCTGACGTAAACGTAGTACGATACGAAAGCGCCACATAATCTATAAATATAATGAAACAGAGTTTCACGAATGTCCAATTAAGATATGGTCTGAAAAATTGAAATGATGTTTAACATAAAAACAGAATATAAGAGAGAGAGCGAAATGGGGTTTAACGTCCACTCGACACAAACCAGGTCATTTTGGGACTAACATATGGTTTAATTTTATTTCAATAATTCGCTTGCGCGTATGGGTCTTTAGCAGTGGGAGGAAACCGGAGGTAACCCACGAGGTTGAGAAGGCGCCCCTATCACCATGCCACATACGCTAACACCAGGGATTGAAACCACAGCCGCAAGCCAGAGGTGACCGGCCAGCTAGAGGTCGAAGTGCGGCACTCTAGACCACTAGGCCATCCCAACCCCCCAACAGAATATAAACCAGTAGTACGCCTTGGTTTCATCGCAGCCATGACAACATACTCAAATTATATACGTTTATGTCTGAAAAATAGAAATGACTATCTTTTAATATGAAGACAAATCAGATCTATTACTATATAAATCAAGAACCAACCATGACGTCATCGCAAAACCGCACATTAAACCATCTAGCCACCCTTAAAATGCATGGAATCGGAACCTAGTTTTAAAAATATAGACAAAACCACTCTCGGAAAGTAATTTAAGGTCACTTTCCTAAGTACACAGACGCGGTCACAAAACAGTTTTAAAATATTACTACACATAGTTATTCAAATATGAATAAAAATATTATAAATAGTTTGTAATGAAGACAGACTTGATATCGAGGTATTGTTAATACTTTACATTGAAGGCAGGCTTCGACTTCAAAATACTTTCCATTAAATCTGTCACATTTTGTATTCAACCCTATTTGTCAATCGAACGCTATTCAATATGTTCATTGACGAGAATTTACCAATGCATCTCGATCAATTGATTCAATTCTATAACTAAAAATACCAATAACAAAATTCCGTTTAACTATTGTATGATAAAGTTGAGTCACCAACGCATAATGGAATGTCCATGTTGTAGTCTGCCTGTACTTTCGGTTGTGTATATAAATGACATTAACAAATGTGTACGCCTCTGGAATTTACTTTATATGGTACCAAAGAATGTCGCCTTTTGTTGATGACAGAATAGTTTATGTTATGAAGACTATGTTATCTGTCGTCAGCTAGTCGTGTATATATAATGAATATGTTACCTGTCTTTACACCTATATGTAAATATACGTCATCTGACCGATTAAAGGATGGGTTTTCAAGTCCACTCGATACAAACTAGGTCATTTCGGGACCAACATATGGTTCAATTTTATTTCAATATGTATTATAAGAATAAGGATTATTATCAAATGAGAGAGAGTTTAAAATCCACTCGATACAAACTAGGTCATTTTGGGACTAACATATGGTTCAATTATAGGGGTGTTTTGGGAGGAAACCGCAGGACCCGGATAAAAACCCACAAAGTAGGACAGGAGCCCCTCCTACATGTCACGTACAGCCAGAGAATCAAAACCAAGGTTGACTCAATAACAGACCTTGTGACACAACATGTATGCGCTAACCTTTTTATCGTACCGACTTTAGTAATGATGAGACTTTAAACAATCTATACGAATGTTTAAACAAAGATTTGATTTTGAATGAGTGTGAAAGAAATTAGTGGTAAATACACCAGACTAAATGATACCCTGGTTACAGTGAGAGAATGTTGAAGTTAGAGTAGAGCAATACGTCCTTTAGTACAACGCAATCAAACAAATTTCTATATCATTTCGTTTGTTTCGATTGGAGAATGTCGGGTATAAACATGAATATCATAAACAGATATTTTCTTTATCTATCCATAATATAGTGGCAATAAACGTCTACATGCGATGACAAGTCTGTTTTTATACCACATTCCATCTCTATTCAATAGCAGACGGTCAATTTAACATCCAACTGAGCAGATTAATATCCCAACCAATCATATAATTGATCCCATTTCTCACAATAATATTATCTTAAGAGTCCCTATCTAAGGAAGTTTTAATCCTTTGACAAAAAAACAAGAGGGGGAGAAACAGAGAGAGAGAGGGAGAGAGAGAGAGGGGGTGTCTAACATCTACAAAATAGTTCATTTCGTGACTAATATATGGTTTAATTTTGTTACAATAATTCACTATAGCAGTGGGACGAAACCAGAGGACATACAAGCGGGTAATCAAAACAATGCCAATTCAGAGAGAGAAATGGGGTTTACAACCACTTGTGACAAACTAGGCTGATTTTACTTTACTTTAAATAGAAATTCACGAATTTGTACTAAAGATACTATGGATTAAAGCAGTTGTCTAAAGTCACTCTATTTTGTTTATAATTTACGGGCATCTTAACAATATTTTTTAGATTTACTTATGAATATCATTTGACCATCCATGTGTAATATTTAGCTACTGTACGTATTATATATATTGTAGCAAGCAACTCTTTATAAAGTAGCTTTATAGTAACGAAAAGAGTACCTATTGTCGCCCATATCAAAAGATTTTACACACCTGAGATAATTTGAATTGACTGTTTATTTAAAGCTGTTGTTTGTCATTTTCAGATTTAGTATCCCATACAAAACTATAATATTGTGAAGGTTGAATCTCAGTTGAATTCCATGCTCAAATCAATTTCAAATTACAGTATTAACTTTAGTTTCAAGAGCAATCCACAACCTTGGCCCAGTTTACCTTCAAGATCAACCATCTCATACTCTAATTTCAGCCAATTAACTACACTTGACAGTGCCACCCAAATCAAGAACCAAGTATATGTGTAGATCGTGCTTTTCTGAGATGTAGTTTTATGGAACAGACTTCCCATAGACTTCAAGAAATCCAAAATAGTGAACACTTTTAAGTCACAGTTAAAATAATTATCTAGTGCACTTCTTGAAAGAATTGGACTCTACAAATTTGTAATTTATTTATTATTATTTATATGTTTACAAAGATATGAGGAATTAAACCTTTGTTAATATTCAACTTTCTCAAAAGTTTACAAGGGATTTCAAATACGTCCTGCACCACTACTGAGCGAACCACGCTCGAACCACGCTGCAAATTCCAGATGAACTTTCTCCGTCAATACAGGGATTGAAAGTGGGATCTCCAGATTAGCGAAACAATATCTTACTCAATGAACCAGCATTAGCTCCCCGATCTGAGGAGTGCAGAAGAGGGAGTAGGCATGAATAAAAGATAGACTCTAAACTTACCGTTTTTATCAAATGATTTTCTCAGTGACTATTTGAAGCTTTTTTCAAATATATATGATATTGCCATTTAAGATTTGTTTATTAAAAACATAGTTTTCTTGGAAGATTGCAAATAGAAAATAATCGGGCTATATTACATATATTAACAATATTCAACTTTCACTATTATAATTTGCAAGAGATTGACAATCCCACTACGACGATCAGAGCGTGTAATATACAACTGACAATCCCAAAGACTGTAATATACTATACTCACCTTTATAGTTGACTATCAACATCTAAATATATTAATATTCAAATTCACCATATCAAATTCAACTCCAATGTCCAACAAAACAATGTCAATTTCTAATTTAGTCTCTCAAAAACGCAGTTTTTACTCAATATGACAAAACAATGTCAAGTTTTACTCCCCATATCTCTCAAAACTCCGAATAACAAAATGTCAGTTTATTTCAGTGTGTCAATTTCTACTCTCAAAACGGCAGTTTTTATTCCATATAACAAAACAATGTGAGTTTATTTCCTGTGTGTCACAGACCCGTGTAATATTAGTCTATAGGTAGTCAACGTAAATGACGACTGACTGTATAACTAGCCGCTGTGTTTATACACCAGTAATCGTAGTTGTAAACATGCATTGTTATGTAAATATCGAAACCTAACTATTCAAGCTTACCACGTATATACATTTTATATAGGAGAAAATCAGACGGGCTTATTTGTTACAACATAATTTATCGCTGTTTTTATTTCAATCTCTCGTACATATTTATCACTCAGGCTTGGTCACAAGGAAAACATGACTCTATAATTTGTATTTGCAACATGTACACCCACTCGTAAACTATCTTCAACTTAAAGAAAGACATAAACAAATACTAAAAATGCCGTAAGACGAGGTTCTTGAAAAAAACAAATTATTGTAGAACGTGTTGACAAGGAAATTTTTTGAATATACATAATCAAATGTAATGGAGTTGAAAATCCTACTTTTCCGTACTAACATAAATTGAAATAAGATTTAGTTAAACGTCCCACTGTTTAGCTCCAACTGGGCTAATGAAGACGGACATACGCCATATAGTGTGCTATGAGGGAATTCCATCTGCCAAGGGATCTTTTACATGCACATTACCAATATGTACACAGGATCTTGTTTTTTAGTCCTATCCAATCAACTAAATAGCTGTCTTTGTCAGGTCATCCGCCCTGCACCATTGGCAAGGATAAACCACACCTGAAAATCCTGATAAATTTTTTCAGCCAACATCAGGTACGAACCCGCGACCTCCAGGCTAGCAAGCCAGCGTCTTAATCATTTGGCCACTGTGGCTCCTCTGCACTGACAGGCTAATAGGTAAATTTTGCCTGGACAGTGGTGTTTCCTTGATTTTAACACCACCAAAGATTAAATCGAATTGATGCAACTCTTAATCCTTAAACGTATCTTGCATCCGGTTAAATCAATGTGAATACAGAAATCCTAATTAACTTGGATAACTAACGTTGTTAACATCTGATTAAATTGTTGCCAGCAGCCTTTCATTCATTCTCCAGAAATCTGTGTACCCATGGGGTTCAAGGTGGCTAAGTGGGTAAGACGCTGGCTCGCTAGCCTGAAGGTTGGGTGTTAGATCCCTGCAGTGCCCGAGAATATTTATTCCAATTTTTACGGCGTGGTTCCCCCGTGTCAGTCATGCAGGATGGAGGACATGGCAAGGACAGATTTCTAGTTGTCAAATTTCCCTCATAGCACACTGTATGGTGTATGCCCGTCTTCATTAGCCCAGTTCGGAAAAAAACAGTAGGATGTTAAACCCCATTTCATTTCATTTCATTTCGATGTACCTGTCTATATCCATCATTAGTACAGCGGGGGGTTGGGATGGCCTAGTGGTCTAGAGTGCCGCGCTTCGACCTCTAGCAGGGTTTCGAGCCCTGGTGTGAGCGTATGTGACATGGAGATGGGGCGCCTTCTCAACCTCGTGGGTTTCCTCCAGGCACTCCGGTTTCCTCCCACTGCTAAAGACCCCTACGCGCAAGCGAATTATTGAAATAAAATTAACCCATATGTTAGTCCCGAAATGACCTAGTTGTGTCGAGTGGACGTTACACCCCATTTCTCTCTCTCTCTCCATTAGTACAGCAGTATAGACTAACTGATACAACTGGAATGTGAAAATCAAACAGTATCTTTTTCTAATTTGAATATCAAATTCTAAGTTTTAATCCTTAATACACAATCATCAAAGATATTGTTCTGTGGACACAGACAGAAGACGTAACTTTAAAATTTGATCGCTTCAAAGAAAAATCTTTTTTAATGGAGGTGCATTACAGTTTTATAGCTGGAGGCATCCATTACTAATTCAACACACGAGAAACAACATGACAAAAACTAGTCGGTCTCAAATATCGTGAAGTGTGGTATGGGCTGTAGTTATCACGTAGACAGTCTTAACATATAGTACATTGTCACCACATGTACAAGAAATACCTATTAAATTGTAATTCTAAACTTATTGCCCCGATATGTGTATAGGATCATGTCTTGATCTTGTCTTCAACGACAATTACATCAGCTGAACAAACCTAACCCTCAGGCGGATAAATTCTCAAACATGTTTCAAATATGTTTCATTTTATTTTGTATTTTTAATGTATTTTAAAAATCCATTTAACCCAATGCAATCAAATGGGGTTTAGCGTCCTACTGTTCTGCTCCGACTGGGCTGATGAAGACAGGTTTATACCATACAGTGTGCTATGAGCGAAATTTAGCCCAGACAGCAGCCTACAGCCTACGCTTACATCGAATTCCAAACGCACAGGGATCTTTTTAGTGCACACCAATGTGTTCACGGGACCTCAATTTTTCATACCATCCAAACAACAAGACAGCTGTCCTTGTCAGGCCCACAATAATACACCACTGACAAGAGGAAAACCACACCCAAAGTTAAACAAATTGACTGTGTCCCTTTGTATAAGTAGGCCCTATACATCATAACATCAACAAGCCTCCAACATATAGCAATTAGATAAAAAAATCTCATGTATTTAACCTCAGGTGACACCAATTGACATACAACATACCTGTATCTATATATATATATATCTATAAATAGTGACATGCTTTTTAAGTCAGTATAACTCTCAGGTGTATATACTGGTCAACTTGTTGTATTAAAACGCAGGGGACTGTGTGTCAATTTCTCTTAAAACTAATGGGACAATTTTTTGTGTAAGCTGATCCATTAAAAAGAGAGAGAGAGAAATGGGGTTTAACGTCCACTTGACACAAACTAGGTCATTTCGGTTTAGTTTTATTTCAATAATTCACTTGCGCGAAGGGGTCTTTAGCAGTGGGAGGAAACAGGAGTACCCGGAGAAAACCCACACGTTGGACAGGTGACCCTACTCCTTGCCACGTACAACCGGGGATTCGAAACCAAGCCAGTTGACTCAATGGCAGAACGTATGATACAGCACGCGCACGCTAACCATTCGGCCACCCAACCTCCCTGATCCAATAAGCAAATGGTACAGGGTACGATCTTTGTGTTACCCAATAAAACTTTCCAGCTTGGTTTCCCCTTGCCAGTCGTGAAGGAATGAAGACCTGGCCAGGAAGAATGTATAGTTATTCGGATTGAACAAAAACCTCAAGGTTTCATGTATCATTAAAGCTCTGTTTTCAATTGGCAATCACAATATGGGAATTCTGAAGGGCTGCTATTGAGGCAAAATGACCTTCATAGCACAGTGCAAGGCATCTGACCATCTTCATTTCAAGTTGCTGTAGAAAAAAGAGGACTTTAAACTCTGTTTAGCCAGTATTTCATTTCTCTCTATGAAACTAACCATTACAATCACTAACCTAAAATATTTTGGACTCGACTCACAATTTCCCTCTATTTTGATGTCAACGCAGCCTTGATGATCAAATCTTGAAATTTCTTACAACATCAGGAAATCTTACTACGTTTCCTTATTTACGTTACAAAAAAATGGACAAAAAAACAATGCAACTTATAAAACACATGACAGAGATCAGAAATATTTTTACAGTTGTGAACTCTGTGCTAGGCGCGGTGTTCCAGAAGAAAATTTTGACAATTTCCGTACTGTGGCA
The DNA here is from genome assembly GCA_963678685.1 of Patella ulyssiponensis. Taxonomy (NCBI): domain Eukaryota; kingdom Metazoa; phylum Mollusca; class Gastropoda; family Patellidae; genus Patella; species Patella ulyssiponensis. Next base: position 3,653,325 of record OY783225.1, read on the forward strand.
CCTCGGTGGTTGTGATGTCAAACATCTTGCTATGATTATACCATGATGTTAGTCACATGTCCGACATGCTGTAGAATCACACATTTTGTTTACTCTACATTATTTCACCAAACAATATTGACATTCGAACTTGAAGCAACCCCGAGATGGCATCATAGTACATTTTATTGAAAACAATGAATAATAAAAGAAAACAATTCCAGTAGACTTGCACTCCATGTCTCACCTTCAGCATTACGATAATTTTTTTCCTTCCTGTTTCAAAGACGTGGTATTTATGGTGCATGCAGAATCGAACCATGATTGAGAAACATGCATGTAGCACCCACATCCCAGGTTATCGAAGACGAGGAATGGAGATTAATGTTTCATCAAAACAATACTTGGTCATTTGCAGACTATGAAAGGGACCGATCTAATGAAAATGGGCATATGCCCTATGTCAATAAAAACTGAAATGAAATGGGGTTTAACATCCTACTGTTCTGCTCCTAAACTGGGCTAATGAAGACGAGCAATTCAGTGTGCTATGAGGAAAATCTTGCCCAAACAGCGGCACTACAGCCTACTCTTATATCAAATTCCAACTGTCAAGGGATCTTTTACGTGCATCCAAATGTGTACACTGGACCTCGTTTTTTTATTCCCATGCGAATGACTAGACAGCTGTCCTTGACAGGCACTATATTCTGCATCATGGATGAACACCCGACCTCCAGGCTAGCGGGCCAACGTGACCCCTCAATATACACTAAAAATAGGATATTAAAAAAAAAGATCCATAAAGTTTTGGTCAAGCAAATGCTTTTAAAATTCCTTTCAACTCTGTTTGCATTTCAATCCCAGGTAAAATATTCAACTTTTAATAATAAAAAATAAAATATATTACTAAGAAAGTTTCAACAAACTTATCAAAACAAAATCTTTCCATGACAAAACTTGTCAGTTCAAACATAACCTAGTTTATTTCAATTCAATTGATAAAAGCCTTGATAAAGAATGAGGTGAAATATTGATGTAACCACAGCAAATATTGACTTTAATCCTTCAACTCAACAGAAAGTAAATTCCTGTATTACATTATTATCTGTACATATACTTGTGTTGACTTTCAACAATAAATTTTAAAGATAGATAACACTTGTGTGGAGAGAGAGGGAGACCAAAAATTCCGGAGAGATCTCATGCGATTAGTTTAACGTCCACTCAACACAAACTTGGTCATTTCAGAAGTAACATATGGTTCAATTTTATTTCAATAATTCGTTTGCGCGTAGGGGTCTTTAACAGTAGGAGGAACACAGAGGATCCGGAGAAAAACCATGAGGTTAGACAGGCGATCATACTCTTTATGATAAGGAGGCCAGACAGACGAATGGAGTAACGACAATATACGACCACATTTAAAATTGGGTGTTTAAAAGTGATTACAATTAGCCGTCCCTTTATTAATATATTGACTCAAAGTGAACATGGATGACAATATATTGAATAAAAGGGATGACTTACGTCTTAAAATGTCTTTTAAATTTATAAATATAAATCACGATATCCAAATGTTACACCCTTCAATATTTTTTAGAAAGGGCGTATATTGAAAAATGTTAAAAGAAACAATATTGACGAATCTTTATTATTAGTAATTTATATTTTAAAAAAAGCAGTCTTTGAATGAAATAATAGATACTATATATAGTTTGGTCAGTTATTTTACATGTTGCAAACTTTGAGAATCTTCAAAATACCTCCATATTTCTCATATCCAATGTTTGAAAACTCTAAATTAATATTTGTTTGCCGTTAATGAAGTCATAGTCAGATGAACAATGGATATTATTGAAGAACATTGAAATTACCAGATCATAATCTCTGAGAATTTCTAAGGGGGTTACGAGGCAGAAAGGTTAACGCGAGCGTATTGCATCATAAGATGCAGTATCAAGTCAAGTGTCATGGTTTCGATTCACCAGTTGTACGTGACAAAGAGTATGGTCGTCTGTCCAATCTCGTGGGTTTTCTCTAGGTCCTCTGATTTCCTCCCACTGCTAAAGACCCCTACACGCAAGCGCAAGGGAGTTTATGAAGTAAAATTGAACCATATGTTAGTCCCAAAATGACCTAGTTTGTGGCGAGTGGATGTTACACCCCAATCCTCTCCCTCTCTTAGAATTCCTAATTAATTGACTATGTATATTCAAATAATTAATTGATTCAGGCCTGCATAAATTAATTGCCTCCTTAACACTTTTAATTTATTCAATAAGAATTTATTTGGGTTCAGCTACCGTAAACTGTATATAGTACAGGTTGCCTGGAGGCCATCACACGACTAGTCTATGTCCTGCAATGTCTATAACCGTTAATGACTGATAGAGCCATGCCTAGCTAGTCACAACATGACAACAATAAGTCTAACATCGGTCCACAACTCTCAAACCCCTGATAGAAATTGTTGAAGCAACATGTAGATACATAAATAGACTAGTTAGATTCTTAACTACAGATAGAAATTGAAATTTTTGAAGCAAGATGTCGCTACTATACTGTTATCAGTTCAACATGTCTTCTACACAGGTTTTTTAACCCTGATAGAAATTGTTGAAGCAACATGTCACAAATATACATGCCAGCTACACACCTTTTTCAACCCAAGGTACAAACTGAAATTGTTGAAGCGCTACCAACCATGTGTTTTGTTTACATAAAGTAGGTACACTGGTTGTCATTGATAGTGAATCATCTTCTTTGACTACAAGCGTCTAATCTTAACGCCTCACATACCGAACAACGACAAGTAGCTCTATTAAAGTCACGGAGCTCGACCATGCAATTAAAAGACAATAATTCATTTTTCATGGCTTCATCCATGCTAAAATTTACTCAAATTATCATTTAATATTTGATTAAGGAATCAAAATGTGGATCATCTCCGTCGCCTGCAGTTAATCTGAATATCTTATTCAGATGTGGATACCATTCCGAAAATCAAATATTGTAGACATTCCTGGTAAAATTCTCCAGACATGCCTAGTCAAATTCTGCAGACATATCTACGGGTAGTCAAATTCCTTAGACTTGATTAGTCAAATTCTGTAGGCTTCGCTAGTTAAATTCCTTAGACTTGCCCTGTCAAATTCCAGAGACATACCTAGTCAAATTCTGTAGACATGCCTAGTCAAAATTGAATATAAAAGAAAAATATATAATCAAAATGTCAACGTGTTTGTATTCAGTGTACAAGTACGTGTGAGTCATTGATCAAAAAAAAAAAACAAAAAAAAACGCTATTCAAATTCAGCACCAATTTTCCCTTGCGCTCTTTGTCGGAGCAATATAATGTCTGCATTAAAATCATGTTAGCTATACATGTACAAAGAATACGAGCTTATTTCATCTACGCTTTATTGTAAGCTTTAGTACACATAAATTACCCCGTTCAATGACTTTACATGTCAAATAATTTCCATTGTAACATGTCCTCAACAAAGATAGGTTGCCCGAACACACACAAAAGACGTCTCAGCATTCCACAAGAGTTGTCAGCTACATGTACTTATTTGCAGGTAATGGCAGGCTTTACAAGACACTCAAAACTGAATAAATGTAGAAATTCATTCAGTAACTACACGTATCAGAAATAACTAAGATTTTACTTGCCTCTAGTTCTTCGTAGTACTAACAATAATTTGCTTGGGCATAGGGGTCTTTAGCAGTGGGAGGAAACCGGAGGACCCGGAGAAAACCCATGAGGTTGGAAAGGCGAGCCTACTCGTTATCATATACAACCGGGGAATCAAAACCAGGGGAGTTGACTCAATGACTGAACCTTATGATACGGTGTGCATGTGCTAACCATACGGCCGTTCCCCCTTCTTCATTAATATAAACATTGTAACTCTGGTAGTAATAATCTAAGCATCCACAAGTTTTATAACTCTGGTAGTAATAATCTGAAATTGGTGAAAATCTCTCTATCCTTACAAATATACCATTCTGAAAACAGAATGTCACAATGCACCTTCATTTACAAAGATACAAAAATTCAATGTTAATTTTTTTTATAAGTAATCAGAAAATGAGACATTTTCCTAACAGTTTTTTTATTCTTATCATTTTATTAACCATTGTCATTTATAGGTAAAAAATAAACTTGAATGACGTTTTTTTCCCTGTGTCTATTGTATGGGATATTACGAGTACAATAAATGCGGTGATACGCTAGACTACACATCTTCCTGTTGAATCATCACAAGCTTCACTTGATCACAAAATATCAACTTAATATTATAAAAAATGTCAAATTTATATCATAAAATATCAACTTTATGTCAGTGGTGCAGGATGCCCTTTCCATTGGATGCAATACGAAACCAACAACCAACATGCATGTCTTGCCCCCCCCCCCCTTCCAGCTACGGGCCCTGGGAGCCTGACAAGGGAAAACGTATAGTCGTTTGGATGGCACCCAAAACTGAGGTCCTGTGTAAATTGGCAAGCATGTAAAAGAACGCTTGGCAGTTGTAATTTGTTATAAGAGTAGGCCATTTTGATTCCCTATTGTAATCAAAATATGACAGATGCTTCATAGCTATTTTATCCCTAGAGATCGACGTAGCCTTCCGCAAACACTGCTGACCATTCACATTTAAAACAAATCACACACCATTTTGTGAAAATCAGAAACTATTTCATAAACGATATTATTAGTTTAAAGGTACTTACATTTCTTAACCTTCTGTCACTTTCGTGTTTCAAATGTTCAGACCTGAAAAATACAACAAACCAATCAATAAACATTATTAAAATACAGATGTGATGTCATCCCTTGATGTTGGCGTACGATTGTTTCAAAATAATGGTACGGCTAATGTGCCAATCATTTGTACTAGTTGCAATATTGGACCCATGTAACATATCTCATTGAAATGCACATGCTGGGTAGTGTCTGTATTTTGAGTAATGGTTGACAGAATGTTAAACTCCACTCCTTTATAATATTTATTTTGTGTGAACTAAGACGAGAGAGAAATTGGTTTCAAGTCCACTTGACACAAACTAGGTTATTTCCGTACTTACATATGGTTTTAATTTTATTTCAATATTTCATTTGCGTGTAAGGGTATTTAGCAGAAGGAGGAAAAACGGAGGACCCGGAGAAAAGCCCACGAAGTTTGACAGGCGACCCCGCTGCTTGTCAAGTACTGTGAACTAAGGCATGTACTTTAAATCCACTTTCACATGTGGGATGGGGTATAACAAGATATTGTCATTGCTTGCTTCTAAATAAGGTAAAAGATGTTTACAAACAACAAAAATCTACATAAACATTAAACAGTTGTTTTGCTCGTTTGACTGCACACATGATTTTACCCCCCCCCCCCGACCCTTGGAATGTTTATTCAGCATAAGCTAATGGTACCAGACCAGAATCAGGACACGGGGTATCCATGGGATCCAAATAATCAGGATTTTTATCTTTGAACATTTCTACAAATTACAACATTAGCCCAAGTGGCTACTGTTTACAACTCAAAGACGAGAAAATTTTTAAAATAGAAAATGAACAGTTTTCTACCCAAATCACAAGATTTAAGTATTTGGTATAAATATAGATAAAATACATTGTTAGCTTCAGATAAAAAAAATCAATTTGTCAAAAAACACAAAAATAAGTAACTTTAAATATTTTTATCCAAACAAACAACAAATAAATCTAAATGTTACCTTTCCAACACGGAAAAAAACTTGCAACTAGAACTGTACAAACTCCAGTAAAAACACAGAGAATTAAACTAAGTCCCCAGATCTCAACCAAAACAACCTCAAATAAACATCTTGCTTCGTCTAAACTCAATAACTAAAGTGTTCAAGTCAGCACACAATATGTGTCTTAATCCGTAACAGGCCTCACATAATAGTCTATCTATGACCTTATTTTAAATATTATAAGTTATATTAAGGTTGTCTATTGAATAAAACCCCTCAGCATAGCTACACAGAGGTGTGTATATAGTCAGTCAAGGTATATTGAGACAGCTAGGACCTGAAACCCGGCAAGTGACGAATTATTCTCAATAACATTTTTTCTATGGAGTGTAAGTTTTATGCAGTTTGATAAGACATTGCTTATGTACATAGTTTTACGTAATTTAAGAGCAATATGTTTATTGGGGTTGAGGTATTTCCTCATAACTTTGCTGTTAAAATGCACATAAAAGTGAACTGCAGAAGGCTCAACTTCATATATTAACTGAAATGGAGAATCTTGACAAAGCAGCAGCAGTAGCAAATTCCCTTGCTCCGACTATTTACCTGATGATTTAGTGGGGTCAAGATATTTCCTCTCGCTCGTAAAAACTTTTGATATCAAAATGCACATATAAATAACAGTGAACTAAAGGAGGCCCAACTTAATATTTCAAATGAAACCAAGAATCTTGACAAGGCAGCAGTAAGTGTCCTTGTTCAGACTAACCTCCAAGATCATGAAACTCGATTTGCCTAATGATTTTATACAATTCCAATATTTATCCTGTTCGACATATTTTGTCAAGCACCATAATGGACAGATTTTCTTGTCCTGCATCAGGATTTCATACTCAATGGTGTACAGTCCTTAATCATACATGTATATATATGACAATTCCTGCAGATTCAAAGGGCTCATTGCAGACTTTTACTCTTGACTAGAATGCTGGAACTGAAAGAAAACAGTTGCCTAGTTTATCAGATAGGACATTTGAGGTCCATTGGTGTACACACTTCACTAGTCAGAAATAATGCTTCCAGCACCAACTTTTCCTCTCTTGCATGTAAAAACTTAGTCACTATCATTAACAATCCAAAGTGAGAACTTTTTCTAGCAGCTAGATAATTCCTTAATGGATTTAATAGTTACACGATACACATATCATTATTTATTACTATGTACACCTAATATAGGTTTAAAAAAATACAATCTGTTAGTTTTAAAATGACAAAAATATTTCACTCACAAGAAAAATTCTGTTTCAAAACCATGATCACAACATTGTACAGTATTTCAACATTTCCTAAATAATTTTCAACTTTGAGGTCAATATCCACAATTCTCATCAAATGAAGTAATGACGCCTGATAAATTAACGGCAATAAAAATAACTCTGCGATATAAAATTGTTTAGTTGTTATCACGTTTTCGGCCATAAATAACGTAGATGGTGTTTATAATGTTTAACATAAACCATGGAGATAATGGCAATTTGATGACAGGTATAATCCCGTCAATTTGCTTCAAGACTTTTTAACATACCGCATTTAATATTCATATTCTCATTATTTATAACGTCTTAATACTACATCTTTATTTACGACTTGACACAAACATTCCGAAACACTGAAATATGATCTATCTATCTATATACTGCAGGTAGCTTGGTCATAGTTCCTGAGGTCTTGTGTGTTTAACTGGATGCCAACTACATTATTTCAAGTTTAACATATGGTTTAATTTTATTACAATAATCCACTTACGCATCAGGGTCTTTAGCAAGAGAGAGAGAGAAATGGGGTTTAACATCCACTCGACACAACTAGGTCATTTCGGGACTAACATATGGTTTAATTCTATTTCAATAATTCGCTTGCGCGTATGGGTCTTTAGCAGTGGCAGGAAACCAGAGTGCCCGGAGGAAACCCACGAGGTTGAGAATGCGCCCCTATCTCCATGTCACATACGCTCACACCAGGGATCGAAACCATAGTCGCCAGTCAGAGGTGACCGGCCAGCTAGAGGTCGAAGCGCGGCACTCTAGACCACTAGGCCATCCCAACCCCCCGGGGGGTCTTTAGCAGTGGGAGGAGACCGGAGGGGGCGGAGAAAACCCATGAGGTTAGACAAGTGACCCTAGTCCTTGTCACATACAATCGAGGAATCGAAACCACACCACTTGGTTCAGTGACAGACCTTATGATCCAATGTCCATGTGTTAATCATTTGCTCTCACCCACACCACGCCCACCCTACACCTATAAATTAAGCCTAAGTGATCAAAAATGTAACACTATAATTATATTCCGTGTAGAAATTTCAGGTACTTATAAAGAATTGGGCGATAACCATTTGCCCCCACCCACTGCCATGCCCACCTTAAGCCGCCCCGCCCACCTTAAGCCACCTCGCCCACCTTAAGCCACCTCGCCCCCCATCCCCCACCCATGAAGACCTAAAAAGGATACTGATTTGACCAAATTGATCAAACATTGAAAAGAATTGCGTGATAAGTTAAAATTGCTTTATCATTAAAACTTGTCACAATATAAATACAAACTGATGTAGTTATTTTCTCTCAAGACATTTCAGGTACTTATAAAGCTTTGGGCGGTAAGTTAAAAATTCTTGATCATTAAAACTTGACAACAGGGAAATAAACGACCATAGTTTCTACAGATAATTAACATATTTTTATACATAAAACATATTTATGTGACGAAGAACAGAAGAAATGATGACTCGAACAATACATAGAATCATTTATTACTACATTCGGAAATTGAAATCCATCACCGTAAAAATTCTAACAGAAAGAAATTTAATTACACGTTATTAACGTCAATTGTTATTTCACCGAGTGTCATATTGTTTCTTATTCATTCTATTATACAAAGGAACATGTCATCATATGCTATTAATGTCTATCGTAACTTTCATCGAGAGATACATGCTAACATATTGCGCATGTATATTTCTAAAAGATGTAAATTTCTTTTACAGAAGGAAATGTCAGCACATGCAATTAATGTCAATTGCAACAACAGGTACAAACGTTATTCCTGGGCAAGCCTAGACATAAGGCACCTGTCATCACCACACACTTCACTATGGAAAATTCTTCCGAGATTCATTAATGAAAGTAACATAAATAATAATATCAAATATTTTACACTCGCCAATACAATCAGGATTATTTAAAACTAACAAAACATTTCAACACAGATTATTGAATCATCTTTGCAAATGACTGGAATATGTCTTTAGGTAAATAATTAATAGTTATTCTTCAACGTCAACTGTACTATATCTAATGTAATTTAGTTGGCCTGTTACTCTTTTATAGTTACATTATTTTACAGAACTTTTGTGGTCAAGAAACAAGTTCATTTATCAAATTCTTATAAGAGTAACATAAACATTTATGAAGCAATTTTATATAAGCTGTTAGCTTGTTTTTGTATCATATCTTTATAATTGCTATGTAATATATGATATTTTATGAATATTGTTTAAATCAATCAAGAGTTCAAAGGAACCCTTTCTTGTTCAAACTCATTATATCCTCACCAAAAACACAATCAAATTAACATAATTCAATTCTGAATCCTTTAAACTGTGTTGATTTGATAATTAACTACACATTTTTAGACAGGCCTGAGAAAATAAATTTTAATAACATTTAATAATGCAAAGAACTATGTTATTGTTCCATTACAAAAGTTTTTTATTATTATTATAAAAATTCCATTTGGTTCAATCAATGTTTCAATGTCACGAGAGAATTTCATTAATTTATGATGTTTAGTGAATCAACTTTTGTTTTTCAAACAATTCAACTTACAAAATGTCGTTTAAGGAGAAGGGTCTATTCAAATTTTAGAGAAATGAAATGAAAAGAAATGGTGTTTGAGCTCCGACTAGGCTAATGAAGACGGGCATACGCCATACAGTGTGCAGTGAGGGAAATTTTTGCCCTGACAGCAGCACTACGGCCTATTCTTTATATCGAATTCCAACATTTCAGGCTTAAAGAAAGACCTGCAATAGGCAGATCAAGCTCTTGCATAATATCAAATAATCAATTTCAGTTCAGCCATGAAAATTAAACAGTCATGCAGCATGGGTTTACATGATTTAATATGTAAGAAATTCATTTGGTAGAAACTAAACAAATGAATAATAATTGGCTTGTTAGAAACAGACTATATCAGTTTTTAATCAAAGAAAGTAATTAATAAAACTATCTTTGTTACAAGTAAATAATTAATTAACTGTCAGACGAAACAAACCTGGATTGATGGAACGGATGAGATTACAACATTGCACATTGACAGATTTCTTTGATTATAGTCACCAATCTTGATAATACGATACAATATCTAATACTGCACTGTTTAATCCATGCTAGTACTCAAGAAAATCAAATAAAAATATCACCCCTAGAAAATATCCAACCTTAGACTTGATCAGATTCAAAAAAGACCAATGAAAAGATTTTTAACCAAACTTACAGGTGATGCTTGATTATATTGACTGTATCATGATCATATATATATATATATCATTTCCAGAGTATACCGAATGTAGACAAATTTTCAATTCATCATAACTTTGCATACACTGAACAGATCGAAACCATTTTTGAACTGATATTTTAAAAATCCAACTTTCACATTAATGTAGTTTAAGGGGATTCAAAATCCATCAAATGCCAATGTTTTAAAGATTTTAACAATCTCATTGGATAAATCAAAACAAAAACTTTACCTTGAAATGAGTGGCTGGATGATCTTATCCACCTGTATTTTTACAAGGTTACTAAAAGTGATACTATGAATATCACAACATTTTATCAATAAATCAAAAACACATTTGTTTGTTTCTGGAGTTTAACGTCCACTTCCACCAGGGGTGATATCGTAGACAAGAATCAAATACACGTCCTTGATCTCTAGACTTATATCTACGACTGTGATTCAAGGTGTAGTAGCAATTACATAGGAATTATCTATCTGAATAGAACATTGCGTTATCTAAATCTCTCTGGTAAATCGTCATACTAACAAAATATTAATTGTGTTCTCTAAATCTCTCAGGTAAATAAACATGTTAACAAACTACTAATTGAAATCTATTCACATAGACTTGTAAATCAATAGAAGAAATATTGAGTAATCTTTTAATCGATGCTACTTTTAACACCTTTATAAAAACTCTGGTTTATTGGTACAATACAACCATTTTAACACCTAGTTGAGTAGATTCTTTTAATTCTATTGTCTGACATATCAACCAGTTCCCTCAGTACACGAGATACAATTCTATGGAATACAATTACTGAGCAACGTTTCACAAGACTTCTCTAGTCTTTATCCAGCAATGATAAAATTAATTTTAAAGTTGCTAAAATTACTTTAAAAGTACATGACTTGAAAAATCCGAAAGAAATCATCCCATGAGGAATTACACTGCACTATCTCTCAATCAAATTCATCCCATTTTCTAATCCTAAAATTTTGAGGATTTATATCTTAGAAATCCATCAATTTGTAGAATGCAGTCTTTTGGTTGGCTAAGCGCTACAGTTTTGTTCCACCTTTTTATTGATTGGAAGTCAAAATCTTGGAACAAACTGTAGCATTTAGCCAACCAAAGGACTGCATTCTACAAATTGATGGCTTTCTACTCCGATGAATGAAATACCACCCTCATTGGAAACAAACTTTCAGCCCCACCACCAAACAAACTAGAAATATCTTATCTTAATCTTTAAAAAAAAATCATGTATAATTAAATTCAGAAATTTCAAACCTTGATGACATTGCAGAATTTCACAGCCACCACCCACCTACCACATAAATAAGTAAGTTCCTTTTCAGGACAAACCTATTAATGATTTATCATCGGCCTGTTGAATATTCAAATCGTTTTTTTTTTATTAAATAATTACAGTGAACACCTGAGAATGTCCTGTCAACACCTTCACAGAATTTGTGATAAAATAGCCAAGTGACACCTGTGATATACTATCCTACACCTTTTGATGTCAATATTACCACACCTGATCATCAACCCAAACATATGCTATATATACAGTGTGCTATGAGGGAAACTGTGCAGTGTGCTAGGAGGGAAGGGGGTTGGGATGGCCTAGTGGTCTAGAGTGCCGCGCTTCGACCTCTAGCTGGCCTGTCACCTCTGGTTTGCGGCTGTGGTTTCGGTCCCTGGTGTGAGCGTATGTGGCATGGAGATTGGGGCGCCTTCTCAACCTCGTTGGTTTCCTCCGGGCACTCCGGCTTCCTCCCACTGCTAAAGACCCCTGAATGCAAACGAATTATGGAAGTAAAATTAAACCATATGTTAGTCCCGAAATGACCTAGTTTGTGTCGAGTGGATGTTAAACTCCATTTCTCTCTCTCTCGCTATGAGGGAAACTGTGCCTACACAGCGCCACTACCGACTTCTATTATTTCGAATTCCAGTTGTCAATGGTTCTTTTATGTGTACACCAATGTGTATGAAAGGACACAGCTCCAGGTCTTAGTGCCGAATGGTTAAAGCCTAAAGAAAGTCTTGCAATCGGCAGATTTAGCTCTTACATAATTCATCTTTAGATATAATTATTTTTACATATATTATATTGAAATGACATTTGAAGGTTTGTGTGACATGACCTACTATCTACACACCTACCGACCTAATAAAACATGATATATCTTATACATGTATCTTCTTACATGTACTTTCCAATTTATATATTCATAACCTTACTTCTCATTGTCAAAATCTGCAGAAAGCAAACATTCGTATTGTTTGATATTCAGGTCACCGAGATAGAATAATACTATGTGCAAAATTTAAATATGAATATGAAACGAAAATCTACCTGAACTGAACCCACTAGCAACGGCTTTTTGCTCTGGTTTGTACATTATTAAATAATACATAGGTTGTGAGAGAAAGCTTCAGATTGTGCGTTATCCAATCATAAATGATGTTGCAATTGTTTTAAGTAGAATTATTGTTATCAGCTCTACCAATATTTGTGACTGTTGTCTGTCTGTCTGATTGTCTGTTCAGGGTTGGTCTCTATACTAGGGCTGTCCCGAGGCTGCGCTTCGGTGTATAGGGGTAAATAACAAGATGTGTAGGCCTGGTTGCAATGGCCTACCACATCTGGTTTTGGGATTATGGTCACAACCCATGCAGTGCCTGTTCAACCGCTAGTTAATTAACAAAAAAACAATCACATCCATATACTTTGCATGGAATTAAAAAAATATCTACAAACTTATCTACTCATATAAACAAACCTCGACATTTCTCAAATACAACATTTGAAAACTCAAATTCTTAAATTAGATGGCAATTAAAATAATGTTTGTTTACATTTAGCAACTTACTGAGAGATAAAACACCAGTTATTTATTCAAGAATATTATAATTTCCTGAGCTTAAACTGTTAGAATTTCTAAATTGATATAAATATCTAACATTCTCTATCATTAAAACTGTTTAATAGCTACAAATTATTCTGGTTGCATTGATACCATAATAAATTATTAAGAGATACAACGCCACAGACTTGATACTGAGCCACTGCGGCTCCTATATATAGAACGTTCAGATGCCACTTCCCATTGAACAAGTCACACAGTATACAAATATTTGAGGAAAATTCAACAAGATCAAAATTCCACCATATTAGTTATGTTGGGAGATTATGGTATCAGTCGTACACTTCACGATAGTTGAGTATATCTATTATAATACAAGAGGGTATTTAAAACCCGACTCGACACATCTTACCAAATGATGGCTTTATATCAATATCAACACAATTTATCAGCATGATTATCCTAATCTGAGATAGAGAAATGGGGTTTAACTTCCACTTGACAAAAACAGGTCATTTCAGGACTAATATAGAGTTTAAACAAATGAGACACCAAGAAAACTTTACAATCCAAGTTAACAACCTTTTGGATGAATGTTGTTGTTAAGATTTCAAAATGAAAGATGGGGGTTAACATCTACTTGACACAAACTACGACATTTCGGGACAAACATATGGTTTAATTTTATTTCAATAATTCACTTGCGCATAGGGGTCCTTAGCAGTGGGAGGAAACTGGAGTACCCGGAGTAAACCCATGAGGTTGGACAGGCGACCCTACTCTTGGTCACATTTAACCGGGGAATAGAAACCACGCCAGTTGACTCAATGACAGACCTTATAATACAGCGCACACATGTTAACCAATCATCCATCCAACCCCCTGATATCAAGGTGATCCTTCTTTACAAAATAATATCTCAAAATAGCCATGTCTTTAAATCAGTAAATTGAATAGCATTAATAACAATGTTAAAGGTATTTTATATTCTAATTATGTGGAATTTATTAGTTTATTGGGGGTGGCATCAAATGATTCAGAACTGCTCATCAATGTCAATTACCAGTTAGTAAATGAACGACCCAAGGATTGTGGGGGAAGTTGTGCTGCACACGATTATAATACCGAGACGAAAAATGTCATCATCATTTCCAACGAAATACTAAATATTTCTTTCATTGAATAATTCATGGTCCTTGTTATAGCTGTAACAAATGTTGTCATTGGGTGGTTAAAAGTAGCCAATCGTAAACATTGTCAAGTTATAAACTGAGTTTGCACCCCCTTAAAGTGGGTTTGAGTCAACATGAATAATGTTAAAACCAGCCTTGAAGCAGTATTGTGTTGAAAACCGACGTCACTTGAAGGCATCTTTAGAAAGAATTCTACTACACTTATAAACTACTTTCACATTATAGTCACATTCCAACAAAATTCCTTTTAAAATAGAATTCAGAAATACTACTGAAGAATTTACACAACATACAATCGAGAAATACCACTGAAGAATTTACACAAAAATCGAAAACCATGAATAAGCATATGACAATTGTTGTATTTTAATGTTAAGTCACTGTGCCTGAATTGAGAGAGAGAGGTTAACATCCACTCCACACAAATTAAGTCCTTTTGGAACTAACATATGATTTTTAATTTTATTTCAATAATTCGCATGAGTGTAGCAGTTTTTAGCAGTGGGAGGAAACCGGAGGACCTATGGAGAAAACCCACGAGGTTGGACGGACGACCCTACTCGTTATCATATACAACCATGGAATCGAAACCAGGGGAGTTGACTCAATGACAGACCTTATGATACAGCGCATATGCTAACCATGTGGTCATCGAACCCCCCTTGAGTGAAATAGGAAACCTTTACAAACTAAAATATTGGAAGCCAAATATCATCATAAATTCTAAGGGTATTTTGATGCAAATAAAATTTACAATAGAATTAATGTAGCAGACTAGCAGTGTGATTAAATCTGCAAAGAATTGTAAATTTACTTGTACAGTTATCTGTCGAATCTATATCAGGGTTATATGCCTTGGCCAAATTCTCCTAATTTATTTGTAAAGTTATCTGCAAGATCTATATCAAAATTATATGCCTTGGCCAAATCCTCCTAATCTAAAATCTTCAAAACTTACTTAGAGGGAGAGACATATGGTGCTTTGTATACTTACGATGTCTGAATTTGACGGATGAGAATTTGATTAACTAAAGTGTATATTATGTTTATTTTTACCAACCAAAATAAAAAGTCGACAACCTACTTCAATTTATTCTTTTTTATTTGTAATTAAATTACGAAAGAAAATTGTCAAGAATTTAAAAGGTGGTGTGTTTACCTTGTTTACATGTATGTAATACGAGATTGACACAGCGCTTTCAATACACACAAGCAAATGAATCATAAGATAGGAATGTGAGGACATTCTTTCGTTGCACAACTAAACATGTAGTTTATTGTGCATTGGTCTATAAATTTTATCTCAATAAAAACCCGGTTTGATGGGAAAACGTCAACACCTAGTGACTACTGTCAACTTGCAATAAGCCAATCAAATTACATGTACCATAAGAATGGAAATTATATTCATGATCTGCTGTTGAAAAATATTCAATTATCAAGAGATTCATCTTAATTATTTAATCTTGACGATATTTTTAATTCATTATGTTTAAAAAAGAAAGTTAAGCAGAAGCTAAATAGAGTTGCACAGAAGAAGGCATGTTTAGTAGTTACCAGCAAACAAACTTTGGTCAACACCCCTTCACCCCATTGGTCAACAACCTGTATGACATCATCTAATTCTTATAGTTACATCTTAAATGTTTGAAGTCACAATTAACATACAACATTATATTCTCCTCCTTTTAAATCAGGTGGGTTTGTGTTGACAATGATCTCACCAACTGGTTTATCTTAAATATTATGAATAATTTAATTATAGGTTTGTGATGGATGTTATAAGGGAGTAGCCCAAAAGGTCACAGAGTATTATAACCTGATTATGTCTGGACAAGGACAGGTCAATATGGAGGGGAGAGAGAGAGAGAGAGAGAGAGAGAGAGAGAGAAATGGGGTTAACTCCACTCAACACAAACTAGGTCATTTCAGGACATACATATGGTTCAATCTTATTTCAATAATTCGGTTGTGTGTAGGGGTCTTTAGCAGTGGGAGGAAACCTGAGGAAACCTGAGAAAACCCACTTTAACCATGTGTGAGAACTAGGTTATTTTGCAACTACCATGTGGTATTGCCTTTATTCAACTCATTTGTCTGAAGTATTGGGGGAAAACCAGAGGACCAGGAGCATCCCTGCCACCCACTCTGAAGGCAGACAACCTTATTTCTTGTCACGTATAAGTCTAGAATCGAGCCCACTTCACTTAGTCTTTATGACCAACCTAATAATTATTCTTTAAAGAGCGAGAAAAACTCCCCAGAAAAGGAACAAAAGCATGTCTTATGATTAAATACATAATAATAATCCTCTTTGGACAGCCGTCTGGATAACATACCCTATTTTAATATCCCATGTTCCGTCTTTATGAATCAAGTCGGAGCAAAACAGTAGGACATAAAACCCCATTTGATATCCTACGATAACCTTCACAGAGTTAACAGAACCAGGCCTTTCAACTTTAAATCATTGATAAACACAGCACAAAAAAATCATCAGAGTAATTTCATGCCTTTAGATGAATAACAGTATATTAACATACATGTACTTTAAATCTCTCTTAAGGCATGCATTAAAAAACTTCAAACAATCATTGAAATCTGTGAATGTTTTTACGATCTGAATGCCAATAAGAATTATGACTGAAGTAAGCCCAATCCTGATGACCTTTGACCCTGATAATCTAGTTGTGGACCACCTGGGTATGTTAACAATAAGTGGTTTGTAATATTTCCGTGTGAGTACGATTCTTATTACCAGACCCACCACCAAGATATTCTATTCTATTCTCTCCACTTGAAAACAAAGTTTTACTTCTATATACAAAATATATTTCAAATATGTTTTTAAAGGGAACATGCCCTCGTGACATGTACATTAAATGATACATGTATATTGTTACTGATATTCCATATTCCTGAAGCAATGGCCCCGAGAAATCCCCTTTAAGTGAGATTAGGTCTAATCAAACGAAACGCTGCGAGAAGTATGCTGATATTCCAGAAAAGAAACAATTTTGTCATGGGGAAACCTTCCTGACAAATCCCAAGGTACTTTCTCTTCTAACACCAAGGTTAGATCTAAATATTAAGACCGCCTGCAGATTTTGTCAAGCTCATGGGATATAAACCGTGCTAGCGCTAAATCTAACTCGAACCCTAGACTTAGCCCACAATGCTCAGCAACAATCACATGCCCTAACCATGTTTACATCTCTTGACCTTGACTAAATCTTAGTGGTTAGTGTTCCAGCACCTTATGTAATTACCATATTCCTGAAGCAATGGCCAGATAAATCCCTCTCTACCCATTGCTGGATTGACTTCTGATTCTTGAACTTTTGAGAGAGTGTTTCTATTCTTCCCGTTCAATCAACATGACAGCCCTACGTTTAATCTGGGCCTTCCCTAAACCTTTGGACCGTGATTTAATGTATTAAAAACGGTGTGAGTATGTTCGTTTCCAAACAGCATTGTTTACATTTCATTCGACTTGACAGCCTCATTTGTCACCCAATTAGTTTGACTGCAGCATTCCGCTACGCACGGATTAATTGGGCATAATAAAATCTTGAGCCATGACGTAACGTTATGTAAACATATTTGGTCCAATATTGGCACTCGTTTTAAATGTAAAGCTTTTGTAAAACAGCTAGTCATTGGTTGTTAGTCTGACTACTGACCAAACAAAATTTAAAACAACAATATCCACTCATTACAGCAGTGAGTAGTGGGATTACCTCTAATCAAACGGAATACTGCGAGGAGTATGGCACCTTACTGACCTTCTCCACCCCCAAAAAGGTTTCTTAGGGATTATAAAACTGTAAACGTCTTTAACATCAACAGAAATGGAATGGGGTGTATATGGCAATTTGTAGTTTCTATTATTATGAGGAAGGCAGTGGCCAGGCAGTGGCATGTACATGTATGCCTACTCTGTTCAAATTTCTAACACCAATGTGTACTCTGATGAGCCTCCAAGTTTTTTTGTTCATTCCAAACAACTATCCACATTTTACGTGTCAGACTCATGGGCGCCACCTCTGAGAAGTGAAAACTACAGCTGAGGATCCTCCAGGGCAACAACTAGACACTGTCATTCTCACAGGTGCCACAAGTGAAAACAACATCTAATGAACCTCCCGGTATACAATTGAAAACAACATCTGAGAAACCTCTGGGTTTTTTTTTACGTACCAAAAAATTAAGCAGATGTGACTTGTCACCTTCATGGGCACTACCTCTGACATGTGAAAACAACATCTGAAAAAATGTCTTTTTTTATTTTAAGGTTCCAAACAACTATACAGGCACATGTGTGTCAGCCTTACAAGTGCCCCCCTTGACAAATGAAAACATTTAGAAAATAGAATCCATTTACGACCTGTATTTGTTTAACATACTTGCCCATTACATGATTTGACATTATATAAAAAAAACACATTTAATTTTAAGTAAAGAACAGAATGAGTGTGTGTACCCGTCCCACCCTTCTCACATAACACTCGACTAAATTTAAACTAAATATATTTCTTTGACATTCTCTCCGTTCATGGTATTATTTAAATAATTCAATTACTGCAATGACGTCTCTTCAAAGAATATAACGTACATGTACAACCCTCCCGACTATAATACATAGGCTCGTGATGATATTATTGTAATAATTCTATTACTAACGTCAAAGAATATAATGTACATGTAAAACATTCCTGACTAGACATTTACAAATGATAGGAAAAGTAACAAGATTTAATTCCTTATGTTTCTGCACCAACAAGACTAATGACGCCAGATTATGGCATGCAGTGTGGTATGAAGGACAGTTTGTCCGGTGATCGGTGTTTCTGTCTGCTAAAACGCGCTATACCAAATTAAATATTTGTATTTGTATTTGTACCAAAATTATTTTTGGGGGGCACATCTATATGCAATACCTCGCGTCCCACACCACTTAACACATCACAATTTCAACATAATAACAACGATGTAACGCTTGTTTCCTGCTCCATACAAAACGTTCCTACTTGTTTTTATCGCATTCCCAAAGTCAATCATATAATTTGATTAAACATATCACCGTCTCTAAGACCGACGGGAATGTTCAGACATTGTTTGGAAATTCTTCACATAAATCAATTCAGCCGTTAATCGTATTGTAAACATGATCATTGTACACATTAAACTTCAAAGTTGATAAATATATCCACAAATTACCCTAAAATAGAATATCTGCGTTGGTGTGATGTACCTACATGTATATTGATAAGATTTGGTTATCAAGAATTAGTCACGATCTTCCGTATGTTGGTCTGGTGTAATTGTTAAAAGGGGCTGTGATCCTAGAAAATGAAATGAGCTTGAACATCTAATTGTTCTGCTCCGACTGGGCTAATGAAGACGGGTATACGCCATACAGTGTGCAATGAGGCAAATTTTGCCTAAGCACTATATACTCTTATATCGAATTCCAACTGCCAAGGAATCTTTTATGTGCACGACAATGTGTACACAAGGTCTCGGGAATTTGTCCTGCCTGAAAGACTAGACAGCTGTCCCCTTATCAGGCCCCTCGTCCTGCACTTCTGACATGGGGAAACCATGTTGGAAAATCCTGATGGATGGTCATACTATACTAACTATTAAAGCTATATTATACATGTACTTACTCGGCTATAGCACGTTGCGTTAAATCTTCTAAATCTGCTGGATCAAATAGCTGTGTTTCCGATAAACCAAATTCACTTTTACATGCCTTCAAAAACACATTCAAATTATCCTGAAATCAAGAGAAACAACTCAATAAGCATTGACTGACTTAAATAATATAGATGGTCATATCATTGTCTACGATATTAACAGTGGGAGGATGCCAGGAAAGTGATTGCTTCCACCCCCTTTCTGTCATAAAACATGAAATATGATGTTAAAAACTTATTGATATACGATGTTGAATTCTAGCATTCATTTTATGTTCACCAGAAAATTCAATCTACGGCCAAACTGATTAAGATACAGAGCAATATTTCGTTTCGATTTTTTGTACCTTCGATGGCATACACCATATGAAGATTTGCCAATTTATAGTGGGAGACATTAATTAACCAATCAGCGTTGACGTTTCTAGTGGTCACGAACTCTCCGTAACAGACCGTTTCCTTGGCTAATCCGTCACTTCAACCAAAATTCCGGTAATATAACAACTCTTTTAGATCCTAGTGTAGTAAAGACAAGTAAAACAAAATTTGGAACTATCTGTGTTTTGACTCAATGACAGACCTTATGATCTACAGTGCATGTGTTAGACCATTTGGTTATCTCTCCCCCCTCCCCACCACCCAGAACAAAACCAAGAACTACATAAAGATACCCAAGGACTTCAACATGCAAGACAGAGAGAGAGAAATGGGGTTTAACTTTTAACGTCCACTCGACACAAACTAAGTCATTTTGGGAGTAATTTGGTTCAATCTTATTTCAATAATTCATTTGCGTATCCAGGTCTTTAGCAGTAGCAGGTTACCGGAGTACCCGGGAGAAAAACCCACAAGGTCACATACAACCAGAGAATCGAAACGACATCAGATCTGATCATACAATGAGCACATGGTAACTATCCGGCCTTCCACCCCCACACCCCCCTAGATCTAGCTTTGTATACCTACATATATCTACTTTGATCATCTTAGGAGATTCACAGTGCACCAAAGTAAAAGTATTTCCGTAGATGGGTATCAGGATATGTTTACACTAAACAAGTCCGTCTGTCATCATAAAATATTGAACAACCTTCCCAGGGTAATTATTTATAACCTAAGCAAACAACGGCCACCGTATAAATATTTAATCAAACTCATCATGTCGACAGAAATAAATTATTATTTATTATTGCATGACTATTC
Source organism: Patella ulyssiponensis (assembly GCA_963678685.1). Lineage (NCBI taxonomy): Eukaryota > Metazoa > Mollusca > Gastropoda > Patellidae > Patella > Patella ulyssiponensis. Next base: position 3,674,572 of record OY783225.1, read on the forward strand.
TAGATTCAGCTTTGTGGGAGACGCTTGATTTTAACGGTTAAACCCATTTATTGAGGTACATGTATGCAGAGGGAGCAGATCTCTTGACCCATTTTAAAACAAATCAGTTAGAATTGGTAGACTAGAGGTTAGTATCAACTAAATAGAGTGAACAAGCTTCAGGAGGTAATAACAGGAGAGATTGGGTGGCATGCTATATCATAAGGTCTGTCACCGAGTCAACAGGCATGGTTTTGATTCCCGATTGTACGTGACAAGGAATAGAGTCAGTCGTCTGTCCAGCCTCATGGTTTTCTCCGGGTCCTCCAGTTTTCTCCCACTGCTAAAGACCCCTAACACACAATCAAATTATTGAAATAAATTTGAACCACATGTAAGTTTCGAATTGATCTACTATGTGTTGAGTGGATGTTAAAACCCATACCTCCTTCTTAATATACTAACATGTTTTAACAGTACATGTAATATCGCTTGATAACTATCTTTCACAAATTGCAACTGGGGGGTTGGATGGGCGAATGGTTAGCATGTGCGCGCTGTATCAAAAGGTCTGTCATTGAGTCAACTGGCATGGTTTTGATTCCCTGGTTGTACGTGTACGTGACAAGGAGTAGGGTCTCCAGTCCAACCTCATGGGTTTTCTCCGGGTCCTCCAGTGTCCGCCCACTGCTAAAAACCCCTGCTCAAGTGAATTATTGAATTAAATTGAACTATACGTTAGTCCCGAAATGACCTAGTTTTTGTTGAGTGGCCGTTAAAACCCAATCTTCCACAAATTGCAACTGTCGCAGGATCATTTAAATGTGATATATTTATACATATGTACAGAAACTCCTGTTTCTCAACAACACATGATGGCTAAAACTCATAGTAAATACATTCTATTGGATTATAAACACAAGATTAACCTTCAGTTCACTAGATAATCCAGGCTATAGAAACAGGGATCAAGTCTTCTTTTATTCAGACATTTCTGTCTGAGAAAGGTGTTATTAGAAGACATCTGATCATGGTACAACAGTATCAAATAAATTATTGAGGTTCGGACTCAATAGGTAATTTAGTTTAAATGCAATGAGAAACCCAAGTTATTCCTTTTTTCATGAAAGGAAATATAATAAGGATCAAACTCTTTGCACTGTCATGGTCGTTAATTATGAAGAATTGACAAATTTTGTCTTACAGCTTCTTTATATTATTAAATATTTTTTTTATAATCAGTATTTAATTTAGGATATCTCAATGGGATGGGTAACAATGTAAAACCACTCAAGGTTATTGTGTTGATAGTTGATATTGTGTTGTAGGTTGAAATTGTGTTGTAGGTTGATATTGTGTTGTAGGTTGATACATGTATTGTGTCGTGGGTTATTGCTATTGTGATGTAGGTTGATATTGTGTATTGATACTAGATGTTGTGTGGGTTATTGCTATTGTGTTGTGTACATTGGTGCTATCATTTTGTGTTGTGTGGGTTGATGATATTGTGTTGAAGGTTGATATTGTGTTGTAGGTTGATATTGTGTTGTGGGTTGATGCTACTGTGTTGTGGGTTGATGCTACTGTGTTGTGTAAGCTGATGCTATCATGTTGTGTTGTGTAAGTTGATGTTATTGTGTTGTGGGTTGATGCTTTTGTGTGTTGTGGGTTGATTCTAGCATGTTGTGTGGGTTGATGCTAGATGTTGTGTGGGTTGATACTATTGTCTTGTAGGGTAATGATATTGAGTTGTTGGTTAATGACATTGTATTGTTGGTTGATATGATCGTGTTGTAGGTTGATCCTATTGTATTGCTGGTTGATATTATTGTAGTGCTTTGTTAAGAGAGTTTGCAAACTATCCTCCTGTCTCTCCTGCTGTCCAAACTCAAATGTGAGGCATATCAGAAAACACCAAGTAGAAGATTTTTGTTTTTTTTATCTCTCCAATTAACCTGAATATAAAATAACAATAACTTGACGACCTTGAGAGGAAATATAGAAGCCGAAGAGTTTCGAGACAAAATCTGACTATATTCACCGTCTGATAATTAACGACTATATAAAACCGTAGTCCGACTACCTGTGTGATTTAAGGGGCTAATTACTACTACAGTCTCTTATTTCAGAAGATTTTATCTGGTATGACATGTGGCGTCTGTCTGCTGGGTTATCCAACAACCACGATCTAATCATATAACCCACTAGGTATTTCTTTACCTGTATTATCAAGATAAATTTGTCGCCAATTTTAACAAGGAAATATAAAGTTGTAGAACTTGAATAAACTTGGTTTGACAGATGGAAGAAGACATTGATCCCATATTTTTGTTACAAATTATAAACAAGGGGAATAATAAATTTATACTATTTTATCCTAATGAATTTTAAATAAGGGTTTTAATGGTTCGAATACACAAATTTAATTCCTAACTTTCCCAATTCCACTTGATATCAACTAGGATTGTTAAAAAAAAAAATCTCTAAAATTCTGATTTATTGAGTGTTAACTATGTTACGGACCCCGTCGGGGTCTTTAGCAGTGGGAGGAAACCGGAGTAAACCTACAAGGTTGGACAGGCGACCCTAATCCTTGCCACGTACAACTTGACAAAGAGATAGTACATGTATAAAACACTGTAAAATAATGTTCCTGCTGAGGACTAGCCCAAGAATCCTTGAAAGTTTGAAAATAAAATCCCAAATAAAGCGTTGGACAGACTGACAAGCAGGGAAGGTAATAATATACTCTTACCAAAAATTGAGGACATACAAGTATATCAGTTGACATCCACTACAGCCTTCACAGGACTATGAAGAGTTTTGTCTACAGTAGCTTTATACATGTACATTAGTAAATCTGTAAAGTTCTCTCTGTATTCATACCACATGTTGATGTAAAAAATATAATCGATGCCTTAAGTACTTATTGAGGAAATCTACCAAGTTTTTAACCCAAAAAATGGGGACATAATGTGCCTGTGCTTAATAAACAGTTTCCACCAAGGTCAAAGTTTAATATCAAAGGGAAGATAAGTCTAGACTTTTATTTTAGATGAAACAGGAAAAAAAATGTGATTTATGTATTTTAAGTGTTGGTTGTGGTTTATATAACAAATGTATACATTGTAAGATATATTTCCTGTTAAGTAGTTACTTTATAATTGTATCATTCAGGACACCATTTTTAAAAAATGTTTTTTTTGGTGGGGGGGGGAACAACATGGCTAAGTGGGTGAGGCGCTGGCTCGCTAGCCTTGAGGTCGGGTGTTCGATCCCTGCATTGACCAAAAAGTTCATCTCGGTTTTCTGGTATGGCTTCCCATTGTCAGTGATGCAGAACGGAGAGTCTGAGAAGGGCAGCTGTCTAGTCATTCAGATGGGACAAAAAAACAAGGTCCTGTGTACACAAGATCCCTTGGCAGTTGGAATAAGAGTAGGCCGTAGCACAGGTGCCCAGGCAAAATTACCCTCATAGCTCACTGTATGGCGTATGCCCGTCTTCCATTAACCCAGGTTAGGTGCAGAAGAGTAGGACGTTAAACCCCATTTCATAAACAAATGTTTTAAGAGATGTCTTTTTAGGATTCAGGGACACCATATTAAAAGGTCAGGTTTCAAATTGATGCTAAATGTTTCAGTGCTGCTGGAATCAGTTGCCAGTTTTATAATTATTAGAGAATCTCAAACTTTCACACAAAGTCACAAATAAATACTCATCTGTTTAAACTCTTTCATCCAGAATTAGAAACAGATAGTCTTCTTCAATGTAGCACTACTTTAAATAGATGGATTATTGAATTCATTATCAATATACATTATTATTATCATTGAATGAAATAAACAAGCTTGTGTGATAATGGTTGGATACGTCTCATTAAAACAGGGTTACAAAAACTGAGAATAAAAACTAAATAGAAGAGACAGGGAAACTGGAGAACCAGGAAAAAATCTCTTGAGGTTAGGCCACTGGCCCTAATCCTTGTCAGGACCTTATGATGTAGAGTGCATGTGCAGGGGTTTAACATCCTCTCGAAACAAACCGTGTCATTTCGGGACTAACATATGTTCAATTTTATTTCAATAATTTGCTTGTGCGTAGCCGTAGGGGTCTTTAGCAGTGGGAGGAAACCGAAAAACCCGGAGAAAACCCACGAGGTTGCACATGCGACCCTACTCCTTGTCACATACAACCAAGGTATCAAAACCACACCAGTTGACTCAATCACAGACCTTATGGTACAGCACGCACATGCTAACTATTCCGTCATCCAAAGCCTAGCAACTCTTATGAGTTTATAAATTTATGTTGAATATTCATTGAGTACCTTCCATTGTGAAGACCTAACTTAATCTGCATTTAATGTATCCCATCAAATCTAATTTCTTAAATCTTTTAATGCATTAACCTACATAAAAATTGGGAAAATTCTTTGTATTAAGATTGTTTGAAACAGATATTTGAGGATTCACATAAAAACTATTTCTTCTTCACATAAAAACTGCTATTTTTTCACATAAAGACTGTTATACGTTTGTGTGTTTTTTTTATCCCATTGTCCTTAGTGTACCTCTGAAAGATGAGATTAGGGGATAAACCATAAAATAAACAGTTTGATATCCGATAATTCTATTACAACACCGTACCATCCTCCTTATAATACTCTCTCAATCAAATTATCAATAGTTATTTAACAGACTGGATAATAGAGAGATTATAGAAGCGTCTTATTGTCTTCTGTCTTCCAGTGGCATTTGATGTTTTAAAGGGACGGCTCCTTCATAAGCCAGGGTTATTCGGTTTAGATTTTATCCAGATGTAAAAGAAATTGAGATATGAAAATTTTTATTAAAGACTTTGATTATAGGCTTAATGGTCACATGAAGAATGTCTAAATAATAGTTTTTATAATAGTTTGAAGACAGAAAATGACCTACGATAGGCAGATTTATCTTTAAAAGTAAATGCACTCTGGCAATTTTACACGCGACTCTAAAAATAGCTGTATTGTTCCAAGACGGTGACAACCGACATCCATCTTGTAACCTACTTCTACCCAGGATAACTTGAATACCTATACATGTATTTGACAAGAAAAAAAAGACAAATCGAAAATGGTTTGCAAATTCCAATAAATTCTTCGTTTGAAAAACAAAATTCTCCAAATAAAGTGACAGACTTAGAATTCATATCAGCAGACGAAACATTCAGCACGTCTGGTGCTTGATGTTACATGTCACATGATCTCACACGAGAGCAAGTCCTGCGAGCCATATCTGGCAAGAAGCGAGAGAGAGAGAGTGTGAGAGAGAGATAGAGCGAGAGAGAGAGAGAGAGAGAGTGAGAGAGATAGAGACAGAGAGAGTGAGAGAGAGATAGAGAGAGTGAGAGAGAGACAGAGAGCGAGAGAGAGAGTGAGAGAGAGTGAGATAGAGAGAGATAGAGAGAGTGAGAGAGAGAGATAGGGTTTAAAGTCCACTTGAAACTAACTAGGTCATTTCAGGATTAACACATATAAATTTTATTTCCATAATTTGCTTGCGCGTAGGGATCTTTAACAGTGGGAGGAAACCAGAGGACCCGGAGAAAACCCACGAGGTTGGACAGGCGACCCTACTCCTTGTCACGTACAACCTGGGAATAAAAAACACAAATGAAATTGACAATCAAAATTCTCAAATCCTGGGCTCCAAAAATGTGAAAAACCATTGCTCACAGCCTACCGTAAGGCTAATGACCAATATCTCAAGATTCCCAGGGAATCAAAAATTAAATTGTTTTGATCTTCGTGTCATATTGTAACAAAACATCTAGCACATATATTTAAAGTACACAGAAAATTATCCCCCTTGTTTTCATTGTCGAAAAAAATACCAATATTTTGGTTTGCTCGAACAAGTGAAAATAAACAGACAGACACAACTATTGTTGCTTCTTCTACCCTGTGATCCATGAACCAACATGTCTGCCAACTAATTTGAGTCAATGTAATATTGACCAAGTACGGACCTTGAAACAATTGTCCTTGGTGACATTAAATCTGGAAGTTGATTGGTCTGTTTGGTAAAGATCCACTGCAGTACTATAGTGTACATAAAGGTTCAAAGATCTTGTATTTATACGGAAATCACCGATGTTGACCTGTTGATTGTGTACTATTTTGGTTATCAATACAACACAACATGTATTAGAATGTACTCTGCAGAAATCAAATAATAAGAGAGAGAGAGAGAGAGAGAGAGAGAGCACCATACATGTATCATGTGTATGGAATCAAGTTGGACATTTAGATTAGGCTATGTCCTGTAGCCAAGTTCGACCGGCCAACACTTCCGTTTCCGCCTTCATCCGTGCCCCGTGCTTCTCCATTTGTCCCTTTGTATTTGTTTGCTGGTATGTCGTGTCTTATATAAAGTTTACCAAACCTGGAGTTGTTGTTGGTATTATTGTTGGATGGGTCCTTATCTTATTACTGGCGCAGGGTAAAAAAAACATTGTTGATCAGATGTTACAGTCCTTAGAATGGTATACGAGTTTGTATTAACTTAAAACAAAACCGAAAGAGAGAGAGAAATGGCATTTCACATCCACTTGACACAAACTAGGTCATTTCGGGACTAACATATGGTTCAAATTTACTTTAATAATTTGCATGGTTCAGTGAGTAAACGGCTGACTCCCTATCCAGGGTTTGCAAGAAAGTTTCTTACGATTTACATCCTGGTTTCTCTCCGGTGCAGGACAGGGGTGCCTGTTTAGGACAAGCTTCACTATAGTTGATCAGATGAGATGAAAAAAAAACAAGGCTTTAATAACTAACCAAACAATGAAGCATCATTGAGGAAAACTTGGTGACCCCCAGAAATCCCATAATTAATCCTTTAATTACTAATTACATAGGCCAATGAGAATAGTTGACAGATATTGTTGTGTTTAACAATAGACCAATCAGATCTGTTGACAGTATACCATCACATGACAATAGACCAATAGAATTTGTTGATAGATACTGGTGTAGAGTAATATGTATATTTAGCACCTTGTTAGAGGCCTATTATTGCTGTAATTATCTTGGTATGGAGTTACAATAGTAACAATTAGATCGTGGGTAATTAGTTTAGATTATCCAGTAGGTCAAATGGTTAGGGTAATCTAGTTGGCCAGATAGCTTATATTATCCAGTAGGTTAAATAGTTTCGATTATCCAGTAGGTACAAAATAGTTCAGATTATAAAGTCGGTAAGAAAGTTGAGATTATCCAGTAGGTCTGATTGGCTGAATTGAGATTATCCAAATGGCACAACTAATCTGAAAGGTTGATGTGTGCAAAAGTTTCATAAAGATATCTTCAACGGTTTATAAGATGATCTTCAGAAATAAAACCAGGCCACAAATCAAATTTGGATCATACACGGATGTTTCGCTCCATCTTTAACTGACTTATCTGCATGAACTAGTATAGACTTCACTCAGTAACACTAAATTAAGAATTAATGTTTGTTTTCTGACAAGTGGACAAAGTTTGTCCCCAACAAAAACAAATCTAAATGTTCAAGGAATGGAAAGAAAAAGACAACTTTCATTACTCACTAAACATAAAATATATCACCAAGAACATTGGAGTAAAATATATCACAAACAACATTTGAGTAAAATATATCACCAACATATAGGAACAATATTAACATAATTTACACAAATATCGAGAATGTTTACAAATATTTCTTACATGAGTTTCTGGAAAGTGAAACAGAAAACAGGTGATTAATCTTATTTCATAGAAATAAAAACTGACCAGGATTCAAGCACACAGCATATGATGTATTTTAAAGTCAGAATTAATCACCATAATTCAATAAGCTACTCAATGGATTCTTAACATCATTTGATCCTCTTTTCATTCCGATCTCTTTAACCTGACAGTTTTAACATTCCAATGGTCACTAAATACCCTATTTATCTTCCCATATAACCACCGTTTGATTGACAGGTTAAGAATAGGGGGCTGTCACTTGAGTCAATGACAAGGTGTAAAAGAGGGTATAAGTCAAACATGATATCACATACATGTACTCAGGGTATTTGGGTATTGCACCAGGCAGAGTAGGCTGGTTCTTTATGGAACATCTGATACCCCTTATAGATTATTGGATAAGTTTGTATAGAGAGAGACAGTTTAACAACCACTTGACACAAATAGGTCATTTCGGAACTAACATATCATTAAATTTCATTTCAATAATTTGCTTCTTAGGAGGGGTCTTTAGCAGTGGGGGGGAAATCGGAGGACCTGGAGACAATCGGAGGACCTGGACCCTACTCCATGTCACGTCAACAATTAATAAATCTGATTTTCTGTCCCATACAAACGACCAGATGATTTTCCTATCCACTGACAAGTGGAAATCAGACTTGAAAACACAGAGGAACTTTCTTGACCTGCATGGGGATAAAACCCAAGCTCTCCTTCATCTGTACAGGTTCCATTACTATCAGTGTGTAAATGTCATACAAGTTTCATCCCTATCACTTTGTATATGTCAACTCTGAAGGTGTTATCAGCACATTCAATTCAAAATCCTTTTTTCTTCATCAATAATTAAATGACTGATCTTATCTTTAAAGGTAAGAGAAGATATAGGATGATGGTTCTCGATAAAGTCTGATCACATCTTTAATCACGACCAGATGATAACAGAATATCTCTGGTCGTCTGTCAATCGTCGTGTCGATGTTTACGATTTAATTATATACATGATAAAATTACAAGGTGACAAGCCTGATCGTGAATATATTTCACACCTGAACATGGATGTAGGTATTTTCAATTACCTACCGATATACATTTACATACACCAAGTACAGCTGATACACTGGCCTACCTATTTACTGAGAAGGTAAATCTCGTTAAAGGTTTTACAACAAGTCATGTTGGCAATTTGTGGCAGTAACAACCATGATATGAGGGAAACAGAGAGAGAAATGAGGTTTAATGTCCACTTGACACAAACTAGTCATTTCGGGACGAACATTGGGTTCAATTTTATTTCAGTAATTTGCTTGCCCGTAGGAATCTTTAGCAGTGGGAGGAAACCAGGTGACCTGTAGAAACTCACGTGGTTGGACAGACGGCCTTACTCTTTGTCACGAACAAGTTATTTCGGCAATTTATGTCAGCAACAACAAGATTATGATAACACTCATTAATTACTTGTTTGCACATTTAAATTGTGTTTAAAATTAAACATGGAGCAATTAAACGGAAGACTAACGGTCCCCAAAACCCTCAATAAGCACTCCCTACTTTGGCGCTTGAGAGTGTGATTCGTCGAGGTTCGCGTGTCCATTCATTTCACACTTTACCTCAACGATCATTGCCTGAAATACTGTCAGGTTGCATTTTCGACAGCCTGTTTTTCAAAAGTTTATGGAGGAGGACCCCTACCCCTGGTTGAAGCCCGTGCCTTTGCCCCCTTAAGCCCAAGCTTTTCTCCTCCAACCACCAACGGCTGGCGCCGCCACTGCATCCCTTTCCCTCCATGCATCTTGTTTCTAGACATAAGGTGAAAGTCGTAGTCGTCGTAAAGCAACACCACAGAAAAGGTGATATCAGCGCCTTTTTCATTGTGCTGGCTTAAGGCTGACTCTCGCGCAGCATCTAGAAACATGACAATCTAAATGGATGTTTTCACTCACCATACTCAACATTTTTTAAATCTTTAGTCTATGACCCTGTTTCAACAGACCCTAACATACGTTAGTCCTAAAATGACCTAGTTTGCGTTGTGTGGACATTCAACCCTTATCTCTCTCTATATATATTCAGTATAGAAAATGTCCAGCCATTCAACCATTTTCTACCTATATGCTTGATCCGACCCTAACATACAAATGTATCAACATACTGTACATGTTATAAGGCAACTCAAGTTTTTAGCCGTCAGCAAATTTCAGGTAAATCCAGGTGATCATCTTCTAACACCTGAGATCACCTTACTATTATCCTGTCAAAATATTCATTAACAGGTCAACCTTAAGGTCAAGTCCCCTTTACCTCAACAAGTTAAGAGATTAAGTGAAGGGGTCTGTAGATAAAACAAGGTTCGTTGATACTGACTCCATCTCCCCAGCCCCACGAGGTTGGACAGGCGACCCTACTCCTTGTCACGTACAACCGGGTATTCGAAAACCACACCAGTTGACTCAATGACAGGCTTAATGCTACAGCTACATGTAACCATTCGGTGATAACAAGAACTAAATAGAGGTAATACGCGATACAGTGTGTTACAGCAGCACTCTACTGCCTACTCTTACATCGAATTCCAACTGTCAACGTATCTTTTACGTGCATGAGAAAATATGTACACGGGACCTCGTTTTTTTATACCATCCGAACGACTAGACAGCTGTCCTTGCCAGGCCCTATGTCCTGCATCACTGACAAGGAGAAACCACACCGGAAAATCTGGATGAACTATCTTGGCCAATGCAGGGTCCAACACCCGACCTCCAGACTAGCGAGCCAGCGTCATAGCCATACTGCAGCCACCATGACCACCTGTGTGGCAACTTTAACCTTGGTGTAGAGCAGTTGGACAATTTATCATAAACCATCGCTACTTATAGTAAATATTTATCAACACAAGACTTGTAATTCTATCGGTCACATTTGGCTGGATGACAGGATCAAAAATAAAAACCACTTCAAATTACAAGCCTGATTGGACAGATCTGCTGATGACACGACGGTGGATTATCTGGGTCACATGATCTCTATAGGTAGAAGATGTTTATATATTGTCGAGTGTTTATCAGAGATTAAGGGATTAACTCGAGATAATATACTTGGAGACAGATAAGTGAATACTAAAGCCGAATGTTTTTAAGGTTGTTTAGGGTCAGCCCCTTGCTTCATTAGTCTCCAATATCTCAAGTATTTACGACTCCCTAATATTACAAACGTGTTCATTCAAGCCTTAATCTCCTAAACCCTACATACATTAATCATCCTTGTCACCTTAATCCCCACAGGTCAGTATTTCGACAATCCAATTTCATATAATTTGTGAAAAAAGAGAATTGAGGTATAAAGGTAAACAAAATTTAAATCATTCACATATACCAGATGTATGCGATTGAATTTTCATTTTGTTCGAACTAGTATTAATTCAAATCACTTTTTATCTCAACATTAGCTCAATCTGGACACCTAAAATTTTTAATTTATACAGATAGCTAAAGCAATTATATCAGATCAAATTTATCCTACATCAACACCTTTAACTTATTTATTTATTTTAAACCAAACAAAATATGGTTATCTGTAGAGATTTATCGAGTCAACTAAAGAAATGAAATAAAATGGCATTTAACATCTTACAATTCTGCTTCAAACTAGGGCTAATGAAGATGAAGATAACTAAAGACAGGCGCGGATACAGAGGGGGGACCACCCGGCGCACGCCCCCTCTATTTTTTGCAGTGGCGAACAATTTTTAGCTCCATATATTCTCGCAGGACAGGAGAACAAAGACTGTTTAGGTTAGAAATCGTAATTTACAGTTCTAGTATGAAATTAGTCCTTGTGGGCATTTTTGTCCACTCAAAAATCACGGGCCGGGCTTTGCACTCCCAACTTGGCGCAGCACGCCCCCCCTTTTTGAAAATCCTGGATCCGCCCCTGAAAGATATTAACACTTTCACAGTTTATCCAATTTGAAGGGAACAGTCATTTTTGAGACTTACATATGATAGTGGCGCCTAGAGCATGCATTTGTGAATGTATTGGCACTTTACAAATATACATTATTATCATCATTTATTTGTATAGTTCACATGCTCAATGCAAGGACGGAGAATTCTGCCTGGACAGCAGTGTTTTTTGATTATTCTTCGTTGATTTTCAACATGTAAGACAATGTGTAGATTGGTGGACAAAGCAACACTCTGTTTGTCGGGGTTCTCGACTCACATTGGGATTTAAACCAGGAACATGTCCTAAACACCTGCCAACCCCTACACCCCACCCCATCAGGATCATGTCCTAACCACCTGCCAACCCCTCCCCTACACCCCCCACCCCATCAGGAACATGTCCTAACCACCTGCCAACTCCTCCTCTACACCCCAACCCTATCAGGAACATGTCCTAAACACCTGCCAACCCCTACCCTACACCCCACCCAATCAGGAACATGTCCTAAACACCTGCCAACCCCTCCCCTACACACCACCCCATCAGCACAAGAATGAAAGGTACACAGGAACGAGATAGGGGTTTGATATATAAGAAAATCTCACTGTTTACGTTACACTTATCAAGTTCTCCAATCAATGAAGTAAACGGTTGCATATTAAAAAACAAATAATATTTCTCTTTCAAAGAGATGTATTTCGTGCTTTAAGGTGAACCAATTTCTACCTTTTGCCAAGTACATGTTTGTTTACTCAGTCGGCTCAAAGTTTGCAAATTCATGACTCATATAAAAGAAATGTAAAAAGAGTTATTCGAGCTAAGTATTGATATTAAATCATGATTCAATATTGAACATGGATAAGGTATAGTCAGTCTCTGGCTCTATAGTGGTATCAAATCCCCAGTTGTACATGGCAAGGATAGGGTCGCGTGTTCAACCTCGTGGGTTTTCTCCAGGTCCTCTGGTTTTCTCCCACTGCTAAAAACCCCTACACAAGCGAACTATCGAAATAAAATTAAACTATATGTGGGTCCCAAAATAACCTAGTTTGTATCAAGGGGACTTAAACATCATTACTCTCTCTCTCTCAATAGTGATATAACTATTCAGTCTCTATAGTGATATAGTCACCCCTGTCTGTATAGTGATAATATTATATACATGTATATGATACCATACAAGTTCACTTCAGCTCTAAAAAAAACAAATTATACGTCAACATGTATTCTGTGCACATTTAAAATCCATGGGACTTGTGTCACAGCTTTTCCAAGAACTTAAAGCGGACATTATTATATTAACATCTAATTTTGTAGATGTAATAAACTGCATTCTCAAGTTACAGTAAGGCCCCCTACAGCTTCATAAATCATTCAACCGTACATGTATATAATTCAAGGTTAAAATGAATGCAAATTTACACAAACTATTCAAGAAAATGTAAACAACAATTTGTTCAGTGTATTATATATGGTGTAATTTACTGGGCTCTTATAGTTCACATATATACACCCCTACCCATCGAAAAAAAAATACCCCTAACTTTACCTTATCTCAACCTGACTCTCCTGTATGGGAAGGAAATAAAATGGGGTTTAACAACTTACGATTCTGCTCTGATTGGGCTAATAAAGACAGGCGTAATAGTGTCATATAAGGGAAATTTTGCCAAGACAGCAGCGTTTTAGCTACTCTCATATTAAATTCCAACTGCCAAGGGTTGTTTTACATGCATGCTAAAGAGTAATAAGGGTACTGGCGGCTATACCATGTTTCAAGTTCAGCTCATTCTTGTTTTCATTTCCTTTCAAATTTCATCAAAAATATAACTTTACGACAAGAAAGAGGGGGGGGTAATGTCCCCTCTACACAAACTAGGTCACTTTGGGACTAACATATGGTTTAATTTTATTTCAATATATCGCTTTGCGGATAGAGTTCTTCAGCAGTGGGAGGAAAAAGGAGAAAACCCACGAGGTTGGACAGACGACCCTACTCCTTGTCATGTACAACTGGTTGACTCAGTGACCTTACAGTACGCACACGCTAAACATTCGGCCACCCAACCTCCCTGTATGACAAGGAGTACTGGATTGACAAGTAGAATTATACTTTGATTATATTATTCCTTTGATATTAAATGATGAAGGCTTGTTATATGTTAACTCTATATATAATATACTAGTTGATCATTGTCTCTTGACAACCAAACAATTGTTGATGTAATACGCCCTCCAGGACCACCATTTTATATACTAATTAACATACACACTCTAGGTTTAACATTCACTCAAAACATACTTGGTCATTTCAGGTTCAATTTTATTTCTATAATTCGCTTGCACTTAGGGGAACTTTAGCAGAGGGAGGAAACCGGGGAACCAGGGGATCAGACCCATGAAGTTGGACAGGCGACCCTATTGCTTGTCATGTACAAGCGGGGAATTGATGACTCAATAACAGACCTTATGATCTATGATCCAACATGCCCGTGTTATATCAATAGACCCACCCTCCTCCAACCCACGACAATGAATAGTAAATGTTAAATGTTTTACAAAACAGGTTAAGCTTGAAACTATACAGCTTGAAAGATATCAATTACAAATTCATTAATTTTGTATTCTTCATCAATTTAAATAATCAAGTAAAGGGTTGCTTTAGGCTATGCCGAACCCCTTTTTATTCAAGTCGTAAAAAAATTTAGATGTTGTTCGAAAAATGCTAATGTTAGAAACTTAAATATTAAAAAGTTATTTTAAATTCATTAAAAACAAATAGTTAAAAAAAACACTTTGAGACTTGAAGACTCGACATTTGAGACCTACATTTTGAAGTTCAAAATAATCAGTGCATAAATTAAAACTTTAAAAGATGAAAACAGATACACAGTAATAATAAATTACGTACCCAAAAAATCACGTCTTAGATTGATGAATTGAATAATATTCTAGGGTTTAAACACAGTTAAAAAAAAACTACTTTAAAATTAAACAACTCGCAAGGTAGACAGACTCACATGTCAATAGTGAATAATATAGGAGAGTTTAAATAATCAATAGATATACCTAATTATATAAGACATAGTTATATATATATATATATATATATATATATCTATACACAGATTATGACATATACCTTGTCCTTACTCGGTGTTGTATATAGCCTGTATATTACACATATCCTTATAAGGTCATTCTAACCAGAACTTATGCCTTTAATCTCATCTATAACCTGTTTATAAAGGTATTTCATGTAGAAACTTGTTTTTTTACAAAAATATGTTCATTAAATATAACCTAATATGACTCAACACAACATGGAATTAAAAGTAGACAAATACAAGAACAAGACAATTTACCTGTGATAGAGAACGAATACAACTGCTTTTTATATTCTACCTGGCACGCAGGTAAAAATAAAAATTTGCCCAAATTGTCCAGATAAATGCAGAAACCCTACTAGAGAATCTACCTGTGTTATAGAATACAACTGCTTTATAAATGTATTTCTATATTCTACCTGGCAGGCAGGTAAAAAAATAAGTTTATGTCACTTAATTATTGATTGACACACATGTATTAGTTTAACAGAGTCCTATAGAAACCTGTCAAATTGGTCAATATACAGTATATATACTATATCAATATATAATACCATGGTCTATATACCACACTTGTGTTCAATATACCATACTCGTATATCACACATAGTACCAATATACTATAGTAACAATATACCATTCTTATCATATATACACAATATATGTACTGTTGTTTCTGTTCAATCATTTCGCTGAATCAATCAACGTCAAAATTTGCCTAGTGTGTCGGAAGTCCCGATGCCAAATTTGTCTTCACCCGAATGAATCACTCGAATCGACAGTGTTTGATACTTATATAATGTAGTGTGCCTGGTTTGCCTAAGACATCTCCCGTTTATAGAACTCATTAGTCACATGATTTTTTTAAGACAAAATGGCGACTATCACCACCTCATAACCATCAACGTCTTCCTCTGCCAATTCGCGAATGCGATCATAAAAAAAAACCTGTGTGTCTCGACGACAGATCCGGGCTTCTGGCTGCAATTTGGCACCGACTGATTCCATCTAATGATTCGAATAGAAATTCGCCCATTGTGCCTGCCATTTTAAAGTTGTTTAATTTTTCACTTGGATATAATCTTTCAGAGGCATTTTCTCTTGGAGTTCTGGCATTTTGAGACTAACATATGATAATTGCTGTTTCTATGCTTACATTTACACATCTTTAATTTACAACCATCAAGGGGTCTTTTACTCACACCAGTTTGTCATCCCTTCCGAACAACTAATCACACCTTCCTTGTCAGCCCTGCATTTGCTACTCCTTAAACCAGATTTCATAAATCCTTAAGGTTTTTTTTCCAACCCAGAATAAGATTTGTACCTTGGATAATCTAACCACCCTGACAGCATCGAACACCACAGCACCAGGCTTCAGACAGAGAAAGCATAGCATGCCTTATGTACAACACCAACAAGTACAGATAAGCAAACTACACAGATTTATAGTCAACAATTCTTTTAGATGTCTTTAAGTTAATCATACATCTCAATACATCTACCTCTCTGTTTTTCCATTTTTGTTTGGTTCTGTTCATAAAGTTTATTCATATTTGAAACATAATTTTTAAAAAGAACTTAAATCATTGATTTAAAATATTTTCCACTGGTTGACAATAGTGACCTTGCTCTACTCAGTTTTCAACTAATGTTTACCCAGTACATTCAAACTCAATATTAGACCAAGTTAAAATAAACACAGACTTAAAAACCAAACCAAACCAAACCTGGTGCTTGCTAGAACAGGATATAAAAACAAACCAACATGTCAAAAAGATGAAACTGGACTTACCTCGTTAACTTCAGGTAAAAAAATAACAGGTAAAATTAAATAAAGGACCTAATGTCCGTCCACTCGTATCACAATACAATAAAAACTCCTTTGGGCCAGCTGACCACGACAATGAATGATGTGTGCTATAGACAGTCAGGTCAGTGGAAGGGTTCAAACTAGCCTGTCGTATGTCAGAGAAGAGTTGGAGCAGGAATGTGAACACAGTACAGTTTACCTGTACACGCAATGTGACAACACCGTATTGACAATAACCACTCTATAGTCTGTTTCATATATCTCATACTCTTGTTGTTGTCAGTTCACTGTTTCAGTATTTCTGTTCTGTTTTGTTAATTTGTTGCCAGTTCACTATACTGTTTTGGTATTTCTGTGGTGTTTTCTTATAATTCAATAAACACAACTTGAATATATTTTAGATACAAATAGATATTTTGCTGACACATAAAATAAAGGCAACCTTGAAATGTAGATCTTAGTTAAAACCCCTGATTGTCATTAGAGGGATGTTTAACCTAACCTGGGCTAATGAAGACGGGCATACACCATACAGTGTGGAAATTTTGCCAGGGCAGTGGCGCTTTGTCCTAGTCTTATATTGAATTCCAACTGCCAAAGGATCTTGTACGTGCACGCCAATGTGTACACGGAACTTTCTAGGCCAATGCAGGGATTGAACGACCGACATCCAGGCTAGCCACCCAGTGTCTCACCCACTTAGCCATGTGATCACCAGAGGGATGTTTAAACCCTGGCAACTTGTGAAAGTCGAATATCTAAAAGAAATATCAGTCTAACATCTAACTATGGTTCAGTATGAATTTGTCAACATTCGGCATCCTGTATAGGATAATCAACAGAAGTCAGCTAGTGCCACCTATAATCATTATTGATCAAATCTTTTGATAGGTCTCTTTTCAACCCGATTTGGGAGGGGGGAGTGATTAAGTCAGGAGGTGTGGTTTCAATTCTCTGCTTGTACGTAATAATGAGTTTGTCGGTTGTACGGGACAAGGAGTTGGGGGGCTTGTCCTTCCACTGACTTATTGAAATAAAATTGAAGCATGTATCTTTAATTACAAAGACATGTATGAATAATTACAGAGAGAGAGAGAGAAATGGGGTTTAACGTCCACTCAACACAATGTAAGTAATTTCAGGACTAACATATGGTTTCATTTATGGGTATTTAGCAGTGGGAGGAAACCGGAGGACCTGGAGAAAAACCATGAGGTTGGATATGTGACCCTATTCCTTGTCACGTACAACTGGGGATTCAAAACCGCGCCAGTTAACTCAATAACAGGCCTTATAATACAGAGAGCATGTGCTGACCATTCGGCCATCCAACCCCATTATATTTAACTACATATGTCATCAACAGATGAATTCATTTTATTTGTTATATAAATTCAGAACCGTGCCAGTTGACTCAACGATAGACCTTATAAAACAGAGCCCACGTGTTAACCATTCGGCCATCCAACCCCCCTAATTTTAATTACATATGTCACCAACAGATGAATTAATATCATTTGGCAAGCAAGTAAAAGTGTCATGGACAGTTTGAAACAAGAGTAAGTCATGGTACACCACATGGTCGTCTTCATCAACAGGGATGCTGTAGAAAAGTAGGCCGATAAACCCCCATTCCATTTGTTTCCCCTCCCCTCTAGCCTAGTTTTTCTTTCCTCTGTTTTCTCTAAAAAATCTTCCATTTTAATGTGAAATAAAATATGGGGTAAAATAGGTTTGTTTCAATTAAAATTCAGTTTTATCACAGCCAAGATTTCGCCACAAAATTATTTTATAATGTGTCTAAAAGGTTTTTTTTGAAAGTGTAAAAGAAATGTTGTATGCCTACTTGAAACAAAACTTGTCCCAACAAACACAGATCAAATAGTCTCCAGTCGTGAGTACAAGGAATGCTGTAGTCTGTTTCTGATAACCGGTCACAAAGCTGGACAGATTTGTCCCCAGTTGACAGTGTATCCTAACCATTTAACAGTCTATACCTTGGACAGGATCAGGGGAGGGGGCGTTGGGATGGCCTAGTGGTCTAGAGTCAGAGTGTCACACTCTAAGCTCTTAGCTTCTGGTCATGTCTTCGATCCGTGCTATGAGCGTACAGTATGTGGCTTTGAGATTGGGGTGTCTTCTCATCCTTGTGGGTTTACTTCGATTACTCTGCTTTCCACCAATAGGAAAGACATCTGCACATGCGTCAAATATACTAAAATAAGACAAATTGTCTGCTATATAACCTGATCAGGTTGAAGCTTCCTCGTGAAATAAAATATATTTAATGTCCCACTTTTCTACACCAACTGGGCCAATGAAGACAGGTAAGAAGTCAGCTCTGAGACAATTTTACCCATGCAGCAATATTATGGCCTACTCTAATTCTATATTCAAACTGTCAGGGGATCTGTAAGATTCTGTCAATGGTTTAAATGCAACCTAAGGTTTTTTTTTTGTACCATCCAAACTACAAAACTTTAGCTTTGAAAGTTCTTCTTAAAAATTTTAAAGAATTCTGACATGTACATTAACATGTAAGTTCTGTAGTCCATGAAGTTCAATGGCAGTCAGTCAGACTGGTAAATACAGCTGAAACAAGAGGACTGTGATCTAACTAATTGTGGTGACGGACACATCAACGAAGGCAGACTATTGTTGACCACTCATTGGAGGTGAAGTGAGGCTCTGTTTTAAAACTTGACCAAATAAAACCAACAATAATTGTGTCTCTCTCTGTTCAAACAATCGAGAAATACCTCAGGGGTTTATTTCGCAACTGAAGAGGTTAATCCTGCGACAATGTGTTAGATATATTTGATAGAAACTGTTGGGTATTAACTGTATGAAGTGAAGAGGGGTGAAGGAGGTTAGCCATATCACAAACTACCATATATGTACTTCAAAGCAATCCAAACATATTAATACCTAAAGCAAAGACAAATAGCACACAAGTGGACAAAGGCATGAAAGAAAAGCTTAGCTACTTGTGAAAGTTAACAAATGGCTGCCTTTTGACCACACGTAAAGCCCTGGATCCAGACATCAGTTATCAAAACTGAGAGAAGACAGAAAACATTTGGTGGACATATTTGTGTTTCTACTAATGGGTCTCTTCTCATGCAGCTGGACACAACAAGAATTCAGACATGT
This sequence comes from Patella ulyssiponensis, assembly GCA_963678685.1. Taxonomy (NCBI): domain Eukaryota; kingdom Metazoa; phylum Mollusca; class Gastropoda; family Patellidae; genus Patella; species Patella ulyssiponensis. Next base: position 3,694,323 of record OY783225.1, read on the forward strand.
TTTTGCTAATGTGTCTCTCTCCGCAGCTGGATACGACAAGCGAAGAATATTGAGATTTATTATTGACAAAAACATGTCATATTAAAGTCCCATGATTTGACAGTTTGACAGTTTGGCCATGACATTTGCACCACCAATAAAATTATCAAGAGATTAAAAAATTTCATATACATTCTTTTTTTTTTCATTAAAATGTTTAGTGTAATAAAATAAGATTTTACTTCGATGTCATCAAGTCTGGAAAATAAGGTAACTTTTAGAGACAATATTAGGCACAAATCCAATTATTATAGCCCGTGTTCAGACTTAAAGTTAAGAATTTACCCAACTTTCAGTCATTGTTTATGAGAAATATCTTTGATCCAAAAACACAAAACTTTGCACATAGTTTCTCATAGATGTATTTGAAACATTAAAACAAAAAAAGTTTTATAATGGGCAATACTTCAGTTAAAATAAGGCAAACAATTTTGAGTAAATTCTTAACTGAAATCCAAACTCAGGGCCTAGTACATGTATTTGACAGAGATGTTAATGATGTATGCAATACATGTTTGGCACCAAGTTGAAGTTCAAAATGTCAGATGCAAGGTTCAACACGGCCGAAGGGTGGATCTAAGGAGTGGTCCACCCGAGTCACAAATACAGCCTTGATTTAAACCAGTAATTCTTATTGCGTCTGGACCTAGCTGCTGGGTAACTAAGCAATCAAAGTCGCTAGCAAGTAATCCCATAGGGGTGCCATTTCTCGAGGCGCCTTATTTTTCTGGGGGTGCAATGTACCCCCTGCAGGCCCTGCCCAGACCATTGCCCCCCGTCATCCATGGTCTCTGGATTCGCGATTGATGCCTGACATTTTGTCAGGTACAACTGAAACGTATAGATTGTATTTCCAGACTTAGATGTCATGATCTTACAAAGAGGATCTGATTGAGCAGACATGACAGATCGATCATTCCAGTACACATGTTTGTCTCACGTTTTCAATGTCATCTAATCAAAATATACATGGTCTCAATTTAAGGTCTTAGTTTCTTACATGCTAATGAAGATGGGCTTTATTCTACACGTCGGTGTACAAGTAAAATAATCAACAGCTGCTGAAATTCACCAAAGTACAATGTAGGTGGAAATGAAATGAATTGAAATGGGGTTTAACAGCCAACTGTTCTGCTCCTAAACTGGGCTAATGAAGACAAGTATACATCATGTACCTCATACAGTGTGCTTCGAGAGAAATTTTACCGCGAGGCAGCACTATGCCCTACTCTTATATCAAAATCCAACTGCCAAAGGGATCTTTTACGTGCACACCAATGTGTACACAGGACCTAATTTTTTGTCCCATCTTTGTCAGGCCCTCCATTCTGCACGAATAGGTGGAAACGTGTATGTCCGTCTGGATCATACAGAAAAGGGGGATGTAAAACTGGTATTCATTTCATTTCATATCTCCAATAATATATGTAAATGTTTTGTCAGCAGGACAGTGAAATAAATACCAGTACATTATCATACATCAACCTGACTTTTATACCTGAGACATCTACACAACATATATCTATTATACATCTACATAATAATAATAGTTTGTTATTCACAGGGGTTGGGTGTCCATCCGGTTTAATGCATCTGCTTCAGATGAAGAGAGTTATTGAAGTAAAATTAAACCATATACACATATCAATTTCTTTCTCACTCTCTTCTCTCTCTCTCTTCTCGCCTTCTCTATCACCTCCCTTTTCTCCTCCCTCTATTCCACCCCCTCTCTCTTTTCCCCTCTATCTCTTCTGTCTATCCCTTCTCACCCTCTCTATCACCACCCTTTTCTCCTCTCTCTATCCCACCCTTCTATCTCTCCTCTCCCTCTCTTCTCACCCTCTCTATCACCACCCCTTTCTCCTCTCTCTATCCCACCCTTCTATCTCTCCTCTCTCTCCCTTCTCACCCTCTCTATCACCACCCCTTTCTCCTCTCTCTATCCCACCCTTCTATCTCTCCTCTCTCTCCCTTCTCACCCTCTCTATCACCACCCCTTTCTCCTCTCTCTATCTCTTCTCTCTCCCTCTCCCCAGTCAGTTTATTATTGTCTACATACATGTATAAAAGATTCACAAATTATAAATAATAAACAAGAGCGAAAAGGTGTATGTGGTTTATTAACAGAACAAATTCCTACCAATTATTGTCATTGTTTGACATTTATACCGTATTAAACGGCTGTCCAGGAGGCCAGGACATGTTTTATACTCTGGACAAAAACCACGTGAAATACTTGCATACCTGACAGATCCTTACAATCAATACCAGTACTTATAATAATATTAATATTTCACGACCTTATCGTTGCCACAATTAAGGGTACATTAGCTTCTACATAATTGTTTTCAAAAAGTAACATGAAGTATAATGTCTCAAGGGTTTTTGTAAATTCTTGAAATGGGGAAAAGGTTTTGTATTTCTTGTTTAGACATAAATATCTAACCATTCCCAGGAATCATTCTATCCACGCTTTTATAAAATGTAGTCAGTGACAGATCTAATCATATGAATATTTCATGACCAAAAGTCATTCGTCAACGGACGGGTAAATAATAAATGAAAGACGCCATAGATATTTTGTTTTAATTGTTTTGGATTTAACTTCTCTGAGAATATAACAGAAGTGGTGTGTTTGGTCGATTCTAAGAAAGTCAAAGAGATTACTATATACACTTAGAAGTTTATTTGTTTGTTTGGACTATGAAACCATTGTTGCGGTAAAATATTTGTCAATTTCCAATGAGGTCAAAGACATTTTTACTCATTGAGAAGTTTCTTTCATGGTTTGGACAACGTGAGCACTGTTGCGATAAATCATTAGCCATTATAAAACCAGACCAAAACGTTAATATTTAATTACCTTAGGTCATCGTTCGACGTTAAGGAGTGGAAGTATAAAATCATACTTGAAAGAAACCTGAGGTTCTTTTTGTTTTATTGTTTATCCATCTCACAAGAAAATTCGAGAAGCTGGTAGTTTCAGAACAATTTTGCAACATCCTAAAATAATTTTATTGAATTTCAGGCTTTGCTTTATCTATAATTTTGTATTTCAAATTCAACAAAACCATAAAACTCCCTTGCTTCTTTGAAAATCCTATATTTTATGACTTTGAGCAATGTACAGCTGTTTCAAGTGTCTCATTTAATTTTACTGTAGATCAATAAATTAAATATCTTTTTTTAAAGTCTCATTCACACATTTATTTATTCATTTATTTATGCGTAATGTGCAATTTTCTGAAAATATCAAATTTCTCATGGTTAAATCATCGCTAATATGTAGGGAGCAGCATAGATCAATGGAATTTTCAAATCTTCATATCTTTGTAAAAAATGAACAATTGGATAGGATGAAAAACCGAGATATCATGTCACACTAAATAGTAAGTGCAGGAGGACCGCACTACACGCAAAACAAAAATCTACAAGATAAACCTACGTACAAGACAGAAAAGAAACATTGCAAAAAAATAAACAAATATCAAATCAAGTGAATGGATCTGGGGGCCTGTAAGCGTTGACTGCGCTGTACAGTCCCAGGCCTGTAGACTGTAGTGTCACTGTCTGTGCAAAATTGCCCTCATAGCACACTGTATGGTGTTTGCCTTACTTTATTAGCCCATTTCATTTCATTTTTTATTAGGTTCAACTTTGACAACATTGTAGTTTACAAGAGATTCTATGATAACATTGTTTTTACAGTCTTTCAAGTAATTCTAACAAATACGCATATTAATATATCATCTATGTTCCTTGTTGATTAGCATAAACACCAATGTAAGTATCTCTCGAACCATCATTCATCACTAACCAATACACTAAGTAATTGATATCGATGTACATGTACAGTACAATTATATGTATGTAGGTAGGTAATTATCAACCAGAAACCAATATATCATCTTCATTAGCCCATTCAATGCAGATCGTCACTAACACATGTAGCCATGCAGGGTGTCTCTCAAACTATTTATCACTGACCAACACAGACATTAACTGTATTGATATCATTGACCAGTTAATTAACCCTTTGAACACTGACTATACATGGGGTGCTGCACGTCCCTCTCTGGATTTACAGGACGTCATATTAATTATGACGTCAACGTAATTGGAGCTTGACACGCCCCAAGCCGTAAAACCGACATTTCGGGTATATGCGATACAACGTCAAGCCGGTTTTGCGGCATTTCAGGTTCTAAGGGTTAAACCAATATAAGAAATAAATATGGCCTGACTATTTAAATCAATGATGGGTGCACCACTGACAAAGAGGAAAATGGTGTGCAAGTAAAAGATCCCTTGGCAGTTGAAATTCGATATAACAGTAGTCCATAGTGCCTTTGCCTGGGTAAAATTTCCCTCGTAGCACACTGTATGTACATGTATGATGTATGGCCGCCTTCATTAGCCCAGTCGAAGCAATAGTACGCTTAACCCCATTTCATTTTATCCGCGACAATATTATCAGGTGTAAATATTGATTATAATAAAGATACAAGTTGACAAGAGATAATGTTGACGACCACGGTAAGAAGATGAGATTAAGACATTCCACACATTCCTCACCTTATTGTTACCTGTATATTGATTACACTGTATCAATATATATATATATATATACACAAACCTTGTATCAATATATATGTTGATAGTCAATTCACAAGACAAGAGCAGGATGACCATATTTTATCAACAAAAAGACATAAATGAATACCTTAATGTAAACACAAAGAAAGAAAGAGAGAGAGAGAGAGAGAGAGAGAGAGAGAGAGAGAGAGAGTGTGTGTTTAAATGTCCACTGATACAAACTAGGTCATTTTGGGACTAACACCTGGTTCAATTTTAATTCAGTAATTCGCTTTCACGTAAGGGTCTTTAGCAATGGGAAGAAACCGAAAGACCTGGAGAAAACTCACAAGATTTGACAGGTGACCCTTCTTCTTGACACGACCAACCAGGGAATCAAATTTGTTCTTGTCAGGCCCTCAGTCCCACACCACTCACAAATGGGAAACCACTTGCTCAAGGAAACACTTGGCAGTTGTAACTTGATGAAAAGCAGAATGAAAGCCACTGCCTGGGCAAAATGTCACTATTTGCCGTGTAGAAAAGGGGAATGTTAAACCCATTTCAATTCTATTTTTTTAAAAAGCAAAAGTATATTTGTAGTCTGTATAAGGAACTAATCTAACAAAGGTTACCAATCACTTGAAATTTTGTTTAATTTATCAAAAAGTATACTACAAGGGTCACAAGGTCCTTCTGGGACTAAATCGAATCATTATGCAATCCCGACGAATGTTCTTAATCTGTGAAAGGCATCTGGAACGGCTACCCGCAACTATACGGATTTTGAATTTCACCACTATACCGATTTCGAATTTGTTTTATTCAAACTTTTATATGCTTCTTCAAATGTTGGGCGTGCGGGCGGGCGGGTGGCAATAAAATCAAAACATCAAATTATAAAAATATGAATAAAGAGAAGATGACTCACCAAACCTGCTATTTGGGCTGCTTGACGATTGATTCGTTTAACTGATCCATTCTTAATGCTATTCAATAATCTGAAAAGAATGAAGTCATGTGAATCAAGAGAAGGAGATGGTTATTGATAAATACGTTAATAATAGCCACTTAACTACATTCCACCATAGAAAATTATTACAGGCCTATAATAAAACGGCTATTCAAGAAATACATGTACATAACTTAAAGAGGTAGTCTCACATCTACGTCTGTTATATCACCCTGGGAAGAAGCAGACTGTTAAACCCGACACAAAAAGTCAGTCTCTCATCTTGTCTGTGATGTGACCCTGGTGGAAACAGGCGGTTAACCCGACGCAAAGAGGAAGTATCGCACCTAGTCTGTGATATCACCTGGGTGGAAGCAGATCGTTAAACTCGGACAAGAAGAGGCATTAAACCAGACACGAAGAGACAGTCTCACATCTAGTCTGTGATACCACCCTGGATAGAAGCGGACAGTAAGTTCGACCAGAGGTGGTATTGCTTCTAGTCTGTGATGTCAACCTGAGTGGAAGTGGACTGTCAACTCCATGTGATGTGGTGGTCTCTCAACTTGCTGACCATCCGCCAAGTTTTAAAATATTGTCTTCTGAATTGATGTGAAATGAAATATCCAGGCTTGAGAGGATGAGAGTGTGAGAGAGGATTATTATTATTATTATTATTGTCAACATTTATATAGCGCACGCTTTCACAAAAATGTGTTCAGATGCGCTGTACAATATACTTTACATAAAAATTAAAACATACATTTAAAATCTATAATAATTGTATAAATTAAATCATATTTTTAAAATCTATAATAATTGTATAAATTAGATCATATTTTTAAAATCTATAATAATTGTATAAATTAAATCATATTTTTAAAATCTATAATAATTGCATAACTTAAAACTGTAAAAAAAAAAAAAAAAAAAAAAAAAAAAAGATGAGAGGAGAGTGTGAGAGAGATGGGGTTTTACGTCCAGTTGTCGCAAACGTCATTTTGGTAATAACATACGGTTAAATTTTATTTCAATAATTTGCTTGTGCGTTCGGGTCTTTATCAGTAGGAGAAAACAAGAGATGGTTGGACAGGCGACTCTACTCCTTGTAATGTATACCAGGAAATCGAAACCAGTTGACTCGATGACAGACCTTATGATACAATGCTCACGCACTAACCATTCGGCCATCCATCCCCCCGGTCCCCTAATGGGGATGAATATACATGTACATGTACAACAATAACTATGACATTCAGAGGCAGTTTGATCTATCCATACTTCACACCATTGCAAGAAGTTCTTGAAGAATCAGATACATAAAATTGTTTACATCTAGTTTGTTAGAATGTGACAATGCCACTTTAACCAATAAACCAGTCACGCAATTTAATTAAAATTCAAAGCATTTTGTAAAATCATAAAAGCATGTATAATTATAGGTTGGTTGTAAAACTTGTATTGAGATGATAGAGTTACACAGGTGGGTTAGTTTATTCTCATATATTATGACATCTGTAAAGAAGAATTAAAACGCTTCTAAATATTTGACAAACATCATAAACTGATCCGGTTCTCACCAAGATTATATAGCGGAGGTTATAAACTCATGAACATGTTTAAAGGTGCACTACTGTTTTAAAGATTTAATAGTCAAGGTTATAAACTCATTAACATATTTAAAGGTGTATTACCTTTTTAAAGGTTTTAAAACTAGTGGACTTTATAAACAACAAACATTGTATTAACATATTTAAAGGGGCACTACCTCTAAGGTTAAAACGTTGTATTTTGTATTAGCTTATTCAAAGGGGCATTACTAGCGGAAGTTAAAACATTTTATCACTTTATCTAAAGGTGAATTACCTTTTTAATGTAATTAAAGTGCACTGTCATTTTTAAAATTCAATAGCGAAGGTTATAAACATTGTATCAACATATTTAAAGGGGCACTTCATTTAAAGTGCACTTTCTTTTTTTTAAGATCAAATTAATTCATGGTATTATAATTAACTAGTGGAGGTTATAAATAAATATAAACTATTCTGTTAATTTATTCAATAGTGTACTAACTTTTTTAGAGAGAGAGAGAGAGAAATGGGGTTTAGTGTCCACTCGACACAAACTAGGTCATTTCGGGACTAACATGTGGTTTAATTTTATTTCAATAATTCGCTTGCGGGTAGGGGTCTTTAGCAGTGGGAGGAAACCGGAGTGCCCGGAGGAAACCCACAAGGTTGAGAAGGCGCCCCTATCTCCATGCCACATATGCTCACACCAGGGATCGAAACCACAGCTGCAAGCCAGAGGTGACCGGCCAGCTAGAGGTCGAAGCGCGGCACTCTAGACCACTAGGCCATCCCCCCCATACCTTTTTTAGGATTAAACAGTTGAGGTAAAAAGAGCTTATTTGGGGGGGGGGGGTATGAAACACTGTATTAACGTACATGTATTTACATCTAAAGGTGTACTCTCTTTCCTAACACTAAATATCTAAGGCTAAAACATTGGATTAACTTATTTTAAGGTTTAATTCTAGTGAAAATTTATAAACTTCACAAGTACATTTTGTTGTGTTATTAAAGAAAAGGCCAGTAAAAATCTAGTTACAAAAACATGGTGTCTCAGATGCAATCTCTAAATACAGAAATGGAGAGACAGATGAGAGAGGATAGGTTTAATTCTATCTCAATAATTTGCTTGCTTATCATATTCAGTAGTTTAATGTGTGCTCTTTAGAAGATCATAAGTCCTGTCATTGATTCAAGTGGTGCGATTCCAATCCCATGCTTGTATGTGACAAGGTGTAGGATTAGGGGAATGAGGAGGGAGGTCTCCTTCTCAACCTTATAGGTTTTTCTCCACCTTCCTTCCTCTGCCAACTTCTTCTTTATGCAAGAGAATTATTGAAACATAAATGTGTCATATGTTAGTCGCAAAATGAAACAGTTTGTTTTTGGTGAAGAGAGAAAACTTACTCGCAAAACAGGATTCCATCTTCCAATGATTTTCTGGGATCGTCTGGGAAGACAAATTTCTTTCTTGTAACAGCCTGAAATGAAAGGGAAATCATAAATTATTTATTGTATGTTTCGACTGTGACAAACAACTACAGTATATCATGTAGCGCGTTCTAATCAAGGGAGACAACTACATTCTATGTTGTCATTACCAATCTCAATTCTTGTATTTAGAAAAGAATAGACAGAGACAACACAACACTTTGATTAATCTGAGACTAACAGGTGGTTCATTTTGTCCTTTTGTCATGTATGCAACACTAGAGAGGTGAATTTGGCCCAGACAGTGGTATTTCCAAATGTCAAGAATTTTTTACATACACACCAACGTGTACAAAGGTGAATTTTTTTGTTTTGTTGTCTCAACAGACTGACTAGGCAACCACTTTACATGTACTTGTTGGCATCACAAGGCACTACCCTTGACAGATGTGTATTAAGGGAACACCACCCTTGTCAGATGTGTATTGAGGGAACACTACATGTATAAAGAATATGTGTATATTGGTATTTGTATGTTTCCTGAGAGCTTGGTCTAATTCAGATTCATGCCATCTCCATTTGCAGGATTCTGTATAAAATTGAAATTCTATTGTGATAAAACTGATGAAATTGGATTAAAAAAGTAAGTTCTTTAAGCAGAGCATCGAAAGGAGAAGATGGGGAGGGGGTAAGACGTGTTTGACTAACCCTATCAAAAAATTGATATGGTCAACCCCCTTTAATATTCTTATTCTGATAAGTATGACATGTTGGGGTCTTTATGGTTATAACGATTATGATCATTGAATAAAAAAATCAAATTCTAAATAAGAAATTCATGGAATTAACATTGAAGTCAATGGGGGAGAGAATTACTAGTCTAAATCCAGATGTTTTACAGAATTATTTCCCTTTAGTCTCCTACATGTTTTGCTTTTTGTTTGTTTAATTAACCATGACTCCACCTTTCACCCCTACATGTATATAGTTTTCCACTCTGCTATGCCTGTTACAGTATCATAGTCTTCAGAAAGACACAGAATGAATGGTGTTGTATTAAACATGGACAAATTGTATCAATCTTGAAAAAAAACAAGTGTTGATTATCTCCCCTTAGTCTTCAGGATACAAACATGTACATGTTGGGAGATAAACTTGATGATACAAACACAATAACATAGAGTTTTTCTTTATAACATTTAGCAAAGATACGATATAATAATACACATGTAGTAGCAGTTGAATTACTCTCACCATCGAAATGTTCCTCAGTAATTAACAAATAAACAAGTAATGGCATTTAGCGATTGAACATACATGTACTACCACACCATAACTATATTATATACATGTACACACGAAGCTTTCAACAAGATTTCACTGGTCGTTATCATTTGTATACTTTTTAGCTTATCAACCAATAAGTCTCGCTCTTCCATTTTAAAATTAAAACAAAATATGGCTGAACCGTTCTAATCTATTTAATATCGGAGAAATCTTATGACATCAAGAGTCAATTATGGTCTGGATATAATTTAATTAATGTTTAATTTATAATTTAGATAATATTTCAGGCCTACAGAAAAAACTGCAATTGGCAAATTTAGCCCTTGCATAATGCATATTTTAGTACAACTACACAATGACTACTGCCCATCTCATAAATCAGCAGTATTATCAAACATAACACCTCTCACAACAATACAATATTTAATTATAATAAATCACATGCAGATACTTGGCTAATTAATGTCATTGATAAACTTTAAATAATAATTTCCCCATTGATGTCCTTTCTTCAAGATATCTTGATAACACATTTTAAGGCTCCTGTATTCATCCAACATTTTAAGGCTCCTGTATTTATCCAACATTTTTAGGTCTGTTATCATTCGACATTCTTGTGATGAACTTTACCTCTGTTGGTCTGTAATTTGGATTTATTGTTGGTACATACTGGCCACAGTAATTCATATCGGTGAGGCTAACCTTTTTAGGGTTAGGGTTAGCATTCCCCATAATACTCATTTATAAAAAGCAGCGATTGTGGACTCAACTTCAGTCTAATTTACTATCAGAAATCCCCAAACCTCCATAACCGCAGCCTACAATTAGCTTCACCCAATTCATACATTGTACATGTATATCTAACAGTCCATAAAATTGAGAAATAATTTGGGTTGTTTTTAAATGTTTGTATTTTAAAGGTTTCTAAGATCCTGGTTCTTTGATATAATTTATGTGATTGATGAGAGTTAATTGTGCTTACTGTTGAGTGGTTTTATCTGGTTGTTATTTAAGGTGTGTATATCTAGACTCGAGTAAAAGTTGAGTAGTTTACCTGTATATAGATTATGTTGTCAGGTATAATACACAAGTGACATGAATATATTACACCTATAGGTGATAACAGAAAAAAGGTCAATTCACTTTACAAACTAATATCTTTAACAAATGAAATGAAATGGGGTTTAACGTCCTACTGTTCTGCTCCGACTGGGCTAATGAAGACGGGCAAATGCCATGAGGGAAATTTTACCCAGACAGCAGTGGCGTTACAGCCTACTCTTATATTGAATTCCAACCGCCAAGGGATCTCTTCCATGCACGCCAATACATGTACAGAGGACCCTGTTTTTTTTTCCCCATCCAAATGACTACACAGCTGTTGTCCTTGCAGACCCTGCATCGTTATACTGTATTTCATTAATATGCTTGCGTACTGGGGTCTGTAGTTGTGGCAGTAAAGAGGAGGACCAGGAGAAACTGACAAGGTTAGACAAGCAACCCTACTCCTTGCCAGATACAAGATGGGAATCGAAACCATGCCACTTGACTCAATGACAGACCTTATGATCTAAAACCCATGTTGACCATTCGGACACCCATCCCCCTTAAAACCTTGAAATTTAACAACATAAGTAAAGAAAATTACTGTGCCTATTAGTTTTCGATAAAACACTGTCAAATGAACTGTCAAGCTAGAATGAACAACTCATTCACAAACATAATCAGAGCATATAAACTACACCTTTTTATTTCTTGAAATGAAAATGACTTCGATATGAAAGGAATTTCTTAAATATTTTATTCAATAAGAAAATTAAGCTGCTGTATCAAGACAAAGACTTCAGAGTTGATAGTTGGTAATACAAAACTATAAAATCCTTTCAAAAATAGCACAACTCCAGTCCACACACTGTACCTTACTCAATCTGATTCAAATAGACAAATACACATCAATATTTTGTTTCATTTTTCTATACTTTCAAGGGCCTTTATTACCAGTTGCAATGGGTGGGGTTGCGTTAGGGGTCATACAAAAAGTTTTTTACAAGTGATGGGATTTCAAAATTTTTCTTCTCAGACATTTTTACCGAAAATAAAGGGACATAATACTTAGCGCTATTTAAGCAGGCAGTTTTAGTTGACTGGCTCTCAGTCTTGCACCAATGACACAGGGAAACCCTCTGAAAAATCCCAAAGGAACTTTCTTGAACAATAACGGGATCAAACTTGGGATCTCTTGATTGTCTGTGAGCTACATGTGATGCCTTACTCACCAAAGAACCGTGGCTACCTAAACTGAAAGAGAGAAATGGGGTTTAACATCAACTCAACACAAACTAGGTCTTTTTGGGACTAACACGTGGTTCAATTTTATTTCAATAATTTGCTTGCTCTTAGGGGTCTTTAGCCGAGACAGGCAACCCTTCTCCTTGTTATGTACAAGCAGAAAATCATCAAAACCATGAAAGTTGACTCAATGAATTACGGTCCAACGAACATGAGTTAACCATTCAGCTACCCAACTGCATGCTCCGTAAATTGAAAAGAACTTGAATTAGATAATGTGCAATTGTCTGAAGCTATCTATTGTGATCAGTAAAAGTAACTGAGAGATAACTACAACTGTGAACTAGCCTGGGGTATAATATTGAATGGTTAGTTATTATTCACGGGTATATTGTATATTAATATAGTGTTTACTTGGGGTTAATTATACCCTATAGGGTTTATTGATAACTTCTGTTCATCCATGCAGACGGTCAGGCCTTAAGCTACACCTGTATGTACATCCTCCTTGTGTTTATTGTATAACGCAGGCTATGAAATACACGATAAAACGTCCATAAAACAGACCACCAGTTTTATGGGAAATCAATTACTGGTTTTATTCTAAAAGCACAACATTTCAACAAGTATTTTCTTATCGTTATCAAAATTGTGTCCTGTTTTATTAATGTGTTCCTCAATCTCTAAATGCCATTAAAAAAATAGCCATAAACATAAAAACAAAAAGAAACGATGCATGGGTCATACATAGGATTTGGCGACCGGTTTTAGTTAGTTGTCCGCATTCTACGTCTGCCAATATTCAGTTAATTTGTCGATAAAGTTTCCTAAAGATACATGTATCTGGAGTGGTTCCCGAGATATAATGTATGCTCTAGAAACAAATGAAACTAAATAAAGTTGAACATCCTACTTTTCTGTCAGGACTGAGCCAATGAAAACAGGCGTACGCCAAATGATATGACGGAAACTTTTCTTACAGCGAGAACTTATATCTGTAAATTGTTCTTTTACGTGTGTAGCAACGTGTACATGTGACCTAAGTGTTCCGTACCATTGGAACAACTAACCCAATCAATGACAGAGTCCATTTTAACACCCTTCCCCTTAACGTCGTTTGGAATGGGGTAACAAGTTAACCACTATGCAACCAGCTTTATCTGGTAACAAGCATATAACCCACAAATTGCCTGGCAACAACAGAGCTCACAGGGTTTCTCTTGAAGTATATCTAACCAGATATCATATATTTGGTCGGAAATCAAATACTTGTAAATAGGCCACTCATTAATTATTAAAACTAAACAGTCAGTCTAAACCAGACACAAGTACAAATTGAATGATTTTGTGTAATTTTCCATGATATTTACGATTTTTTAACAAAGGTTTTTTTTATATAATCGAAGGTAAGATTGAATGATACTTGGGCTACAGTGTATACTGTTTGAATATATTCTGCAATCCACAATCGAGGATGGTTATTTAACTAATGTAGGATCACAATTGTACTTGCAATGTAAAATAAATACATCCATACATGTACATATTTTACAATCTACAATCAATGGTGGTTAAGTAATCCATGATTACAATTGTCAAAGAAATCAATCTTTAAATCCTATCATCTAAAGTTATAAACTCCAGTATTCCCTATAATAGTTTAATCTGATTTTAAATAAAAATCACAATAGAAATAAACCTATATTCCACTATATTGTATATTTATAATATTTGACAAGATTTCTTTCATTTTCTTTTTAATTAACTAATAGGATTGTTGGGTGTTTTACATGGTATCCATACCAAACAAATTAAGTGATGTAATTGTATGTTAATTGTCTAATAAAACAATCAAAGGTTATAATGTGATAAAGAGCATTACTAAGCATGTTTTGAGTTGAGTACACATCTTGGTACCGACATAATTATTTTCATGACTTCTGCACTAATTATCCAATTTCACCAAATCATGGTAAAATAAATCTTGTGTTCTAATTCAAAGGAGATAAACCTGTAACTCAATATTTTCCATAAAATTCAAAATCAAAAACAAAAATTAAACTTCAAAATCAATTCCTTTCATTCAGTATTAATGTTATTATATAGCCTTGGAAATGTGGGGATCCTATCAATATCTACGACCCGATGAACATTTTAAAATTCGTCACATGGATGTATTACCATGGTTCCGGGTGCCATTTCTAATGAACAAAGAAAAACATCCCACAAGACAATGCAGAAGCAATTAAAAGTGACTGATACACAAACGACAAAATAATATTAATTTTCAAAAAAATGTGTAAAAATGCACTAAGTAGGCGTAAATGAATGTCAATCAATATGGACTGCTCACATATTTTACAGAACAACTTTGGTTATAAATTACAATCATCTTATTTTAGAATTCAATGTAAATTTCTGTGATAGATTGATATTACATCACCATGTGCCATTGTAACAGTTCAAAGAACAGTCATACCTGTGAGTGTGTGTCTAAACTAGTTTATTTAACCTCCACTTCCACCGAAGTCATATCGCAAACAACGCCCATTAACTGTGTCCTATAGATGAGGACATTTTACAATTTGGTTTATTTCCTGTACACAGCGTGTTAACCTATTCAACCTACCAGCCATAAATATAAACTACTTGAATTCCTATTGTAAGGAATTACTTGACTCAGGATCAAAATCAAAAAAAAGAGAAGTTTCAATCGTATCTTTAATATTACATGTAATTCTTCATAGTTCAATATTTCGGTATAGAATATATTTTTAGTTATTTACAATAAATAGGGAAAACTATGGCTGCCTGTTCAGCCATTTACAGAATTTATTACCCGACCTTCCTTATTTGCATAAAGCAAACTCTGAATAAGGTAAATTGGATATGATATTTTTAAGAGGAAGCAAAAGTTGTACAATTACATTATCCTGGCAAACTAATTGGCTTAATCATGATTATATTTTTTTCATTTCTAATCTAAATGTACATGTACATATTTTACATTTCAAAATTGGGTTAACCTATTATAATAATTGTTTAATTGAAATAAAATTGAACATGTGTTAGTCCCGAAACGACCTAGTTTGTTCCAAGTGAACGTTCAACTCCATTTCTCTCTCTCTATTACAATATGTGCCAGTGACCTTGATTTATTATATAGACGTAGATGTTTGTTGGTTTTTTATTACTTGCAATGTCTGTGTACGGTGTGTCTTGTCCAAGGGAACCTCCGTGGCTAAGTGGGTAAGACGCTGGCTCGCTAGTCTGGATGTCAGGTATTCAATCCCACCAATGGCTGAGAAAGTTCATCCAGATTTTTTAACGTGGTTCCCCCTTGTCAGAGATCTAGGATGGAGGGCCTGACAAGGACAGCTGTCTAGTCATTTGGATGACATAAAAAACCGAGGTCCAAGTAAAAGATCACTTGGCAGATGGAATTCGATATAAGAGTAGGCCGTAGTGCTGCTGTCCAGGCAAAATTACCCTCATAGTAGGTTAGGGTAAATACACTTTTTTCTTCACTACGAGTGTTTCTAGAGGCGAATTTCGACGCTGAATCCGAATCCGTTAAAATTTTCGACCCAATTGAAGTCTTTCGGTCAGTACAGCCGCCATGTTTGAAAATGGCGACCAAAATATGACTTTTTGGCCGTTAAACTCCTAAAATTATGTGAGATATGGCCTATAATATGTCTTTTCTATGATTTTCTGGGTTGCTGAGTACGATGTCATGTTCAAAAATGCCATTAAAACTAATAAAAGCGTCACAGTGGAAATTTATAATCACGTATCAGTGTAAAAATCTGATATTTGTCTCGCATTTACGGCCACTGAAGCACAAAAGAAGCGGAGAAGTCAAGAATTCGTTTTCAGACGCTATGCCATCATGCTATAAAGCAAACCAACTCCCCGCTATCTTTGCCAGATACTTTACAGAGAAGATTGAGAAAATAAGACAGAGCTTTCAAATTGAAAACGATTTTATTGACCATAATGACCAGAAGGATGATTACATTCCACCGCTTGAGGTAAAAGAGATATCCGCAGACTACCTCACGAAGTTAATCCAGAAAGCTCCAACAAAATCATGTGAATTGGATGTATTGCCTACATGTCTTTTCAGAAAATTTCCTGTGCGAATACAACATATCTCCTTGGCCTTATCAATGGTACAATAAACAGCCCAGAATTTCCCCAACTATTTAAGACAGCTTATGTGAAACCACTCCTGGAAAAACCGAACCTTGACCAAGATATACTGAAAAATTACAGACCAGTTTCAAATCTATCTTTCATTTCTAAAGTTATTGAAAAAATCATTGCGGATCAACTAAAAGACCGCATGAATCAACATAATCTACTAGAAACAAGCAGTCTGCTTACAGAAATCTGCATAGTACAGAGACGGCCTTAACAAGGGTTCACAATGATATTCTCCGAGCAATGGACAAAAAACATGTTTTTCTATTCGTATTATTGGACTTATCAGCCGCATTCGACATCATAGATCGCCAACGTCTCCTGCAGCGCTTAGAGCAAAGAATAAAGCTATCTGATTCATCATTGGGGCTTATCCTATTCAACATGTAGATCGCAATTAGTGTGTGTTGAGGGTGCAAAATCACAACCAACAGTACTACAGTACGGGGTTCCCCAAGGATCAGTCCTCGGCCAAATTCTTTTCACTATTTACACGCTGCCTCTTGGCGATGTTATCAGGGAATGTGATGCAAATTTTCACCTCTTCGCTGATGATACCCAGTTGTATCTTAGAGGCCAACCTTGCGACGTCCCAGAGAAAAAAACACCAACTGGAAAACTGCATTGAAAAAATCAGTGCGTGGATGCATGAAAATTACTTGAAACTTGTTCAGATAAAACAGAATTTCTTTCGATCTATAGACCGAGCATACAAACCTCCACAGCAGATTCCAACAACAGTCAAATATCTGTTGGAGAATGTGTAATTCCTGTGGTCAAATCATCCATGAACTTTAATAAACAGATTTCCTCTGTAATCAAATCCTGTTTCCTTCAGCTGCACCAAATAAGTAAAATTCGAAAATATCTTGATGTGGATTCGACCAAAACTCTTGTCAATGCCTCCATAACTTCTCGCCTGGACTATTGTAACTTCCTACTTTACGGGTCTCCTAATAACTACAGAAGATTCGAAACACAGCCAAACCAAACTAAAACCAAACTTCATGATCATATTTAACCAATCCCTAGGGAACTTCATTGGCTACCCGTGAGGAAACGTGTAGATTTTACTGTTGACATACAAGTGTCTTCATGCCATAGCTCCAAACTATCTCCAGGACCTAATTCAAATAAAATCCCATCAGAGAACAACCAGGTCGTCAAATATGCCAAGAACAAATCTCGTATCATGTGGTGGTAGGGCCTTCTCTTGAGCAGCACCAGTCCCGTGGAACAAGTTACCCCGACATGTGAAAGAAGAAGGAACTATTGCAGAATTCAAAAAGAAACTAAAGACTAATCTCTTTATTTCAAAATACCATTTCTTTTGACAGACAACTCTGCGCCATTGAGCAGTCTACTGGATAATAGGTGTTACATGTATATAAATACATTACTATTATTATTATTATAATAACATACATCCAATTATATGACTTGGAGCTTACATTTGGAACGGAATTCTTCCTCTTCATTGTAGCTAACACATTTAAGTTCATGAACTATAGCATCACTACGAGTTGTTTTCGCTTTGGTAGTTGATGCCATCATATCATATTATCTCTGGAAGTAAGCTTACACAAATAACAAAAAACTTAAATCTCTGATAAGCTAGAGCACATAAAAAATTACAACCTGGAAGGGAACATTCACAAATCATCTCCGATACTCAAAAATAACATTCATCGAACACTTCCATCACCGTACATATGATGTAATAGCACAAAACAAACCAATTTTGGGCGTAAAGGTGGACTAAAATCATTACTGATCCATACATGTACAATCATATTTTTTAACACGGCTTCATACTCAGCGACCCAGAAAAACATAGAAAACATATATTACACACCATATTTCGCATCATTTTAGAGTATAACAGCAAAAAAAGTCATATTTTGACCACCATTTTGAAAAAATGCGATTGTACTGACCTAGGCACACATTTTAGGTCAAAAATCTCTTCAGATTTGGATTCAGTGTTGAATTTCGCCTTAAGAAACACTTGTAGTTTCAGTGTTTTGTAAAAAAGTGTTGTATTTACCCTACCCTACTCATAGTACACTTTATGGCGTATGCCTGTCTTTGTTAGCCCAAGTTGGCCGATAAACCCTGTTTCAATTTATTTTATTTCTTTATTTCCTATTTCTTATTAAAGATGCGTCATATAAAAGCATACAATAATAACCAGTCTGTCATAACTTCACCATGAATAAAGTACCAGTTATTTGAATGAAAGTTTTAATTTTTAATATATTCAATTAATCTTACCCACATATATGTTTGATCTATTAATGCAAAAATAGCCAGTTGAGCTCTTTATTTAAATCTTACATAATGCATTTTTAAATAAAACACATTCCAATGAAAGGATTTATAAAGAAGTTTCTTTTAATACATGTAGTATGCAACCATAATAGAAAAATGTCAGCACTGGATTCCCTGAAAAACAGCCGTAATTTCCTGTTCGATCTTAAAAACCCTGTCCATTTCAAACTAGTCTAAATATAACGGCCTAATAGACTTTCAAATTTGCGGAGGAAATTGAAACCTTAAAAGCTTATTGTTTACGCAGTTGGTCAATCGGCTACTATCAACGGTCAGCACAACTAACAAAGACAGGAGAAAGCATGTCAGTTATTTGTAAACAATGTGATAGTGGACGGGGGATGGGGATTAACGTGCACACAAGGCAACTACGGTTTTTCAGGACTATAACTTTGTCAAGATTCCTTCGCAATCATTGTATTTTCCACTGTAACATAGCAAAAAGACAATTACGGTTAACCCTTATTTGACGAGTCACAGGTTCTCAACAGTCTACAACTGACAGAGATGGTGTTGTTTTAGAGGTACATGTACATGTAGTACATCCTGTTGAAATACACACACATACATGTATCACCAACAGTCCTGTTGGTATTACAGGTGATACTGTGAAATAAAAATAGGTAGAATGCCCCTTGATCTCCAGTACCAGCTCCCTGACTTTATTTATAATCCCCTGTATCACAATATACATGTAGGCCTAGACATGAGAACCTGGTATAAACCAGGGAGCATGCTCCTTCATTCCCAGTACCAGCTCCCATACTTCATGATCTCCTGAACTGTCCCATGTATTACGTTGGAATGAGTTACAAGTATAATTTCATAGGTACATGTAGCATGCCCCTTCATCCCCCACCACCCCAGTACCAGCTCCCTTACTTTATAATAGCATGAAATCTCCTATGTATTACATGGGAACAAATTGTAATTAAAATTTTATAGGTAGCATGCCCCCTGATTCCCCCTCACCCCACTACAGTACCAGTTCCCTTACTTCATAATCCTCTCCCACGGTCTCCTGTATTATAATACATGAGAACAAGTCAGAAATATAATCGGAGGCCATAGTGTTAACCGGTACATGTTATTCAATGTGTCGACATGCCGTCAGTATATTGACAGCCAGATTACTATGTCATGTTTAAACAATACTCTATAAATAATAACACTATTTATACTACATGTAACTGTGATCACAATAGATAAGGTGACAAGCCAATCACACCCAATTTACAATCCCCAAAACATTACTTTCAAAAATCGGCAATTCTGAATATCTGATCCTGCAAATTCTAATTATAAGGTGACAAGTCCTTCACACCCAATGTACAATCCCTAAAAACATATTTTCAAAAGTCTACAAATCTGATCCTGCATTTTTCAGAAGTTTAAATTTTTACAGGTCATTTCATACTAAATTGCTTTCCTATTGTCTTGTCTCTTATGGATTGTGTAATATTTAACTAATAAAACCAAAATTTCTGAGCTTCAATTCAGGCTGAGCAAAAAGAGACCAATCAAAAGAATTTACCCGTTATTTATAGGTGGCACTGGATTGCTTATATCGCTTGCAGACTATGTTTACAGAATAGTTTTTCTAGAAAGTTAACAATACAATGTACATCAGCTATACATGTACCATACCGGAAAACACCATGTTATACTGAATACCGGAAAACACCGGAAAAACACTTATAAATACCAGAAAAAACACTAAATACCGGAAAAAAACTTGTTTTTCCTGTGTTTTCCGGTATTCAGTATAAGATGGTGTTTTCCGGTAGTTTTCCAGTGTTTTTTGGTGTTTTCCAGTATATAGTATTGCCGATGTACATGTAGGTCTATACGCTATCATAGGACCCTTCCTGTCGCAACAACCTTCTAAATAATGCAAGTTCTTCTTAATTATCAGCATGGTTTCTCCTTGTCAGTGGTGCATGATGCATGCCTGGTAAGGAACAGTGTCTAGTCATTTGGATGGAACAAAAAAACCAAGACCTTGAGTACAGACATGCATGTACTGACGAACTTTCTCAGCTAACAACTGCAGATCAGTCAGCCTTGTGACTTACTCCCTTAACCATTGTGGCTGCCTATATCATATCAATGGCGGAAATGGAGGAATAAAAGATGTGGGGAAAATGTCTGACAGACAAATAGGGATTTCAAAAACCATTGTGGAAAAATTCAAAGACAAACTCACAAAATCCCCTGGTAATAGAATTTCAGGGTAGACGGAAAATATGTCACTACCTAGACAAAATTTTCAAAATGCAAAAACACATTTTCATTAACATCTAAAAGAAATATTGAATCCTGGGGCGGGGGGATCTTAAGGAGAGAGAAACTGGCTTACTAACCAGGAGGTGTTGGGTTTGCTCTCTGAGTTGATGAGATATTTCCTCAGAACTTTTGGTGCAGCTTCCTCTTTTCAGTTGTACATGTACATGTATAGGCCAGATGACCTGGCAAGGATAGTGTCTTGTTTTGTCAGTTTAAATTTGTAATAAGGGTAAACCGTAGACGGTGCTCTCCAAGCGAAATTCCCTCCACTGTATGACATCATCTTTAGCCCAGCGGGTGCAGAGAAATAAACGGTAAACCACATTTCATATAAACCTGCGTAACTTTTCCAGCAACTACATTTTTTGATGCAAGTAAATCATAAATGTGAGTAAAGGTAGTTGACAGGTTTACGAGGTCATCAACCTCCTAATTTAATTGTCTCTGAGTGTAATTTGACAGTTTATAACTTGACTAACTGAAATCAAAGTGTTATAAATGTCATCATATGGTAATATTAAACAATTATATATAGATACATGTAGACAGACAGTAGACACATGTATCAACTTTCAATATAACAACTATTTTAAACTTTAACTCAGCTTTTCACATGTATTTAAACCAGACATGTTTTATGCACACGTACGGTTTTACTGGAGGGATGTGGGTAGGTGTGCGTACATGCGTACATGCCTCTCTCCTCCCACAACAGAATGCAAACCCCTCCCCTAAGACAGAATTCACCATGTATAATTCCTATCTACTTGTATATGGAAATACCACACTCCTCCCCAGGCGCAGATCCAGAGGGGGGGTCCAGGGGGTCCGGACCCCCCCCCTCCTCAAGCTTGAAAAATTTTTATGCGATTTTATTGGCAATTTTTAGACCTGTAATTTTGGAATTTACCTTCCGGAAATACGTCAGAATGCACCAAATTGAATCTAATTTACCAAATTTTTCTGGGGGAGGGCCCCCAAAACCCCCCACCGCAATTATCAAACCTAGACCCACCCCCTGCAAAAAATCCTGGATCCGCGCCTGCTCCCACAGCAAAATGTCCCCCTGCTAAACTTCCTCTCCTCACACAAATTTCCTTAAACACCCAATAATAATTACTTTATAATTACTATATTTAAATGTATGTCACATATTTTTTAAACCAAGATATGTGTTGTTGTAGGAAATGAGAAAAGATAGAGTTTATACTCCTGGTGAGCATGTCTTCCTCTACCTTACAGTAATTAGTGACACACGTCTTTAAATACATAATATATTTACTTTAAAAAATATTCAAAATATTTCACATTATCCGTTTTTTTAGAAGGTCAATCTTCTTTCTTGAAAGGTCAGATGTTAATCCTTTGAAAACTTCAGGTAGTATCGAGTGGTAAGTCGTAAAACGTTTAAAGGTAGAAATTTGAGACACAAGAAGAGAGAGGAGTTGTTTCAGACGTTTCAAGTGCAAAAGGTTTATTTAAACATACATGTACATTATGCTAGAGCTAAATCTGCCTTTTGCAGGTCTTCTTTAGGCCTCAAATGCAATCTACATGTAAATTGTTTTCATAGTACCGACTTTAGCAATGATGATCGAGGCTAGGCCAAAAATTTAATTACTAAAGTCTCAGTTCAGAGCGGATCAATTGGACTGAAATTTTCAATAAATTCCCTTTACATTACTTAAGTTTTTGACTATTATAGTGGGAACTGTCAGTTCTTTATCTTATCTCCCATAATGTATCTTTAATTAGTGAACTTTGTAGAAACATTACATGACTCCTGAATATGAATAATATGTAATATTTCACTACTTTATCCAAGCTTAAATGTACTCCAAAGTCTAAACCATACATGTATCATTTCGCCCAAATAAATGAATAATTGTTCTTCCATCATAAATATGTCTTATACTTTATTGACTGTCTTTGTCTTTTCTCTGGGGTGGCTCTTTAACCTATGGTGGACGTTTCTCTTGTCAGTGGTGCAGGATGTTCTTTCGAATTTTGATTGAATATTATGAGAAGAATATGCATACATGTATCTATAACATGTCGCCTAAATAAATCAGTATTCTTCTATACAGTGTTATAGTTTATTGACTGTCTCAAGATACTGAATGCCTGTAAGGCGTATTCAAATTACATGTAATTACCTAACAATTTATCAAGAAAACAAAATCAAAATATGCAAAACTTTAGAATATTTAGATTGACTATAAACCGGTATTACATGTACATCAGCTGGAGAGTGAACTAGGGAGGTTGAATGGCCGAATGGTTAGCTAAGGTCTGTCATTGAGTCAACTGGCATGGGTTTGATTCTCTGGAAGTACGACAAGGAGTAGGGTCGCATGTCCAGCTTCAGGGTTTTTCTCCGGATCCTCGAATTTCCTCCTTCTGCTAAGCGCAAGAGTGAATTTGGTAATTTAATATTACAGAGGCGGACCACCATTAATTTTTCAAAATCTCTACGACTTATAGTGTATACATGTTTATAGCAATTCCCCCTCTCGCCCTTCTGCATGGGCAATTGTTGAGGGTTTTTATCTACACAATCGAAGACGAGGGTTTGAATTAATATTTTCTGCCAGGTTTTGTAACTAAATTTTGGCAAAACTTTCAATCAGAATTAACACTAAAGGCAATTGGGAAATCAAGGTGGTCTACAGTCATACAAGCTGATCTAATAGCCACAAGCTTTAAAGCCCCAATAACACTCTTATTGTAATTGAATAATATGTCCCAATCTTTATTCTGGCCAACAAATTGTATTATTTTACAATATTCAAATTAATTGATGATACAAATTTCATCTTAACACACCTAATTTAAAGAATTGGAAAAATTCAACTACATGATTTGAAAAGGTTAACGTAAACCTTTTCAAATGTGACTTGGATTTTAAAATATTTTCGAACTCTCTGGACAAGTAAAATATGATGTAATGGATAATTTACACAACAGGTAGGACAAATAAACATCTAGTACTTGGAATAAAGCTATTATTTATTTTCTAGAGATGCCAAGCCAGCAAGAGTGTTATTGTCCCTTTAACTAAAGGTTTCTATCTCACAGACCTCTACACAAGATAACAGATTCTGTTTACTTTTAACAAATGACAATAGCTCACAGAACATCTTCCTATCTTAACAAAAAAAACATCCCTGCAACCCTAAACCACTAACCAATGACCTTTACGCTTGACCTCTTAAAGCTTTTGTTGTGACCCCCTAGCTGATTACGGGGTAGTTAAAGTGGGTGTGTCGTGTTCCTCCTCAAACAAAGTCGTCTGGTAATGAGGGGAGCTGTGGGTTTATTATTCTCTATGACTGTTTATCTTGGTGTTTATAGCAGAAACACTGAGAGTATTACGCAACCTAATGACTTAATAATTCCTTTTATAGACAATCGAGCTCCCATATTGTAGGGTAATGACTTGTTAACCGATGGGGCGTTTTAGTAATGACCTAAATGTGTCTAATTTTTAGGTTAAATGCCCTTTCTATTAAAACGTTCATGCTACCAGAAATAATTTGTCCAATTTAAAAATACCTTGATGTTTAAAATCAATAACCAGATGAGCCAGTCTGTTAACTTGATAGCCTTTTATAAAAAGTCAAATGAATGTGTACATGTATGTTGTTTAGACTGAATACACTATCATCAGACCAAATGAATCACAGAAAATAACTTTATTGTGACTTGCTGAAAAAAACAGCATGATTGATAATTACTAGATATTTCTGTCAAGTCAAAATGTAAAAGGTTGTTTTTTTAAACTAAATACCAATGTAGGTCTCTGTGAGGTCAATTTTTCATTCCGTTTTTCACCTGTAAATCTCTTCTTATCTTAACAATCATTGAGATACAATGTAAGAGGCTTCCTTGAATTAGAAAGAGGAAAAAAACGTATTACCACTGGGCTGGCCTTTTTTAATACATGTTATCCACGGCTGTTTGGTATCATGCGCACAAGTGATCTTAACTTTATTGAGAGTGTAAAACAATGCATGGAAACAGCAAAATCACAATGTACAAAAAATTAATGTTAATGAACTTTTTCCCCCCTGGGACTTACACATGTTGATTGGGAGATTAGTGAATTTAGATATATCAGGTAAAAATACGAAAAAATACACATAAAAATGAAATATTTGTCATTAATGTTGACACCTGTATTGACATTGATTAATGAAAAATCAATCTTACATGTACATGTATGTAGGTGTATTTACAGATACATGTAGACATATAAGAGAGAGAGACAGAAATGGGGTTTAACATCCACTCGACACAAACTAGGTCATTTTGGGACTAACATATGGTTCAATCTTATTTCAATAATTTGCTTGTGCGTAGGGGTCTTTAGCTGTGTGAGGAAACCGGAGGACCCGGAGAAAACCCACAGGTTGGACAGGCGACCCTACTCCTTGTCACAAATATGTCTATACGGGTCTGTAGGTTCATGCATGTAGGTGGAGCCACAGGGCTAAGTGGGTAAGAAGTTGGCACGCTAGCCTGCAGGTCACGTTTTCGATCTCTGCATTGGCAGAGAAAGTTCATCACGATGTTCCGGTGTGGTTTCCTCTTGTCAGTGATGCAGGACAGAGGGCCTGACATGGACAATTGTCTAGTCATTCGTATGGGACGAAAAACCAAGGACCTGTGTATACATCAGCATGCACCTTAAAGATCCTTTATTACAGGTACATTTAGATATTACATAGAGAAAAATTTACTGCCTTAATCCAATACATGAAAATAATGCTGGAATTCTTACCCAAGAATGAATAGATTAGGAAGAATAAGATATAGTGACAGTGTAGGTAGGCCATAATTTGATCAATAAAAATATAAACAAGTCAATCAAGTTTTTTGAGTTTTAAGTAATAAATCAATATGTAGTAGCAAACAGTTAATTAATCTTTTAAATGTCAATTGTATAGAGAATATTGGAAACAAACGTTTAATTGGTATATCAATTGGTTTTCTCTTAAATATCAAATTGTACATATTGTTTTCTACGTCTATGTTTAGGTTACCAGTTTTCATGAAGACAGCCATCACAAGAAGTGATGTGTTGGCCACTTTTTTTTCAATCCCAACCAGAGTTTTAAGATGAAATTATAGTTTATTCTTATTCTTAAATGTATATCTATATTTATGTTAAATACTTTTATACATGTATACATATAAAAACTAATTTCATCTTACAGGCATTAATAAATGACATTATACACCATCCGTTCTTTTGTTGCGTTTTTTTTTTTTTGAGGGGGGGGGGGGGAATGAAATTAGTATAGAATGGATAACACAAGAAGTATCCACGTGCAAATATTTTAAAAGCAGTAGGCTACATATTGTTTTCTATGTCTATGTTTTTGATTACCAGTTTTCCTCAACACATAAAGTATACATGATCATCATACATTTACATCTTCAGTAAATATTAAATTGTATAATATATTGTTTTCTATGTCTGTATTTTGTTTTAATAAGTTTTCTTGAATGCATACTGTGTGTACATGTAGAGTGCACATGATCCTTAATCAGTAAACATTAAATTGTGTATATTGTTTTCTATACCAATGTATTGTTTATCAGTTTTCCTGAATACATACATGTACAGTATACATGTAGAGTGTACAATATCTTTAAATGAGTAAATATTAAATTTGGAACAATATTGTTCATTAACACATGTTCTTCTCATCAAGTACATATTACACTGTACATGGATATAATCAACGAGTAATTCAAAAACATGTCAAACAAATTGAAATAAAATATGGGTACATGTATCTTTAATCAGTAAATAACAAAACATGTCTAAAACAAATCAAAATACTAGAATCCGTGGGTAACTGATATAAGAATTGTTACACAACAGTAAACAAGGGTTAGGGTTGGGAATATATTGTGAACCGCTTCAGATATTACTCTCAATGTTTTTATGTAAGATTTAGATGTGAAATGAAAATATTGATAATTTCATTCAAATTACTTTATTCTGAGCCAAGTTATCACTGTTTGTAGTTTTGACAAGATACATGTATGTGCATAGTGGTAACCAGGGCACTGATATATTCGAGACTTAGCCTTGATATACAATGTACCACCGAGAGTTGATCATGGTCTTGTTTTTTTTAATAATTTTAGATGACATTTCAGGCCTAAAGAAAGACCTGCAATGGGCAGATTTAACTCTTGTACATGT
The DNA here is from genome assembly GCA_963678685.1 of Patella ulyssiponensis. Classification (NCBI taxonomy): domain Eukaryota; kingdom Metazoa; phylum Mollusca; class Gastropoda; family Patellidae; genus Patella; species Patella ulyssiponensis. The sequence goes on from OY783225.1 coordinate 3,721,510, forward strand.
ATGTTTAAAATACTATCAAGTATCAATGTAACGAAGCAGTCTGTCAATAACCTGAAGTCAATTTAATTTGTTAATTTTAACCAAATATTTGACTTTTTTCAGGAGAACTTTTATTTGATCACCTTCTGCTTTACCAACTTTTTAAAATGTTAACGGTATTAGCTAGGATCCCCCATACACATGTACATGACTTGTACACTATGGGTATTCCATGTACATGTACATGTAGGATAGTTGTCATGAGAAATTCCCTTCTCAGCTGTACATGATGGGTATTACTATAACATGTAGGATCTTGGTTATGGGGAATACCCTTCTCATGGTTAATACATGTACCTGTACATGTAGGATCTAGTCATGGGGAATTCCCTTCTCATGGTTAATACATGTAGGATCATGGTCATGGGGAATTCCCTTCTCGTGCTATACATGATGGTTATTAGAATTCCCAACCGACATTAACAACTTGTGAACAAACATATTATAATATAATTACAGTAAAACATGTTCATCCATATTTTATAGTATTCAAATAAGATTAATGTATACACACTAGCAGATAAACTGATATCATATTCCATATCTACTGCACAGATTTCATATATAACAGGAAACATCAGGTATCAGTTAATATACACCACATATAACACAGTAGCCATCAGTTAATACATGTATACATGTACATGTACACAGTAGCGATCAGTTAATATACACCTATAACAGCTGATAAGGGTTAGGGCAGGGAAACTTTGAGAAATGAATGGGGATTAACATCCTTCTGTTCTGTTCTGATTGGGCTAATGGGAACAGTGTCTTATGAAGTAAATTTTGCCTGGACAGCAGTGCTACTGTAGTAGTGAGTATGACTCAGGCTCCAGGAGTACAACTCTGGTTCAGTGAGTATGGTTGTTACTCAATGACTATGACTCTGGCTACTCAGTGAGTACATGACTTTAGCTCAGTTAGTAATGTATGACTCTGGCTCAGTTAGTATGGTTCTAGATCACTAACCAGGAAGTACCTGGTTCGATTCTGGTTTTGGCTGAAAAAGTCTGGTTTCCTCTTTCCAGTATGTAAGACTGACAGTCGATTCAAAGGAAGGAACAGTGTCTAGTCATTGGGATGGTAAGATAAACTGAGGCCCCAGGTACACCCTTAAAAGAACCCTTAATAGTTGGATTTCGATGAAGAGTATGTCTCAGGGCCGTATGTAGGATTTTAAAAGTGGGGATGCAACCGAGTGGTGGGGGGCCATAGCCTCCAGGTAAGTATTAGAATGTTTGGATCAGGGCATTCAAATCCATTGGCTTGTGGGCGCCCTTAAAACCAACCGACTGGTCGGGAATACATGACCACTCGGACCAAAGACCACTCGGACCAAAACGAAGACCACTCGGACCAAACAAATAGACCACTCGGACCAAACAAAAAGACTACTCGGACCACAATAAAAAGAATACTCGGACCAAGTATTTTTATAGATAAATAATTGTTAATATGACTACTCGGATCGCTAATAAATAAAGTACTCGGACCAAACAAAAAGACTACTCGGACCAAGTGTTTTAATAGGATTACATGTCATTTCGGACAATTTAAAACACGAAAGAAAATATTTATTAACATGAAACACGTGGTTAGTAAAAGGCTCCACCAAACGATAAAACATTAGTTGCACTTACGGTTCTTTGATAATCATCGTTTCCCGTAAAAGTAATGTATTTGTTTAAATCCAATAATAAAACAAAAATTTACACGACATGCACTCTTTTTACAAGTCCCTAGAAATTGTTAACGATATAACCCGGTGAGCTGCACGTTGACATGCATTCCTCCCGCTTGGCAATACCAATCGATAAATTAGTGCGTACCTAAAAAGCAAAGTGTTTCTGAGGAAAATATTAGAAATAGCAACGATCAAAGAGGGATAATTAAAGCTGATTAACCGATAATCCCGATGTTATTGTAGTATGTGCAAAGAAATCTTGCGGTTCTTTGGTAGATGATAAAAACGCGAGTTGTCAATCATCGATAATGGCGGCCGTGTGTTGATTGCAATTATTCCAACGTAAATTGAACGGCCCGAGAGGCAACAAATATTGTTTTTTTGGGTTGGTCCGAGTGGTCTTCCAACGTAAATTGAACGGTCCGAGAGGCAACAAATATTGTTTTTTTTAAGTTGGTCCGAGTGGTCTTCTAACGTAAATTGAACGGTCCGAGAGGCAACAAATATTGTTTATTGGGGTTGGTCCGAGTGGTCTTTTGGGTTGGTCCGAGTAGTCTCCGTTTTGGTCCGAGTGGTCTTTTTTTTGGTCCGAGTGGACTTGGTCCGAGTGGTCTTTGGTCCGAGTGGTCCGGATACCCTGGTCGGTGCCTTAAGAGCATCACGGTGTGATCATAATCTAGTGTATTATTTTATAATTAAAAGTTTGTCGAATGATTTTTTTGGGGGGTGGGGGGGCAGGTGCCATTCCTAGCGGCGCCTTATTGTTATGGGGGTGCAATGTACTCCTTGTACCCCCGCTAGGTACTGCCCTCTTACGTCTGCTTCTATGAGGAAAGTAGGACCTTTAACACCATTTTATGGGTTTCGAATAAAGTCATGGGGGGGTGTAATCTAGGTGTATTCCCTGCTCAAGAATTTTCTATAGACACTTTAGGTCAACGTACATTATACATGTATTAAGCTATTCTCAATGATTCCCGTGGCCCTTTAAAAATGAACAGTTAAATTTTCATGTGTACTGTCAGTATAAAAGTAAACCACAACAACCCATCACTGAAATTATTCCATTCAATCAGTCGTCTATGTACATGTCGTATAGTAGGAGTAGGAAAAGGGCGGAACTTCTACAGAATGCCATTCCTAGATAACACGTGGTAGGTCACTCAATGTCAGGCTGACGTTTTTATAGAACGGTCATAAAACAATAGATATAAAATTTGTACACAGTCTTGGCCAGTACTTTGTATTGTTCACGTGGGACGACAATAAATACCCAAAACAAAAACCTAAAATCCAAGCAGACGTTAAACCATTAACGAAAAAAGTAACATTCATGAAATAGATCTAAATTGGAAGTGGACGGCTAAGGGCGCAGTCGTCTAAATTAGTCGAAACGTTTAAAAATGTCAACTATTTTTTTTTTTTGTTAACGTTCTTCACGAACGTCTTTAAGACTGTGTTCGAGTTAGTTAAGTAAGCCTGAGAATCTTATGTTGACAAAACGTAAATGAAGTCACACGAATGAAATCATCGGGATTTTGACAGGTGAAACTAACTAAATGTTGTCATAGAGCCTCTACAAGCGACCTCTTAAAACCGCTTCAATGACTTTGATAGACCTACGGCTTACCTGTATCCACCGTTCTGTCTCGTGAAGCGCTAACTCCGTGAAAAATTCTAACTCCTCATCTTCCAAATATTTATTTTCCCAATCTTCAGATTCCGTTCCTAGTTCGGTCTGTGCCATAATTTATTGACAATATCCTATTGGTTGTTATAATACAGCTTATACACACACTGACACGGGACACGAAGAAGCGTCCCAGTGAAGACTAAGCCCTCCACTGCACTGTGAATAACCCACTGGTTGAATACTAAACAGCCGATGTTGTATATATAGTGGCTGTGTTACTGAGAAAAGATAGCGTAAAGTATAATAGTACTATTCGTCGCATCTGATTACACAGCAAACTTTTATAGGTAGGCCTACTTATAACTCCAATAAACACATCCCAGAGACACTAAGACATCAGAAAACGAATCCATAATCCCGTAACAAAACCATTGCGAAGAATCAAAGTCCTAAAAGTTTTCTCGAAATATTTCGCGTTATCTAAACTATAAACACCCCGCTCTTCTCTGTGCTGCAATGCCTGAAGGGGTCATAACACGGTCATGTGACCATTCTCCCTCACCCTCGACAATTTGATTGGTCAGTGATATAACCTATGTCCAGTTTCATTCATTCGTAACGGCGCGTGAGCGAAACAATGCATGTTTCTCCGCGTACTCGAATATTTTCTCAGGGTTTCATTCATAGAATTACATTAAGCGGATTAACGCGGGCGCTAATGATGTTTATAAATTGCTGAAGATTAAATGTTTTTGTTGACGATTAGTGTAGTCGAAGTACTTTAGGTGTTTTGTCCGCCGTACCTGTGATCTGAGGTATCAACCACAGCGCATTTAAAAACTAATCCATCATTTTGACGTTAAGTCCATCAAATGATGTAAAATCCTGCTGAGAAAGTCATCAAGTTGAGAAAAATCCGTGACAGATATTCGATGGATGTTCTGACGTATTCCCATCTTTGTTCAACCCGTAACAATTACAACATATTACAGTCTCCAAGTGGATTAATTTTCACCGGAAAACTATCGCGAGGTCATTTTATTAGAAACATCTACATAACCAAAAATCAATTCTATTAAGATACCCTTTTACATGCATAGTTCAAGCGACTATCATGTATTCACGACTGGTTAATATTGTTTTCTGCATACTTTCTTAATGTAGCCTATATAGAAATATTATCCACTTGTATGTATTTTTTAACGTAATATGATGCCATAAGGTATAATTTACATGATGCCCTAAAAAGGTCTTTTGTGTAATAAAATATCCATCTATCGATGAGTTGAATAAACGCCCTGGTCATGATTTAGTTTTAGACACGCAACTGGGGAACTTGTGTTTGTTTTTTTTAGTCGCACCAAATACGCACGTGACAATGGGTCGACGTCCGGGACGGATGGGGGGGGGGTACTGTGCCAATATTAAAGGGATCCCTAAATTAGCTGTAAAGAAATAATTTTATGATTACATTTATGATGTTGACATACAAAAGGCGCGGATCCGGGAGGGGGGCTCAGGGGGCCTTGCCCCCCCCCCCCTCAGCCCCAGTGACATATAGTTGATTTCGTTTGCTTTGTTACTGTTGTAGTTCACATATCTGCTCTTTAATAGATGACATAAAACATGATTTTCGCATTGTTGCAACGTATTACCCTTTGCTCCAATGTATGCCCCCCACCACCCTCGACAAAATCCAGGATCCGGGCCTGGTGGTATTATTTTTGATGTATATTATGATTGTTGTGAATACGACATTGTATGTAACAAAGGAAATTCATACTCCGCGTTTCATCAATGACTGGTGCAGTTATACCGTGCGCAAAAATCTATTGAAACAACTTGTGGGCGTTTACTCGTATTCAATGGACATTTTTATGCAATGATATATTTATTTTAATACTGTATTGAATAAATAGCTTTTTGATTCTATAACTACCAGTTTATTTTTATATTTTTTATTTTGACACTATTTTTAATCTCTGTTGTCAGTAACACACGAACGGCATTATCTAGATTCTTTCTTTGAAAATATTTCACTTGATAAAAATTTAATTTGAATAGATATAGAGCGATGCGTAAATAGTTCACATACCATTAAGAGATATATATTGTGCTAAATGATAAGGCCGGCTCAATTTTTCGGCATAGGTCACGAGATGAAAACTGGGCTAGCGCTAATTCCAACCCTAGCCCTAACCCTAACCCTAGACCTAATGTTTACCCTAACCATAACCTGAAATCTCACCAACAATCACCTGTCTAGCCTTATTTACATCCCAGCGACCATGACGAACATTGAGTTGGCCTTATCAAATAGCTATATAAACCCGTTGGGGTTTAATTGCATATAATTTTTAAATATTTAGGTCGTATAAATAAAGGTATGACCCGAGTATTAACATGTAATGTATATCTGTAAATGTACAGTGATAAAAGATATTTTAAATGTTATCTAAATAGTTTATGTTTGATAAGGGTGAAACAATCACTGATTTAGTGTTCAGGTCAAATTAGAGGTTATTTAGTATTTTTGATTGTCTTATTGTAAGTTTCCATCCAACGGGATATCACAGATCATTTTGAATAAAAATACAATAAATTGTCAATGAAATGAAATGGGTTTTAACGTCCTGCATTTCTGCACCAACGAGGCTAAATAAGTCAGTGGTGCTTTGAGAAAGCCTGTCCAACCTTCGTGGGTTTTCTCCGTTAGTCCCCAAATGACCTAGTTTGTGTCGAGTGGACGTTAAACCCCATTTCTCTCTCTCTCTGGGTCCCTCTGTCTCTCTCTCTACCTGAGGAAAATATTTCCCTATATCGGCCTTGTACTCTTATTTCGAATTTTAATTGTCAACGGTCCTTTTACGCACGCTTCCATCCACTGGAGGGAATCTCAGATAATTTTTTTAAAAACTCATCAAATTGACAATGAACAATGTCAATTGTTTCAGGAAATTAAATGATATAAATTTGCCCGACCATAAACGAAGCGTACGAAACAAACGGGCGCCCCCACTCCTCCACTAAGCCAACAAAATAAAGCCCAGCCACCTTTTGTTAGTAGATTTGAATACTATAGACTATGGCATCGCGGGAATTTATATTCTACACTCCTTGCAGAATTACGAGTCAATATAGTTTTAAATATATGCTTGCATAATAATATAGCGGCATATACTTTTCCTCGCCAGTCGGGCTAACGTGGGAGATTTAACTTAGGGAAGCGATGCTACGGCCTGCTGTTATTTCGAATTCCAATTGCCAAGGGTTCTTTTACGTGCACACCAACGTCTCGGGGTTTCGTCCCATCCGAACAACTAGACCACTGTCCTTGTCATGACCTCCCTACCGACAAGTGGAAACCACACCGGATAATCCCGAGGAGCTTTCTCAACTAACCCCAGATCGAAACCGGAATCACATAGAACGAGTCTATAAAGTCGTGCATGTACTACTCTACAACGTGAAGCTTAAATCACAGAGTCGCCGTGACTCCATGAGTATATATATACAGAATTACGCCTAATTACACAGCATTTGAATAAAAAAATACGGAGACATTATTTCTAATAGGTAATTAATAACTATAGTCTTTTATCTGCAAGTGAGTGTATATGTTTTACAATACTTACACTGATGTTTGTATTTTGACTATAAATAGGATTTTTTTCTGTATATGTTAATGTATGCGTTTTACGTTACTTACTGAGGTTTATATTTTAACTATAAATCGAGGTTTAAACCGTATTGTTTAACTACGTCATTTATGTAAATAATATAGACACTACACCCCTGTAAATACGTCATTTATACGTACATCCATCACGTTCGGGCTATTCCGGGGACGAAAAAAAATATATTCGTTTGACAACCGGAACAGTAATTGTGTTGAAATTCATTGAAGAATGTGCATAGTAGCTTATATTACGGGACAACGAACTGTATAGGTAGTTCCTTTAGACCGGTCCTAATGGGAACTAGTGTAGGCTATATAGGGATCTGGTCCATTTTATTTCTATGGAACAACTCCTATAATTTTTGGAAATAGCAAGACAGATCTTGTCTGATATTGTATATATGAGGTTGCTTGAAGTGGCGTGCAAGAAGGAGAGTCTAACAAGGACAGCTGTCTAGTAGTTCGGATGGTACGCAAAAACGAGATCCGTGTATACTTTGGCGAGCACGTAAAAGATCCGTTGACCATGATCCGGGAAAAATTTTCCTCATAGCACACTGTATGGCGTTTCCCCATCTTCATTATATACCGGTCGGAGCAGAACCGTGGAACGTTGAACCCCATTTCATTTCATTTCTTGAAATGGCCAGCAAATTTCATTTCATTTCATTTCTTGAAGTGGCCAGCAAATATTGAACATAAACAGAAGAACAAAACACACACACAACGCTTTAATGTGGGTGTGATTATTAGGTCAAGTTTTGATAAAGAATTAGTCATATCCTTGCTAATCCCAGCTGACTGTATAACATATAAGATTATATACTATTCAAAAAAAGTAGGGGATATTTGATTTTTAAGTGTTATTAAAGTCACCTAATGAAACCGACGAAGAAACAAATGACAAAATGAAATGAAGTTCACTTTCATCGATTTATTCCAAATGATCGTTAGACTAAGTAAGGCACAGACTGACCATTATAAGGGTAAAATGATACCCGGGGTCAAACAGCAAAGTTACCACAGCATCACAACAAAGTCAGTAACGGGTAAATCCTCCTCTGTTTGCCAAACAAGCATTGATCCGACGTGGCATACTCCTAATGAGACGTCTAAGGTCATTTTGGTCCAGATTGTCCCATTCCTGTTGCAACGCAGCAGCAAGTTCTTGGACATTGGCAGGACGTTGTTGACGTTGACGTAACCTCTGTCCAATCATGTCCCAGACATGCTCGATGGGGGAGAGGTCGGGACTCAGTGCTGGCCAAGGTAATGTGATGATGTTCTGTTGTTGGAGGTAACCTGTAACAATCCTGGCATTGTGACATCTTGCGTTGTCATCCTGGAAGATGAAACGGCGGCCATGACGTCGTGCGAACGGCACAACATGGACTGCCAAGATGTTGTCCCGGTAGCACTGGCCTGTAACACGCCCTGCAACAACATGTAAAGCCGTTCTTCCAGCAACAGTGATGCCTCCCCACACCATAACAGAACCACCCCCAAATCGATCATGTCTGATGACGTTAACGTCTTGGAAGCGCTCGTTTCGACGACGCCACACCCTCCTACGTCTGTCCAAAAAATCAACAGTGAACCTTGACTCATCTGAAAACATCACATTGCTCCAGCGTCGATTATCCCAGTGTTGACGATCCCTACACCAACGGCGTCTTGCCTGAATGTGATGATCTCTCAAACGAGGGATCGCGCGAGGACGTCGGACGCGAAGGTGACCCCTATGCAGTCGATTCCGAATCGTCTGGCCACTCACTCTCACACCAGTGTCTGTTTGAAGACGAGCGCTGATCTGATTTGCTGTGATGACACGATTTCTCAAGGCCAAGGTACGGATAAATCGATCCTGGGCTTGAGTTGTCGCCCTTGGTCGACCTGAGCGTGGTCTGTCCTGTACAGATTGTGTATCACGGTATCTGGACCATAGCCTGCTTATGACAGACTGAGAAACATTCATCGTCCGCGCCACAACCGCCTGTGTTGTGCCGATCTGTAGCATGCCAAGGGCACATAACCTTTCATTTTGGGTAAGCCGACGCATATCAAAATTTGTTTTCTGGTCACTAAAACAATTAAACTGATGTTTCCACCCTGGAATTTAATGCCACAATGACTGTAACATTCAAAGTCAGAGTCGTGCAAATCTTGGGTTGGACCCCCATGATGATCCCAAGCATCACCTGCATTCCATGCGGTAGCTATTGGTGCGTTTGGGCGTCACATGTAACTGGAAATGTTTCTTCTGTTAGGTTCTATGGTGACTTTTTTCGTAGTCATTTGCATATTTTAGTATTATGCCCCCAAAATCAAATATCCCCTACTTTTTTTGAATAGTATATATGTAATGTATATTCTTTTACAATATGTAATCACCACATGTAAAATACACTATACGGTAATAATACAGAATAAGCTATAAGATAGAAACGAATATCCCTCGAATCTGTTATTTACACATGACCGGCTAATGTAAAATGGGTATCTTAACCGTCTACTTTTTGTTGACGAAAATCAAATTTGTCATTTGAGAGATTCGCCAAATATATATTTTATCAACACACGACGGACTAATATGAAATGCTTATCTAAACCGTCCAATTTTTGTTGATGGAAAGAAATTTGACCATGTGGGAAATTCACCAAGCACTTTTTTACATTTTGAGAAATCTGTAAGACAGGGAGTCAAATTAAGAATGGTTGAATGGTGTTTAACTTCTCAACGGCATTTCAATTATTTTGACAGTAACTTTATTTTTGTCGCTACAAGAGACCGCAATGGGTTCGAACTTGGTCCTCCTCAGAGTTGACTAGTATCTCAGACATTTACGAGTAGAATATTTGTTGTAGATGTATTAAGATAGGTAATGTGATATACATGTAGTAGATTAGATATATCTATTAGTCTTTGATATACTAGTGTAGATTATACACCTATATCATCCAGCAGGTGCCCGTTATATACATATATATCTAATAGATAATCTCTTACTTATAGAATTACTTATCATACCACCAATACACTTCCTGTACGCCTGATGTTTAAAAAATACGATGCTGAAAAAATATCTGTGTTCACGTATGTAATCTTTGAACTGTAAGAAATGTGGATATCTTTTAAACCACCGACCAGTTTCTAGTTTCAACGATGGTGGCGAGGAACTAGATGGGGAGGGGCTGGGGTACTTATATAAATTAACTGGAATGTAGAAGTATATCGGGGGCATTGGAATTGTCGGAATACTATAATCGATTCAGAGTAACGTATACGTTGATAGTAGCCGAAGTCCCAATATCACATACTCCGCGCAGCGTTTCGTTTGATTACAGGTAATCTCACTACACACTGCTATTATGAGTGGATATTGTTGTGTTAAATTTTGATTGGTCAGTAGTCCGACTACCAACCAATCACTACCTACCATACAAAAGCTTTACATTTAAAACGAGTGCCAGTATTGGACCAAATATGTTTACATAACGTTACGTCATGGCTCACGCTTTTATTATGCCTAATTAACCCGTGCATAGGAGAATACTGCAGTAAAACTAATTGTGTGACAAACGAGGCTATCAAGTCGAATGAAATGTAAACAATACTCTTTGGAAATGAACATACTTTCATCGTTTTTAATACCTTAGATCACTGTCCAAAGTTTTAGGGAAGACTCAGATTAAACGAAGGACTGTCATGTTGCTGTACTTAAGTGATAGCTTTCATTGAACGAGGAGAATAGACACACTCCCGCAAAAGTTCAAGAAACAGACGCTATTCCAGCAATGGTCAGAGAGAGATTTCTCGGGCCATTGCTTCAGGAATATACAATATCAGAACGTAACGCTTTGTTGGGAGCTTAAATATATATCTTGAAAAATTATGTGACCTGGTTGAATTTCAAAGGAAAAGAGAGAAATGGGGCTTAACGTCCACTCGACACAAACTAGGCCATTTCGGGACCAACAGATGGATTTTGATTTTATTTCAATAATTCGCTTGCGCATAGGGGTCCTTAGCAGTGGGAGGAAACCGGAGTACCCGGAGAAAACCCACGAGGTTGGACAATGATATAGTGAGATCATAATCTATGTTTATCCTCCTCAGTAAGACAGGTTCAACGGGTTTGAACGATGGGTGACGAATTATTAAATACCAAATAAAATTTATGAATTAATTAATCTAGGTATTTTTTTATAATTTGCAAACAAGCAACAACGTACATAGAAATAACGTTTGATCTTCTATATCTTTACTTTTTAATATGTTCTCCAGTTTGATATGTGTTGTAGTATATATGTATATATGTTGTTGTTGTTTAATAAAGATTTAACGTCCAATACATTATACATGATATTATGGACAGGTTCATTTAATTAAATTATTTACACTTTATGGGTTGAAAGTTGGTAAAAACATACAATTCAGATGTCTATGTTTGTCTAGAGTGTCCTTAAAATTGGAAATTGGTTAACACACAAAATAAAAAGTCAAAAGTCCTGGTATATTAAAAAGTCAATTTAATTCACACATCATTTATTTGTTCTGTTGAATACTTTTCTGCCTACTGATAAATAAGTGTCCTTGTATATTAAAAAGTTAATTTAAATCACACTTATAAAACCGTTGTCGTGAGAAGAGAAGGCGGGCCACCTTCTCCCTTTGTCATAATAAAAAAGTGTTAAAACAGTAGGTCCAACTGACTGATGTTTGGTGTCATCAATGCGGATAGAAAGAAACCCGTGGGGAAAAGGAATCCGCTTGCGTTATGTGGAAAAGCGAAGTGCTAGCAGTAAAAACCACATATATATGTGTTTGATATTGTTTTATACATATTGTATTTATTTATTTTTATTGTTTACTGTCTGTTATTCCCGATGAGTCGTTGACTTCAAGGAATAAAGAACTTGACGAATGTGCTCCACGAGTACTCTAATTAGCCTTACACATCAACAGTCATCTTTACGACTTATTACACGAATCTCTTAATTAACGCACTAGGAACTAATTAATACCAATCAATCAGCTCGTAATACAGACTAATTAAACTAATTAATTAATTTGTGTATCACAGACGATTCACGACCCAATCACAGACGATTCAAACGACCCAATTTAGTGGTCATTAGGGAACTTCTTGTGGATCTTGTCTGCCATATCACCCAAGGTGAGCAAGAAATTAACCAGAGAAGGTTCTTAGTGACAGGGGCACGGCGGTGGTCGCGAAGGTTCCTCGGAACCCGGTGATGGGCGTGTTCTAACCTGGTATGGTGGTCGAGAAGGTTCTGAGGGACACGGAGGTGACTGATCGATCAGGTTCCGCGGTACCCGGTGATAGGCGAGGATGGCGAGAAGGTTCCTAGCTAGGAATCCGGTGGTGGTCGCAAAGGTCCCACGGGATTTGTTCAGCATGGTTTACCCGTGTCAGTGGTGAATGACGCCGGGCCATGCCGGGAACAGTGTCTAGTTGTTCGGATGGATGGAAAACCGATCTCACGTGCGTCCATGTAAAAGGGCCCTTGATAGTCGGAATTCGATGAATTCACTTTATAGCAAACGGTATGACGTATGTCCGTCTTCGCTAGCCCTTATAATAGAATGTGGCCATTAGAATGGTTGCTTTTTTTTTAATTGGTCAACTAAAGTACAAAGATGTAATCGCGTTTATTACCATTCCATGAAAACCCCTAAATATAAGAAGATGACAATTTAATGCAAAAACAACCACCAAGTTTAGGGGCATATATGAATTATTCGTGGAGATAATAACACTTAATGTAGAAGGACACTGTAGATATTCATGTATACCGTAAAGCAGTCGTTATTTTAGGATGACATTTTTAATCCTTTGCGAACTAGAATGTTGGGAAAGTTGGATCTCAAATAGAAGTATCTATCCAAAAATGGTACAATTCTGTTCTGTGTGTACACAGATATAACGAATTTAACATTTCACAATCATTCTTTGACAGGCACCAGCTGTAACTAGGTATATGTATGTTCACGATTTTAAAGGCTCAATACCACTCTTGTTGTAACTGAATAATATGTCCCAATCTTTATTCTGGTCACCAAATTGTATTATTTTACAATATTCCAATTAATTGATGATACAAATTTCATCTTTACACACCTAATTTAAAACATTGGAAAAATCCAACTAAATGATTTGAAAAGCCTAACGTAAACCTTTTCAAATATGACTCGGATATTTAAAATAGTTTCGAAGCCCCTGGACAAGTAAAATAGGATGCAATGGATAATTTTCACAACAGGTAGGACACTTAAACATCTAGTACTTAGAATAAGGCTATTATTTATTTTCAGGAGCTGCCAAGCCAGCAAGAGTGTTATTGTCCCTTTAAATAAAGATTGCAAGCGATTCAATCTCCCTCAAAGGGCGATCAGAGTCTTGAACATGTAACCATTTATACATTTTACTTGTACCATCAAAAGATATCGGCCCCTATAAAAGTCCTCACATCACGCAATTTGTAAATAAACCCACAAGGTCAAGTTTCTATGGAATTGCCGCCACAAGCCTGAAGAATTTTTGAAACTCTTTGATGTTTTGAAGTTACAAGTTTCAGTAAATTTACAACAGACATTTAAATTCCACCATTAAAAACAAAGACACAAAAGACTTGACTACATTGTCCATGTCATAATAGACGTCATAATATCACCCAGATCACAAGATGAACAGAGGAAATCCGTACTAAATGGATCACATATTAAACTTGGGACGATGTCTAGAGTTAGCCCCGCTTGAGAGCAGACACTAAGTTAGTTGACCGACATCTTAAGTCCTAAATCCATACTTCGAGAATTTTGTTAATCATACTGCTTCCATTTAATAAAATTGAAAAAGTGTATTTATTCTTTGCGAGTATGACAGATGTAAAACGGTGTAGAATCGCATAACAAAACAGTATATCAAATTTTGGATTTTGCGGCCATTTAGGGCAGAGATCCTTGCTATTAAGAAAAATATATAACCGCGTATAATCTGTGTTGGAATGACAGTAGGGCACGATAGTCAAAAAATTGTCTGGTCTTGAGAGTGTTGACGTTTTGAAAAAAACATAATATTAATTATTGCTATTCTCGAAGTATTTTGTTAGGTAGAACGATTTACATTCAGTCCAGAAGAAAAAGAGACATGCTATTGGCAAATTTAGCTCTTGCATAATGTATGTTTAATGTCTATTTTTTTATTCGATTATATACCTATTTATTGTTTAAAATGAATTCTGGTTTTGTACATGTTTGGTTTGAGTGTTCTAGTAGAGTTCAAGTGATGTGTGTTGCGGGGGTTGAGTACGTGCTATAAAACAACCGTCCACGTGAATAGATCAACACAGACGATATTTTAGGTACCTTCACACTGGTGTTTAAGATGGGTCAAGTGTTTGTTTACCAATAAAAACAGAGGCTAGACTTTAGATATGGTTCAAACACTTGTATAGACATCTTATTATTGTTATCAACTTCCATTGTAAGTCACCGACCAATATTCACTATACAGAGAGAAACATACAAGTAGAATTGAAATTAAGTGGGGTTTAACGTCCTACTGTTCTGCACCTAACCTGGGCTAATGGAAGACGGACATACGCCATACAGTGTGTTATGAGGGAAATGTTTGCCCGGACAGCGGTATTTCCACCTACTCTTTGCCGAATTCCAGCTACCCAGGGCTCTTTTACCTCAATACCAACGTGTACGGCACAGGCCAGGGTAAACCAACCTCAGGATCGAACCCGAGTTCCCCTGATCAGTGAGCTAGTGCCTTGCTCCAACGTGGGCTCCGGAAATACAGGTAGGAAGTAGAGCACTGCTGCCCGAGCAAAATTTCCCTCATAGCACACTACATTTATTGCGTACACCAGTCTTTCGTAGTCAATTGCAGTTCCTTTTCTGGCTTCAAATGTGAGAGAGAGAAAGAAATGGGGGTTAACGTCCACTCGACACAAACTAGGTCATTTCGGGTCTAGCATGTGGTTCCATTTTATTTGAATAATTCGCTCTTTAGCAGTGGGAGGAAACCGGAGGACCCGGAGAAAACCCACGAGGTTGGACAGGCTTCAAATGTAAAATATATTATTATTTAAACATTTATTCACATGACACGCCCCTAATCAACTCTCTAGACCATCAGATGGCTGAGATATTAAATGTACATCCGCGCTATTGAAAAAATTAACGTTTAACTGGATAATCAAGACTTTGTTGTACTTGACAATAGAGACACAAGTAATTTGACTGAAATTTTCAATATATTCATTCTTTATTATCTATTTTTAAACTATTATACCAAGAAGGTCATCTCTTTATACTATTATCTTAATCCCATATAATGTTCGTTTATTAACAGAGTGTAAGGAATCACGTGGCAAGTGGGTCACAAGGACAGCTGTCTTGTCGTTCGGATGGGACGAAAATCCGAGGTTCCGTGTGCCCATTGGCGCGCACGTAAAAGATCCCTTGGCAGTTGGAATTCGATATATATGAGTAGGCCGTACCACCGCTGCCCGGACAAAATTTCCCTCATAGCACACTGTATGGCGTATGCCCGTCTTCCATTAGCCCAGGTTAGGCGCAGAAGAGTAGGACGTTAAACCCCATTTCATTTCATTTCATTTCATTTTGTTAAATCACAACGCTGCAAGTAATTCTTCTTTAAAGCCCCAATAACACTCTTGTTGTAATTGAATAATATGTCCCAATCTTCATTCTGGTCAACAAATTGTATTATTTTACAATATTCAAATTAATTGATGATACAAATTTCATCTTAACACACCTTATTAAAAGAATTGGAAAAATTCAACTACATGGTTTGAAAAGGTTAAAGTGCACATAAAATAGCCCTGAAAACTTCTCTATGTGAGCAGTCCATGGTTATTTTATCCACTTTACGGCAAATTCACATCAATCCCACTAAAATTAAATCAGCTATCTTCATTCAAAGTCGTAAAAATAGACCTCCCGTAAAAACGACTTTGCCAATTATTGAAAACACTCTTAATCCCCTCAGACGCCAGTGACGTCACAGTGACCGAATGCATATTCGGAATGTTTATTCCTTAATTACCTATATACAGCCGGCGTGTGTATTCATTAACGCCTGACTGATTCCTTAATCCCCCTAATTAAATAAAACAATTGACTACGAATAATTTGTTTTATAATTCAATTTAATTCAAGATCCAATTTAGAATTTTCTTCATAATGTACGGTCGTTCTGTTTTCTCACGGCAGCGATTTTAATACACTCTACCATCGTGTACAGTCTAAACGATTCGAGATACATTTTCGTCAGAAGTTTATTGTTCGAATTTAGAATCTGTTTCATTATGTACGGTCGTTCTGTTTACTCACGGCAGCGATTTTAATACAATGTACCACATCGTGTGCAGTCCAAACGATTCGAGATACATTTTCGTCAGAAGAGTGTCGTCGTTCTAATTTAGAATTTGTTTCATAATGTACGGTCGTTCATTTTCACACGGCAGCGATGTCATACACTCTCCTATGTGTGCAGTCCCATCTATTCGAGATATATTTTCGTCAGAAGAGTATTGTGGTTCGAATTTCCCCGAGTAAAAGAGTATAGGAGTAAAAAGATGTGGTCACGCAAAATATATCATAAATTTCAAACGTGATTGAAACGCGATTTGTAAATGACCGATCCGTTATCGACGTACGGCGCCTTTATTTCTGCTTGCGAATTTGACGTTATTACTCTGAAATAGACCGTAAAAATGAAATACGAAGAAATATCTCAATATACGTTAGAATTAACAGATTGAGAAGGATCACCTAACTATCTATGTGTATCGCAAGTGTAGTGTCGTTAATACATGTACTAAATTTTAACAGTAAAGTAATTAAGAATGTTGATTAGGTAATTATCTTTTTCTTTGCTCACCGATGTTTTTGTAATAAAGTAGCCTCGTATTATTTGTTGATTGGTGTTTAAACAACATCTAAATATAAATCCTTCGATGGATATACGTTTGTGATAAGATAAGGTTGTAATGTCTAACATCATTTAACTTTTTTATAAAGAATACAAGTATTTTACAATTAAATTGACAGTTTAATCACTCACCAAACGGCACCAGGAACTCCACATTTGATCAAGTGTATTCGATATTCATTATTACAAATTGATGTGGCCGGCGTAACAAAAAATGATATTTACCCTTCTAAATTAGAACCACAATACTGACGAAAATGTATCTCGAATCGTTTGGACTGCACACGATGGTAGATTGTATTCAAATCGCTGCCGTGAGAAAACAGAACGGCCGTACATAATGAAACAAATTTTAAAATGGATCTTGAATTAAAATGTATTACAAAACAAATTATTCCGTAGTCAATTGTTTTATTTAATTAGGGGGATTAAGGAATCAGTCAGGCGTTAATAAATACACACGCCGGGTGTGTATAGGTAATTAAGCAATCGTTCGTAAAATGTTCACTGCATATCACTGTTGTGACTGTAGGTTCCAAATCAGGATTTGAATTGTTTCCAAACCTTTCCAATTTTTCCGTACGATTTCATTGTTGGGAAATTTATGAAACGCCGGTACATTATTCCCCTTTCCCTTGCTGGGATTTCCACAACTCTCAATAACACAACGGTAATATGGCATCTTGAAATACACTCGGTAATATTCTAGTCACAAATATATAATCTATTACATACAACCCAAGACGAGAAAGGTCGGCTTTTGAAAATGCTTTGACTGATATAGTGATATGTAACTTACGTGTAAATAATTATGCGTTAATGATTACGCCAGTCAAATGTTTATTGGACCGACAAATACACACGTGTCAACTGGCTGTGTGATATATTGTACAGATGATGTGTATACTATGTGTAGTGCCTGTGACGTCACCAGCCAATCAACCAGATTAAGGTTGTAATTGAAAATTTGAAAACCGTTTTTGGCAGTCGGATACTAAAACGTAAATATCTGAATTAATTTTAATCAGATTAGTTTGAACTTGCGGTAAAATGGATTTTGTAACTATTGAGTACCCGTACGTAACAATTTTTTGAATCATTTGATGTGGTCTTTAACGTAAACCTTTTCAAATGTGACTTGAATTTTAAAATATTTTCGAACCCTCTGAACAAGTAAAATATGATGTAATGGATAATTTACACAACAGGTAGGACAAATAAACATCTAGAACTTAGAATAAGACTATTATTTATTTTCTAGAGCTGCCAAGCCAGCAAGAGTGTTATTGTCCCTTTAAGCGTTGTACAAGCCCGAGTCGTAATTTAAGGAGATATTAAACTTCTCCAATAAGTTCCGAAGATAAACTCATTAACTTTAAGATTAAGGAGATGGCTATCCATTGCTTCTAAAAACCATACGGAGATTTACTTGTCTTTTATCTTTTAAATTGTTGAAATGTTTAAAAGAAGTGGACTGAAACCCAATACATTAAACCCCGCGAGAGTTATATTATATAACTTTGATATGGATCAGGAAACGGTGTAAGTTTCAACAGCAGGTGTCTCAATATAGGGTTACTTACCAACCGAACAGCTAGAGAAACGTCATATTTATTCATTTTGCGCCAGAGAGAGGGAGAGAGAGAGAGAGGGAGAGGTGCTAGGTCTATTACCAGTATCAAAGCATTGAGTAGATGTGGTGCTTCAAGTCCAATCAACACAAACTCGGTCATCTTGAGACTACCATATGGTATTCTTTCAATCTGATTAAAACACAGATCCAATTTCGTTTCGTTTTTTATAGTTCAAAATTTCGTTTTTACTTGTCTTCACTACTCTTGGATCTGGAGGACTTGTTATTTAACTGGTGTTCTACCTGAAATGAGGGGTCAGCCAATCAAATGGTCTGTCGAATCGACCCTTTGACCTTTTCATGCGTGGAACTGTGGGTAGATATTACCAGCCAACGACGTCTAAACTAACACCAGCGGATAGAAATCATAACAAAACACAAGTGGATTTTGAAAAGCATGGCGATCGCTAATTGGTTAATCGAATGACTGACGTTATCGGGTCAAATGTCCCGTGCTTGATACCTGACGTCATAGAACGTGAGCGTTCACTATAACTAGTTAGATCTACATGAGTGTAGGCCATCGAAAGTATAAAAAACGAAACGAAATATTGATCTATATTTTAATTAGATTGGGTATTCTTTATTTCAATAATTCGCTTGTGTGTAGTATTCTTTAACATTGGGGTGGACAGGAGTTCCCGGAAAAAAACCCTAGACGTTAGGCCGGCTATCCAACCCCGTGACACAACCAAGCCTGAGATTAAATCACGACATTTATAATGTAAAGCGTATAGGCTTTATAAGACTTGTTATAATAAACTACTGGGTTATTGAAAATGAATACAATAGCAAATCAAAGATTTATACTTAACGTTGTTTAAAAGTATTCTTGCATAGTGTTTCATATTGGCAATGAACAACAATGTGAAGCATCATGATAAATCAATATTAGATTCCTTTAAGAATAGATTCCATACCAAGACAGGCAAAATACACAGTTGTTTGACGTTTACAGGAGGTCACGGTGGCTAAGTAGATAAGGCGCTGGTTCGCTAGCCTGGTGGTCGGGTGTTCGATCCCTGCATTGGCCGAGAAAGTTCATCTCGATTTTCCGGCGTGATTTCCCCTTGTCAGTGATGCAGAAGGAGGGCCTGACAAGGACAGCTGCCTAGTCGTTCGGATGGTACGAAAAACCGAGGTCCCGTGTACACACTAGAGTGCACGTAAAAGATCCCTTGGCAGTTGGAATTCGATATAAGAGTAGGCCATAGCGAGGCTGCCCGGGCAAAATTTCACTCATAGCACACTGGATGGCGTATGCCCGTCTTCCATTAGCCCAGGTCAGGTGCAAAAGAGTAGGACGTTAAACCCCATTTCATTTCATTTGTTTGACGTTTACACTAAATCCAATGCAACACGGAATAGAAATGGAAATGAAATGACATGGGGTTTAACGTCCTACTGTTCTGCTCCGACTGGGCTAATGGAAGACGGGGAATGGAAAATGAAAAGAAATGGGGGTTAACGTCCCCTTTCGTTGCTCCGACTGGGCTAATCAAGACGGGCATGAGTCTTGAAGTGTGTTAGCAGGGACATTTTGTCCGGAGAGTGGCGCTACGGCCTACTTTTGTATCACGCCAATGTGTACAGTGTACACAGGACATCGTTTTTCGTTCAATCCGAATGACTAGACCTTGTTCCTTGCCAGGCGCCCCGTCCTACACCACAGACAAGGGAAGATGGGAGTGGGGAATAACACGTCGGTAAATCTCGAAGAACATTCTCGGTCAACACAACGATCGACGGCGGGACCCCCACGTTAGTGAGTCACCGCGGCTCACAACATGGAATAGTAAAAAATTTCACCAATAATTATGTGTCTAAACATAGTGACACTATCTAAGGACATTTTTTTTACGAGAGAGCAATGGGGTGTAACGTCCACTCGACACAAACTAGGTATTGTATGAACTAGTATAGGTAGTATATAAAAGGTACACCTTGTTAGACCAATAGTCAATAGATTTATTGAACCGACATATTTAAATAACTATAATATACTTTTTATATACATCTTTAAATACAGACCAGTTTCTTCTAATAACATGTCGTTTACACACACCTACACTCGCAGAGAGTTGGATCCTTGACCTTGTGTTGGCTTGTAAGGTTGCTCGGGTTTTCACAGTTTGTTTCCCGGTGTCAGTGCTGCTGGACGAAGGGTTTGCCAGGAACAAGGCGTCTTGTCGTGCACGGAAGAGGGCCCTTGACGAGTAGGCAAAAGCACTAATGTATGGGCAAATTTCTGTCATAGAAGACAGAATTAGTCCGGTTGGTCCCGTACAGTAGGACATTAAACCTCATTTCGGTTTATTTACACGTACATGTATAGTACTTATTGATATTCAATGCCATTTTACCAACTTCTTTCCAACCAAAGAAAATAAAGATTTATTTTTATTAGATTCAGCTCGAGCACCGGTTCATTTAGGAGCTGTACCTATTCAATCAAATTAAGTATACTCTATTATTTTTATCAATGTAATTTAATAGGACATCGATTCAGAAACGTAAATAATTTACGGATGATGGGGACAAAACAAAAGGCTGAAATCTTCGAGAAATACATTCTGGATAAATATAAGAATCGTTCGATAACAATACTTCGGTCTTAACGTACATCCGCTTATCTGTGGCGCAGGGCGCGGGGACTGGCAAGGAATATCGTATAGTCGTTCGGATAGGACAGAAAAGCGATGTGCCGCGTGCACATTGACGTGCACATAACAAATCCTTGACAGTTGGAATTTGATATAAGAGTAGAGTCTACTCAGTGTGCCGTAGTGCCGCTGCCCAGGCAAAATTTCACTCAAAGCACACTGTATGGCACATGCTCGTCTTCATTAGCCCAGTGAGAGATGAACAGTAGGATGCCAAACCCCATTTCATTTCATTTCTTAACATATTCATTAGAAATCGTTCATTTTTATTTTCACTCTGACCGATCACCGAAGTCTTCTTTTCATCCAATGTCACTGTTAGGTTTAAATTATTTGACAACAAGAGAGCGAACAAAAGAAATAAATTCATTGACGAAACTCTTGAACTTCTTTTCACCACAACCCACAGTAATTGTACAGAAAAGAAAGAAAACTCGAGAACCCGTCTTCAAACTCGAAAGTAATTTTCTATATTAAAGAATTTAGCTTTGTAAGCTTTTCTTGAAGGAGGTCGATACAGCGCGGATGTCAAGATATTGATGTGTGCTCTCAGGGCATCTTTTTAAAGTCACCAAACCATTAAGACGTATAGGTAGTAAATATTTATAACATCTATATGGTATAATGGCCATCGATTTGTTTATATCCATCTAACAAAATCAATTGTTTACTGCTATCGCACGTTGTAAATTAGTTCTTATCTATGTTGGTGGTGCCCCGTGGCCTTTGGTTTATCTACAAGACAAGATATAAATGCAACGTGTACGCAGGACCGCGGGTTATCGTCCCATGCGAACGACCAGACGATGTTCCTTGCCAGGTCTCCAATCCTGCTCCACGGTGAAGGGGAATGTACGCTACGAAACCCCGAGGCATTTCACGACCAACGTCTGGATCGAAACTGGGCCCCCATTTCCAGGTGGGGTGGGGGGCAAAGAATCAGACAGAAATCAAAATTTTAATTTTAAAACTATTTTTTTGATATGCGTGAGAGAGAGAGAGAGAGAGAGAGAGATGTTTGACGTCCATTCGACACAAACTAGGCCATTTCGGGATTAACACATGGTTCTATTTTATTTCAATAATATCCTTGCGCGTAAGGGTTTTTAGCAGTGGGAGGAAACCGGAGGACCCGGAGCAAGCCACGCCTTGCTACGTACAACCGGGGTATCGACGAAACCACGCCAACTGACTCAATGTCAGACCTTATGATACAGCGCGCACGTGCTTACCCTTCCATTCGGCCATTCACCCCGCCCCCACCTGATAATTGACTCAGAAAAGTATGAAGTTAAACCCCAATTCATTTCTTTTCCCCGGGGGGGGGGGGGGACGTTGTATCATAATAAAATCTGTCATTGAATCAACTTCGGTGGTTTCGATTCCCCGCTTGTACGTGCCAAGGGCTAGGGTCCTCCGGTTTCCCCCCACTGCGAAAGGTCCCTATGCGCAAGCGAGTTATTGAAATAAAATTGAACCATAGGTTGGTCCCGGAATGACCTAGTTTGTGCCTAGTGGACGTTAAACCCCATTTCTCTCTCTCTCCTCTCTCTCTCTCTCTCTCTCTCTCTCTCTCTCTCTGTCCCTCTCATCGCTTCTCTCCCCTCTCTCTCAGCTACTGTTTACATTTAGAAATTCCAAAGGTCATGGATGATTAGGCACGATTTGACTGTTACTCTTTAACCTTATCCTCCATGATTGTGTTTAGTCTGATATTATCATTTGACGGTACCGTGACGTTAATTGGTTTATATCATTATTAGGTTAATATGACAATCAGAGACCACGCCCCAATTGCTCTTGTCGAAACGTTTTTATATAGGTCAAACGGATACTCAGTACACCTTATAAAGAACAAAGTGACATGATTACCATTTCTCTAATACCCAATACCAGTTTACATGTACATACACATATATATATATATATATATATATTTAACTTACATCATCAAATATACTTACATATGGTATACGTATATTTAGCTGCTTATCGTCCTGAAGTTCAAATATCAAAGACAAGGGACGTTTCTTATTTCCTTTAGATTCTTTGAATGATTCGTAGCATTCTAATGGCAGATTTCATTCTGGAAGGTCTGCAGATTCTTGAGTTATTAATAACAAGCGGTTGCCATGTATGATACGATCACATTTTGCAAGAGATGGATAGAGAACGAGCTAAAACAAATAATGTGATTTGTTTGCGCAATCTCTCTCTCTCTCTCTCTCTCTCTCTCTCTCTCTCTCTCTCTCTCTCTCTCTCTCTCTCTCCTTCTCTCTCTCTCTCTCCCTTCACTCCCATCTCTAGAGATAAGGCCTATCATATTTTAGGATCAAAATAATCGAAATAGCGTAAGAACGAAAATATGAACGCAATGCCTGTTTTACCAGCAGACAATGGTCACTGATTTTAAAATAAAGCGTCACAGGGTTGCCTACCAATTTACCTATTCATCGGTTGTACGTGACAAGGAGTAGGATCGCCTGTTCAGCGCCTCGTGGGTTTTCTCCGCGTCCTCCGGTTTCCTCCCACTATAAAGACCCCTACGCGCAAGCGAATTATTGAAATAAAATTTGTGTCGAGTGGATGTTAAACCCCATCTCTCTCTCTCCCTCCCCTCTCTCTCAATTTGGGGGGTTGGGATGGCCTAGTGGTCTAGAGTGCCGCGCTTCGACCTCTAGCTGGCCGGTCACCTCTGGCTTGCGGCTGTGGTTTCGAGCCCTGGTGTGAGCGTATGTGGCATGGAGATAGGGGCGCCTTCTCAACCTTGTGGGTTTCCTCCGGGCACTCCGGTTTCCTCCCACTGCTAAAGACCCCTACGCGCAAGCGAATTATTGAAATAAAATTAAAAACCATATGTTAGTCCCGAAATGACCTTGTTGTGTCGAGTGGACGTTAAACCCCATTTCTCTCTCTCTCTCTCTCTCTCAATTTACCAGGATTTCACCTAATATTATTGATAAATGTGATTAAACCAGTCTGAACTATGTGTTTAAAATCTGGGTCACATCATAATCTGTCTGTGGAAGCTCAAAAAGCCATTAAAACCGTCTATAAATCATGACCACAGACATCCATTGTAACCCTACAGGATTTACTCATCACTGTTAATTATACCTATTAAATATAATAATATATGTCATACATACAGCCTGTACAATCAGTATACAGCTGATACTGATCAGATATTTGTTGTTTATTTCGTGTAATGTCTGTTTAGTTATTCCCCTATCCGTTGGTTTGTCTTGTCGGTTTGTCTTGCCGTGTAGTGTGGTCCTCCTGCACTTATAGATATATCATGTGAGAGATAGAGAGAATTGGGGTGTAACGTCCATATATGTTATATACAACATGTACAATCAGTATAATACATGTTATATACAGCATGTACATAACATGTATAATAAGTGTATAATATATGTTATAACATGTACAGTCAGCATAATATATATTATATAAAGCCTCGTGGGTTTTCTCCTGGTGCTCCGGTTTCCTCCCACTGCTAAAGACCCCTACGCGCAAGCGAATTATTGAAATAAAATTAAACCTACGTTACTCCCGAAATGACCTGGTTTGTGTCAAGTGGACGTTAAACCCCATTTCTCTTTGATATTTTAGTGCGGGACCACAAAGATGATCTGACTGGCCACTGACCAGTCGGGGAAGTGGCCAGTCGGGGAAAGTGCCGTTAATTTCCCGCTGAAAATCACGCCTGCAAGTTATTCTGCATCAGACGCGAGAAGTTTATCAACAACAACTCGACGTCTGTTCGTGAGAATTTATCTCAGTTATTGTACTTCCGGAAAAACATTCCACCTGCGGTATATGTATTTGGTTAGGCGGAGATTCAGTTATCAATTGTGAAGTGAGCCATTCTAGCTTTGATTGTTTCGAGATGCCGCTGCGGCGCTACTTTCCAAACGGTCAATACGCCAAAACAGCCTCTTTTCTTTGTCTCTGTTACCATGGTAAATATATCGTCGATAAACTTAAAACGGCGTTTAAACAGTCTGTTCAGTGTTTTTATTTATTAAGTGGATATTTGAAGAAGGGAGGTGCTAATTATATCAGTGCTGTGCTACATATTTGGTGGTTGGACCAGACTAAATAAATTTAGGCATCATGTTGAAACACACAGATGTGAATGCTATAGGGGGTCGGGGTAGTCGAGCGGTCAAAGAACTGTATTCTCGACTAAGAATGCCCCGGCTTCGAATACCGTGGGATAACGGTAGAAATAAGGCTTTAAGTCCCACGTTCATTCAGGCGCGGATCCAGAGGGGGGGGGGGGGGGGTCCAGAGGGTCCGGACCCCCCCCCCCCCCCCGCTCAGGCTTGAAAATTTGAAACTTAAATCTATGCGATTTTATTGGCGATTTTTAGACCTGTAATTTTGGAATTTACCTTCCGGAAATACGTCAGAATGCACCAAATTGAATCTAATTTACCAAATTTTTCTGGGGGAGGGACCCCAAACCCCCCGTTAATTGGTTCAGCGCAATTAGTTAAAAAATTATCAAACCTAGACCCCCCCCCCCCCTGCAAAAATTCCTGGATCCGCGCCTGTCATTTGTCAAAGATAGCGCAAATGTTTATAGTAAACGTTTGCAATAATGATGCAAATGGTGCCTCCTCAAATCCGTAAAAAAAGGAGCATAGATAGCATGAAAAAAAAAACATGTGTGATAACTTTTTGGGGGTTTCTTTCAAGAAAACTGATTTAAGGTTTATCAATCATATGTTATTGTCAAAAATAACCTAGTTTTAGACGTAAATGATACCATGTCTATTGGAACAGGGTCAATAACTCGGATATGACTAACGTGAAACATTCAACATTGGCCTAGGGCTATGTATTTCTTCACATACCGGAAATCCCGTGTATTATGATTTATACAAAGAATCATAAAGATAAAAAAATTCAGTTTCATAATGTAAGCATTTCATGAAAATATATTCTCCGTTCAAGTGAAACTTTTTAAAGTTTAAAACGACTTAATGTTGACGGGAGTATTGAAGAGTTATTTCCCCTGCTGGTAGCACAGACATACAGTACGTTTGAAGGGCGGCTGATTTATCCCCTATATCATATCCACTGTACTGAGAATAAAAAAATCTGTGATTTAAACACGTCATTATTAATTGTGACAAAACAGGCAACAGTATGAAAATGACAACAACAATGAAAAACTAAACAAAACGTTTTTGATTAATGTTCAAATTAAATATCTTAAATTTGGCACCTCACAAAACTATGCCTGCTTTCAGATTTTGGGAGTACAAGTGTCTGTAACACAATACATTTTAATTTACCCTATTGTCACTGAAAAGGTTCATTTATCACGAACCAAAGCCAAAACTCTCCTCCATTCTGATATCCGAGACGAGAGAGAGTGTCGCCGTTAAGCCAAAGCGAATAAGTCGCCTATATCGTGAAGTAATTTTTGGCGCCCTTTTCGTCGTGCTGGCTTAATAGCGACTCTCGTGTTGTGAAAGTCGCGGGGCGTCGTTAAGCCAGTACGACGAAAAGGTCGCCGATTGTCTCTTTTTTTGTCGTGCTGGCTTAGGCCCCCGTCAGACCCGGGTGGCGTCCTTACACGCGACCACGACCGTACGGCGACCAGAAAATGCACAAGTTCGCCGGCAAACGTGAACACAACGCGCGAGAATGTCCCAAAAAATTACAAACTTGAAAAAAAGTCGTGGCTCGGCGATTATTGGCGACCATGGTGACCACAGCACGGTAGCTGGGGTTCCACCTCGTTTATGGCGATCTTAACGCGCTCTAAAACCATTTTCCATCGCCGTAGTAGCGAAGTAAGGACGCCACCCGGTCCGACGGGGGTATTAACGGCGACCCTCGCGTTGCATCTAGAAAAATGACGATCTATATATAATCGACGCTTTCAGCCACCATACAAAACAGACATTCTGTGTTACAATCATCACCATGATGCCCTAAACACGTACTTATTTTCCTTAAATCAATATCTTTTGATAATATCTTACAAATCCACTCATTTCTGAATGATAAATTTCTTTAGAATACACAAGAAATGATACTGAAGGATTGGAGTGTTTATATTGTCTGGTATTAAAGACTAAAACAACAAAATTATCTTATTTACAAATTTCTGCAACATTTAAAATTACTTTCACAATTCTGATTCATGAAGCAAAACATCTTAGCCTTTGTGCCAATGCTAAAATCGTCCCCTTATGTGCTGTTATTCACCGTGGGAAGGTATGACATCGTTAACTGTTCTGAGAGGGGTTTTACATGGGCTAGGGAGAGGGGTTTTACATACGCTAAGCCTGTTCCCCAATTCCATTCAGACATCCCGAATAAAAATATTGCTTATATATAAAAAAAAAATATTTTTGTTCGACGGGCAATTCACGAAAAAGTCAAAACACAAAGAGTTTTGATGTTGTTTTGGAATAGCTGGAGAGTCCATATTAAAAGAAAAACAGTGTGACAAGGGTTGGTGAATAATTTGGAGAGGTCAAAATCTTATCGTTTAATATTTTCAAAATATTTTCGGCGGTGTATGTGGTGGACAATAAAAGTGTAACTGCGCCTTCGAATGGCAGACAAATCCGAGGAACATTAGTGAGCACCCCCCCCCCAATTGTCCAAATAACTTTTAATGAAAAATACCAATATATGAGTTTCAAATTAACCGAAGTAGTGTGCTAAACCCCTTCCCATTCAACATCATAATTCTACGAATCTTCGCATCTTCTTTCAGATCCATAGAATAAGATTTTCATCAAATTTTAAGATTCTGTAGATTTATAATAAATAACAAGAAAATAACTTATAAGTAAGTTCATCTTTTGATGTCGATATATTTTACGGATGGTCGGTGGTACACGGCAGGTGGCAAAAATATTTCTTCGCGTGTTGAAACTTGATTTTTCGTTTCGCTTCTAGCGCCTAATCTGTTCCCGATCCGTAATTTGTAGTCACATCCGGGTGACCAACATGGCGGAAGGGTGAACTTGACATTTTTTCTCCCGAACTTTGTGTTGGAATTAAGCCAAAGATTTTGGCCTTATAGACGAAAAACTCCGAGGAGAAGAAGGAAATATATAATTGGATACATATCATGACCAAAATTAAGGGTTTGTTATCAGTTTTCGGATTGTTTTTCACACTAAAATAAATTCGGCGTTCTTTTCATTTTTGTAAACAAACCGAAGTCGGATGTTGTCATAATTGCTATGGAAGCAAGATGGTACTTGTTTCAAATTTAAGAAACCACGATTTAGTCAAATTAAACTGTTGAATGTTTATTTTAATTTAATTGTCAATTCTAATTAAATTCTTAGCAGCTGTTGTCAGAAAAATCTCTGTACTTTTTTCAATTGAAGATTTTCATGAATCCAGAATTCAACAATTTAACTGAGCAAAATGACCCCTCAAAAAACGGTTCTTTCTAACTAAAACCCACATGCACATATTAGCAGTGATCACTAATCTTTCTTAGTCTTGCCTCAGGTTGCTTTGTCCACAGCCATCAATCAATTTTAGAGAACAGAAAGTGCCATTCCAGTGATGACATCGTGGGTCTGTCTCTGAGGAAAATTTATTGCCATTAATATTAATTATTATTAAATGTGTTTGGTGATTGTTCTTACCCCCTCCCCCACACTCCCCAAAAAATAAATATTATGAGGGAATAAGTAAAAAGCTTACATTCATCACACTTCTAAGTCAAAGTTCGCTGAGAAATTAACTACTTTCTAAGTGGCCTAGATCTACTTAGTTCAGCTCTGAACGTTGGTCTCGTTACACTCACCCTGAACGTTCAGGGACTGTCCCATTCAATCAATGTCGAAAATAATTGGAGCCCCAGTCAATTTTACTGGGCAACTTTTCACTGCTAAACGATGTGGTGTCAATCCGTGTGGACGCCTGTACAATGTAAACGGACATCTTAGTGAGAAAATAAGACCTTGCTTACTTCGCTAGAGACAGTATGAGCGACACAACACGCTGTTAAAAATACGTCCCCACCTATCAAGTTACATTGTCGCCGCCATGACACTCTTACTGTAGGTCAACGTCCACATTCAGGAATGTCGGTCATACAAGACGAAACGAAATGTACAGGCTTTACATTGTACAGGCTTTCACATGGATTGACAACCCGTCTTTTAGCAGTGAAAAGTTGTCCAGTAAAATTGACTGTTCTCCAATTATTTTCGTCATTGATTGAATGGGACAGTCCCTGAACGTTCAGGGTGAGTGTAATGAGACCGACGTTCAGAGCTGAACTAAAATCTACTATACTATTCTGATGCAGATTAATTTAACAGTTAAACAAATTAATCATTAATGGCTTGACAGTTGGATAAAACCTGCTTCATCTAAGCTTAGTTCAGTTATTTCTAATCGATTTCCCAGGATAATGGCAGTCTATTATTAAGTTGTTTTTTGGCTCAGTTTTTAAACATTTGTAATGAAATTTGGGGTTTAATTAACATTCTGCTATTCAGCATCAATTGGGCTATTGAAGTCTTCATGAACTTCAGACTGTAGAGTGAAGTGATTTTTTATTTGTATGCCTTGCACAACGTGTACATGTATATTGCATTGTTGTCCTATCCAAATGTCTAGACACTTTCTTGCAAGAGCCACTGTCCTGCTCCACTTACAAGGGGAGACCCATTGAAGATCCTGAGCACTATTGGGGCTGGATTTGTGGACCTCCTTCCAGAGCCTCACTCACTGAGCCACCGTTGTTCTACAAAGTACGATTTAAGATTTAGTAGGTGCTAGCATTGACTATAATTAGAAGGTCCATAGTGGTACATGTCCATGGTAAGCAGTGGAAGTATAACAATCTTTGGATCCACACCTTGGTTATGCAGTAGACACTCTTCATCATTTGATGTTGATTATTATAAATTATAGGAGATTGTTAATAAAACAAATATTTCAAAAACTACATCAAATTGCAGCTTACAGTATAATATTTTTAAATTAAGATATTGTAATTGCCAATATACATGTAACAAATCCCCCAGACCAAATCATGATTTAATTCTGTTCATGACTTACATGCATTGTAGATATAAGTAGGGCCTAATCAGAAATTTAACATCTACTGCAGATGATATGTGTATCAAACATGTATGGTCAAAACTAACATCACCAATAAATACATCTTGTGTAAAATCTTTTGATGGGTCTATTAAATTTTCAATCCAATTGAATCCAAAACTGGAGTTTAACTACCATTGTAATTTGATTTTCTTAATTAATTGTTACATGTAAGTAATGAATTTGATTAGATTTTACAATGATTTGGCTGTGAAGAATTACGTATGTAGATATTGTCTGGAAAATGCAAATTTCTATCAGTGATTTTAAAACTGAATGATATGGCAATAGTTTAGTTTGCCCTTTTTTTGTTTCGAGAACACTGTACTGTACACAACATGTAACTTGCTTTGTCATCATAAGTTGATGGCAGTTTGCCATGATTATTTAAACCCCTCCAGTACTAGACTTTGATATGTTATTTTTTACTACATGTACATGTACACATATATATAAGTAATAACTTTGTTTGATAAAGGACTTATAGAAAGTATGCTCAACTTTCTGTCCCAAATTTCCTTGTTAATTACTTTTCAGGATACATGTAAATTTTGACAGATTATTACATGGTAAAATGTACTCACATTGTTTATTGAACATTTAATTGAGAAAAGAAGACAATCACCTGGCTGGTTTCAAAAAGATTGAGAATTTAGCATAGATTGTAGATTTCCTTGAGTCACTTGGTCTGGTTTCGAATCGTCTGTTCTACATGACAAGGAGTAAGGTCGTCTGTCCAACCTCGTAGGTTTTCTCCTGGTCCTCAGGTTTCCTACCTCTGCTAAAGACCCCTACGCGCAAGAGAATTATTGAAATAAAATTGAACCATGTGTTAGTCGCAAAATGACCTAGTTTGTGTCGAGAGGTCGTTAACCCCCATTTCTCTTTGAATATGGCAAACTGATATTTTATATTTTTGTTTATTTCAGGTCGTTTAGTCACTATGGATTCTAGTGATGATAGTGACGATGAAACCATCGAGAAACAAGATGGCCAGAAATCAGCTCTAAAACCACAGATGGCATCAATATTTGCTGAAGTAGAACAAAATCTACCGTCATTAGACTTTGATTTTGGTGATGTAAGTACAGTGCATGACTTTTGTTCTGACCTAATTTTTACTCCGTCATGAAAACCCCACTGTGAAATAGAGGATTAGAAAGCTAAGCAACCACTAGCATTACCCCACATTTTTCACACTAGGAAGTGCTAACGTATCATCGCTTTTCCCAAGAAATCACAAGCCCCTTCCTCCAATTTTTCAAAGGAGGAAATCTCCAGCTTCTTATCGATTTTTCCTATCTCTCGCAAATTGTTCGATTTTTCCTATCTCTTGCAAGTTGTCAACCGTAGTTATTTTTCCAAGTAGTACAAAACTCGGCAAATCTAAGATCAATATGCCAGGACTCTGTGTACTAGATACTGTTTCTTGCAAGGCCTTCTGGCCCATACCACTGAGAAGGCAACACAATAAAAAAAATGTCAGTGGTAGATAATCTCCTGGCTTTTATATTCAATTAGGTGGAGATTTCTTTTGACCATAATGATCCTGTTTGTAGTTTAACTCTATATTGGGTGTCGGATGGCCAAATGGTTAGTGCATGCACATTGTATCATAAGTTGTGCACATAAAAGGTCCCTTTGCAATTTATTGTGGTCTTGTGGTTTTCTCCAGTTTCCTCCAACTGCAAAAGACGGTACACACAAGCGAATTATTGTAATAAAATTGAACCATATGTTAGGCTCGAGAAATGACCTAGCTTGTGTGAGTGGGGTTAAACCTCTCTCTCTCTCTCTCTCTGGATATAGATGAATTATCTATTTACTTGTTATTAATATACATGTAGATGGAAACTGCAGTTTATTAATTACATATACTTTTTTTTCAGATGAGTTCAGACTCGGAAGTATCTGAAGAGCCTCTCATATTTCACCGAAACTTGAAATCCTCGGACTATCTATTAGATGAAGACAAAGATCTCGACACCAGTCAAAGTGAAGAGATGTTAGCTGACAAACGAGCAGAGTCACCTCCCTTTAAAAGCAATGAGTTATCTGCCCTTGGGCCCAGTGGTAATGGAGCTTCCCAACTGAAAGACAATTCGGTTGATTTAAGTTTTGATAATGGAAAATTACAGCCCAAGCCTAATACGAAATTAGATACTTGGAACACAGAGATATCTTTGTCATGTGATCTACATGATGACGGCAAACAAATGGAAGACAGCGATGATAAAACAGACGTAACCACGGATATAAAGAAAGAAAAGAAAGATGATGAAAAGTTTTCTGAGTTTTTAAAACCAGAAACACCAACTTTATCTCTCAATGTCTTTGAAAATGTTGACCTTGGTAAGTTAATAAAACCAAATGTGTCTAATAATACTGATATAGTAGATCAATAGAACAAACTTTAATGTTTCCACTCTGGCTTTTTTTTTACCAGGCATTTATGATCAAAGCAATATACACTATACACAAGGATAATAACATGTTATTGGCAGTCGCTTCCAAACGAAGAACAATGCTAATTTCATTATACTCGATGGCCGAATGGTTAGCACGTGCGTGCTGTAGCCTATCATACGGCCTGTCATTGAATCAACTGGCGTGGTCTTGAATCCCTGGATGTACGTGACAAGGAGTAGGGACACCTGTCCAACCTTGTGGGTTTTCTTCGGGTCCTCTGGTTTCCTCCCAATGCTAAAGACCCCTACGCAGTGAATTATTGAAATAGAATTAAAACCATATATTAGTCCCGAAATGAACTAGTTTGTGTCGAGTGGGTGTTAAACCCCATTTCTCTCTCTCTCTCTCTTTATTTATTACCAACTGTTTACATAACAACAAACATGAAGTTGTGTCGTGTCCAGGATTGTTATGATTCAGCATAGAATATGCTTTATTTCCAGCTGACTGATTAATTTTGACAATGAGTGTCCAATTTACAAGTATTTAATTTCTCCATCACTGTTAAAAAAAACCCAACCCATTTGATTTTTGATGGATCAATGATTAATTTTTAAATGATTTTTCGAGTTTTTAAACAAAGATTTGATATTGAATGAATGTGTAAGAAATTAGTGCTATTGTTTGTTTTTTTATATTTTAAACAGATTTGGTTTTAGAAACATTGAATGAAGATAATCAATATGGTCCCCCTAGATCGAGAGCTGCATGGAGTGAGCTCACATCTGTTGCTGCTGTCAGAAGAGAAGCTGGAGATTCTGAAAAAGATACAAATCCAAGTAAGGCAAATGATATGCATGTAACTAATAAATTAAAATAAAAACAATTATATGCAAGTACATAAACAATACACATGAATATAAACAATACACACCTGTATATAAACAATACACACCTGTATATAAACAATACACACAAGTATATAAACAATACACAAGTATATAAACAGTGAATAATATGTAAACAATACACAACATGTTAACAATGCACAGAATTAAAACTGTTTCAAGGGAAGCTGGGTGTATAATAGTAAAGGCCTTACTCCTTAAGTGCGGTTAGAGCAGACATATTGGATGTTGGATTCCATTCCATTTTAAAATTATCAAGTGTATTAATCAGCCTATGTATTCAGTACTGTTTTTTTGTATAAAAATATTGTAATATAAAACAAATATATTTCAGATGAGGGTTTGACGATGATCGAGAAACTAGCGGCACTATCAGTAAAGCAAGGTGCTTCTGGTTTAAGAGAGATTAATCCACAAACCGGCGCCGCCAGTAAATATCATCCTGATATCTACCATGTGGATAATAAATGGTTGTCCACTAATGCTAACAAAAACAACTCAAAAAACAAAATACAAGGTACTGTATTGTGTATTAGATTTATTCTGATATGGGGGGGGGGGGGAGATGGCCGAATGGTTAGCATGCGCATGCTGTATCATACGGTTTGTCATTGAGTCAACTGGCGGGGTTTCGATTCTCTGGTTGTAAGTGACAAGGAGTACGGTCGCCTGTCCAACTTCGTGGGTTTTCTCTGGTTTACTCCCACTGCTAAAGACCCCTACGCGCAAGCGAATTATTGAGATAAAATTGAACCATGTGTTAGTCCAAAAATGACCTAGTTTCTCTAACTCTCTTTATTCTGATATTTTGAATAAGGAGCCACCATGGCAGTCAAGCAGTCAGACCACTATGTATATCATAAATATTCTAATATTTAATATTGAATTGGGGGGGGGGGAGGCTATGGCAGTCAAGCACTCCGAGCACTATCAAGCACTCCGAGCACTAATCTCTCGACTAGAATGTTTTGGTATAGGCTGAGAAGAAGCTTCAGGATTTTTCATGCTTGGTTTCTCACTGGTCAGTTTGGACCTTTCACAGCTGAAATGAGCTGCAAATTAAAGATGAGAGCCCGATAAACCTCTGTCTAGACAAAATTCCTAACCTCGCGGGTTTCCTCCAGATCTTCTCTTTTCCTCGCACGGCTAAAGATCCCTACGTACAGGCACATTATTGAAATAAAATTATACATTAATATATTGTAGTAGTCTCGAAATGACCGAGTTTATGTTGGGGATGTTAAACCTCATTTCTCTCTCTCCTGGTAAATTTTCCTACCCTGTTCGCACAAGTAAACATAGAAATAAACACTATCGTATATGTTAGTCTCATAATGACCCAAGTATCATGTTGACGACGCAGTAAACCCCTATTCCATTCCGTATATTGAATGACGAATCCTATATTGGTATTGTGACAACAGTAGTCAGTTATATTTTGTTTTATTTTTAACAGAGAAAGAAGTAATGAGTAAGAAAACTTGTAGTATGGGTACAAATACTAGTGATTTAACACAACGTCCAGTGCCGCTACAACTAGGTAAATAAATATAACATTTCTCTTATTTACATCTTGAAACGGAAGCCATGGTGGCTCAATGAGTAAGGTGCTGGCTCACAAACACGCGGTCCCAGGTTTGATCCTGTTTTCCTCTTGTCAGTAGTCAAGGATGGAGGACCAAGCAAGGAAAAGCATTTAGTTGTTCCGATTGGATTGAAAACCGAGGCATACGATAAGAGTAGACCATACCCTTGCTTTCAGGGGGAAAAAAAGCATATGCACCCGGTCTTCCATCTCCTCAAACATTGCCACCCAGTCTTCCATCCCCTAAAATATATCCAATCAGTCTTCCATTCCCTCAAACTTATCCAGCTTGTCTTCCATTCCTACTCATCCATTTCCTCGAACATAGTCACAATGTCCTCCATCTCTGTATTTCATCCCCGTACACATACCCACCCAATCTTCTATTCCATCCCTACTGCACCCAATATAAATCTTACACAGCATTCATTAATTTATAACAAGCATGTCGATAAACCTGGTTGTTATTTAAACGTTGTTTTATTTTATCAGGTTCTCAGGTAAATGTGAGTAAATCAGAGACAGTATTTATTGATTTGAGAGGTTTTGAGAAGCATAGAGAGGAAGAAAAACAGAATATGGAAAGAGTTCAGGCCATTTTACACTTGAAGAATAAAAAGTAAGTTAATTTTTATAGACTACGCTCTTATTCAGAAATATTATAAACCTGTAACGGTAAATCTCTTTGATCTTTGGGATATATTCTGGGCCTTGAATAACTTGCGGTCTGAAAGTCGGAGGTGGCTTTGGCTATATACAGGGGAATTTGGGGTTATTGTTTGAAAGGTTTTCTACAAACCTGTAACGGGTTATTCTTCCAGGGAAGTTTTTTTGCCTTAAGAAAACATGGAGTCATTGTGCATTGTATATTAAAGGGGTATTATCCAAGATCTAAATCTGTCTTTTGTAGATCTTTCTTGAGACATATATTACCATGACAACACCAGACATTTGTATCAACTCTTGAAACCACCTGATGGGTCTGATTTTCCACAAATTTGAATCTGATCTGCGGTTCAACTGTTGTTGATGATTAACCGTAACAAATGGATAATCAAGACTATGTAACAATGACAATCGAGTCTACAGCGTTATTAAAATGACGATTTCCCAGCTTAGAGTGAATTAATTTGAATGAAATTTTCAGTATATCCTCTTTACATTATCTATTTTTTAACTATTGAAGCGGGAATTATCAAACCCCATTTCTCTCTATCTCTCAAGCGTCTTCATTAACTCGATTGCTGCAGAAAAGTAGTACCTAAGACCTGATTACATTTACAGTATGAATCTCATGTATGTGTATCATGATTACATATATAGAGAGCACAGAAAATAGGATCTATTCCTTCCAACTGTACAGACATAAAACTATGATACCTGAATTTGACATTTTGGATTCATGTTGATAATAAATAATCCTTTATTTAAATTTATCAGAAGTACCGAAGATTCGAGTGAATCTGAAGATGAGACAGAGCGATGGATAAAAGAACGGAAAAAGATAAAACAGAAACTTGTATCTAGAGGTGTTACGACAGAAACTCTACCAAATAGACACCAATCTCCACCTGGGTAAATATAATATTACAGTTTATACTTCTATGGAATACAACATTAGTATTTATTATGTGGTATAGTTCCATTAAATACAATTACTGTTTATTATGTGACACAAGGACATAGTTCCGTGGAATTGAATAACTGTTTATATGGTACAAGGTCACTGTTCTATATAATACAATTATTACAAGGGAATAGTTCCGTGGAATTGAATAACGGTTTATTATTGAATTTGTTGATTTTATTTATATAGATTGTATTTGTGTATTATCATTGACAGGAAACCAAATTATAAACAACCACATCGAGTGATCAACATGCTAGACAGAACGTCAAACAATCTTGACCAATCAAAATCTGATACAAGTTTACCTGACCAATCACAGGTCTCAATAGCTGATAGCAAAACTCGA
Organism: Patella ulyssiponensis; assembly: GCA_963678685.1. Classification (NCBI taxonomy): domain Eukaryota; kingdom Metazoa; phylum Mollusca; class Gastropoda; family Patellidae; genus Patella; species Patella ulyssiponensis. The sequence continues at coordinate 3,758,828 of OY783225.1, forward strand.
CAAAAAGAATTAATGGCACAGAAGGAGAAAGAGAGACAGATGGAAGTTGCAAGGTAATTCAGTAATTATTTCGAATTTATAAAGATTTTAAAGTTTGGTCTTCATTTGGCTTGGGTTACACCTGTAAAACTGGCAAGCAGTATGTGTGGAGCTGATTCGTACTGGTAGGGACAAACAGGCACAAACCATGTACACTTTGGCGTGCAGTTACAAGAACCCTTGAATATTGGAATTCAAATAAAAACAACGCTGTTGACGCAAATTTCTGGCTCGCATTAGCAACCAGAATTCATTCAAATATACATAACTTCCTGTCAGTTAAGCGCAGATGGTACAGATAAAGTTTCCTACATCTAGGAAAAAATTGTTTAAACTGATTTTGAGTAGATATTTTTGTTTTATGTATTAAAGGAAATTACGAGAAGAAAGAGAGAAAGAGCGTGAACATCGTATTAAATTATCCCATAGATTAGAGGCTGTTCGACCTACAGCTTCAGTAACAGGTAGACAAGCTATGGCTGAAGCTACACCTACTCTATATGATCTGGTAAGGGTAATCATTTATCTGTTAACCAATCTCATTACAACACACATTCTATTTCATTTCGTTTTTATGCTTGTCTTTACTACACTAGGATCTGAAGAGATTTTATCCTATAAGTGTTTTCGATGATGTGAGGGATAAGCCAATGAAACGGTCTGTTAAGGCATGGTCTTGGCCTTTTGATGCATGAAACTGCGGGTAAACCACTAGAAACGTCAACACTGATTGATTAATCAAAGTCTGAAGTCATAGGGTCAAAAGCCGCTCATTTGCCCCCAGATGTGAACTTGTCAGATCTTCATGTAGTGCAGACCATCGAAAGCTTAAAAAAATCAAAAGGAAATATAGATCTGGGCCATGTTTCTCGAAATCTTAACGTAAGATAAAATCCAAATTTTAGTAAATACTTCAATTTTGATTGGCTAAGCACTAAAATTTAATCTAATATTATCCAATCAAATTACTAAAATTTGGAATTTACCTTAGTTAAATTTTCTTGAAACAGGCCCTTGTATTTTAATCAGTTGTGATCTATTAGACACTAAGTGACTATTTTCGTGTATTTTGCCAGGAAGCATCATATGAACCTGCTGCCAGTACATTACCCAGAGTTACCTCCCATAACCAGCCATGCCTATTATTGAAGATACATTTAGCCTGTAATGGTGAAATCATTTTACATAAAAACAGAACAAACCAAAGTGTTGATACAGGTCAGAAAAATATTTAGTAAAAAAGGATAACTGGACTGTTGAATAAGAATTATTATCTTTTTCAATAGTTAAACATGCATTATGCAAAAGCTAAATCTGGCTATTGCCGGCCTTTCTTTTGGACTGAAATGTTATCTAAATTATTAGTGAGACATTAATTAACGTATCCAGACCATAATCAATTCTTGATGGCACCGTAGATAAGTAGATTTTATATGTTTTTTGGTTAATGCGATAACTGTAAAAATTGATAAATGAGACTTTGTTTATCTGGGCTCAAAGTAAAGTAATTTGAATGAAATTTCCAGCATATTCTCTTACTATTATCTATTTTTTTAACTATTACAGCGAGAACCGTCAGCTCTTTATATAATCTTACCTAATGCCGTTTTAAGTAAAATTTAGTTTAGGGATCTTTTACGTGTACGCCAATGTGTACACATGACCTCGGTTTTTCGTCCCATCCAAATGACTAGACAGCTGTCCATGTCAGGCCCTCCGTTCTGCATCACTGACAAGAGGAAACCACAAAGAAAAATTGAGATGAACTTTCTTGGCCAATACAGGGATCAAACACCCGACCAGAGGTCGCAGTCACGCAAAAATCCGCGTATTTCACGCATTTTTTCCAAAATAAACGCAAATATTGACGGACGCTGCGTAATTTACACGCAGAAAATTTCCCGACGTGAGAATAAAACTAGATTATTCTACGTCGTAGTTTGTACAATTTATGTGCTTCACGCTTCTTTTACAAACCTCTACTGCACGTAGTCTCCGTAGATTTTTATATTTCCGCTTATTTCATTCACAAATTCATGGCAGTCGAAGCCTTCTATACGTAGCTTTCCTGGGACACCCCTATTTTGCGGCATTGGAAGCAATAAAGCGCATGTCATACAAGACTTTGGATTGGCTAGGACACAGTATCCTGTTTACATTCAGCCAATCAAATGTTTGCTTTCATAGCGATAGTCTTCTCTTTACTTCCTGTCGAAGTGAAAGATGGAAATCGTTGCGTCGTCAACCATAAATCTAATGCCGATGCCGTTAACCTCCAGTCGTCATTAGATTAAATGCAGTAGGCCTATCAAGGAAATAAGGACGCTTTATAATAGGTTTGTTCACAAAACGACTTGACTCGATTCTATTGAGTATTTTGAGATGCTCGAAGTCACGCAGATGTAGACGGCAAAAACGCGAAATTTTGGAATGTCTGCGTATTTTTACGCAACTTGAAATTGATCCACTGCGACCTCTGCACCCGACCTCCAGGCTAGCGAGCCAGCGCCTTACCCACTTAGCCACATTTTCCCCTCTTTGCATAAGAAGATATATACAGTAGCATTTACAATAATAATGTTTTGATCCTTAAAAGAACTGTTATAATGCTGTGAATACATAAATTTGATTTGATTTGGTTTTAGGTGAAGGTTTATCAGCCTCGTATACCACCTTATTAACATGGCTTACCTCCCTTGTTCCTGATAACTTTACTTACCTACAGAGGGCAGCACAAGATAAACCAGTGAATGACGCTGTACCGCACGTACCATTCTACGTGATTGGTTTACAGCAGATCTGGCTGGAGGAGAAGTTCTATTTAACTGTGGCCATAACACCCACAGAACATTTTGATCCCAAACTAATTCAATCACATAAATCTAAAAAATATCAGGTAGCTATATGAACGTCTTTGCCACATTATTTTGCAAGGATAGGAGTATGATCCTCTCTGTTAAGTATTTGTAAAACAATGTGAAATACGATGTAGCATGTTAAACCCTGTTTAATTGTAGTCATGGGAACATGTCTCAGTTACAGCATGGTTGGTTGACCGATCATATAGTGTAAGGGCTTCTAGTCTGAACCATGTTCTCATTGCGAGAAAAAGAGTAATGACGGTTAATGTCCATTCAATAGAAACTAAGTCATTTCGGGACAAAGATATTGTTCAATTTTATTTCATTAATTGGCTTGCATGTAGGGGTCTTTAGCAATTGCAGGAAACCGGATGACATGGAGAAAATCCACGAGGTTGGACAGGCGACCCTATTCCTTGTCATGTACAAGAGTGGCATCGGAAACACTCCACTTGACCCGATGACAGACCTTATGATACAATGTTAACCATTTGGCCGTCCAACCCTCAGGTGTTCTCATAGCAACCAGGGTTGATAAAATGTTCTTCTTGTCTCACAACTGTCAAGAATCTCAGAATTGATGAATGTAATTGTAATATATTTTTAATCTTTCAGGGTGGCAATCCATTCATGCAGTATATACACAACTTCTTGACAGGTAACACTCTACACACAGTGTGTCCTTGGTTACAAGGCCTTGTATCCATGGAAGTGACTGGACCAGGGGAAGATAACTCCAGTTCTAAATCATATAGTTATTGTCCACCCTTGCCTAATGTCACGGACAAACCCTTGGCGTCATTTATTGAAGTTCACCCAGATCCGCAAGCTGCTTACAGAATATTCAGTATGTCCGTCGGCTTTTATTGGCAGACAATTGATACAGAAGAAGGAATGATTGACCGAACGCTGGATGATGGAACCGTGGATTACGAAACACAGAACACGATGTCGTTAGTTTACAAAAAGATTTATCGTGATCCAGGATCATTGATGGGCATCATGATTCGTATTTTACAGGAAGGTTTGGATCTGACTGGGGTCCGTCTGCTTTACCCGACTGCGGAACTGTTAAATTTATCATCTGATGAAAGTTCTGGAAATTTATCAGATTTGGAGTTGTTAAATAATGTGGGACCGGTGCTGGCATTGGCAATACGTGGGACTTTTGCACGATCTATTTGGCTAGATGCCGTGGGACCTTCAGATCCTGTTCTTGCCAGAAAAACTGACCCCAATTCTTTATGTGCTCAGTATGGAGGTTCGTCAAGAGATGAGAGCCTTTTGTTTTGTCCCAGGAACTCTTCCCGTGTTCTCAGTGAAATGACCCGCTGGTTTGGTGGTCGGGTCCCACCAGGTGGCAGTATTAATGTAGGAACGCCATATGAACGCAAAGAACATCTTAGAAGTGGTAGCCCTAAAAGTCGCAAGGGCAAAAGAGCGTCATTTTCCGAAGTAAAACCAGATCACGATGACATTCCCACACAAAGACCTTTAGCCACATTAACGGCTACAACGAAAAGTGATTTGTTTTTAGTGGTTTCACCACTGTTTCCACCTAAAGCCATGGGCATTCTAATAGCTACGTGTCAGAGGCGCGGATATCAGACTCGAGGGGTAAAACGAATGAGATTATCAAACAGAAGAGCAGAGGTTTTAGGTAAGTGGAAGTACATGTTTCTCTCTCTAATTCTCTGGGTACTCTGGTTTCCTCCCACTGCTAAATACCTCTACGCGCAAGCGAATTATTGAAATAAAATGAAACCATATGTTAGTCCCGAAATGAACTGGTTTGTGTCGATTGGATGTTTAACCCCATTTGTCTCTCTCTCTGAGTCACGCTGGCTAAGTGGGCAAGACGTTGGCCGTGCATTGGCCGAGAACATTCATCGGAATTTTCCCCTTGTCAGTGGTGCAGGACAGAGGGGCTGCCCCGCCAAAATTTCCTACATAGCACTCTATTTGGTGTATGCCTGTGTTTGTTAGACCAGTCGGCACAAAACAGTAGGACGTTAAACCCCATTTTGTTTCATTTGAAAGCAGCCAATAATGACATCGTGATTTGCTTTTATGAATGGTCTTTTTTATAGAAAAAATATTAAGAGCGAGTAAAATCCACATCTTATGATGGAGGCAGCAAGCTTTAGGAATTTATAGATGTTATTTTTATGTGATTTATTTATGACAAGTGTATTATAAAGTATGTTTGTGGTTTTTATTAGTAATTTAAGATTTCTTGTTAAAGGACAGATATCTTATGAAAACCAGTATTAAATGTAATTTTGTGAATCTGTTCACCTTTGTAAGTGAACCATGACCAGTCGATTCGAGTAATTCCACGAGCAGTTCATCCATTTGTAATGATGACAGACTCATATTTATATATTTTTTCAGGTATTAACTCTGAGGACCGTTCATTGTTTTGTGGCGAAGACTTAAATAGAGATTATCCAACGACTGTGTTTTTACTGGAGAAAGAAAATGCTTCCCATAATGCAGCTAGTCTTATCGAAGCTTTTATGGTACAACTGACCTTGAAAGGATTGATGGGTAAGATTAAAGATACATTATGGGAGATTAGATAACGAGTTGGCAGTTCTCACTATAATAGTTAAAAACTACATAATGTAAAGGCATTTTGATGAAAATTTCAGTCAAATTGATCCACTATGAACCGAGAACTAAGCGACTGAAAGTTCTCCTTAGCCTCGATCATCATTACTAAACTAGTAGTCTCGGTTATCCATTTAATCGTAAAATCACGAAGGAAAATTTTGCAGCAGATCGGACTACAATCCAGAAAATATCGTAGGCATCAAGATTTGATTATGGTCTGGATAAGTTATAACATTTCAGACCTAAAGAAAGACCTACAAGTTTTGTTCTTGCATAATGTATGTTTAAACAAGCTACATGTAAATAAAACGTGTTTTTTACCATATCTGAGGTCTAAGCATCCCAGCAACCATGGGATTACTACCGGAGATCGTCATGGCGTGAGTCAAGTGCACTAAACGGAACTAAAGACACGATTCTTCAACAGTGAATCAATCTTTTTTATGCTTACCCTTTAATTATTCTTCATTCCTCTTCCCCTTTTGACAGATGACATCCAAGAAGAATACAATAAAAGCCTTGGATCTAAACAACTATTTTACGCTGCTACATACACAGATGATATTTTGTCTAGTCTGGGTGGAGATTTTACCAGGGTAAATATACGTTTCAACTTTATTTAATTGTTTAACATGTTCTGTGAAGGACAAAAAGGACGGAATTTTCACTAGCTAACAGGATACATTGCTTTCTGAAATTCAAGATATCTTACTGGCGAGTTGATAACCAGTATAGCTAGACTTTTGATTTCAACATTTCTTTTACTTCATGAACCCCTGAAAAAATATGGCCCAAAAATTCAAGCTGATACCAATGAGATGAAATATACTATTCAAAAAAAGTAGGGGATATTTGATTTTTAAGTGTTATTAAAGTCACCTAATGAAACTGACGAAGAAACAAATGACAAAATGAAATGAAGTTCACATTCATCGATTTATTCCAAATGATCGTTAGATTAAGTAAGGCACAGACTGACCATTATAAGGGTAAAACGATACCCAGGGTCAAACAGCAAAGTTACCACAGCATCACAACAAAGTCAGTAACGGGTAAATCCTCATCTGTTTGCCAAACAAGCATTGATCCGACGTGGCATACTCCTAATGAGAAGTCTAAGGTCATTTTGGTCCAGATTGTCCCATTCCTGTTGCAACGCAGCAACAAGTTCTTGGACATTGGCAGGACGTTGTTGACGTTGACGTAACCTCTGTCCAAGCATGTCCCAGACATGCTTGATGGGGGAGAGGTCGGGACTCAGTGCTGGCCACGGTAATGTGGTGATGTTCTGTATTTGGAGGTAACCTGTAACGATCCTGGCCCTGTGACATCTTGCGTTGTCATTCTGGAAGATGAAACGGCGGTCATGACGTCGTGCGAACGTCACAACATGGACTGCCAAGATGTTGTCCCGGTAGTACTGGCCTGTAACACGCCCTGCAACAACATGTAAAGCCGTTCTTCCAGCAACAGTGATGCCTCCCCACACCATAACAGAACAACCCCCAAATCGATCATGTCTGATGACGTTAACGTCTTGGAAGCGCTCGTTTTGACGACGCCACACCCTCCTACGTCTGTCCAAAATATCAACAGTGAACCTTGACTCATCTGAAAACATCACATTGCTCCAGCGTCGATTATCCCAGTGTTGACGATCCCTACAACAACGACGTCTTGCCTGAATGTGATGATCTCTCAAACAAGGGATCACGCGAGGACGTCGGGCGCGAAGGTGACCCCTATGCAGTCGATTCCGAATCGTCTGGCCACTCACTCTCACACCAGTGTCTGTTTGAAGACGAGCACTGATCTGATTTGCTGTGATGACATGATTTCTCAAGGCCAAGGTACGGATAAATCGATCCTGGGCTTGAGTTGTCGCCCCTGGTCGACCTGAGCGTGGTCTGTCCTGTACAGATTGTGTATCACGGTATCTGGACCATAGCCTGCTTATGACAGACTGAAAAACATTCATCGTCCGCGCCACAACCGCCTGTGTTGTGCTGATCTGTAGCATGCCAAGGGCACGTAACCTTTAATTTTGGGTAAGCCGACGCATATCAAAATTTGTTTTCTGGTCACTAAAACAATTAAACTGATGTTTCCACCCTGGAATTCAATGCCACAATGACTGTAACATTCAAAGTCAGAGTCGTGCAAATCTTGGGTTGGAGCCCCATGATGATCTCAAGCATCACCTGCATTCCATGCGGTAGCTATTGGTGCGTTTGGGCGTCACTTGTAACTGGAAATGTTTCTTCTGTTAGGTTCTATAGTGACTTTTTTCGTAGTCATTTGCATATTTTAGTATTATGCCCCCAAAATCAAATATCCCCTACTTTTTTTGAATAGTATACAATAAAGCAACAGGACTAATGAAGAAAATCAGGCACCATTCATTGTTCTATAAAAGAAGTGTTGCCAGAACAGCGATACTGTGGCGTTATTTCAATTGTGCCAGGCTTTTGGTCCTACGCCACTGACAATGGGAGGAGCATGATGGAAACTCCTGTGGAATTTCCTCGGTCAATGCAATGTCTCGGTCATGATGTGTTCATAAAAGTCATGCAAATTGAAAATGACCTAAAACATTTATTGAGCTTGGTAATGATTTGACAGTACAATTATAGTTTAAAATAATTCTTGTGTTTGGTAATGATTTGATGACATAATAATTGTTTAATAGATTACTTGTATTTTCCAGTCTCCAGATTATGATACACAATGTGGACCAAGTTATATACATCCTACATTTCATACAAACCCTGAACTTGAACAGATAGTTATAGTTATATTACACGGCTATAATATACAGAAATCATGTGGTCTGTTTATTGGTAAGTTGTATTACATGGATATAATATACAAAAATCATATGATCTATTTATTGGTAATTTATATTTGCAAAAGTGCTAGCACACGAACAAGGAGGTCCCCAAGTCCGATCCACATGTTGCGGGAAAGCTGTACATGGCTTTTCCAGATCGGTTTCATCTTATCAATGGTGCAGCACAGGGAGCCTGGTAAAGAACAGTGTCTAAATATTTGATGAGATCTATGTGATTTATTAGATCCCATATGGATTAAGCAATGCCCCTGTCATTTCCAAAGGTTCATGTCATTTGTTGTTGATTTTTAGGTCAGTTATTAAATGTTACACCCTACAGTAGAACACCTGTTATATCTCCCCTCACACAAGGCATGGAATTATTAGGATTAAAATGGCTGCCTTATTTAACTACTTCACAAGCCAAAGAAGTTACACCGATAGAAGTAGGAGATAAATTATGGAAGGACAGTATTCACAGACTAACTTCAGGTGAGAGGAACTGATATATTATCCCAAATGTTGCAGTATTATAGTATTTAGAGTGTGCACAAAAAAATGTTATCGTGTGCCGATTTTAGTCCTGTCACAACAAATACTTTGTTGACCACACTTTTTATTGTATTTAATCATCTGTGTGTTGATATTTTTAGAACCAGCATTTGTGTTGGCATTACGAGGTGTTGGAGCATTTATACAGTTAGAGAGTATGGTGCCCCCTGGTGTGTTAAATCAACCCAATAAAACACCACTACATAAACTCATGTCACATACAGCCGAGGAGGCGTATACCTTCGCCCGTTTGTTCTTCTCGAAACACGAACTGTATATCGATAACCTCTCACGACCCTTGTTACCATATATACCAGAATCATTACAGTAAGTACTTCCGTTCATATATCCTGTGTGTTGGGGGTGGATGGCCAAATGTTTTAATGCATGCGCCTTAGATCAGAAGGTCTCTCATTGAGACAAGTGGCATGGGTTTGATTTTCCACTTGTACGTGACAAGGAGTAAGGTCATCTGTCCCACCTCTGGTTTCCTCCCACTGCTAAAGACTCCTGTATACAAGCAAATTATTAAATTAAAATGGAACCACATGTTAGTCCCAAAATGTCCTAGTTTGTTTCGAGTGGATGTTAAACCCCATTTCTCTCACTTTCTTTTTTATCCTGGAATTGGGAAGCCACGGTTGCTGGGTGATTATTGACCTTGCTGGGTTGGTCAAGAAAGTTTTGTAATATTTTATCGGCTGGCTTCCTCTTGACAAAGGTTCAAGGCATGGAAAGTGTCTAGTTGTTCTGATGGGAAAAAAACAAGGTCTTTTTTATACCCTTGGCAACATGTTAAAGATCCCCTGACAGTCGAAAACAGGAAACATTCCTGTCTGGGTAAAATTCCCCTCAAACCACACTTAATAACATAAATACGCCCATCTTCATTATCCCAGTTGGTACAGAAAAGGTGTCAGTTGAACCCCATTTCACTACAAGTTCATTTAGCTGGATATTTTATTCAGTCAACCATTTCCATAATATGATGAAAATTACTGGCCGTTTAATTAAAGTTTCTAAGTTTCTAACTCAATATCATCTAAAATCTTCAACATTGAAAACACGAATTATTTGTCAGTTTAAATCAACATTGATGCTGTGATCTTAACTGAAATAGATTGGCTTCTGATATCCAATATTTAAGACAAAATAAACATTTTACCATTGGTACACGAATCGTGTACCATAATGCGTTTCCGCCCCAACTCTAGCAAGAGACTCGAGCAACGAGGCTAGAAACATTGCACCAAATCAATCGGCGTATGTAGGTTGGAATAACAACGCTAGAAATTTGCATTCGATTGTGACTGCTGGCTTATTTTGCCGAACATAACTGATTTGAAATTAGAGTAAAAACGGAAACCGTTGAATGTAAATCAGTTTATATACATTCATATTACTGTATTATATGTGTTGCGACCCAATTTTGTCAATTTCTAGGTCCCAAAAGTTAGCGATCTAGCTCCTTTAAGGTAAGGTAAGGTAAGGTAAGGCAGTTTCATGAAAAAAGCATTTCTTTCTCTTTCAGTTTTTCATCTATTAAAGAATTTAGTGCTGAACATAAACCAGAACCTAGAATATCTGTTAATATATTTGATATTATGAAGTGTGGTTCTCGTCCAATCAAAACTTTTCTACTCATTAAACCTGGAGCCGTAAAGAAACACGCGTTAACGAAATTCCTCAAGAAATTTGGACAAGAGGGTTTTAGAGTTGTAGGATTAAAACTGGATGTTCTTGATGCACAGAAAGCAAATGTGATTATCCAGTCTCTTGAGATAGAGGTAAGATAAGATTAATGCGCAAACTGAAATAAGTGAAATGATCTCTACAAGGAGGAGGTGGGGGGTGCATTGGCTCAGTGAATAAGGTGCTGGCTCAATAACCAGGACGTCCAGGGTTTGATCCTGGTGTTGGCCAAGAAAGTACCTTCGGATTTTCGACCCTTATTTTACCCCTGTCATTGGTGCAGGACGAAGGGCCTGGTAAGGAATCATTTGGGTTGGTACAAAAAACTGAGGGCCTAGGTTCACATTGTTGTACACATAAAAAATCCCTTGGCAATTTGGAGGGTGGTGGGAGTGGTCTAGTAGGTTGAAAGACAGTAATTGAGTCAAACGGCGTGGTTTCGAATCCCTGGTTGTACGTGACAAGGAGTAGGGTCACCTGTCAAACCTCATGGGTTTTCTCCAGGTACTCCAGTTTACTACCACTGCTAAAGACCCCTACTCGCAAGCAATTTATTGAAATGAAATTAAAAACAATATGTTGGTCCCGAATTGACCCAGTTTGTGTTGAGTGGACATTGAACCCCATTTCTCTCTCTCTCTGCATGCTTATGTCTGTCCTGGTAAAAATTCCATCATTGCACACTGCAAGCTTATGTCCGTCCTCATCAGCCTGTTTGGTACAGAACCACATTTCATATTTTTTCATTTCATTTAACTCACAGGATGAAGAGGTACAAGAGAAACACCGGTCCCACCTCACATCTGGACCGTCAGTGTTGATATGTCTAGAGAGGGAAAATAGCGTAAAGAAATTAGTTGATATCATCGGTCCAGAGGATCCACAAGCAGCCAGAAGAAAAAGTCAGTTTTTGTGGAGAGGAATATTTGGATCTGATCCCATTGCTAATGGTTTATATGGTGAGGAAATCTCTTCTTTATGATTAAGGGACCACAGTGGTGTTGTTTTAATTTAATAGTTTAAACTTATTTTATTGCATCGACATATTAGTGGAGCAGATTAGAAAGGATTATACCAAAGTCCTAACAACTTATAAACGTCTTCACCTTATAAAATATTTAATTGATGAGAATATTTCAAATGTTAGATATGAAGTTATATTCATTTCCTTGTAACAATCATTGTGTGTTCAGGAATCTGGACTCACAACAACACACTGTTCGGTTTCAACCCAGACTAGGAAAATTTTTTAGTAGGAATTTATGTGATTTTGAAGATTAATGGGAGGTAACTCTGATTTTAGAATTTGATCCCATTATATAGTCCCCCTTTGACCATCAGCCATTGAGGGTCTTAGTATATTTGGTGATATTTCATGGTTGTAACAGTGTTCTATAGTGTTACACCTGTAATTTGATTTATTTATTTATTATTCCATGCAGGTTCTGTAGATTATTGTACAGCCGTTAAAGAATTAGAGTTATTCTTTCCTGAACTATCCACACAGTTACTGGATAATTCACAGCAGGTACAGTAGTATGAATACAACAACATAGTGTAATTTAAATTCTGTCTTACAGACAAAAATCTTTATAATTATTTAAAAAAGAAAGAAAATAGTGCAGAAATCATCAAAATCCCATAATACAATTTCTACAGAAAATGATCGCTGATTTATACACATATAGCACGTTTCCACAAGTGTGCTTGATAAAGATAAGAGAACATGTGTCGAAACGATGTGTTAAACGTTTATAAACCATTGCAATTTATTGTGTTTCTTGATATTCTTGACTACAGGAGAAAACCCCCAATTCACTTTATTTCATTTATTGTGGGTGGGGGGTTGGGGTAGGAGTGGATGTTGGAATGGTTAGCACGTGCGCGCTGTATCATATGATCTGTCACTGAGTCAACTGGCATGGTTTTGATTCCCAGTTGTACACAACAAGGAGTAGGGGGTAGCCTGTCTAACCTCGTGGGTTTTCTCCGGTACTCTGGTTTCCTCCCACTGCTATAAGGCCCCTGCATGCAAACAAATTATTGAAATAAAATTAAACCATATGTTAGTCCCGAAATGACATAGTTTGTGTCAAATGGAAGTTAAACCCCATCTCTCTCTTTCATTGATTATGTTTCTTGATATTCTTGTTTACAGGAGGAAGTTATAGAAGACAGTATTATAGATGTAGATTACAGTAATAATCGACAGATTTCTATCAATCACGATGGACACAGTTTACATTACGAAGATTCCACAATGGCTGGTAGGTTTTATATGCAGAAACTTTCATCTCTTTAATTCCTCCTACAGATAACAACATTCTGAGATTTCCCTTCCAGATTTCCCTTATAGATAACAACATTCTGAGATTTCCCTTCCAGATTTCCCTTTTTGAGGGTTGGACGACCGAATGGTTAGCGTATTATAAAGTTTACCATTGAGTCAACTGGTATGGTTTTGAATCTTCGGTTGTAAATACGTGTCAAGGAGTAGGGTCCGTCTGCCCGATCTGTTTGGTTTTCTCAGTGTCCTCTATTTTCCTGCCACTGCTTAAGACCCTAACGCGCAAGCGAATTATTAAAATAAAATTACACATTACAACATTCTGAGATTCCCCTTCTAGATTCAAGTCGCACAAAAGATACATCGTGATTAAAAGAAGATGCTATTTTAATTCTGTGTTAAAACATTTACAGACAGCTTGTAATAGTATCTTAATTAGACAGTCAATCACATGCCTGACAGACCAGTTCTCTCTGTCAATCAAACGTCTCTTATCGCCGACTGCGCGGACATTTCAAAACAGTTCACACAATTTTCTATGGACTTGAATGTTCTTTGCTTGTTAAAGACTCAAAAACCCTCGATGAAATGTCACCAGAAATAAACTTGAATTGTGTCATGTATCAATGGACAACGTAGAGACATTTTGATGGGACGAAAAACCAAGGTCCTGCGTACACATTGGCATGCACGTTAAAGATCCCTTGGCTGTCAGGGCCAAATTCCCTCGTAGCACAAGTATGGCGTACGCTCGTCTTCATTAGCCCAGGTGCAGCGGAACATATATTTTTTTGTGCAAGTGTCACTGAGCAGCTTTACAAACTGGATTTCGGCGCTATACAAGTTCAATAAATTATTGATTGATTTATATTTTCAGGTATCCATGCCACCCTTCTTCTTCAAACCAACTGTATATTACTGACTCCACCATTAATGAGTTCGACCCCTAGAAGTAAAGGTCAAGGTTATGTAGAGGTCATCGATTCCTTACAAACTAATGGGTAAATAGAAATTTATTTGAACAGACATAGAAATTGTTGATAATAATAAAGCTAATATTTTTCTAGACATTAAAATTTTCAACTCATTCACACAAATATCCTTTTCTTTCGTCGTCTTGATTAATTTTCCAATTTGTTGAAACCCATTCAGAACTCTAACAGTGGAGGGGGTATTCAGTTCATATAACTGGCAATTCAGACTTTTTTTTATTTTTATCTTATTTGACTTTTATTCAAGTGGTACGTAGAATTGAAAAGTTGTATGGAATAAATTTTAGCTAACAACTAGCACTGATATATGAATCTTGAAATTGAACCCTGTTAGTCCGGAAATGAGGTATTTGTATTGAGTGGACGTTAAACCCCATTTCTCTCTCTCACACTCTGGGGGTTGGGATGGCCTAGTGGTCTAGAGTGCTGCGCTTTGACCTCTGGCTGGCCGGTCACCTCTGGCTTGCGGCTGTAGTTTCGATCCCTGGTGTGAGCGTATGTGACATGGAGATAGGGGCGCCTTCTCAACCTCGTGCGTTTCCTCCGGGCACTCCGGTTTCCTCCCACTGCTAAAGACCCCTACGCGCAAGTGAATTATTGAAATTAAATTGAAACCATATGTTAGTCCCAAAATGACCTAGTTTGTGTCGAGTGGACGTTAAACACCATTTCTCTCTCTCTCTCTCTCTCTCTCTCTCTCTCTCTTTCTCTCTCTCTCACACTCTCTCATCATTAGAATGTGGGTTTATTAACCAATGAAATTATTTGTTACAGATTTGAAATAGTTGGTGTTAGAATGGTGAATCTAAGTCAGACACAAGCAGAACAATTTCTGTGTCTATCTGAAGCCGGTAGTTTTAAACAGGTTAGGTTTATGTTAAAATAATATCTATTTACTTAATGTTCTTGAAAAATGCCACCTGTCACAGACATTGTCTGACACAAATTCATGTCATTTTCTGTAATGTTCAGTATGAAGTAAAAAATGTTGTTTGCTGGGGGAGGTTGTGGTGGTTGGTGAGTAAGACATTGTGTCACTAACCTGGAGGTCCTGTGGTTGATCCAGTATGGCGTCTGCGCATCTTCATTAGTCCATTGGGTGTAGAACAGTAGGACGTTAAACCCCATTTCATTGATATTAATGGTGTAGGACAGAGGGCCTGGCAAGGGACAATGTATAGTCATTAGGTCGGAATGTGCACGTAAAAGAACCCTAGAGAGTTGGAATTCGATGTAAGAGTAGGCCATAATGCCACTGTCAATGCAAAATTTCCCTCTAAGCACACTGTATATGCCTATCTTCATTAGCCCAGTTAGGGTAGAACAATAGGACATTAAACCCCATTTCAACAAAATGCTTATTTTCTGGTCTATATGTATGTAAGTTGAAATAGCTAGCAAGGTATACAATATTTTAATCTACATGTTTGTTTTGTCTACAGGTTCCCCTGCTGTTGATGGGGCCATGTATAGTATTAGCAATACAACGAGATAACGCTGTCGTAGCGTTTAATTCTATATTTGAAAGGTGAGAGAAATATTTTTATACCAAAAACATCCCAAATCAATAAAATGGTATGATTTGTTCTATAAAACAATATTATACCTGCCTCGTGCATGCTAGATCAGAAGGTCTACCTTTTAGTCAAGTGGCGTAATTCCGACTCCCTGATTGTACGTGATAAGGAGTAGGCCGTAGGGTCGTCGTAGGATCGTCGTTCCAACCCCATGGGTTTTCTCTTGGTCCTCCATTTTTCTCCGACAGCTAAAGGCAACTATACTCAAGTGAATTGATGACGTAAAATTGAACTATATGTTAGTTCCAAAATGACATAGTTTGTGTTGAGTGGACATTACCCCACCCCCTCTCTCTATCTTAAAATCTATGCTAAAAATAGGTAACCATGGCAGTTGATAACATTTTCTAAAGGAATTATGTATTAGCATGCAACGGTGGTGCAGAATGAAGGAACTGGCAAGGACCTATCACATTTGTAGTTAATCACCAATTGGCCGACATAAGTTTATCGTAAAAAAAACCCACCATTTATACCATAATTATAATTCAAGATGATACGAGATTAATTGTGTTTTGTTGTTGTATTTGTGTTCAATGATCCATGAACAGATGTTAGATAAATATATAAATACTACTTCTCCAGGCTATAAATTATACATACAAAGATTATATCTTGAAAGATTTACCCCCCCCCATCCACTTTGATCTCTCTTTAAACTAACATAAAACGGTTTACAGCACAGAATCTGGTTTAACATGGTTAATTTCATGTCTAATCATCCCAAATACAGTAATTGGGGATGATTTGAATACTATATATATGGCGTCAGATTGACCTATTTCTCGAAACGGAAGCTACAGTGGCCCACGATCACTATTTACGAGTGTGGATTCCCATTGCCACAGCAACTGCACTACGACCTACTCTTGATTCAAAACCCACACAAATGACTTGTTTACTGTCTTTCCCAAGCTCTCAGGGGAAACCATGACCAACAAATTCTGAGGATGTCAATGTTGCATGAAAAGCAAAAGGCCTAGCGAGGAATGGCTTCTAGTCATCCAGAAGGAGTGAAAGGCCAAGGTCCCATATGAAAGTACAACCTCCCTTTATAATTGGAGGGGAGGGATGTTGGATGGCCAAATAGTTAGCATGTGCTCGTTGTCATTGAGTCAACTGCCCTGGTTTCGATTCCCCGGTTCTAGGTGGCAAGGAGTAGGGTTGCTTGTCCAACCTTGTGGGTTTTTAAACCCCCATTTCTCTCTGTCTCTTTGACAATTGGAATTTGAGAGCAGATTAGGCTGCAGTGCTGCTGTCCATGCAAATTTTCTCTCAAAGCATACTGTATGACATATTCCTATCTTTAACAGTCAGTATAGACCGTGAAAACCCAATTCATTTCCTTTTATTTTGTACAAACATTGGTCAGACTTTCAGACATTATTGTTTTTATTATAGTACTGTCAGTGGAGATGCATTATTGAAGAAATATGGTCAGTTTATACTCCGTAGTTCTACAGTTAAACAGGTACGTTGAATATCATTACAAATAATACCAAAATATGTCACCTTATATACACCTTTTCATACACATAAAAAACCTTGGACAGTTGGAATTTGATTGCTGTCTGGGCAAAATTTCACTCATAGCACGACATTGAGTAAACCTGTCTTGATCAGCCCGTTTTGAGCAGAATAGTAGGCTGTTAAACCCATTTCATTCATTTATTCCTAGTATATCATAATCCGTTTTATTACCTTGTTATATCATCATAAACCTACCATTTGTTAACTTGTTACAGCTAGTTATAAATTACTACCCAGGTATGATTCAATCTTGTGTATCTAGCACTAATTTCTTTCCCATTGGTTTAATATTAAACGAGTGTGAAAGAAATTAGTGCTAGATACACAAGATTGAATAATACCACATCGAATACCGTCTTCATTAGCCCAATCGGTGAAGAACAGTAGGATGTTAAACCTTATTTTTTTTCATTTCTTTATCGAATAAGATTTATTTGTAAGAATGTTTAGCATTGAATTCTATAAAATATTCTGTCTTGTGAATTATGTTATTGTTCACATGGAGCCATGCTGTCAGCTGTCTCAGTGAGAAAAGACACTAGATAAACAACCAGGAGGTGGTTTCCCTTTCTTATTGGTGCAAGATGGGGATGGCCTGGTAAGAAACTTGAGTCTAACCATTCAGATGGGAGGAAAAATCGCTGTCCCTTATACACAGAGTACATGTAGAAGAACCCTTTCCAGAGGCACCACTAGACAGTCGTAATGTGAAATAAGAGTAGAGTGTTGTGAACTATCTTGGCAGAATTTCCATCACAGCCTGGTTGATGTAGAACAGTAGAACGTTAAACTCAGTTTCATTTCATTTTCTATTGTTCGTTTACTGAATTTATCAATATATGTTAATTACACACTGAACAACTACAATATTCAAACGCAATAATAACATGATTTGTAAAAAAACCATCTATTTCATATAAATTCAGCCGGAATACTCATCTATTGATTCATGTTGTCCTTGATATTAAACTAGTTTATTTTCTGGACTAACAGAACTCAGAACTCTGATTTTAATAATAATATAGCTTTTTCTTTAAAGATATGTTTTTTAGAGGTTAAAGTCTTTTATTGTCATTTGATTTTTGTATAGTATCTATTTTTCCTCCTTAATTCATGCTAAATTGTATTCAGATTGAACATTTAATAATGAAAACAAAAACAAATATCAATAATACCCCACTTTGATTCAATTGAATTAAAAAGAGACGCTTCAAAAGATTTTTGTGGAAATTATAGATGACAGGCTTTGACCATATTCCTATTTATATCGTCTGGCTGGATGTTGACAAGTTTTCAATTTATCATTATCATTGTACATGTAAAGATACTGAAAGGGATTGATAAGGTCTGTCACATTAGTCAACTGGCGTGGTTTCGAATCCTCGGTTGTACGTCACTAGGGTCACCTGTCCAATCTTGTGGGTTTTCTCCTGAGAATTATTGAAATGAAATTAGACCGTATGTTAGTCCCGAAATGACCTAGTTTGGGTCGAGTGGACGTTAAACCCCATTTCTCTCTCTCTCTTTCGGAAAAGGATTGAAACAATTTCGGACTGATTTTCCTTTTAGAGATTCAACTATGTAGTTTGTAAGGGGTTTGGCAATCCCTTAATCCCTCAAATTTTGATCAGAGATTAATGAAGATGGGCATAAGCCATACAGTGCGTCATGAGGGAAATTTTTGCCCTGGACAGCAACGCCACCACCTACTCTTATACCGAATTCCAACTGCCAAGGGATCTTATACGTGCACGCCAATGTGTACATGGGACCTTGATTTTTAATCCCGGACGACTAGACATCTGGCATCATTGCAGGAAAATCTGTATGAAGCTAGCGATCCATATCTCAAATGTCGATCAATTTGAGTACATTTTAACGTTGATTAAGCGATGGAAAGCATAATAATCAAAAATGCATGTGATGCTCTGAAACTTGAAGTCGAGGACAGAAAATCAAAGAGCCTCCATAGTTTCATATCAAATGCTAAATTTACTATTCAAATGCTCTGTCATTATTCAAATGTTATTTGAATAGTTGTTTCAAATCAAATGTTTGGTTTTTGGAATGTTTTAAATGCATTTTCAGATTTCTAAAAAAAAGAAATAGTGGATCTATGTAATAACATACTTTCTTTGTTGATATCATTTAAATTCAGTGAACTAATATTATTAAATTCCCCCTTTAGGAGACACTTATCAAATTCCACAAGTTTTAATTGACATCAAGTAACCATGCCTGAAATATTAATTCAAATAGCTTTGAAGAATTAATCAAATGTGAATATCCAAATATTTTTGTGGGTACTAAGACTTGTCATGCGATGCCAGTCTCGTAATGACAAGGTTATTGTCAGTGGACTGTAAACCACCTCTCTCTCTGATCAATTAAACAGCCAATTTAATATAATAATTTATAAATCAATCAATCATGAGACATGTTCTGTGGTTGGAAATCAAGTGTGTATCATTCTCTCTTTTTGTTGAATAAATGTTCATTTTTATTTCTAGTCAGATCTGCATAATTCTCTTATTCAATCCTACTTTTTATTGTATCACAAGAAAAGCTTCTATTCAGTTATAAAACTGTTGTTTTATTAGAGGAGACATGATTTAACTTTTAGTTGTACAATACTTGACGACCGACTTGCTAGTTATAATCACGTCTTGATTACTCATTATCTCATGATTAAATCTGCCAACTATACAGCCGTAATTCTACACGAAAACTACGACGGTGTAATGTCTCAATTAACATTTACAATAATGCCATCGGGGAATATAACATTATGATTAAAAGTAGTGACTTCGAAAACAGGTTTTTTTATTTATCGTAACTGGGACTTGTAATTTTTATAAATATGACTTCCTGCAGATTTTATGGAGTCAGATAAAATGGAGAATTTATTTCTGCATCTATTCTTTATCAAGTTTTTTTTGTTTTGAATTATTGTATTTTTTGTAAAAGTGTAAAAGATTATTTTTTGATAGATATTTTATGATAGATGAGAGTTTTCAAAATTGGGAGTGTTCAAATTCAATTGTATGCAAAATTTATTTAAAGTCTAAAGTCCATAGCTCTCTTGGAAAAATCAAATGTGCAAAATAGAAATTTTTTTATTTAATTCTTTTAGTTGGGCATTTCATGAATTTTAATATATCAGAATTATTTTACTAAGACAATTTCATTTAACACAATTTTAATATCAGAGAATTAGTTAATACAATTTTAGTATTACAGAATTCGTTAATACAATTTTAGTATTAGAGAATTAGTTAATACAATTTTAGTATTAGAGAATTAGAGGAAGACACAGTGGACGGCGAACACTCCCTTAAAACTATATTAAAGCTGGACAGGCTAAGACATCTATCTGGATACTGGATCAAAGACTGATACCGGCGGGGCGGTAGGAGTAATAAAGTAAAATATAAAGAGAATTAGTTAATACAATTTTATTATCAGAGAATTATTTTTATTGTATACAAATTTACAGAACGTATTTTATTGATTGGGCAACAATTGGAATGTTTCTCTTTTATAGTCTATCCTTTGATAATATTATTATACTGGAAGAGCTGTGTAAGTTATTTACGATATAACGTAAGACAATACTTGAAACATACTGGAAGAAGATATTGATTCACTTTTTTATCCAGTTTATACGCAGCGTAAATCGTAGTAAATTGATCGTAAAAAAAAATGGTTTTAGGACACTATTGACAGAAAAACGAATCTCCGACAATGATAATAAATTTTTCTCCTATTTTTGGTGTTAAATGACAGCTAGGAGGGTATTAAGTACTGTACTTTTACTTTTGTTTTTTTAGGTCGTTAGATTTGTTTTTCTTCCTGAACAAAAATTGGTTAATAGTATTTTACATGTATGTTATAAATCTTACGATGTAGGTCAGTAACGATTTACCCCAGGGAGCCACAGCCGCTCAGTGAAAATGACACTAGCTTATTGACCATGAGATCTTGGGCTTGATCCTGGTGTTGACCGAGAAAATTCCCCTTGAATTCCCCGTTGTCAGAGGTGCAGGATTGAGGCCCTAACAAGGAACAGTATGTTAAACCCTATTTTAACCCAGAAACTTTAGAATTTATCAGGTTTTCAGTTCAGGACAAGATTTTGATAAAATTGTGGAAGTTTTGCTAATCTTTCAGATAGTGCATCAGAATGTAAGGGGCATAATTAAAAGGAAAATTTTCAGAATCTTCAAGGGTGTGACCACAATCGCAAGTAGGGCTGTCAGAAATGTGTCTGAGAAAACAATGTTTGTTCAGATGACTGAAAGAGTTGAAGGCGAGAATGACGAATTAAATAAATCGTACATATTCAGCGTGTATTAAAAGCCATGAGAAATTTTATCGAAAATACAATTGGAGCATCTTTCATTTAAAAACAATACAATAACATTCTTTAAAAATGCCTGGGCTCTTCGCCGTGGTGTCCATAAAGAGCTGGTAATCCAGAATCTCTTCCTTTATTTTATTGTAGAAAATCTAACTTTCTAATCGCTGACGTCTGCTTAAATTACAATAAATAAACTTGTTAACATATTGTTTTTGTGAGTTTGATTGAATTATCGAAATTGATGGACGCAAAAATTAGAATAAATAAACTGATTAACTTGTTGGATAATGCTGTGTTCATTTTAAAGTTTTTCTGGGTCATGAGTTGAAAACGTTGCGAGCAGTGTTACGATAATGTCGTAGAGAGGAGTAAGTTAAGCGTGTAATGAAATTAAGATTGAACGACTTGATATTAACCAGCGTTCCTATTTGCGCTGACTTTTACCCGTTTATTCGTCACAAATAAAGTCCATTCTATATCGACGTATTGTCAGGAAATAAAAAAAACGACTGGGAATTGTAATTTTTTTTTATATGAATGAACTAGCGAGTCGGAGTGAATAGATTGTGTGTAGAATTTTATTGATTATAAAAGTTAAAAAGAGTTGTTGATGTTCGTGGAATGGAATGTTTGGGTGAAATCTTCGGGGTGAGACAGGGGGACGGGGTGGATGGTTGGTCGAGTAGTCTATGCGTGTGCTATAGACCATGAGGTCTATCATTGAGTGTAGTGCATGGTGTTGATACAAAGATTGTATGTGATTATGAGTAGGGTTTTCTCTGGGTTCCCCGTTTTCCTTCCACTGATACATAAACGAATTGTTGAAATGAAATATTGTATCATACCCTAAACTCCCTCCTAGGTCAGTTTTCATGTTTGGTGGTTTACATTAATAAATAAAAAAGGATAAATAAATTTTGAGAATTTTAATGGCGAACGTTAAATATTGTTGAACACATTATTTGACTAATTCTAGAAAAAAAACCCTATTTTAATGATGACACAAGAAGACAGTCAGCAAGAGATGTTTTTAATTTACTGGGGAAAAAAAACCACAACGTTCTGCTTGTATCTGAGAGTGAATCCAATATTTTGCTTGAGTAGTTTGTGATTAAAAGCAAGAATTGATGATAGTATTATAGATGGCAACTTTTATCCCCCCACTAAACTTGACTTAATTAAAACGAATAAAGAAAAGTCACGTCACATCTCTAGTTGCTCAGCTTCTCGCAGAACTAGAAGAATAGAACAGTTGAATTGGTGTTTTTAATCCGACTTGTGTGGACATTGCTCCAAGGCACTTAGGTCATTGTCAAATCTATTAGCATTTCTTTTCAGTTCTAGAAGGAAAGTTATTGTACCAGTTGGAGTAAATAGAGGACTTTTATTAGAAATGTAAACACATGAGAAATGACATTTTATAGTGACCTGTGAGTCTATGATAACAAAATGAGGCAGAAGTCACAAGTCATTGTTTAGCATATATGGTCAAAATAGGCTAAAAATAAAAAAAATAAAAAAAAATAGGCTAAAAATATATTTAAAAAAATTGACTTTGCTAATTAAAAAAAGAAAATTTTCAAATTTCATTCAAATTACTTCATTCTGAGCCAAGTTATCACTGTTTGTAGTTTTGACAGGATGTGTACATTGTGGTAACCAGGGTTCTGGTATATTCAAGACTTGACCTCACTTTCCCATTTTAAAGTTAAATTTTTCATGAAATAGCCAACTGTTCTAATCTAGTTAAAATCTTGAGTATCCGATGTCATGGAGAGTTTATTATGGTCTGGATAAGTTAATTAACGTCTACTTAATAATTTAGATAACATTTCAGGCCTAAAGAAAAACCTTCTATAGGCAGATTTAGCTCTTGCATAATGTATCTTTAAGCAGTAGAGATAGAAATGATTATGTTTTGATTTCTTAGAAAATATGTCAATTTTTTCAAGGAACTGGGCATAGTAAATAATTACATGTAAGTTTGCACCCAGTGCTACAGGATAAAATAAAAATCTATTTGTAAATCATAATAAATCTTACTAGAGTTTTTTTTTTGCTGCTTTTTAACAAGTTTGCGTGTCGTGGTGTGGATTTATGAATTAGTCCCCGTCAATAAAAACTGTCCAATTATGTGGGGTTGTCACTTTATGAAATGTAAAAACCCAAACGGAAATGACATTAGATTAAGCTGGGCCTGTGTATTGATTTAGGGTATATTAATTTTCTAAAACCTGTCCATGATACGAGGAGGACAGCTTGTTTATTAATAACCCAGTTTAGTTTCATCTTGGTTATACAACTAAAGAAATAAATTATTATGTCCTATGTTTTGAAAATTTATGCATGTTTTGACAAAAATGATAAGTTTTAAATTAAGAATGGGGTTGAGGAGGAGATAGGTTGGAGATAGTTATAAAAGAACAAATAAAAAATTATATGTTTGGTCAAACATTTTTGAAAATTAATGCATGTTTTGGCAAAAATGATAAGTTTTGAATTAAAAATTCAGGGGGGGGGGGGAGAGAGAGAGGCTGAGGACATTGGTAGGAGAGAGTTATAAAACAACAGATATAAAAAATTATATGTCCTGGTCAAACGTTTTTGAAAAGTTTATGCACGTTTTGACAAAAAGATATAAGCTTTAAGTTAAGAATAGGGGGTGGGGGAGGGGAGGTTAGAAAGGTTAGATGTTTCAAATTTACTCATGTTTTGACAAAAAATTATAAGTTTTAACTGAAGAGAATAAGGTGAGGGGGAAGATGACTGTCAAACGTCACACAATACCGTATCTGTGTAGCGGCTGGATCAAAACCTGAGGTGAAATGAAATGAGGTTTAACGTCCTACTGTTTTGCTGTGACGGAGCTAATGAAGACGGTCATACGCCATACAATGATCTAGGAGGGATGTTTTGTGTAAATATTTGTTTATTCTGAACCGACAATTAGTGATTCAAGTTTAGACTAGCCTCAATTGTCATTACTACCATTAGAACGATAATGAACAGTATTGATTATCCATTTTGACATTAAATCATTCATCACAAGCCATATTCAAATCCACTTAATATCGCAGGCTAACAATGGCATTGAGATTTCATTGTGATCTTGACAGGTTATTTAATGTCTAATTAATAGTTTTTAGAACATTTTAGGCCTAAAGAAAGACCTACAATAGGCAGATTTAGCTCTAACATAATGTATATTTAATTAAATATTATATAATTATTTTGAGTACATTTGAGTGTGTATTATGGTGTGTATTAACGCCTTTAATAAAATTTTAAATATGATAAACATTTTCGTGTTAAATCAACGATGTTGTCAGTGACTCAAAAGAGAGCTGAGAAAGTTTTTTTTAAAACCATGAAACATAAAACTGTTTCCCGTTTGCCGATCTGATGAGATGATAAATTTGTAGATACGCAGTAAAAGACTTCACATTTTTCATTTTCCTGTCTTAAAAACAAACGATGGTGAAGACACAGATTAGATATCTTGTAACAACTCAGTTCCTCGGTAAATTCCACAATAAATTAAATATTGACAATTTAAAAGCAAATTCCGGGAGTAAAAAAAAGAGTTCATTAAATGTGATCAAACATCGTCTTCTCTCTGATAAGAGTCGAATCGTCTTTGAACAAATTGATAATTAAAGAAAGATGTTGATTTGATTTCAACCGCTTTATATTTTCCATAGCAACAGCGAATTTTGTGCGGAAGTGTAATTTGTTGTGTGAGCTGTAACGTTGAGAATGATGGGTTTATTCCTGTCGTAAACCAGATAACTCTAATTTGATGTCATATTGCTTTTCTAAAACTGGAGAGTTTGTACTCGAGAAGTAGGGCTGTATCGATAGCAACTGTTCTCGTGTGTTTTTACCGGTTATAATATTATCTTGTTCCAAGGGTCATCATCGTTTGAGATCATTGTTGGGTTTTATTTCTCAGATATTTGTATTACATCTGATAATATTTGATGTAATGTCTTATTAATTAATAAGTTATTGGGTGCTGATCTATTTTATTAGGATTTATTCAAAAAGAAGCCTGATAGTTTGTTTTCAATTCTTGAAGTGTAGTTGAAATTTGTTTGTCTGAAATATTGTGCTACATGGCGTGTACGTCTTCTATGCAGTGTGCTACATGAGGGGGATTTTTGTCATTTTTGCCAATCTGATCCTATTTCATTTTGTTTTTTATAGTTCAAAATTTTGTTTTACTTGTCTTCACTACACTAGGATCTAGAAGAGTTGTTATATAACAGGCTTTCTGGTTGATGTGAGGGATTAGCCAATGAAACGGTCTGTTACAATGAGTTCTTGGTGTGCGATACACGGAACTGTGGGTAAACCACTAGAAATGTCAACCTTGATTGATCATTGTCTGATGACATAGGGTCAAAAGCTACTACATGTATGTAGTGTATGCCATCGAAATAATAAAAAACAAAACGAAATATAGATGTGTATTTTGATTAGATTGTCAGTTCTGCCTACTTTCATCGAATTCCAGCTGTTAAGGCTTCTTGTTTACATGTACATGTATTTTAACGGACCTTGGAGTTGGTCTAACAGCATGCACCTCTGACATGGAGAAAGCAGGAGGCAAAGTACAGAGAAACTTTCTTGGTGAACACCAGGATCAAATCTAGATCAAGATCTAATATAGCCTACATTCTCATGTAGTTCTAGCCCAGGTCAGGTGCAGAAGAGTAGGACGTTAAACCCCATTTCATTTCATTTTTCATGTAGTTACTGCTTGTCAGAGCACCTGGCAGCGGCAGCCTATAGTCATTCGGATAGGTTGAAATACTGGGGGCCCGTATACACATCGACTTGTGTAGGCTGTAGAGCCCATTTCCATAAGCCCAGTCGGAGCAGAACAGTTGGACTTTAAACCCCATTTCATTTCGTGTGTTGAGAAGTTGTTGGCTATAGATTTGAGACCATTGCCGCTGTGCAAAATATTTGTGAGGTTTTTTTTAGGTATAAATACTGTAGGAGATTTCTTTTTCAGTCAACACAGCAATGATGTTGCTATTTTATTTAGTGTTTTGTTGACATGAAATAAAAGTTTTATTCCTGAAATATTTCTTTTTCTCAATATTCTTCTTTTTTTTTTTTTAAATAAATGGAAAACTCTTCCTCTCATATTATGGGGAAAAGAGAGGACCATTTCCGACTATTTTATTTTAAGTGGCCTCACAGTCACATATTGTTGTACCAAATTGTTTTTTTTTTCCTTTAACCATCAACAAAAGAAGAGGTGATTTTTATTGTGTCCTGTCTTTTCTATAACAATAATGGTGGATGAAGGTCTAATAATATTTTTATAATTCTACAATTGATTTGTCCCCATCTTGTATCTTAGACACACATTCTTGGATTTCCTTTAATAAACATTAAATTGTATCCATTATTTGTTGACGAAACAGGAATCTTAGAGAAATAAATCAAAATATTTCATGTATTTGATTCCCTGCCCAATCTTGTGTGTTTTCCCTGAGTCATCCCATCATCCCACAGCTACATCTAAAAGTGAATTATTGAAATAAAATTGAACCATATGTTAGTCGCAAAAAAAACTAGTTTGTCGAATGGACCACATTTCTTTGTCTCTCGATCTACTTGAAATCAAATATCATTCAATTTCAACTGCACTGCTTCAAACTTTCTAGTCCCATCTGACCAACTAGAGGTTTTTTCCTTGCCATACACTTCTTCCTTCAACACCTATAAGCATAAGGGGAAATCAACCTGAAAATCCCAAGACCTCCTAGTTAGGGGAGCTGCGATGACTCAGTGAGTTAGACATTTTCATGTCAACCTGGAGGTCCTCTGTTGAATGCCAGTATTGGCAGAGAAAATACTTTGAGATTTTCCAGCATGGTTCCCCCTGGTGTAGGACAGAGGGAGAGGCAAGGAACAATGTATAATTGTTCGTTAACACATCGGCATGCACGTAAAAGAATACTTGCTGGTTGGAATTCAAAATTAAAGTAGGACGTAGTACCGCTGTCAGGGCAAAATTCCCCTCATAGAACACTGCATTGTGTATGCCTCATTCATTAAGGTAATAGCCCAGTTGGAGCAGAAAAGTACGATGTTGAACCCTATTTCATTTTCTCGTAACACTCTATTCACTGAACCACATTTAAAAAAAAAATGAAATGTAAATGCAGGCATCGTGCCGTATAACAGAACTTATTGATATTTCTTAACTGGCACGAAATGAAATCTCCAAATTTGAGAGGGAGACTGTGAACCATGTCGATAAATCACTGATCTGGATTATTAGAAGCTATTACGGAGAGAATTAATAACATATTAACTCAGTATGTTTTATATATTAGGCCATTACATAAATATGGCCGCAGTCCAATTATTTTTCTGCTTTGTATCATATTAAAGCCAGGACTCGGTTCCATACAACCTCGCATGAAAACAACCTCTAACTCATCGGCAAAATGTTATTTGAATTTTCTAATAATATCTGTAAATGACTTTATGGGAGGGTTAAGCGTGGAAGTAATTAAATTACATCTTTTATCAGGACGATCGTAGTAATTTATCATTATATCTGCAACCCATCTCAACCAAGTTATAATTCAATTTCTGGTCGGAGAGAAACGGTTTCCTGGTTGTGGCGTGGAGTATAGCTCTCATCACATCTGCAACTCGCCATCGACATCGAGCACGCGTGTTAAAAAATGGGGTTTAAATGGACTTTAACCACTATTATTATTTGTGTGACACGAGTGAAATTATTGGATGATATTAAATTGTAAATTCATGATCTTATTAAAAACCTGCTGTTACGTTTTCGTTGCTGGGTTTTTTCCTCCTGTAAATTGTTTCATGCAGAATATCAATTTAAATAAATATTAAAAATGCTCAGAAAATGCAAAAAAAAAAAATGCAATTTTAAAGTCTCAAGTATTGCAACAAGGATTGTAAATTAAACCTTTAGCTCCATTTTATTTCATTTGATGTATAACAAAATCTTAAAGGCCATTTCATTGAATATGAAATCTTATACCTTATTTTAATTTATGTAAAATAAAATCTCAAACATCATTTCATGTAAAATAAAATCTTTAACTCATATCATGTAAAATCTAAAACTCATATCATGTAAAATGAAATTTTAAACCTCTCAGTCAGTAACTCACTGGCTCACTATATCTTGTCAGTTGTGAAGAATGTAGTTCCTCGCAAGGAAAAGGGTCTTGTAATTAATATGGGATGAAATACTACATTCCAAGAACATCCTGGTGCTGCCTTGAATGAATCCTTGAGAGTTGGAATTTAGAGTACGCGGCTGCCAGTGCAAACTGAGTTATTGCAGAAAAGTAGAATAAGAATCTCCATTCAATTTCATCTTTGTGTTCAATCAGAGGAAATTATAGGCATCATTTAGATGAATATATCATACTAAATGATAGTCCCAAGCAGACAGTAAACCCCATAAGAAAACCGTTAATAAAAGTATTAATAACGTTAAAATGTGTTTTTAGTTGTTTTTCTGGTGTAAGTGAAGTTGTTTTGAATCCTGGAGCTAAGATTATTAAGTAAAGTGTACAACAATCACCCGGCTTGTTGTATGACCTGCAGGTGATAAAGAGATGACTGTGTTATTGTTAATGAAACCTAGATTATCAGGCCATCTATGTGTAATTTTTCACCGTGGCAGCATTTGAGAGGAATTGCCGATGGCTAAAAGATTACTGAAACACGAATACTCCATTAAAACTGTGTTGGCTCTTATTCACTTGCCCTTATTAATGTCAGGCACACAACATTAGCACAACTGTCCAGTCCAATTTTAACCTCGACAAATTTATTTTGGAACACGTAGCAGGAATTGTGTTTTAAGAGAGACGCATAATTTGATTTTAAAAAAGGTGTTTTTTGGAGTTTTTTTCTTAAGGATGAATAGGATATTTTTCTAGAAAAATCTTTCAATCCATAGGAGTCTTTGTGAATTTTTTTTTATTAAGATATCTATTTACATGTTTGACAAAATTTCTTTGGGTTTATTTTAGATTGTATTTCTCGGAACTTTCTTTTCAATTTCTGTCTATACTTATAAAAATTATTCGAGTTAAAAAAAATAATGTTTTATCTGGCCGTGAGTGTAGTTTTTTTTAAAATTCAAAAATTTCAAAGTTGAAACTGAAACGTTTTGGAATGAACAATAACTTAAATTGTTGTGTGTACCCTTAACCTTGAGGTGGACCTGTGTTAAAAAGAAGTTATTAATCAAACAATTGGACATATTTCATCATTATTGACAATATCTCAATATCTTGGATTCCCTGTGTTTATTCATCATAAAGTCATAGTTTACTTAATACAGCAATAAATCATCTAGGTGGACCATAGATTATCTTCTGGTCAATTTGAAGTGGGAAATATGTAATTTACTGTGGAATAATACAACAAGTGCTCCCTTGATTGATGTCTGATTAATTACAATATAATTAATTATTATTCAGCTTGATTTATACTGGTTGTTAAATATATTATAATGATTTCTTTCAATAATTTAATCAAGCGTAATAATATTATTATAATTCATTTATGAATGACTGGATTATTTATTTAAAGATACATTATGGGAGATAAGATAAAGAGCTGGCAGTTCTCACTATAATAGTTAAAAACTGGGTAATGTAGGGTATTTGTTGAAAATTACAGTCAAATTGTTCCACTCTGAACCGAGAATTTGGCGATTGAATTTTCGGCCTAGCCTCGATCATCATTACTAGAATTGGTACGATAGAAAAATAACATAGTCTCGATTATCCATTTCATGATTATAGTATAATTTATACCACAAATATAAGTTGAGCAGCAAAACGGATTCTAATCCAACAATATTGCAGGCTAGCGTTGACATTGAGAGTTGATTATGGTCTGGATCAGTTAATTAAAGTCTAATTGATCGATAATCTAGATAACATTTCAGGCCTAAAGAAAGACTTGCAATAGGCAGATTTTGCTCTTGCATAATGTATGGTTAATCAGTACAATTAACATTGAAAATATTATTGTAATATTTTTATGAATTATTGTCCGCCTTGCTATAGTGGTGGGTGGGGATGGGGGTGGTACTTGATTGGTCTAATTCATGCGCTTTAGATCATAAGGTCTGTCATTGAGTCAATTGACGTGGTTCCATTCCAAGCTTGTACTACACATGGAGTAGGGAGGCTTAACCAACCTCATGGCCTAGTGGTCTAGAGTGCCGCGCTTTGACCTCTAGCTGGCCGGTCACCTCTGGCTTGCGGCTGTGGTTTCGATCCCTGGTGTGAGCGTATGTGGCATGGAGATAGGGGCACCTTCTCAACCTTGTGGGTTTCCTCCGGGCACTCCGGTTTCCTCCCACTACTAAAGACCCCTACGCGCAAGCGAATTATTGAAATAAAATTGAAACCATGTTAGTCCCAAAATGACCTAGTTTGTGTCGAGTGGACGTTAAACCCCATTTCTCTCTCTCTCTTTTGCCCATCCTCGGTTTGTTTCTCCAGGTCCTCCGGTTTAATCCCACAGCTAAAGACCCTTGTGCGCATGCGTATTATTGAAACAAAACTGTACCATATATTAGTCCCATCTTGTGTGTATGTTCATTTATATTTCTCGATCCGATTTAACACGGCTTGATAGTGATCCAAGTTGATATTATTTAATAATTAATTAAGAAAACAAAATCAAAATATCAGCTGTAGAAAATCTTCCGTGTTCGAGAAAGCAATTGGATTAAAAAGACGACCATCAAAATATAATCTGCGGATTGTTGAAGATCTTTTAAAATCATCATATTATCTTTGTTAATACTGAACGGGAATTGAACCTTTTTTTGGACTGATAAACCTTATAGTGCTTCATCTCTTACAATATTAGAATTTATAAGGAATTCTGCAATCCCCCTAATGTTGATCACAGGCTTTAATGTTTAAAAGACTGCTCGATCAAGGAAGTTCAACAAATACATAGAACTCGTAATAGAATTATAATCCATGAAGAACAAAATGGCCAAGTCTTGGTAGTTGGGATAATTGAGAAAAATAACTTCCTTTCCACGAAGTATTCTTCTCCGAGCATGAAAGATTAATTTGACTTTTAGAGTTTCGTTTAAATTAATTTGACTTTTTGAAAGAAAATACCTTTTGATTGAACGTTTCCTAGGAGAAATCTCTACCAAATTTGATGGGGGAAAAAGATTGTTCATTTTTGTGAAAGCAAACTTGATGAGAAATTCTTTTAAGAAAGTTTCCAAAGGATTTCTGATGTTAATATATTTTATCCTTGTTATTGATGAACAGAGACTCAATGGATCTCTCCGTTTTTTCCTGTCTTGTATTATCACGAACCATTTCCCTAATAGAAACATGGACGACCTTCTATTATCCTAAGACCAAACAGCAAAGTGAAATAAAGCACGGGGGCTTAAGATTAAATCGTTCACCGTCTTAACGAGTATTAACAAAACCGTGTGTTCCGAGCCAAAAAACATCTTGATTGTTTCACTCGTATTGTTTGGAAAGACCTCGGCAAACATCCCCAGGCCAGAAAAAACTAAACGACCCTCTGCTTCAACTCCAAATGTAATTAAGAATATATGACAGTCGAGCGCACCCCAAGGCTATCGGAGAAAGAGGACTGATTATGAAGATGAAACTGGGATTCTTTAATAAAATTTGTGCGCATCCCACTAGTTATTACATCATCACAGAGCCACGGTGGCTAAGTGAGTAAAACGCTGGCTCAGTAGTCTGGAGGTTGGGGGTTTGTTCCTGGTGTTGGATGAGATAGTTCGAGATTGTTTGCCCTGGGTTTCCCCTTGCCGGTGAGGTAGGACAAGGGCCTCACAAGGACAACTCTCTAGTCCTTGG
This sequence comes from Patella ulyssiponensis, assembly GCA_963678685.1. Taxonomy (NCBI): domain Eukaryota; kingdom Metazoa; phylum Mollusca; class Gastropoda; family Patellidae; genus Patella; species Patella ulyssiponensis. The sequence continues at coordinate 3,791,065 of OY783225.1, forward strand.
ATTGGAACAGAAAACCAAAGACCCATGTAGACATAGAAGTGCATGTAAAAGATCTTATGGTAAATGGAATTTGATATAAAAGTAGGCTGTAGTGCTGCTGCCTGGCCAAAATTCCCCCCATAGTACACTGCATGGGGTATGCTCGTCTTCATTAGCCCAGTTTGGAGAAGAACATGTGGATGTTAAACACCATTTCATTTCATTAATCATCATGGCTCATTCCAGTCAATCCGACATATTGTACTCTCAGTATTCTCCAGCCTCCACCACTTGAAATACAAGATGTAACTTTATTAGAGATCATCAAGTATCTGACTAAACAAGTTTATCAAACATTGTTGTATTCTTTTCACATACAACAACATCATTACAGTTCCTTCAAATTATATATATATGTCTCCACAAAAATTGTTGTTAGTATTCTCTTCCCAACCTTTTTACTGAGCGACGTTTCGACTTATATTCCATAGAATTGTGACCAATGTTCAATTACTAAATGATATTGAAAAGATTTAACATTACAAGATTTCTTTCAAATTGTATATCAACAAGTATTTCCTTGTTATTTTCATGTTCAATTACAGCAGAATTTTCCTGCTATTTGTCTAGTGATAACAGTAATTTCACAAAACTAAAATCTCTTTGTCTAAGGGAAATGATTTTAAATAATATTGAAAAAGCAATAAAAAAACTAATGCAAATGTATATAAAAGCAGTCAGTAACAACACTGTCTAGGCATTAGTTTTTTATTGCATATGCCCATCTTCATTAGCCAAGTTGGAGCAAAGACAGAGAAATGGGTTTAACATCCTCTCGACACAAACGAGGTCATTTTTGGACTAACATAAGGTTTCAATTTTATTTCAATAATTCGCTTGTGCGTGTGCGTGTGGGAGGAAACCGGAGTGCCTGAAGGAAACCCATGAGGTTGAGAAGGCGTCCCTATCTCCACGCTCACACCAGGGATCGAAACCACAGCCGCAAGCCAGAGGTGACCGGCCAGCTAGAAGTCCCACTGCTAACTCTGTCTCCCTCCCTTTTGCATTTTATAGTCATAATTTATATATTTGATGAGAGTGACTGAGCAGGTGAAGGTTTGTATCTTGGTCAGACTGGATCAGATTTCGTTCTATCTAGAATATTCTGTATTCAAATATATTAATAAAACTCTTCGTACTTAATTCTCAACAATTGTAACATGCGTATTAATTATTACGTTATTTAATATTTAATAATGCATCACGTCTGTCAGGATTTGATATGATTGGCTGATATAAGAATGACATAAAACTGGACCGAGAGGTTATATGAGACTCTACTTTATATCCTATAGCCTGATTATAACCTGATAGCTTTCCTGTTCACCAAACAAAAACACCTCATTGAAACAGGAAAACTGTAATATTAACCGTTTGTTGAGTTGAGTAAATTACTTCAATATCAGCTCAATTTCATCATTAAACAAATGTTTTTTTATAAACAAACCCTGAGGCCATTTAAATATTCAATATTTTAATAATAAGTTTTCATATTACAGTGAAAGTCTCATGTGTGTCATTTGCATTTTCAGGAAATATTAGATTTTCCATCACTTACAGATACATTATATGGGACATTAGATAAAGAGCTTGTAGTTTTCACTATAATAGTTAACAACTAGATAATGTAAAGGGAATATACTAAAAATTTCAGTCAAATTGCTGTACTCTGAGTCTGAACCAATACATTAGTGTTCAAATTCTTTTCTTTTTATTTTCAGGCTCACAAACTTTTACCATTCTTCTTTGATTCCTTGATGCCTGGAAGTCAGATCACCATAACAACAAACAAACCTTTACAAGCTTGAACCAAATTACAGCAGCATGAATTCTCACTTTTACTCAAATCTAACATTATGGAAGATTCAGATGTACTTACTTCGAGTTAAAACGAAAGACGTAAAACATAATGCTGCAGTCCAATATTTCACGACACTGTTAGTCAAATTGTAAATATGTATGGAGCTGATAAATGTTACAGTATGACAGATTGTTGCTTTCTCCTATTACAGTGCTGCTTCATTTAAACACATCATTTATTATTTTTGCAGTGACCTCATTAAAGGTATATTAATTCAATTTTAAAGTACAGATGTGACATCATTCTTTGATGTTGGCATATCATTATTTCAAATAATCGTAGAGGCAATTAGCCAAGCGTACATTATTTATAATAGTTAAAACGTGTTTCATTGCAAAGCATGTGCAAGTGTCTGTATTTTAAGTTGTTTCATTGTGTAATATATTGAAACAACAACTTGTGACTAATGTCACTTGTGCAGTATTCATATATTACTTAATGTGTTGCTCTTGACCGTTAAACCACACAAAATATGTATTGAATATACAGATTATTGTTTTAAAACTCAAAATATTCATCCAGTACAAATATCACCTAACAGCACCATACCTTCATTCATGGCATGCTTTCGTATATTTATAACCTGTTATCTTTATCAAAGTTTTCATGTTTAAAAGAATTGAATTTAATAGCATTATAAATGTTTATTAAAATACCATTCCTTCCTTTATATCTGTATAACAATCATAGTTTGTTTTCATATTTAAACTTTTAAAATCATTTGAATTTAACAGCATCATAAATGTTTACTAGCAATGTCTATTTATGTATAGGCTTTCTCTGATATATATATATATATATCTATGATGGCATTTGAATTATATTACTGACTTGGATATATTGAGGTCAGTTGTAACTTGGCCTGGAAATAACAATGTTAGGTTGTAACTTGACCTGGAAATACATGTAACTATGCTAGTTGTAACTTGACCTGGAATAACTATATTAGTTGTAACTGGGTGTGGTTTTAATTATTTGTACCTTGGCCTGGAAATTACTATTTCAGGTGTAACTTGGCCTGGAAATTACTATTTCTGTGGGTTTGTATCCATACCATGATACCTGTTTATCTATTTGTTCATCTCTGGGCAGGGTTGATATTAAATACAGTTGACTGGGCACATACATGCTATTGTGAATGACAAAATATTCAATTTTCTTTTAAAACATGTCCATCCAACAGCAGAAAGAAGGTATTAAGGTTTCTATTTCCGAATATATATGTATAATTTATCAGAAGAAAGAAGTTGTGCTTTTTATTTTAAGATGTTATAGAATTTATTTATTCAAAAATTATTGACCATATGGTTATCTTTTTATTATTAAATTAATCATTCAATATTCATATGGTCGTAATTCCAGTTTGGTTCAATTATTACATCCTCTGCAAATACGGCTAGTTTTTGTTGTAAATTTGAAATTTCATCTCTCTGACTGGATAGGGTTGGGAAACATTCCATCATTTTATACTAAAGAAAGTTTCATTTTAAGATTCTTCCTTCGTTCAGGGTTGATATTTATTTATTTATTTATTTTTTTTGTCTTTTAACAAAACTGGGTAGTATTGTTGTTGAAACATTCTGCCCTACAACAAAACCGATCTCTTTTTGTTGAAACATTCCGTCCCCTAACAAAACAGGGCCCTGATTCACAAAATTTTAACTGAGATAAAATCCTAATTTTAGTAATTTGATTGGATAATATAGGTTTGATTTTAGGGCTTAGCCAATCAAAATTGAAGTATCTACTAAAATTTGGATTTTATCTTTCGTTAAGGTTTCGAGAATCAGGACCCAGGGCATTTTTTTTTTATTAAAAAAAAAACAAACAAACATTCCGTCCTCTAACATACCAGGGTAGATTTTGTGTAAAACATCGAATCATTCTAGGTGCTAAATACAGAACAAGACCGGATAGATTTTGTTCTAACACAATGACATATCTACCAGTCTTTAAAGCTACATTCCGGTGTACAAAATGGGTGATTTGGTGAAGAGTTTGTCTTAAACAATATACAAATTTCAATTATTCAAAATATTGTCTTATTTAAATTTCTGAAATGATATGAAGAATATACATATCTGTAACATACCATTGCTTGTCAGTCATATTTTGCAATAATTTGGGCGTTATTTACAAAAGAATGCTCTTTAAGGTGTGATTATTTAGTACAACCAACAAAATGTAATTTGACGAAATTAATTCTTACTTGCCATACAGTTGACTATTTGATGCAGCATTTCTTAAAATCTCGACTGAAATTGTTTTCTAATATTGTGAATAGGATCTTGGGATGATTTTCTTGTAATATTCATTATTTGTGTATTATATTTGTTGATAATTTATCATTAAATTATATTTTTTTAAATTATTAAACCCAATAATTAGATGTTTTGAGTTTTGTTGTTGATTTTGAATCCCTCTGAATGCAGATAAAGCCATGGAGAAGGTTACTTTCAGTTACATTTAGTGTTTGAGCACAGGAATCTGACCTTTTATCCGTATGTATGTGTACACCATACCGAAGCGCAGATTGCAATCTGCGCGAAGGGCGAAGATTGCGCCTAACATATATATTGTCTAGTTGGGTATGGATGGTGTATGCTAGTCTAGGATATCACCTTAGGTGGAAGTGGACGTTAAACTCCCAGGAACGAATGAACCATGGTGTATGCATATATGGGATTAGAAGATCAGATTCCTGTGGTTTCAGAAACAAATTAACGGAACACAATTGTGTCTGATAACGATAAGAGGATACTTATCAAAACTTCATGCTTTTAGAATAAAACTAGGGATTTTTTCCATAACACTTGTGTTTTATGGGGGAGATCACAAAATTATTTCTTCTGACTTATCGAGAAAAATTGTTATTTAAATTTACTTGGAGAAATGGTCCATGGCGAATATCGAGAAGGATTAGGCGGATTATCATCGTTCGTTCCTAGAATTTTACGTCCACTTCCACCAAATAGGGTGATAACGAAGGCGGATTATCTACTACTACTATTACCTGGTGTTTTAACGTTCGCTTCCACAGAAGTGATATCGCAGACAAGGAGGATTATCCCTGCGGTAATCCATTATATACCGTGGACAGAGTTAATTCCGCGCGCACAGATTTGTTAACAGAGATTAGGTCCACAAGGTGAAATCTGAACTCAAGATCAACATATACATAATAAGCAGAAATATTGTCTCATCGTTTCTAGTTTTATCAAAGTCTCATTTTTGTCATCCCTTAGACGCTAAACTAGACGTCTCTTCAACTTCCTGAACAGGGTCCAGACCCTGAGTTCACAAAGCATTCTGAGGCTTAAGTTGAGAATGTACCCAACTTTCAATCACTTTTTATGAGAAAGACCTTTGTTCCAGAAACATAAAACTTTGCACACAGTTTCTTACTGATGTGTTTGATACATTAAAACAACAAAAGTTTTATGAATGGGTATATTTTAATCAAAATAAGGGGAAATATTTTGAGTAACTTCTAAATAGTCTAAGAATGCTTTGTGAAGTCGGGGCCCGATTATGTGTGAATAACACAATAACAGCTTTATAATCGATGGTGTTGTCTTTAATTAAAATAAATTGTTCTTTAACGTTGTATTCACGTCTGATGTGTGATACGCCGTTACAACCAAGATGTCAATGCCCGTTGATTTCTGCTACCAGCCGTGTACAATAATTATTGAAACTAGATTAAAATCTTGTACTTTTACCAACACTACTTTAATGGACATTTAAGTCAAGTTCATATGAGTTAAGAATGGCATAGCCAAGAATATCACCGACCGAGTTTAAAATACACCGAAAAAAAATAATTATGACACTGAAGGGTTGTGTAAACTTGAAAATCTCATAAACGCGGTGATGGCCGGCGGTATGTTTCACGGTAAAACTAAACTCTAATCAGTATTCGTTGCCATCGATTTTCAAAAAATAATCTTAAGTAGTTTTAAGCCAATGGTCTTGTTACACACACCTCATGATAGATTACTCAACGCCCGATATCATCTCTCCAAAAGTACAGAGATTTAAAGGGACAATAACACTCTTGCTGGCTTGGCAGCTCTAGAAAATAAATAATAGTCTTATTTTATGTACCAGATGTTTATGTGTCCTACCCGTTGTGTAAATTATCCATTACATCATATTTTACTTGTCCAGAGGGTTCGAAAATATTTTAAAATCCAAGTCACATTTCAAAAGGTTTACGTTAACCTTTTCAAATCATGTAGTTGAATTTTTCTAATTTTTTTAATTAGGTGTGTTACGATGAAATTTGTATCATCAATTTATTTGAATGTTGTAAAATAATACAATTTGTTGACCAGAATAAAGATTGGGCCATATTATTCAATTACAACACGAGTGTTATTGAGGCTTAAGGCAGGTCTGATGATTTAACGCGTGTGCGTGGAATCACAAGGTCTGTCATTTAGTCATGTGACGAGAAACTATAAGGTCTGGTCTGTAATTCAGTCAAATGGCGTAGTTTCAATTCCCCGTTTGTAACACGTGGGTTTTATTCAAATAAAATCGAACCATATATTAGTCCCGAAATTATCTAATTTGTATTGAGTGAACGTTACCCACGCCCCTCTCTCTCTCTTTCTCTCCCGTCTCTCTCTCTTTTATTAAAGAATATTGCCTCAAAGTTTATCATCGCTCTGCAAACTATCTACTTTGAGACGTTGAGAATAGCCTGAATGGCAGCCATATTTAAAACGAGTATAAAATTTTGTAATAATCCATATCTCCAAAACATGTTTAATGAACAAGGAAATGCCCCTTTTTCGTGAGGCCACGATGGTGCTGACTAAACCAGTAGGTGCGGGGTTCCATCCCGGTCTTGGTCTGAACATTTCCAGACCACCTCACCGAGGCCGGCACCACCCTTTTGTACACATTGACGTTCACATCAAAGAACCCCTGAACAGTTTGCAGTATTTTTTTTATTTCTGTAAATTTTCCCATTCGCGTAAATTTGAAATAATCAGAATTCTTTAAATCTGAATTTATCAGTTTCATCGGAGTATTAATCTTTGCGGAATTTCATAACAACCAGAAATCTTCCTGTCACTGTTGCTATGCAGATTCTACTATCGAACAAAAAACCGCGGACTGCGTGGTAATCGCTTGTTCCTATCCAACTCAATCAAATAAATACGGCTGAAGGCAGGTTTCAATCGACTGACTATGATAGGACCTAACCAACACGTTGTCTCTTATACTGTTGCTATGCCATTCCAACCTGCAATAGTAGGTTAGGCTTGTTAATATTCACGATGAAGCTAGTCGTATCATATGAGTCAGTTACCACTTTCCCTTGTCAATCACTGACACACGTGTCACCTTAACACTGATATTTTAAATCCAAGCAAAAAAACAAAAAAAAAAAAAAAATTCTATTCGCTCTACTGGATCCCTTACTCATTTTAAAGATGGAGACATCTTTTAAGATTTCTGACAATAATTACTCCCAGACAGAAAAAAAAATATTATTTTGAAAATTTCGTTGTTTAATTCCAACGTTTTAAGTCTAAAATTCCAATAGTATTTTCTTTGCTTACACATAAATGGCCATATATGGGACTTTGTTTTGTTGTATTTTTTTATCATTAATTTCACGGGGATATGTAGGAACGACCCTGACTATATAACCGAACTGCACCTCGTACATGAAGTGACCAACACAGGTGTGAAGAGGAATACAACATAATATCACAAATTACCCCCCCCCCTTCTCCCCCTCACATACACACACACCAAAAGACAAAAACAATCCCAGCTTGTTTTCATTTTTTCTAACCACCTGGTGTAACACTTCCTGTATTCTTTTAAATCTTTCCCAAGGTTCTGAAATGTTTTTTTGTTTTTTTTGTTCTGTTTTTCTTTTTAAAAAAGCCACATAACCTTTAAAAAGACTTTCATTCAAAGTTAGCGCAGTAGAGCAGAAAGTAGTCCTCTTAAAATCTTCCCCCTGATGTGCTTAATCAGTAAAACAGTCGGGGTTGACAGCTCTTAATCCCGGATTAGGTAAATCCCCTTCACTGGAAGCCGGGCATTGATCCCTTCACAGCTGGACTGTCAATCTCAACAAGCGCGACCTTGGTCAGAAGGTGAAGGTTTTGTAATATTAAACTTTTAGCGCAGGACAGAATGTCCGAAAAGGGACAACGTATAGTCGCTCGGATGGGACGAAAAACCGAGGTCCCTTGTACAGATTGGCGTGGGTGGAAAAACCCCTTGGCAGATTGAATTCGATTTAAGAATAGGCCATAGTGCCACTTTCCGGGTAACATTACCCCCATAGCACACTGTATGGCTTATGCCTGGCTTCATTAGCCCAGTCGGGACGAGAAAGTTCCTCGAGATTTCACAGCGTGGCTTTTCTTGTCATTAGTGTATTTGGTAGGACCCGACAATGAGTATCGTCTAGTCCTTCGAATGGAACTAAAATCATAGGTCTCGTGTACACGTTGGCGGGCACGTGCAGTTGGAATACGATGATAAGTAGTGGGATTTGCCTCATAGCGCACTACATGACGTATGTCCCTCTTCATTATCCATGTCGGTGCAGAAAGGTGCGACTTTAAACCCCATTGATCAAAATTGGTTAAAAATAGGTTGCCAGTCAACGAAACATACCCCCACTGCAGCTATTCATTTCATTTCATTTCCTGTTTCTATTTAATGTCCTTCATCTCCTTATCATCCTTGCTATACTAATTGGTTTGAACTGCTTCTGTATATTTTACTACAAACTTTCACGTTTGATAATGTGTCGGTTAAATGTCAATAAGGCCGGCCTCATTCTGGCTTTGAAATACAACTACGCGCAAGCGAATTATTGAAATAAAATTGAAACCATATGTTAGTCCCAATATGACCTAGTTTGTGTCGAGTGGACGTTAAACCCCATCTCTCTCTCTCTCTCTTGAAATACAAATACTGAATGTAATCAATCGCAGTAGTAAGTGCAGGAGGACCACACTGCACACAACAACCAGAAACACGGAAGGTAAATGCGTCCCATCCGAAAGACTGGACATTTAGACATTTCATTGCTGTTTCACGAAATTTTAACTAAGATATAATCCAAATGGATAATATTAGATTGATTTTAGTGCTTAGCCAATCAATATTGAAGTATCTACAAAAATTTGGATTTTATATTTTGTTAAGATTTCGAGAAACAGGGCCCTGGTCATTAAAAGATTATCTGGGCTGTCATTTTCTAGCGAAGTATATTAAACATCCCGATAGAACGACTGTGACAGAAACAGATATCTTACATAAAATTAATTTGAAGGATCTGATCAAAGAATTAGCAATTAAAAAAAGTAGGAGAAATTTCTCAAATATAAAAATACATGGAAGTAAATGTATGCAATGTAAGTTTTGTTTAATTTCAAAAATAAACTTATTTCATGGTTTAAAATTCCTAAAGGTCTTAAAGATAGGTTCCCGAGTACAACCTGGGTGATTTGATGGTTTTTGTATTGTATAAACTCCATGGGTGTTTTTCAGGGAATCCAGTATTTTTCTAGTAAGATTGGATATTTTTACTATCCATATATACCAAAATTACCATACTTGCATTAGAAATAACCACCCGATAAATACTTTGCTGGGAAAGTATCTTTAACCCGACCCCGAATTAAGTGAATACCAAAGACCAATTTTTGTATAAAATGAAAAAGAAAGTCCGGACAATAGTAAGTGGACGTCCTAAACGGTAAATCAAACAAATATTATGTGTCCCAAAAAGAATTAGTCTAAGCCGAGTTACTCTTCGGGATCATAAAATAATTATTTGGGACATTTAGTTGCTTATTTTCAAATGCAATCGAATAAATAAAACTCTTATTTTTATCGATAAAAAAATATTGAAGAACATTTTGAGCTGTATAAAAGTTATTTTAGAGCGATTCAATATACAGGCACTTAATAATGATATGTTACGCTTTGATGATATTACTTCCAGGTGAAAAACGTCAAGTTAAAAACCGCCACGTGTCCAGGCACGTGCATGCCATCGTTTGAATTCCCGCCTTTTTTCAGCAGAGGTTTTATGTGGGAACAAAAATCAACTATTAATCTCCGTAGTTGATATCTTTACACAGATTGGAACAAAAGGTGGAAATATGAACATAACCAACGATACCTCATCATTTCACCATAACTACACGTGCGTATCAGTAACGGTCGAACTGAAGCACGTGACCATTATGACGTTTTGCAGGTGCAAGAAGGGTAACTGTCACCTTTTTGTAATACAGATAATGTTGATAGTTATTTTATTAGTTTTGTGGGAACATAAAAGTAATGTTTGATTCAACCAGTATTTCAAATTTTTGCGTATTTGAAATATAATTTGGTATATTATTAAAGGGACAATAACATTTTAATTAATCTGTATTTAAAGGGACAATAACTCTCTTGCTGGTTTGACAGCTCCAGAAAATAAATAATAGCCTTATTCTAAGTACTAGATGTTTAAGTGTCCTACCTGTTGTGTAAATTATCCATTACATCATATTTTACTTGTCCAGAGGGTTCGAAACTATTTCTAAATCCAAGTAACATTTGAATAGGTTTACGTTAGCCTTTTCAAATCATTTAGTTGAATTTTTCCAATTTGTTTAAATTAGGTGTGTTAAGATGAAATTTGTATCATTAATTAATTGAAAATTGTAAAATAATACAATTTGTTGACCAGAATAAAGATTGGGACATATTATTCAGTTATGTACAACAAGAGAGGTATTGAGCCTTTAACACATGAACCCATGTACCATTTGCCCCTATTTCTTCCGGTGGGACGATAAACAGAGATTCTGCACAGGCTTACGCGTTGGCGCGCACGTAAAATAACGCTTGACAGTGGGAATTCGATGGCGACTAGCCCCCTGTAGCACACTGCGCATGCCCGTCTTGGAAGACGTTAAACCCCATTTCTTTTTATTGTCATAATTTTAACAAGGGGAACAGATGTAGTTACCATGGCAATGAGGGGGGTGGGTGTCCGAATGGTTAGTACATGCGCGTTGCATCATAAGGTCGGTCATTGAGTCAATTGGCGTGGTTTCGATTCCCGGGTTGTACGTGACAAGTAGTGTCGCCTACCCAACCTAGAATTATTGAAATAAAATTAAACCATATGTAAGTCTCGAAATTACCTAGTTTGTGTTGAGTGGACGTTAAACCGCGCCTCTCTTACTGGCATGGATGTTCAAGAATAATGTCAATCTATAACGCCTCTTCATATAATCGAACTTTACCACTTGGTTACTCACTATATATTTAGGAATGAATGAAATAGGGTTTAACGTCCTACTGTTCTGCTCCGAACTGGGCTAACGAAGACGGGCATACAGTTTGCTACGATGGAGATTTTGCCCGGACAGCGCTACTACGGTCTACTCTTATACCGAATTCCAGCTGTCAAGGGATCTTTTACGTGCACGTCAATGTGTACACGGAACCTCGATTTTTTGTACCATCCAAACGACTAGACACCCGTCCTGTCAGGCCCTCCGTCCTGCACCACTGACAAGGGGGAATCGCACCGGAAAATCTGTATGAACTTTCTTGGTCAATGCAAAGTTCGAACACCTATATATTTAGGAATTAGATTTTCCAAACATTGTATTTGAAAAATGTGAAGTTTTGTTCGTCGGGATAACTTTCGCTTTCACCTATTGAGATATATCGCAGACATGTTGAGGCCAGTCTGCAGACGGCCATGTTATTATTGTAGCCTATCGTTTGCTTCGTGTCTAGTCTGGACGCGGATTGATTTTATAAGTACATATATAACAATATGGCTACTTTAATTGACTTATGTATGATAATTATATAATATAAATAGTCGCCATTATTGATTTAATATAAAATAATCAAATCATACAATCATTGCTAGTGTAGAAAAAATAGGATTTCAAGCTCCATTTATACAGAATAGGACAAAAAAAATCCATTTCCTTTTCTTCTATCGTTGAATGTAAACGTAGCGCACGCAGGTCGTCAGTAATTGAAACCTATTCAAAGCCCTAATTAACATGTATTTAAACGCGATTGGTCACCAACCGCTTCATTCACCTCGTTAGAAACCCATCAAATCAATCCGCGGCCCGCAAATAGATTCTTTCTGAACTTCTCAATTCCATTAACTTTTCACCCCGATTCTATCATTTTCTCGTTTCATATTCAACAAACCCGTTTGATTTTTGGGCCTCGTGCGACACCCGTTATTCCAACGCGCCAAGTCGATAACTCTGGGTTTCATTTCCGGTGACAGCAGAATACCACTTAGTAACGCCGGAAGTGCATTATCCAGGCAAAAGCGGTTGCCAATGAAAGCGTGCCCGCAACTAAAACAGAACCTGATTATGTGATTTCATCTTAGTTTTTGTGTTGATACAATTAAATAGCCCAATCAAAGATAGTTTACCAAAGTCACGAAACCAAGTTTTAGTCATAAATGTTTCAACATGTTTTTGAGCGTAGATTTCTATCGTTCTTCTGTAAACCCTAGCAACCATTATGTTTGCCGATTCTCTCCAGAATTAATCCGCAACTTTGATGTTCCAAAATGGGAGATTAACTGAATTGCCCGATTGTTTGTGTAATCCGAGGAGAAGGAAGCCACGTGGAAAGTACGGATGGAAGTCAGGATAACCTGTACCGAACGACAGGTCACAATGGAAGATAATCTGGAATCCTAAACAAACACTAACCCGAGTTCACTGCCAATTTACGCCTATACCACAGCAACATACCCAGAGCAAAGCGAGTGGTTGTGGTGGGTGTGCTCGGGGTTTGTGTAACACGGGGTTTTGGTATCACAATTTGCAATTTTGGTCACAAGACCGCTGACAGCATTTAAAAAAAAAGAAAAAAAAACGAAAAAAAAACGAAAACACTGATTCCTGTCGGAAAGTGTGTTTAACGAATATTATTTTGTATTGGCGATATTTTGATACGCAGAAACGCAAATTTAAACCGCATGCTTTCTAAACAGGAATGAAACTAAAGGAACGGGTGTATGCCAGGGAAATGAAACTGTACTGATATAGGCCTATGCTAACGGAATGAAATTAAAGGTACTGGTGTATGTTATAGGAATGAAACTAAAGGTACTGATAATCCTATGTAATGGTGTTTAACGTCCTACTGTTCTGCTCCGACTGGGCTAATGCAGACAAGCTTACGCCATACAGTGTGTTATGGGAAAACTTGACTGATATACTAGAAGAATGAAATTATGGTGGCGAGGATTGGATTTAAAATATACGAACATCATTCACGTATTATACTATTACATCGAACATGATCAGAAGCCGACACAATTTCCAAGCAGGAAATTTAATGAAGTTATTCTCCTTAAATATTGTTCCCAAGAGAAGACATCTTCTAATTTGTTTGCAACCTTTGCCTTTGGGTTTATTTAGAAGTCTAATAACAATCATGATTGGTCATAATGTAATTAATAGAATATATTAGCCTCCTGGAGAAACACTCTTGTTCTTAGTCTAGGAGTCTAAACTAAACCATGACCAGTGTTGTGTTCGGGACACACGGTGGCTCGGCAAACAATGCGTTGGCTCCCCTACCAGGAATTCCCTGGTTTAATTCTGGTGTTAGCCGAGAAAAGCCCCTCATAATTTTTTAATGTGGTTTCCTCTTGTCAGTAGTGCTGCCCAGTCCCTCCTCCTCTTTCTAAACCACTGACAAGGGGAACCCCCGCTGGACAATCCCATGGACGACAGTTGGATATATCCAGAGATGTCCTTGCTAGTAAGCTAGCACCTTTCCGCTGAGCCACGCCCATCATGTATCCCGAACACAACACTGGCAATGATAAGCCAGCATCTGACGCACCGAGTCAACGTGGCCGCCGATAGCGCTATGACCCTTATCCATTCGGTCGATGTAAACCAAAGGCAAAAGATCATCACCTACATTCCTCCTCCATGTCGAGATGAAATCTGTTCTCCATGGCCCTACTTGTGTATACGGTTTCTTGTGATTACGTAAACCAACCAATCATGCGCAATACGAGCTGTTCCTTTTTTGGCGCGTTTATTTGTGCTATAAATATGCGGCCGATTAGCATTCGGTATCTAATCACCCAGAAACAATCCCGAAATAAAACATTCAAATTATTCCTGGTTTGGTTCCACTCAAAGCTTTAAATTGTTTTGACTCAACTCCACAGAGACCCCTAATTTATGAAGAGAAAAATATTTGTTTTTTCTCCACGAAGAAGAATGACTGATATGACATCTGCCTCTGGTGGGAGAATAATTTTTTCTAGAATTATGGATTAAATATTACAATGATCTGAATACATAAATTCTCCCTTAATAACACAAGGGAGTTAGAGGTGTATTTTTCATGCTCTCCTGGGAACGAGTTAGTTTTGGTCTATTTACCACTGTTAGAGCTAATCAGGATCGACCGAATATTGATACAAGAAAGAAAGGACGTGTTTGGTGTTCCGTTAAATTGTAAGATTTTTATTTCGAATAGAAATCGGTTAATATAAAGCGTTTTGTAAGGGATTTTATGATCGAAGAAACAAAAATTGTTTTGTTTTGTTTATATTAAACGCCACCGACCAGTTTGACATGTCTGTATCTTTGATTTTGAAGAATGCAATATCGACCAGCATAATAATATGTAACATCGTTTTCTTACGACAGAGATTCCCACAACTCAATTTAAACGACCGCAAAGTGGCCCCGGGGGACTTACTGCGCCGCGCGTGCCGTTGTGAAGCGGGGGGGGGGGGAGGGGGGTATGGGGGCTTTTCCCAGAAGGTTTTTAAAAACTGCAGAAAGGCAATTCCCCCTCAGTACACCAGACGTAAAATCAGTCGCGACAAGATGGTAAATGGGCGACCCTGTCGAAAGTAACAATCGACCCCTTTTCGGGTCGCAACACACCCCCTCCACCACCACATTTTGGAACTCTGGACATACGGTTTGAATATTTGGTGGATTTTCAAGGCGCCGGTGGCTATATACCTGGCAATTCCTCGGGAAGTTTCAGTGTGTTTTCCCCTTGTCAGTGCGGATGAGTTAACGCGTTCGGACAAGTGGCGTTCCGAACAAGCAAATTATTGAAAAATATTGAACCATATGCTAGTCAAAATATTACCTAGTTTATGTAGAGTGGACGTTAAATCTCATTTGTCACTCACTGTAAGAGCGCGGTTGGTTTGTATATATATATTTATCACATGTTGTTAGACGGACATTGGACGAAGAAATGCTGCAACATAAAATATAATTAAAGCATCTGTTGAGAATTTCACGAGAACACAACAAGAGGGACATCCGTTTAAAAGCTGTGTCAAAAGTTGAAAATGTAATGAACATGGAACACCATTAGTGAAAACCTATTTAAAATAGCGCCATCTTTATAGTGTAATCAGCGCCACTATTCACCATCAATAAGATTCATTACAATAATACCACTCACAGAAATACACTTAATCGAAAAATTTGACCTCGATTCCTAAATCTGAAACGGAGTAGAGCTAAAAAGGTTTCTGAACTTAATCTGATGGCATTCTGACAGAAGGCTGGAATTGAGTGATATTTGTATCAGTGACTTGGAGAACCTCGTTTCGCTAAAATCATCCTGATGTGACTTTTATTTCTCTCGATAATCCTTATCTCTTACAACCTCGCTCCACTCTGTTTTAATTACAACTCCCCTTTGCACGCTCAAAATACACGATAAGCCGCTTGTCAAATGCGGCAAGGCGAGAATTCAATTTCCTGACTTAAGATTTGGAAGCGTATCAGATACGAAACGATGCAGAATTCAAGAAAACTGTTTGCTTTCTGCCCAAATATTGAATGACGATAGAGTTGCAAAGGGGTCGTTGAAATTTTTTTTTTTTGTCTCTGATTCGGTGGTCAATAAATACTGATATTGAATAATGGCGGTATTCGTGGTCTTCTGGAACCAGGGTTGAAAACATTTGCCTCATCGATCATACAGTGAACCACAAAAACAGACGATATGAAATGGAATGATGTTTAATGTTCTACTGGTCGCCACAACTGCTGAATTGAGGATTGTCGAATAAAAGGTTGATATTCAGGTAAATTTACACTGAATGGCTTTATATTGGAGCCAGATTTTCTAATTTGACGAATCATAATAATATAGTGTTTAAGGCGCCTTCGGATTGATTTGAATACGACACAGTTTTAACTCTGGGTATTCGGGTCATAGCAGTGAAGAATCAGCAGTGGTTTAAACAGTTTATTTATAGAACAAAACAACCAAACATACCCAAAACAACCAAAACATACCCAAAACAACCAAACATACTCAGAACACCAAAACATACCCAAAACAACCAAACATACCCAGAACAACAAAAACACCAGGGGAAGATGCTTTAATTATAAAAATGCCACGTAAATAGAAACTATACTATAGTTCACAAATCGGAATCCAGAGAAAACAGTAAGGTCTTGTCATTTGTCGTGTCAAAATAGCAGTGCAATTTTAAACAAGGAGGTGCAAGTCAGGTAAACTCGTTAAAACAAATCATTAAACTACTCAATTAATTACAAAACAACACACACACTGGACACTACGTCTTGATGAGGTTCCAAGACACCAAGCTGACATAACGACATACACCTTACATAAACCTTTTTTTTACAAATATACAGCTAAACATGAATAAATTTCACCGTACTACACAAGTCTCTGGAGGGTTAAGTGTAGCATTAGGCATTGACCTAGGAGCTTGCCCAGGAGTGGTTACACCACTGTAACCAATGGACGGGGTACCAGGATTCCCAACCCCAAACAAAAATCTTGTCTGGTACTCATATGCTGACCGTGCGGCAATGTCGGAGATCAAACCCCTTTTCATTTTATTTACATTTCATTGAATTGATTAATTTGCCTGAAATTACGAAAAGGCCATTGTCCCGATCAAATACGATTACGGCAGAATTAACACCTGTTTAAGATGGTCTCCGAATTGATTTATTTCCGGTGAAGTATGTAACGTTTGAAACCTCAATAGTCGCACCCACCAAAACAACAGATCGTTTAACCGTCTTTCCCCTTCAATTAAATATAATTGTGATGAATTGTAATATTGTTGAAATTGATTAAAATGTACAAGGCAGGTGTTTTTGTCCCGCGCAAAAATGTCGTCTGCTATTATTAGTCACTCTCCACTAGTTTTATCTTTTTTTAGCTGTATCGGTGAAGTTATCTGGAAAATCGAGTCTATTTATTTGGATTTCATTAGATTTGTCCCCTTTGGATGAAAAATCGCTTCTAAAATAGCAGAAATAGAATTATCGCCTTTTTGTGGAATTCGGCACGAATCGGCACCATTGAATAAGCACACGGGCATCTGGCTCCTCTCACTTTTCTCTAACGTTATCAATTAAGATTCATTGAAATCATTTGATCCCCCTTCCACGTCAGCCTAGTAACAGGAATGACAGGCGTTACGTTATCTTGTAAATCCTCTCTCCTCTCTCTTTTACCGAGAGTACACCGGCCTTTAACAAAATTAAACTTGTCTTCGTTGTCATGGAATGATTTCCTTTTCACAGTCACACAACACGTAACTGGAGCATAGAAATTGAAATGAAATGGAGATTAACGTCCTACTATTCAGCACCGACGGGGCTAATGAAGACGGGCATCGTGCACCATACAGTGTGTTATGTTGGATAGTTTTCTCGGAAAGTGGGACTACAGTTTATTTTTTCATCGAATTCCAACTTTCAAGGGTTCTTTTACTGGACGTAGTTTTTCCTCCCATTCGAACGACTAGTTCACCTTCCTTTCTACAGGCGCGGATGCAGGAGGGGGCAGAGGATCGTGCCCCCCCCCCAGCCCCAGTGAGACTGGTCATCACTGTTCAGACCAGCACCTACAGTCAGCAATGGGATTCCCAGATTTTAGTTTCTTTATAGGGTTGGTATGTACCCCCCCCCCCGACAAAATCCTGTATCCGGGTCTATTCTTGGTCCTTCATCCAGAAATTCAACGATAACATACTGTATCGTTAATTCCCATATTCATTAGCCAAGTCGGCGCTGGAAAGAAGGATGGTAAACCTCATCTTATTTCTTCTCCAAATCGTCTCTTTAACCACGTGAATCAGTCCCTTTTTTCGGGACGGAGGCAGTGTGGGGGGGGGGCATATGTTTAAACACATACGCCTTAGGTCGTCAGGTCTGTACTTTATTTCGGGACCAACGCATAGTTCAACCATATTTCAATAATTCGCTTGTGCGTAAGGGTCTTTAACCATTGGAGAAAACCCGTGGGGTTGGGCAGGCGACCAATTAGTATTGGACCCACGCCACTTGTTGTTACCCCCCCCCTCTCTCTCACTCCCCCTCTCTCTCTCACACACACACACACACTCTCTCTCTCTCCCTGGATCCTATCTCGAGACAACCTGTTATCCAGAATGGTCTACCAAAACATATGTTGATAATGGTTTTATTATGACTCCATTATACGAAGATGAAGAGGTTCACATCCAAAAATCAATTTCCTTCTCAAGAAACGATTGCTTTTGTTAAAAAATGACGTCTTAATTATTTGAACTCAACTTAAAAGACCAAAGACCGCGTGGCAATCTATCGACAAAATGACGTAATTAGTGTGTATCACGTGACAGGGATCGTTTGGTGCCATCGTAATGATAAAAAATGATGTGAACATGGAAGAATTAATTAAATTTGTTGGGGAAAAAGGATGTTTAATTCCCGATATAATCAAACGCGGCTAATGGCTCTTTTATATTTGGAGGAAGATAATGGTGATTAAACAGCAACCAAGAGCTGGTTAGAAATTGTTACAGTAAATATTTCATAATCATCAACAAAATTTCCTGTAATTTCGGCTCCCACTTCAAACACGATTGTAAATTGGGATTCGCCAAGGATGTCTCGAGGTTTCAAAATTGTAGTTTGATCCTTGATTTGGAAAATCACTAAATAATTACGTTGAATAAGGAAATCCATGGTCAAAAATTAAATAAATGATGTTTTTCTTTTAATCCCAGTGCATATTTCACGGTTGTTGAATGTAAATATCAACTTTCTTTTGTTTTAATAGTGAAGGAACGGGGTCCTGGCAACGAAGAGCGACTAGCCGTTCGGGTGGTACGAAAACCCGAGATCCCGTGTACGCATTGGCGTGCACGTAAAAGAGCCCTTCGCAGTTGGAATTCAATTGCTCTTCTCGCAAAATATCTCTTAAAAGTTCCTTACAGCATACTGAATGACCGTCTTTATTCGGTCAGGCAAAATTTCCCTCATAGCACACTGTATAGCGTATTTCCGTCTTCCATTAGCCCAGGTTAGGTGCATAAGAGTAGGACGTTAAACCCCATTTCATTTCATTTCATATCGGTCAGTTGGTGGAGAAAAGTAGGACGTTAAACCCCATTTCATTTATTGTTTCCGTATTGTTGCATTGTTTCAATGGTATTTAGTAATTGAACTGGAATATACGGTACACAATTCCATGAACTACAAATACCGCTTATAACTGAGCGACGTTTTAACTAGGCTTTTTTTGTCATTATCAAGCAGTAATTGTATTCCATAGAATTGTGACAATGTGACCTGCATATGTCCAACTGAACATCGACACCGGATGGAACTACTTTTTTACCGATTATTTACTCTCTTTCAAGTATGATTTAAGCGTCTGCGATTGGCTGAAACCATTACTGCTAAAGGACAGGCATCTTTTCACTGGACACCCATGTAGACGTACCGGAAAAATTGTGTCCGGGCAGCGGTGTCTTCGCTTACTATTTTTTCGTACGACGAGGTGGCCCTTTTCATTCCTAGGTCCTTTGACTTTGCACTACTAAACTCAAAAACCGAGAGCACTTTTCTTGACCAACACCCTGTTCGAACTCGAGACCTCTTCACGAAGCCACTGTGGCCCCCATGACATGAGAAGTATCATACATCAACGTGGCGAGAATGACGTGTGTAAATTGAACGTGACCCGACCTCAGGTGTTAATTGTTAATTTTAACAAGCACGACGAGTGGATTTAAACCATCTTAGTTTCTAAACAAGTGGCTACTTCTTTTTTCTTCCAATATCCTTTCACTAACAAAGCCGCCATCAATATCCCTGTCCCATGGGAAACTCGTGACATCTTGACAACCAATCACATATCGTTTTACATCTCCTATTAGGGAAAGTAACAGGCTGTTTTCTGTTTTTCGTTGTGAAAAGAGTTGCTAGGGATTAGAAGAACTGGCGTGAAGGAGTTTCAATGAGATTTGTAAAACAGTCGGTCATTAGCAACACAAATGCTGTCTCGTGGGAACTGAGTAACCAAGACAAAGTTCATCTAATTCCAGTCGTTCTTGAACTCTTGAGTTTTTTTAAAGCTAAAATAGAATTGTTTACAAACAAGGAACACGGTGCCGATGAAGTAGGTACTTGGTATTCAGGAAGTAATAGTTTTGCCTCCCAGACGAATTTGTTCTATTATTTTGCTGTTATTATATTCATTCATAGCGGAAACAATTTCATTTTATTGTCTTTACTACACCAGAATCTGGAAGAGTTGTTATCATTGATGTTCTGAATGGTGTGAGGTATTAACCAATGAAACGGTCTGCTACGGCGAACTTTAGGCGTGTTCTGCACGGAACTGTGGGTAATCCACAAGTAACATTAATGCTGATTAGTTAATCAAATGTCTGACATCAAAGGGTCAAAAGCCTCTTGTATGACCTCTGACGTGACTTATCGCAACAACAGGTCAGATCTTCATGTAGTGTAGGCCAGGTAAAGTATGAAAAACGAAATGAAACATATATCTGTATTTTAATCAGATTGTGGCACGTTCTTTTCTTGTTCGGGTACGGGGGGGGGGGGGTCTAGAGTGCCGCGCTTCGACCTCTAGCTGGCCGGTCACCTCTGGCTTGCGGCTGTGGTTTCGATCCCTGGTGTGTGCGTATGTGGCATGGAGGGAGGGGCGCCTTCTCAACCTCGAGGGTTTCCACCGGGCACTCCGGTTTCCTCCTACTGCTAAAGACCCCTACGCTCAAGCGAATTATTGAAATAAAATTAAACCATATGTTAGTCCCGAAATGACCATTTCTCTCTCTCTTTCTCTCTCTCTCTGTTCGGGTACGATCGACATGAAACGTGGCGTGCATGTTCTTTGGACTATATTTTTGATGCCACCATTCCAAGATAGCAGCGATGACGTCATGTTTGATTGCTGATTCGGATAGTACGTTTGCACTTGTTTTCGATCTCTTTTCATCCATCAAGTATGGAATGGCCGACCCTTACATCTTTCGATATCTTCATATACAATGAAACAAAATCGACGATAAAATGTACTAAAGTTGTTTATTTGATATTTAATTAAAGATATAGTACTATAATCGTTATAAACTAGATATGGCAATTTTACTATGGATCGAAAATTAGGCGATTGAAATTTCTGTCTAGCCTCGATCATCATTACGTAAGTCGGTACGATAAGAAACATAGTCTCGGTTATCCTTTTCACGACTAAATCATGAATGAAAGTTGAGAAGCAAATCTGACCATAATCCAATAAATCTCGCAGCCTAGCTTTGACATCGAGGGTTGATTATGGTCTGGATAAGTTAATTTAGTTAATATTTCAGGCCTAAAGAAAGGCCTGCAATAGGCAGAGTTAGCCCTTGCATAATGTATGTTTAAGAAAACAAAATCAGAATATCAACGCTAAATTATCTCCCGACTTGAATTCAGTCGGATCAGAAAGAGGTCGATCAAAAGATTCCGCGAAACTGATAGATGGTATTGGCGTGTGTCGACTGTGTTCTATAGGGCTATATCGTCTGTAGTGGATTTTGAATTCGTTACGGTGGGAGAGGGGTGTGTAACGTCCACTCAACACAAACTAGGCCATTTCGGGACTAACATATGGTTCAATTTTATTTCAATAATTGGACAGGTTTGTCGTTGAGTCGAGCGGTTTGATTTCGATTCCCCGCTTGTACGTGCCACGGAGTAGAGTCGCCTATCCAACATCGCGGGTTTTATCCTCGTCCTCATGTTTCCTCGTACTGCTATAGATCCCTACGCGCAAGCAATTCATTGAAATAAAATTGAACCTCCTCTCTTTCTCTCTCACCTCACCTCTCCTTTTCTCTCTCCCTCTCTCTCTTATTATCCCAGTTGGTGCAAAAAAATAAGTTAAACCGTAAACCCAATTCTATTTAATTACAGATCAGAGTATCGAATAGAATAAAACCAACACCAACTTCATTAGCCCAGTTCGGCACCGAAAAGTAACACGTAAAACTCCAGTTGATTTCATTTCGTGTGAAATATTTAACAAGGTATTTTTCTAATATTGACGGATGGGTTATATTTTAAGCTCGTCATCTGCTGGGGATTATACAAGAGAAAAAAAAAATATCTTTTAAAAAAATCGATGAGCTAAAGTGACAGATCTGCCATAAACAAAGTGCACGTGACAATAATCCCCCTTAAAAGATAATCTGTTAATGGAAGAAAAAAGGCTGTTTCCCGTGAATATTAGATCTAATGGGTTAAACTACGTGTTTGTCTTGTCAACATCACTGTCATATCAAACTATATATAAAGCTTAATAGGGAATATAATTCTCTATGTGATGTTATTAATAATATAATTTATGTTTCAGTGTATGGTATAAATTACATACTTATTTATCATCATTCAACCTACTTTGTTGCCGGGTGGAGGGGAGGTGGTGAGCAAGAGGGGGATGTTCATTAGTCCGTGGGTGCGCTGGTGCACAGGTTTACTAGTTATTGGTCCACCGATATCTATGATAAGGGTTGGGGTTGGGTTAGGGTTAGGGTTAGATTTATTGATACCCATATTTATAGTATCTCTTATAATGGCGGACTAGTGCAGCGACAGACTAGTGGACCCCTCTCGAGCAAGATGACTGATCAGAACGGTTTCCATTCTCCAGAGGGTACAAACACTGAAAAGCATGACAGGGCACAAACACTGAAAAGCATGACAGGACACAAACACTGAAAAGCATGACGGGTACAAACACTGAAAAGCATGACATTAATATAAGGGGGTCTCAAATTCAGCCTACTATAACTTTCGCAAATAATTGTTAAATTCCATTTATTTGGAAGGGGGGGGGGTCTGGGGTCTAATGGTTTAACGCGTGCGTGTGAAATAATAAGGTCTGTCATTGAATCATTTGACGTCGTTTCGATTTCCAGCTTGTACGTGACAAGGAGTTGGGTCGCCTGTCCAACCTCGTGTGTTTTATCCGTGTCCCCCGGTTTCCTCCCACAACTAAAGACCCGTATGCGCTAGTGAATTATTGAAATAAAATGGAACCATGTAAGTAGAGAAATCACCTAGCTTGTGTGAATGTATGTTGGGAACTATGACTTTATCACCAAATGCGATGTTTTTGTTTCTATTTGTTGTTTTATACCGGAAATAGGGCGCGTGGCCTACACATTGTGTCTTTCATTACATTATTTCTGATGTTGTGCTTTTCATAAGATGTTTTTCAGTGCATTATTTCAAACATTGTGATTTTCATAACATGATTTTCTCAAGTGTTTTTTTAAAACGTTATTTTTCCAACTTTTCGTTGTTCATAAGATTTTTTCCCAACTTTGCTTTTTTTTAACATTAGTTTCTTACGTTGTGGATTCTTTTTTCAAAGCATTATTTTTCAATAGTGTGCTTTTCATAGCATTATTTTTCGTTGCACTTTTTCCGACAATGTGTTTTTCATAACATTATTTTCTAACTTTGAATCTTTTATAACATTATTTACCGACTTTGTGTCATTCCTTACATGTACATGTATATTAATTTTTGTTTTTAGGTTTTTCATAACGTTAGTTTTCTGAAGTAATGTGTTTTCATAACGTTATTCATAAGCTTTGTTTTTATTATTATTAAATTATTTACCGATATTGTGTTTTTCAATAAATTACTTTCCGTCATTTGTTTTTTTTTCGTATAAATATCTCGAAGCATTATACATAAACTAATAGTCATATATTCTGAAATATTGGACGAAAACCGCCCTGCTTTCTAAAATACAGCCACTGTCACTGTAATCGACTCCTCGCCTTTCAATGGTATTAAAACTTTACATTTCAACTCTTGCGCAAAGAGAAAAAAAATCAATTTAGTCTTTGAGCTTGCGATTATAAAGTAAAGTGCGATTCTGCGTTGTGGGTATTGATAAAAATACGGATTCCTAAAGAATTCACTCAATGGGAACGAAATCAAAAAGAAAGGTTTGAAGGCTGCTTAATGTTAAGAGAATCTAACCATCGAGGTATAAACGACAGAGAAGAAAATAATGCCCTTTAGCGAAATAAAGATGGGCGTATAGCATGTGACATTACATGTTCAATTTGAAGTGACGAAGAAGTTAAACACTCTTTCAAAGACTCCGACTTCATAGGTGACGTTTTAAGTTAAAAGGTCTATTTACAGCAATGGGTCTTTAAGGCATGGATCTGAACAGATTTCACCAATTCCGAGGTGTCTTCTTTACATGTAAAATTAAAGTTTGAAGGCTTCTTTAAAGAGGATTTGAATTAATACTTAATTACTTCTTACTATGTTTTGTGTTTATTAGGCTTTTTTTAGAATTATTTATTTTATTAAAAACAATTTTAGCATTCCGATATTTTGTTAATATAGGTAAAGCACTTTAATACACGATATTTTTACTAAATTTTGTTAAATTACGTAATAAAGGAAAACATAACCAAAATTATTATAAAATATTATTTTCTGACAATATTGTTTTCATTGCATTATTTTCTAACATTGGGTTTGATGTTGCATTATTTTCCAACATTGGGTTTGATGTTGCATTATTTTCCAACATTAGTTTTGATGTTGCATTATTTTCCAACATTGGGTTTGATGTTGCATTATTTTATGTCGGTTATATTTCTTTCTAATAATTTATGTTTGCTGTATTTCATTATATTTTATGTTTGTTATATTTCGTTATATTTTATGTTTGCTATATTTCATTATATTTTATGTTTGCTATATTTCAGGTTTGTTATATTTAGTTATATTATTTTATGTTTCAATATTTTATGTTTGTTATATTTCGTTATATTTTATGTTTGTTATATTTCGTTATATTATTTTATGTTAGTTATATTTCGTTATAATTTATGTTTGCTATATTTCATTATATTTTGTGTTTGTTATATTTCGTTATATTATTTTGTGTTTGTTATATTTCGTTATAATTTATGTTTGCTATATTTCGTTATATTTCATGTTTGTTATATTTCGTTATAATTTATGTTTGCTATATTTCGTTATATTTTATGTTTGTTATAATTCATTATAAAAGTTAATGTCTGTTATATTTCGTTAATAATAATGTACGTTTGCTATACATGTATTTCGTTATAAAATTGTATTTTTGATATGATATTTCGTTATAATATTTTATGTCTGTTATATTTTGTTATATTATATGGTATCATTCTTGTTTGTTTTAATTATCAATCAATCAATTCTGTCAGTTCGTCTTGTACAAAAAGTCTGGTTTGAATCGAACCTGTGGGGAAATGGTTTAGCTAAGGTCATAATTATTAGGTCAACGTACTTCTACTACCCTCTCTATTCTTTGAATGTTTCCAATATCTCGCTCACTGATTATTCTAAACATTTAGAAACATTTGATTTCACGGCCAGTACATTTCTCGGGAAATTATTCCAGACTAAGGCCATTCTTTCCTGCACGTGTTTCACGGTCGCACGTGAACAGAAGCGTTACCGGGCGATGACCAATGGACTGATTAGTCCCACGAGAATCGTTCCACGAGGCGCTCACGCAAACTGCATGGTGTCGATATAGTCGACAGTGTAATGTTTTATTAATAGAAGTGAGGTTCGATTGATCTTGGTTGTATGAAGTCGAGGACAGAATGAACGAAGAGTTTTAATTTACTAGGTTTCCCACGCTTCTTTGTCAAAACCTGAAAAAAGGGTTCTTCTTTCTAATTCTTGATCTTTAGCATTCTATTTGCTCTTGTTGAAGAGAGTCCAACCTTGTTATAGATGGGTTGAGGGAAGTAGACTGTCCAACTGGTGTTGGGGACGGTCAAACTGGTGTTGGAGATGGTCAAGCGTTTTAGAGAAGCGTTATAGAGAGTCAAGCGTTAAACTGTTGTTACGCTGTTTTTATCGAGAGTCAAAACGCCACAGAGAGTTAACCGTTACGCTGTTGTTATAGAGTCAAACGTTACACCGTTGCATTTGGTTGGTGTTTAACGCCCGATTCTACAGAAATGATATCGAGGGAGTTCGCTAAAGCTAAACGAATTTCAAAAGTTTAATAATTTTAAAAAAACTCAAAATCATTCATATTCTCAGCATTTGCGAATAGTTTTGAGATCGCAATGAGTCCTAATAGAACTTAGGACCAGTCAGTGCCAGGAAATGAACTATTTTCACAAGAAATTCCAGATCTAAAACACACGTGTTAGTAATTAAATATTAATACACCAATCCAACTGAACACCGGCTTTAAAAGAACAAGCCGACTTTATTGGATATTCAAATAGTCTCTTTATTATTGATCATTACAAAGGTACAAATTATTGTCTTTAATAATGGTTTATCATGGTATCACTGGGGTCGTTTTCGGCGGCCCTGGAACACGGTGCTTCGAGAATACTGATACGAACATGTAAGTTTTATAATTCGATGTTAAAAGTCCGGAAAGCTTGAAATCGATGTCTTAACACGTCACTTGTTTCTGACGTCATTTAGAGCAGCTAGGTTATCCGGTCTCTGATAAACAACCAGAATGTTGCTGGGTTTCCACCCTCCAGGTTCCAAATCAAAACGTATGTTTCTTCTTCCGTATAACCGGAAGTAACAGGATGTCAAGTTTGAAGCTGCGTTCTGAAATATGTTTCTTATAAACAATGTCATTGGGGTGTTTTCGATTTTCCGCTTGTACGTGACAAGCGAATTATTAATGTATAATTAAACCATATGTTGGTCCCGAAATGACCTAGTTTGTGTCGAGTGGACGTTAAACCCCATTCTTCCCCATATTAACACTATTTTCGAGAATTCATCATGTGTATCAATTTGAAGTTGATTTAATTCGAATAATCCCCGCCATGAGGGCAGGCAATGAAACTGATAAAGTTCTCAAGCTACCGACAAGACTCACAAGTCTGTGTCGTCTGGGGCAACCAGTTAACACGTACTAAAGACTTAGAGCTCGAGTCGACACTTCACATTGTTCAATTAGCACACTTCTAATTGGACACCTAATTAGGTTCCTCACCTCGTTAGAAAAGATGGCGGCTTACTGAAGAACGATGATGCCGGGGGTCGAAATAAAGTCGAGATTATTAGTCGAGGTTTAGTTTCGTATTGTTTATGGTTCAGGGGCTTTATTAGATTAACCAGACCCTTCCATTGTTTTCGGTTCAATTTGATGAATTTGAAACTACGATGTTTCCACACATTGGCGCTGGAATGAAAAAAGAGTTTTCGCTCTCTGATGAAAATGATTAGCCAAAACAATGGACACGAATCATGCTTAATGAATTGTTAAAAGAGGGAGTCTCTACACCTCGTCGGTTCATTTGTTTAAATTCTAATGTTAAAGTGTGTAATTGTTGATATAGAGCTCGAACCATGAAGAGGTATTTAAAGGCTTTTGAAGACACCGAGACCAAACTATACCCTAGAGGCTAAGAACATCTGGTTTAAGACTGCCATCACTAATTATTCGCTTCCGTCATTGTAGCAAGTTTCTTTTTTTTTCTCTGCTTCTCAAATTGTAAAATATTCAACAAGAGCTAGAGAAAGTCAGGAAGTGTTGTTTCTTTTAAAGACTGCGATGTTCACACGCTTTATAGTTTATTTTAGTTTGTAAATTAAATTATTAAACCCCATATTTGGACAACGAAATCAACCAGACGGGCAGTTCCAGACGAGCAGTTGGATGGTGTTCACATTTTGTTGTTCAATATTTTTTGATAATGCAATGTATATGTATATCTCTTCAATAAAAATCCCAAGATAGTTCAAAATATTTCAATGAACAGTGCTGAATACTCTCTCGGTATAAAAACTTTACTTTTGTAAATAATTAGTTAGCTTATTGCTTTTGTGATAATTAAAGAACAAACATTTGTAAGAGAAAACAGCAAGTTTGTTTCTGGACGCTGGAGGAAGAGCAGGTTTGTCATTCTAAGATTACAAAGGGCTATTTGTATTTCACGTAATAACCAGTTTGATTTCAACTCTAGTTCACATTGTGACATCGTGATATAAAACAGACGCGGTAATTCATCGCTTCACTGAAGTCAGGTCATTCAATCTTTCATCCATCTCTCATCCCGGGTTTTCTTCATGAAAAATTGACTTTGGTCATCAACAAGGAATTAACTGATAATATTTACTTTTAAGGATGTTTTTAATGCGAGAAGGGGGCGGCGCGAATGGTTAACGTGTGCGCGTGGAATCACAAGATCTGTCACTGAGCCAAGTGGTTTGGTTTCGAATCCCCGCTTGTACGCGACAAGAAGTAAAGTTGCATGTCCAACCTCGTTGGTTTTCTCCTTGTCGCGTACAAGCGGGGAATCGAAACCAAATTGAACCATGCGTTAGTGCCGAAATGACCTAGTTTGTGTCGAATGGACGTTAAACCCCATCTCTCTCTCTCTCGCTCTCTCTCCCTTTCTTTAATGCGATAGAGAGAGAGAGAGTGTGTGTGTGTTTTACGATTTTATTTCTCTTATCCCGTGGTACTTTCACAGCCATCATCCGATAGAACCCGGTATCTCCTGGTTTGGGGAACCAGACTAGAAGCTCGTCCTTCGTCCTGCACCTCTAACAAAAGGGAAACCGCGCCGGAAAATCCAAAGGAACTTGGGAACTCAGCAGCCAGGGCCGTTGGGGGGAGGGAGGGAGGGAGAGAGAGAGAGAGAGAGAGAGAGAGAGAGAGAGAGAGAGAGAGAGAGAGAGGGGAGGGGGCTACTGGACACAATCTACATCATCACGGGACTACAATTTTATTTAAATTATCCCGAAGAACATTCCCAGCCTTCGCTGGATCCAACCCGACACCTTCAATAAGCCCTGCGCCTTAATCACTGAGAATTGACAGTGTCAAAAGTCCTAATCTTGATCCCATTTGATGACGTAATCAACAATTTATATAAACGTATCCAATAACCTTATACTAGAAGCATCAGTGCTTGAAAAACAACGCGGCCATTAAATATAGTTTACGAGGACGATCTGTTTCACGAGCCATTACTGTAACACAGAAACAGATACCACAAATTCTGGCTTTCAGAAAAAGCTTCAAAATCCTAAAAATAATTTTCATTAAAACGTCCAAATGAAACAAAGATGGCGTCATGATTCCTCCATTGGGCTGTCTGTCGTAGTGATAAATTTGTAAGACCCTCGTTAAATTATCGATCTCAAAGTAAAAAAAAGACAAAATACCATGTTGGAACAAACCAGAAATTAAGCGGGATTTATTATCGCTGAGAGCAGGTTGTGTTTTTAACTTGACCGAGGATCAAAAAGTTATATCATCCCAACACGCTACGTTGACACAGTCTTCGTCAAACGTTAACGGTCTCACGAGAGTTTAATGTTACTTTGATGGTATTTCTATTCTTGTTACTTTGTGTGTATTACACGTGATATTCCCGTGAATAATAAAACATACAAACATCAACAGAAATGGCTGTATGCATAGAAATATATAAATAGATTTCTATGGCTGTATGGACCAGCAATCGATCATGACGTCATCAAAGCAATCTTGGAATTATGACGTCATATAAAAAAATCAAAAGTCGAGGTAGGCTACTTATTTGCCACCAGAAAATGACGTTTTGGGACATATTAATTACGCGATACGCTGATTGTACATACTGGAGGGTGTTAGAACCAAAGCCAAGAAGGCAAGAAATGAGCAACGGTAATTTAGGACGTGACCCGACTTCTGTTGTATTGCGCGACGAATGGGTACTAATCGGACTCCAAAGGTGACGTTCAAGAACTTTATAAATTAACTTCGTTGACTTTCTGATAAAACAAAACATATTAATTACACAGGTACAACAGATAGGTCGAATTAAATGTTAACGGAAATGACGACATTGAATGTTAACAGAGATGACGACATTGATTAAAGTCTTGGTAATTGTCTTGGAGAAGTTAGTTACATCAATAGCCGGAATCACTGGCATTTCAAATGTCAACAAAAGGCCATATTATTCCCGTTACCAATAAAACGATAAAAAATAAAATACCAAATTTAACATTCACAGAGGTCTGTCTATAAACAAATGTTAGATTTATAAACACAATGTTGTTAAAAATTTTAGATTTATTAACACAGTGCTGTTTAAAATGAAAAGAAATGTGGTATAAATTCCTGCTCTTTTGCTTTAGGTTTAAAATAAAATGAGGTATCGTTTGTTCCAAGTTATTCCGATGAATGTGGAAGAAAAAAAATACGCGCTGGACATGCTTCTGACACGCCGACTTCCACGAAATTACGGCGGCTGTATATTCAACAAAGGGAGGGGGCACGGCGGCTTAGTGCCGAAGGTGCTGGCTCACTGACCGCAAGGTCGCGGATTTGATAGCGGTGATGGTCGGTATGGTTTCGTCTGGTTAATCGTTGGCGTCCATGTAGAAGGGCCATTTAAGGTTTTATACTCACCTGCACAAACCTGGTTAAATAATACGAGAATACGCCATGCAGTGTGCTATGTGGGTCATTTTGCCCGGACAGCGGCGCTACGGTCAATTCTTATTACCAATTCCAACCTCGCCGTTTCAATCCATCCGAATGTCTGGACGCTGATCCTTGTCGGGACCCTTCGTACTGTACTGATGACATGGGGAACACACTTGAAAATCCCGAGGGGCTTTCTTAGCCAACACCGAGATCGAACCCGAG
The DNA here is from genome assembly GCA_963678685.1 of Patella ulyssiponensis. Classification (NCBI taxonomy): domain Eukaryota; kingdom Metazoa; phylum Mollusca; class Gastropoda; family Patellidae; genus Patella; species Patella ulyssiponensis. The sequence continues at coordinate 3,821,996 of OY783225.1, forward strand.
AGCTAGCACCTCTATCACTGAGCCACCGATCTTCCACTGAGCTATATGAATAGTAACATGTGTTATTTAGCAGTGTATTAAACATTAAAAAAACCCATTGATGAACAGGTTGATTGTATCCTGTATCCTGAATGATAAACGAGGCGCAACTAATTATTTTATAATTAAAACATTGAATTTACTCATACCTGGCGATGTAGCATGATCCATGTCCTTATTTTACACGAGGATGTTTTACCTGTAAGACTTGAGTATCAGGGTAAACATTCTGATTGAAAATTAACCCCGTTACATAAAGACCGAAGCCTTGTTAGGCTTGAGATGCCACGTGAACCAATACATATGGCGCTATAAGACCCAATGCTGTAAATTAACTCCTAATAATTAAGTTCATACAGGTAACCAATTCTTCTTCGTGTTTATTCTGATTTTAAAAGCATGTTGACATTGCGCCAATGGTGATCAAATACCGAAAAAAAATACATATTCTTGGCATCAATGGGAATATCATTTGAGACGTTAATCGAATTTTAATAAAGTAGAAGGAAAACAAATGGCGTTCCACTGTCTTTGAGGATCTTTTGTTGTTCAAGGGCCGTGTTTCACATGTTTGTCAAAGGTACCGTAACAATGGAGGTAGAGACGTGATGATCTGTGTTCCCACGAGCCGAGCGGCCATGTACGTGCATATGGTGAAATACTTAGAAGATTTTGAAGGAGAATATCAATTAGGTTTTTGTTTGTATCTGATGTACCGTCTCAAATCGATTAGACTATCTTCTCATTGTTACCGATTACAGACAAAAAAACAAACTTCAAATAAAAACAGATAAATGAATATCATTAGAAGATCTTCAGAAATTAATCAACGAGAGAGAGAGAGAGAGAGAGAGGAGAGAGAGAGAGAGAGAGTTTAACGTTCACTGCGTTATTTCATGATTAATCAGGCCCGTAGCTATCCCAAAATTGTTAGGGGGCAAAGGCTTCTGGGGGCGCCGATGGGGCTTCTGGTGGCGCCAATGTACCTAGGCGTGACGGTCAACGGTGAATGGTACCGTGGATACAGCGGTCTAGGGTGCTCTCCATGGGCGTACGGGCTCGATAAATGTTAGAGGGGCAGAAACAGAAATGCCCTAAAAATTTTCGGGTTACAGACGTCTAGCGACCTACCTCAATCCCTTTCCCCGAGAAAATTTGACGACCACAAACGCATTATCTTGCTATTCCAGTCCCTGAATATGTTAAGTGGTCTGATATAGGCTTCCTTAAGTCGAATTACGATCAACAAATCAATCGTTTATAGTCCACGGAGACGGGACCGTCGGAAGCCAATTTTGGAAATTTAACTGCCGCAAACGTGTTTCCGGCTATTCCAGACCGTGAATACAACAACTTAAATGTGGTCCAATATAGCTTACAATAGGTGGCTTACGTGAATCCCAAACAACCAATCGATCGTCGCGGGGTATGGGGGCTTCGAGACCCCCGAGAAAATTTTAAAAATTTAACCGCCGCATATGCGTTTTTCTGCTATTCTAACCTATGAATTAAGCAAATTTAAAGTTTCCAATCGCGTTGTAACCTGAATCCCACTCTATATGCCGACCTGAAAATTCCAGCCATCCAATCGGACTGTTGCAGTTGACTTCACAAATAATAATCGATGCCCGAAAACATTGGCACAAAGAAGAGTTGCTCCAGACAAAATGTTTTAATCCATAGTCAATTCAGTACAAATTCGCGGTATTCAATTAAAAGAACAGTAAAATTAGTGTTTTCCGGACTTTATTTTGCCAACTAGATGGAAAGTCAGATTGCCTATGGTGCTCTCCCCCGAGAAAATTTTGGAAAATAGAGTTTGCACCTGTAGTCAATTCAGAACAAATTCAGGGTATTCAATTAAAAGAACAGTAAAATAAGTGTTATCGGGGACTTTATTTCGCTAACAGTACCTGACTGGATGAAATAATATTTTTTGTTTCCACTTTACCGGTCTGCCCGAAAAGTCAGATTGCTTATGGTGCCCCCCCCCCCCCCCTCCCAGAAAAGTTTGAAGATTATCACGCCGTTTAGAGCGCCCAATTCATTCGTGGGCACGTAACCAATCTGACTAGTATTGTGGGCACGTAACCAATCTGACTAGTATTGTGGGCACGTAACCAATCTGACTAGTATTGTGGGCATCTAACCAATCTGACTAGTATTGTGGGCATCTAACCAATCTGACTAGTATTGTGGGCACCTAACCAATCTGACTAGTACTGTGGGCATCTAACCAATCTCACTAGCGGACGCCCATGACCTTATCGTGAGCTGCACAACAATCTCGGCATTATGGGCGCCCCTCCGCCTGTATGTCACAAACATTTGTGCACCTTTCTGAAAGGTATTTATTTAATTTTTGTATAGGGTTAAACATAAAAACTATCAAAAAAAAAATATAGAAAGTCAATTCGAAAAAGACAGAGATGTCTCGGATTTTATCAACGAGTGAGATCTCCGATACGACATCTCCTCTTTATCATTGTACTACGACCCTTTAGGACTGTCTCAACGCTTGCGTTCAAACGAATAACGCGGAAAGTTTTGGACTTGCCCATCTGCGTCGAAAGACTAAGAAATAAGAAAATTTGACATATTTCCGTATATGATTCAAGGTTCAGCATCTAATTTTTCATGTTATACGCGGTGTCGTTCATCTACCCTTCCAGTTCCGGGGGTAATCCGTTTGGACGCAAGTGTAAAAATCATTACGATGTTCTCTTAGTTTTGGTTCAACAACATTTAATTAAGAAAACAAAATCAATATACCAACTCTAGATAATCTCCCGGCTTGGATGTAATCGGATTAAAAAGGGTTTCAGTGAAGACTATTGGTGGCGCTGGCTGGCTTTAACCATATCCCAGATATCGTCTGCAGTGGATGCGGAATGGTGACAAATTGACAAATATGCAGTGGGTGCGGAATGTTAACAAATTGTTAATTCATCAATTCTTAATTGTAAATACTGAACGGAACGGAATGGAGACTTGTTTGAACTGATATTTCTTTCAGGGATTCGACGTTTAACATTATTGTAGTTTGCAAAGGATCTAAAATTCTCAAATTAGTAGGGCATTTTATGGCTTCTGAAGCACTGGGACATAGGGGAGTCTCAGGGTGCTTTGTCTCCACCCCCACCTCCCTCGGCGCGAAAAATTGTTGGAATTTGGGTTAACCTTATACTGGAGATTTAAGTTGTGAACGCCCCGTGCTTCGTGAAACAAGGTGATGTTATTCATATGTGCTACTTTCCCTTCTCAAATAGTACCAAATGCGTGTGATTTTCACTTGACATCATCGAAATTACCCCACTGCTTCTTTATTGTTGTACAAAGAAATGGGGCAATTTTTTTCAGCAAATGTCTGTAAACTACTTCCTGTAGGAAAATATACCCAGCAAATGAAATTCGTATTTGCGACTTGATCTGAAGACGTTATTCGAGTATTTTCGGAAGAGTCATCCTCGTTAGTCAGGTTAATGCAGACAGTCCCATTTGATTTTGTGAACCGATTGATTAAGAGGGTGGGGGGCTAGTGGTCTTGAGTGCCGCGCTTCGATCTCTAGCTGGCCGGTCACCTCTGGCTTGTGGCTGTGGTTTCGATCTCTGGTGTGATCGTATGTGGCATGGGGATAGGGGCGCCTTCTCAACCTCGTGGGTTTCCTCTGGGCACTCCGGTGTCCTCTCACTGTTAAAGACCCCTACGCGCAAGCGAATTATTGAAAGAAAATTGAAACCATATGTTAGTCCCAAAATGACCTAGTTTCTGTCGAGTGGACGTTAAACCCCATTTCTCCCTCTCTCTCTCAGAACAGTAGGACGTTAAACCCCATTTCATTTCGATTTACGCTGAGTAATAAAAGATATCAAAGATAATATTATGACACGTTTTGAGAACAATGATTAAATAAATATATAAGACCAAAGGGTTGTTGGAAAAAATAACCTTGAGCAATGAAACAAAAAGAAATACAATAGAAATCCGTCAACATCAAAAAAACCCCGAAGAAATGAAATTATAATAATATAACACCTTCTGATCGTGGGATCACTTCAAAATCTATCTTCTCACGTGCATTGCTAATGCACGCGCGTCTTTTTTTTAATGCTCTTTTTTCTTCTTTCTAATTTCCATCTCACTACCTGTAAATTAATTCTTTGGGCTCGTAATTAGATTCAGATTAGCATCAAGCACTTGAATGACGTCAACATTTCCCTTCAGCACGAGCTTAACAAAACTTAAACCGCAATGCCCGGTTACAACTATACGCGAAGAACGTAAATTTAAACAATACTAGCGTAAAGTAACTCATTGCCGTGTCAAAATACACGGTACAGACAGCGCGTGGACCAATCAAAATGTTTCTATAACTGGCACGTGCCAGTCAAAGATTGTGATTAGTTGAAGGCTCGAATAGTAATACAGTTTTTTTTTGTGACGGTTTCAAGTTCGCCCTTCCTATTTCAACACACTGAAAGTGCCTCGAAACCGATCGATACATTTCAGTGAACGCCATAAAGAGAGGCTGCCTCGTCTTGACTCTTATCACTTATGCAAATGTGTAGCATTCTAGATAGCAAATGTCCCATTTAAATACAATGCTCATTAATATGAATATGTCCCTAACACACTCCGAATACAAAACAATACTGTAGCGAGAGGCCCGAAAGGAGCGAAACCACGTGGATAGAAGAGAAAAAAAAACGCGCGAGCAAAGAGAGGCAGACGACAAGACATTTTGACATGACAGAAATCCTGTGACTAGTGACTGCAGACGTTCTCACGTGAGAATTATCGTCTGCTAGGGTATACCTGTGTATTATTATTATTATTGTCAGTAAAAGAGGGTGTGATATATCAATACCTATATACCGGGGAATATCAAGTATATGTAATACTACTATAACAAGTGCGTGCTGTAAAGGATAATGTTATTAGCGTTTTCACCTGGATAATAAGAAATTAATAACCAATATTCACCTGTATTGTATTCCGACACCAAGCGGGCGTTACCACACCAAGTGATAGATGCATTATAGTAATAATAATAATAGTGTACATGATTTACTACGCCTGTGCTGCATGCATGTTCGTGGATAACCATGCTTCATAAATACTTCTCTGTCGACCAGGGTCACCATTTTCTCCATGTAAATTTAATTTGAATGGGTGTTATTGTTTTGGTGAGTACGTTAATGTGGAAGTATACTCGTCTCTGATGGTGAAGGGAAAGTTACAAGGATCTAGGCGAAGTATTACAGCGAAGAATGAGACAGTTGTGGATATTCATTGGATCTGTTTGGATTGTTTTTATTTGTTCCCTTTTGGATAACGTCAGCGGTAGGTACATCAGTAGTTTTATTTAAATTCGCAAAACATTTAATATTCAAAATCATGGATATAATAATTATCTGCTTATATTGGAAATGAAGTGGGGTTTAACGTCCTACTCCAACTGGGCTAATGAGAACGTATTTGCGTATATGCATATATATATATACACCTTTATACGCGAAAAATGACGTCATTGATTGACATATTACGCATTGATTCCCATGTAACGGGCTACGTGTCAGTCAATTTAGGATAACAAACTTCCACTTCAAAAGGCCGACGGGTTCGATTCCATGATTACACATGTTATAATTACCAACCGAGTGACATTACTGGTGACACACGACAATACCTGACGGATATATAACGGATATATTATCTACTATAAGCGATTATTGGATACCCAGCTGTTCCCGGTCCACGAGTTCTATATTTTACAGCTGTGAATTACAGTATATTATTAATACACAACTCGTAAACATTGAAATTACGATTTACTCAAATTTATAATATTTATTCATACAATTTCTCACCCATAACATTTTATGCGCATTCTTGCAGAAATGTATTTATTAATGTCATACATATAGTACTGTAGCATTTATAGCATTTTCAAAATTATTACAGATATTAACAAAATCATAAACCTATTTTGAAAATGCTATAAATGCGACAGTATTATAAGTATGACATTAATAAATATATTCCAGTGAGAATGCCACAATTTACAATTTCCTTTGCCATAAACAACATTTTCATACTGCCAGCAATATTTTTTATTAATGCCGTTGCATTTATAGCATTTTCAGAAAAAATTATTTCATGAGACCAAAAACATATAGGTATATATACACTAACGCACATACCACAATTTCATTGACAAACGTTGTAAAAAAATCACAATTCATAAAACATATTGAAGACATATCGCATAATATATGACACAGAAAAGGCATTCACAATGAAATAAATATATATATAGATATGTGTTGGTGTATAGCCCCGGCGGGTGTATATAATAAGCTTATTTGGTTTCTATAATGGATATTGAATAAGCTGTTGAATAAAGCATGGGTTACCGGGGCAAATGGTTAAGCAATATAATAATATTCAATGATAAAACGGGTTATTACACGTTGAAAAACAAAGATAAATTGTTGTATGTGTAAAACTCCAATATATATATATTAATATATATTTTCAATAGACGGGCATTAACTCATACTAAAAACGCATGGACAAATTAAATAATAATTTTCTTTCATATATTAAATAAATCCCGTATATTCCCAAATTAATTTAACCACTGACTACACCCCTGTTTGTGTCATGTTTATTATTGTAATTTATATATCATTAAGAAGGGTTTTGTTAGGACTCGTAACGTGCCTGTATCTAACCCCTTTCATTTTTTTTAAACATTGGATTATTTAAGTTACGATATGTGCAAAGGATCAAATATATAACCCTGGGGATAACATTATTATAAAATGTATAAGGGTACTGTGTCACGGAACAACCAGGAAAATGACTATTTCCAAGATTTCAATTCGGCAATGGAAAAAATATGGACCACTACTAAACAGATTGGCTGATTATGGGTTATAAGGTTCGTCTGTGACAAGAACAAATTTGACATATATATGATCCAAATTTTTATTCGTGAAAACGTAAAAGATTCACAGCGGTTTGATTTAAATTATGAAATGAAATGGCACTGGAGCATTACAGCAACCGTACGGCATATTTATATATCTTTTGTTTATAGGAATACGAAATAGAATTTGCATTTATCACGATCGGTGCTTAGAGGCATCTAAAAAGATACACAAAGGTTTGCTTTCTAAATTTTTTGTTGGATCTAACATGTAGCTTTACATAAGCCAAATGGTATATTTATTTGGTAAATAAGTTGAATCAAATTCCAAATCAGCGCGGTTTCTTAGAAGTTCTGGCGCACTGTTAATTTAATAAAAATATAGAAATTATGATATGATTTGAACGTACCAAAACGATACATATTGACATAAGTGTTTATATAATTTTCTTTATTAATACAGCCTGTCTAATGATATTTACAGGTATTTCAAAAATAACAAACTATTTCCAAAATCATTTATACTCATATTTCCATAGTTCACTATACACACACGATGTTAACAGTACATTCACCTTAACGATTTAATTTTCACAATTACACACAGCAAAATTCGTACAATGGGGTGGCCACATCATTTCAACTAAAATAAGGAATTTCGAGAATAAAGCAAAACCATTTATTAAATTTTGTATTTCGATAAATCATGTTTTGTGAGTGAAATTAATAAAGTCAGACGCTCTTATTGACAATCACATGTTCAAATACAGATCAAAAAAAATTCTTTTCGGTTTTTATGCATTAAATATTGAAATACAAATGATATCGGAACCGTGTTTTAATCAAATCGGACTTACGTGATTAAGGTTCAATATCTGGAAATATAATTTACAACAATTCTTATGGATATAAACTACAGCAATTCTGATGGATAAAAATACCCCAACAAAAATATTTACAAGAAATAGGTTATCCTTATAGTTCAATATTAGATTGTTGAAAAAACAGGAAGTATTTTTAATTATTAAATACTGTAAGGAAAATCCATATTTACCCTATCCCAATTTAACCTTCCTTGTATAATACAAAACAAAGGACTGCTTTTAAAATGAGGAAAAGACGTATCAATTTTATTTTATCGGAATATTAATTTTTTACATTACATATTGCATCATGTTAAATATTTCGGAGGGATGTCTATAAGGAATACGCGCTGTATCATCCCTTAGTAAATTTAATTTGATACAGATTACCACAGTTAAAATCTATATCGCACTTTACCACAAATTTCAAAAAATATTTATGCTTCCAAATCAATTTGTTACAATTCATAGTAACGGGTTCATGGGTCTAGTTTATAATTCTTCTAATTAATTTGAACCATTTTTATGGTCGTTTTGACCTAACCCAGTTATTGTGAATGCTTTATATCGTACATTGAACTGGGAAGATGAAGTTATTTCCGCACATGACTTCATGTACTAAATATTTTTTAAGTACCATGTAGAATTACTCGGGAATTTATTTTTGTTTCCTTATATTTTAATTTGCCCAAATATTTATTTCCTAATGCACAAATATAAATTTAATGTGTTCAGTCTTGGGGAAAAATCTGAATATAAAGATCCGTTTTTTATTTTATTTTTATACAAAATCAGCATTTATTTTATGATTTATGATACTAAAGATTAATTCAAAGTTTTGTAAACAAATATTGAATAAGTCAATACAGAGGCGGATGACATCACATTAAAACAAGGGCTCGACAAATAATCTGTAGCGACATTACATTTCCGAAAATTATATTTAACAAGAATGTTTGTGAGCTCTATCTCATAACTTTGTCATCGCAAAAGAAAGAGGAGAAGAAGGTATTGTGTGTTGAGGGAGGGATCAATACAAATATGAAAATTTATAATCAATTCTAAAATATAAATGTTCAAAAGTCAGTTTGTAAAGATAAGGGTTTTTAAAGGGAAAAACCCACCAGAGTAGTTAATGGCTTGCAGTTCATGTATAACGTGCGCTTCCATATGTATATACATTAGTATATCGTTTGGATGAATGATTTGTACTTACAAACCATGAACAATATGACATATATCTGTACATGTGGTGTCCCGAACAATAGTGGACACAGAACATGATTGGATGTCTATATGATTCTCTAGATTCCAGAATAACAATATGAACCTTTTGTAAATGACATTGCAGGGGCGTTTTAAGGTTTATCATGGCGGAGGCTACACTATTTTGAGGGCCCTCTTTCGCGGGGGGGGGGGGGGGTGGAGGACTTGATTGATGATTTTTATGCCAATGCAATGACTGCATTCTCATTCAGTAATGGATTCGACAGTAACAGTGAACCGTATAGAAAACGATTGACTCGGACTCGGGGCCCTTTCCCTTGGCCAGAGGGGCCCTTTTGTCAGACGTAGGGCCCTTTTCTCTGCCTTTAGGGCCCCCCTAACTAGGGTACTTTTTCATTTTCTCATCGGTTTTAGCATTTTTCTCCCGTTTACTTTTCCAATTTCTTTGATTTTTTTTCGCGAAGAGGCTGGCGCCTCCAGCGCCTCAGCTATAAAACGCCTTTGTGACATTGAAGCAGAAAGTTGCACCATAGAAGACACCCAATTATAATTATTAATGCTATATTCACAATAATTTTATTGACAACCCATTCACTGATTTACAGTATGGTTATTGTCATGGGTATTCTTACTCAAATTTTGAATGTAATCTGATCTGAATACCGCAGTTCTCCTTTGAAACTGGTTAAATCATACGTTATATGTTTTATATTAACCATAACACGCCCCCATCTTGTTCTTGAACTTACAATAAATAATTCTCTAATCGTTTGTAACATAATTAGAATTTCGAATCCCGAAGGAATAAAAAGTTTGAGCTTAGTCAAATAAAAATCCTGGGTTTTCTCGGCAAATGGTCGCCAGTCCATGTAGATGATTATTCTGAGAAAACGACCGAAACGGATGGAGTATAAATACATGGTTGCATTCTGTTTTCTAATCAACAGACTATAAAGCTTTGGCTGAAAATAAAATATATTTATCACATAAGTAAATAATAAGGTCAGGCCCCGAGTTCACAAAGCATTCTCAGGCTTAAGTTAAGAATTTACTCAAAATAATAAGGCCAACCGCCTGGATATAATTCTGTAGTGGCATTTAGCGATTGGAAACATATCAGACCTAGCACAGTTATATGGAAAACCAATACGCAAGTACGACGTTTCGACAAGTCGCCTCATATCGATATCAAGCACAATGATATTGATAACGCTTGATAACGATACTAGGATACTTATCGAAACGGTGGGATTGTGTATAATGAATCCAGTAATTCTTATCCCATATAACTGTGTTAGTTCTATCCACCAGTTTGAATGTTAATGGTGTTACATTATTTAAATTTTACAATTATAAAAAGGTGTCCAGATGTTCTTTAGCTAGTTCTTAACTAAACTTGTCAATAAATCTAAAATTTATTTTTAAATGGTTGCTGACAAAACACGTGCGAGGAAAAAAATCAATTAATAATAGAATTATATAATTATGATTACAAGTAATAAAAAATAACGAATAATAGTTTTACAGTTCTGTTTTATGTACAAAATGTAACAGATATTAAAATTTGACAAATTTACAGACTACCATCAATTGTGAAATATTTACAGATGTCGATCAAGTTGAATTTTTGAATCCATATGAATAATGTATAAGTGTATTTATGTACATCAATATTGTTTTTTTTCTCATATAACGTTTTGATTCCTTGTGAGGATAAGTCAAAAAACATTACAGATACCAGCCCGCTAGCGTACATATAATATATTAGAGAATTTAGGATTCTACAAGTACACATTAAAGTAACGGTATGTGGTTTGCATTTTTCGGAAAATATCAAATTTCCCGCGGCTGAATCAACGCTAATATTTTTACAGATTGATTATTTAACATTGAATTAAAAAAACTTAATCTGTTCGGTTCACGGCAAATAAAGATGGCGACTGTCTTGTTACATAGGGAGTAGCTAGAATCGATGGAATTTTCAATTCGTTATATCTTTGTGAATACTGAACAGAATGGAACCATTTTCGACTATATTAAGTGCAAGTGCTTGTCTGTGATGTCATGTATTGTGTAAGCAGGCGTTAAACACCAGACAAACGTTTGTCATCAAAGAATATTCATACCTGATCTATGGATGTAAACTATTTTTTTTGGGGGGGGAGGGGCACTGTATCATAAGGTTTGTCATTGAACCAACTGGCGTTAATCGATTCAAGGGTTGTACGTGACAAGGAGTTGGGTCGCCTGTCCAACCTTCTAGGTGTTTCTCCGCCTCCGGTTCCCCCCCCCCCCACTGCTAAAGAACCCTACGCGCAAGCCAATTATTGAAATAAAATTAAAACTATGTGTTAGTCCCGAAACGGCATATTTTTTGTCAAGTGGACGTTAAACCCAAACTTTCCTCTTCTTCTCTCACACCACCGTCCCAGATGGTTTTATTGATAATCGAGTTCTAGAAAACCTTATTTGGTTTGATATTTAATTTCAATTTGAAGTGCTGAAAGAGCAATATACTTTGTACAATGATATGAATATTATTAAAATAAAACACAGTTTGATATAACCGAGACTATTTTTATTCCATCTTTGTGGTCCTATTTTATGTCACCATTGTAAATTAAGTCGATTTGAAGGGATAAAGTTTATGAGAAACTGGGCCCCTAGAGACATAATTTCAAAACATCTAAACGTCTTCTATATCCATTGAACGTGATGGGATTATATCTTTAAAATGAAATAAAGTAATTCGCGTATTCCCCTCTGTAAATTGCTGGGAGAAATGTTATTGGAGTGTCTATAATGAAAACAAGACGTTTGGTGAAGAAACAGAATTTAACGGCCACCCAAGAGGGCTAGGGTGTTTAGTCTTTTGGTTTTGAGCTCCGCTGACTGCTCGAAAATCGTACGAACTACGTAAGCTATAATCGGAATAAAGCCCGGACTCGGAACTTCAGGTTAGTGTGCCATCGCCTTACCACTAAGTCACCCTGGCTCCTTGTTGCACGGGTAGAATCTAGAGTCTAGACCACCCTAATTCATATTTCATTACTTTCTTTAATGCCCCCCCCCTCCTCTTTACATGGCTATGTTGCTTGACATTTTCTTTATCTAGAATCGAAGAAGAATGTTTGAATTGCCATTTTATGACATATTTTGGTGAATATTTGAAATATGTCATAGCCATGTAAAGAGGAGGGGGGGGCATTAAAAAGAGGAGATTTCTATAAATAGAGCCATCTTGATGATATTTTGGGACGACATAGATCCCTTGCCTTAATCAATTTACATATCTGATAATCGCAGATTAATTAGTGCACTGTGCACGTGTACACTGGTGGTCATTGTTGTCTACACGTGCATGTGATACATCATAAAATCAGTTGTGCCAATTAATTAATTAATCACATTTTAATTGAGTCATGCGGTGAAGCTAAACCCAGTTTTGTCTGATATTATTAAAATCTTTTGAATTATTAAAGAATGCACCACCTGGGAGATTACTGTATATGGTCGCGTGAAATCTTGTATTGTAAATTAACACGAATCTCTTTGGTTTTTTTGGAGCCGCGGTGGCTCGGTGTGTAAGGCACTGGCTCACTAACCAGGAGGTCCACGGTTCGATCCCGGTGTTTGTCGAGAATGTATTTTAGCGTGGTCCCCCCCCCCTTGTTTACAGGTGACAGACAGAGGGTCTGACAAGGACAGTGTTTAGTTTGGAAACCGAAATAACGGGAGCCACTGTTGATGATTGGGTAAGACGTTGGCTTGTTAACCTGGGGGTTCCGTGTGTTCCATCCCTGCGTTTCCCGAGAAAGTTCGTCGCCCGTGTACACATTGGCGTGCACGTACAAGATCTCTTGACGGTTGGGATTTGATATAAGTGTAGACCTTAGCATCGCTGCCCTGGCAAAATTCCTTCCTGGCACAGTGCATCGTGTATGTCAGTCTTCATTAGTGGGGTTAGTATAGAATATAGAAGGTTAAACCCCATCTTATTGAAAGTGTTTTATCTAAATCCAACCATTATTCCAGTTGATACATCATCTAAATTTGGTCAGCAACACCTGTCACTGTCCATTTCCGCACTGGTGTTTATCGTAATCCTCATCAATAACCTTCCAATCAACTCAATAGGTGAACTATACGTCCAGGTCAACTGATGTGGTGTTATAGTCACTGGACTGGATGCTAAACCTCGGTCTCCTCTTCCCTTCAACAATTACTTCAGGCGAGAGTGGGCGGGGTTAACGGTATCTGGCTCAGTGAGAAAGGAAAGGAAATGAAATGGGGTTTAACGTCCTACTCTTTTGCACCTAACCTGGGCTAATGGAAGACGGGCATACGCCATACAGTGTGCTATGAGGGACATTTTGCCCGGGCAGCGGCGCTACGGCCTACTCTTATATCGAATTCCAACTGCCAGGGGATCTTTTACGTGCACTCCAATGTGTACACAGGACCTCGGTTTTTCGTCCCATCCGAACGACTAGGCAGCTGTCCTTGTCAGGCCCTCCTTCTGCATCACTGACAAGGGGAAATCACGCCGGAAAATGTCCGAGATTGGGTCCGACGGAGAGAAAGTTTCTCTTTCGCGGGATTTGTCAGTGTTATTTCTCCGTGTCAGTAATGCAGAACAGGGGTGGGGAGGTCAGATGGTCAGGGAGGAATAGTGTCAGAGGGGGCTGAAAACCGACGTCCCGTGAACACGTTGGGGTGTGCGGAAAATAAAACCTCTTAATTGTTGAAATACGAAAAAAAAACAGTTTACCATTATAGCGCCACTGTCTGGGCCTGGGAAAATTTCATCTTCATTAGTCCAGTTGATTCAGACGACGTTAAAACCCATTTCAGTTATAAAAGAATCCACTAGCCGAATGGTTAGCACGAACGCGCTTAGGTATGTCACTGTGTCAACTGTCGTGGTTTCGATTCATCTGTTGTACGTGACAAGGAGTAGAGTCGCCCCCGTGTCCTCCGGTTTCCCCACTGCTAAAGAGCTCTACGCGCAAGCAAATTATTGAAATAAAATTCAACAATATGTTAGTCCCAAAATGACCTATTTTGTGCCGAGTGGACGTTACCCTCTCTCCCTCCCTCCCTCTCTTTCTCTCTCTCTACCCTGTCTGATATCAGAGTTTATTGTATCGTGACGAAAAATTGTCTGGTGATTGATATCTCTACCTTATTAATCCCGATCATATTATAACTCTGATCGATATTGACCCCTGGTCATCATAACCTTCTCTACTGATCGTACAATATCAGGTCATATCTACTGGTCTCATACTATCAGGTTATGTCGGCCGACCAATATCAGGTCATATCATATACCAATATACATGTATAGTCATATCGGCCAACCAATATTAGGTCATATCGGGCCAACCAGTCGAACAATATATCGTTAAGTAATTAGTTGGTGTGTAGAGGTTGCGCTATGTCAAAGTGTTTCTTATTAAGTTGGAAGCTGCGTTTGTATCTTGCGTGGGACAGGATATGTTCAGTAAAAACCAATTTATTTGGACGTTCAGAAACTAAACAAAATGGCGTGGCAAATTTTCTATCGGATACTAGTACGTGACACGTATAGCGATGCCTGACCAACCTCGTGTGTTTTCTGTGGGTCCCCCGGTTTCATTCCACTGCTAAAGACATTGCTGAAAGAAAACTGAAACATTGGCCTAGTTTGTATCAAGTTGACGTCAAACCCACCCTCCCCCATTCCCTAGAAATATAAGTAACATTTTATGTGATTTTACCATATGAGGAGAATTCAATAAGCGTGGAAATGTTGTCATAGTATAATTTTACAGATACACAATATCATAATAAACTCGTGTGTTATTGTATACAGACTGGGTGGGAGGTTGCTCAGGTTCTCTCCATATTACAAACAAAATAACACGCCAAACTTCATTCAAATCTGTCGACACGTGTTAAACAATTTAACTCATTTCTTACATAATATAACGAAAGTAAAATAAACAGTATATATTTTATAAATTATCTACTTATTTTCAAGAATAATATTTTTTCAATCTGGAATGTTATTATTATTAAGAAAATGTCGGAATTTTCGTGGCGTTCTTCTGAGATTACTGTTCTAGTTTGGGTTGAATTCTAATCGTGTCTCATATCTGGAACATCTATTACCCCCATTTGCTTCTATCCATCTTCAAAAAACAATATGGAGACGGGCGGTGGATCAATGATAAATGTACTGGCTTACTAAAGCCTCGTTCACGATCCAGCTGCAGGAAACCAGGTGAAAATTTTGTAAAGCCAGGCTGACACTTGCACGACTTTTGGCCACGATTTTGTCGTGCTATTTTGGGGCACGAACTGGGAGGCTCCCGCACTGTTCACGACTAGTTCACGCATAGTTCACGGCGAGTTCACGAATGCGTGCCCATCAGTGTCCACATTGACACGAACTGGCACGACGAGTTCACGCATAGTTTGGGCATTGTTTACGCACTTCCCGCATTGGCACGACGAGTTTGCGCAATTCGGACGGTGTCGTGCCGACTTGGGCACGCCATATAAAAAGGGGGGGGGGGGCTCCGCAACCCCTGGTCATTTTTGGATTGGCTGTGGAAGAGACGACATGCTGAATGTCAGAGACACAATCATTGCAGGGAAGAGAAGATGCCTATACCTGGCACTGGCACGCATCGTCCCGACGAATTCACGACGAGTTCACGACCCGGTCGCTAAATTTTGTCGTGACCAAAATTTTGAACATTTCAAAATTCTCGTCCCGAGATGGCACGCAGTCACGACGGGTTTACGCACACTTCACGCCAGTTTACGACTAGTTTGCGCAATGGCACGACTCGGGGTCGTGCCAATGCGTACCACGGAATCGTGCAAGTGTCAGCCTTGCTTAAGTGCAGGGCCAAAAGACTCTACGGCCAGTCTGCGATTCTGTACGGTGCCGAATACACGCAAGTGACGCGTATGTCTCAGGCAGGTGTTTGCTCAAACTAGACTGCCCGTAGTAGGACGTACGTGGGATTATGAGCTAGGCTTAACCTTGTGGTCCCAGGTTCGATTCGCATTTTCCGGAGTGGTATCAATCTTGTCAGTGATGCAGGACCGATGGCCGGATAAGGACAGCATGTAGTCGTACGAATAGGAAGAAAAACCGACGTCACGCGTAGATTGGCATGCACGTAAAAGAACCCTTGATAGAATTCAATTGCTGTCCGGGCAAAAGTTCTCTCATAACACACTACATGGCGTATGGCCGTCTTTATGAGCCTGTGGGTAGATGCAGAAGGTGAGACATTGTTAAACATTCATTATGCGAGAGCTCAATCGGCCTATTACAGCTCTATTTTAGGCCTGAAATGTTATATAAACTATTAATTAGACCTTTAGTAACATGACAAGACCCTAATCAAGTGTCGATGCCATCGGGTATCTCAGATATAAAGTAGAATAGAACTGTTTAGCCATATTTTGATATAATTTAAAAATCGAGAGACGTATCTTAGCTTCGAAATTGTCGATATATATCCATTTACCAACTATTATAGTAAGAATGGCCAGCTATGTGTCTAAATCTTACATAATCTTTCTATAAATTCCGTTTCATTTTAATTCAGATGGAAAACATGATTTCACACACACCCAGGTTTTATTACACGTAAATGAATTAATAGTGCGACTATCCTATTGATCACAGAATGAATAATTCTCTGCATGGTGACTGGAGTTTGTATATGATCATTTATTCACAAAATGGTTAATTTTTCTCTGTTGACTAAAATCATTAAATCCGGGATCGTAAATTCACTACATCGGTATTTATGACAAATAAATTGTGTATTTAAACCGAGGATATGATTCATATTGACTTTGTTTATAATCGGCTTGAAGTAGCTAAGTCTCTAACTAAATATCATCCAAAATCTTCCAACTTTGAAAACACGAATTATATGTCAATTTAAATCAACATTGATGCTGTGATCTTATAGGAAAAAGATGGGCCTCTGATATCCAATATTTAAGACAAAATAAACATTTTACCATTGGTACACGAATCGTGTACCATAATGCGCCAGCCCCTGTTCTAGCAAGAGACTCGGGGAACGAGGCTAGACATATTGCACCAAATCAAACGGCGTATGTAGACTGGAATAACCAGGCTCTAGAAATTTGCATTCAATTTAGACTGCTGGCTTATTCGCGGAACATAACTGATTTGAAATTAGAGTAAGAACGGAAACCATTGAAAGTAAATCAGTTTATGTACATTCATATTACAGTATTATATGCGTTGCGACCCACTTCTGTCAATTTCTAGGTCCTAAATGTTAGAGATTTAGCTCCTTTAAATATAAAAATAAATTGACAGTAACGAAATCCGTGAGTTCATAAAAACATACGAAGTAATAAAACTCTTTCTTCCTTGTTCCCTGTTTATTTTTACTTTTTATTGACAGATAAAGAAAGGATTGAGACCACTATTACCGCTCCCTTGTTTATGTTGGGCAATTATAAAAAGTACATTTGAATACGTTTATGTTTTATTGGTACTTTCCTACCTTCATAACCGATTGAAAGCAATGAAAGGAATAGGGTTTAACACAATAATCCGGTTTTCTTTAAAGTAACACGGGGCTCACGATGACTTAAAAAAGCGATTGAAATAAAATTAAAACCATGTGTTAATAACGAAATGACCCAGTATGTGTTGAGTGGACGTTAAAACCCATCTCTCTCTCTCTCTCATAGCACACTGCATGACGTATGGTCGTCTTCATTAGACTAGTTTCGAGCAGAACAGTGGGACGTTAAACCCCATTTCATCCCATGTCTATTTCAATGGTGTATATATTGTATATATTACAAGCTGAGTGATATAGTCATCATTGAGAAATGTGTCTGTACCATCTGTTGTACTATAATAACACATGCTACACGATATACTGCTTGTTCTGATAACACGTCATACTATATGATTAATAAACTCTCATAGTTTACTACATTCACCTAAATGCACTAAACTATAATGGCATATAGTTCTGTATACAACACAATACAATAAAAAGTCCCGATATCTCATTAAAGGCACTATCCCGATTTGAACAGAGTTTCAAAAATACAATTCGGAGTATACATCAAATTTAAACGCCAAAATATAGAGAAATGGTGTATTTACCCTGTCTCAATATTTCACTTTTAATTTCAGCTCAAAATGTTGAGTCGTTTGGACGTGAACGTCAAAACTGCTTATCAGGACACGTAACCCTTTTAAGATTTCGAGTCATTTTTTTTGGGGGGGGGGGGACCTGATAATCGATCCCCGTTCATTTAGAGGTCTATACAGTGATTGACCCAATTGCTGTAACGAAATGTAAATTGCACTTGCACATTATTTCTATACAATATAAGTCTGGTTTTATCAAGACACCGCATAATACAGCTTGGAACATCCGGTCTCCATTTCCAGATAAAGACTAGCGGTTTTAAGTTGTTTGAAAACGTATTACCTAGATTGGTTTAGTTGCTCGGCCCCACGGTAGAGAATTTTAAGGGATTTTAGCACAAAATTAAGCAGTTTTGTTCTCCAAAATATTAACGGGATTGACCCTTTAAATCCCCTGTTGGTTAACTACGAACATTTAGATTAACCCATTACAGTTTATGCATTCAATAGAAAATGAATTCTATGCCGGATAATTATCTACCCTTGATATTTTGATTTTGACTTCTTCATTAAATGTTAGATAATCAATAAAATAAACATTACGGCGCCGGGTTTATCGTCCACTCCACACAAACTAGGTCATTTCGGGACTAAAATATTGTTAATGTTTTTAATTCAATAATTCGAGGGTCTTTAGCAGTGGGAGGAAACTGGAGGATCCGGAGAAAACCCACGAGGTTGGACAGGCGACCCTAATCCCCGTCACGTACTACAACCGGGAATCGAAACCACGCAGGTTGACTAAATGACAGACCTTATGATACAGTGCGCACCTGCTAACCATTAGACCATTCAACTCCCCTACCTTTAATAGCAATTCGCATATGAATTGAGAACATTGGTATAAATCTGATGATGTAAACACATGGTATAAGTATGAATGTAGATGTAATGTATATGATGTTATAGATATATGATATACACATGTAGGTGTAGTCTGTATCAATATATAATACTATATAACAGAACGACAGATGGTGAATATACAGTCATATATACATTATACCGTATAGGTGGTGAGTTGTACTGAATCATTGAATCACAAGAGAGAGAGAGAGAGAGAGAGAGAGAGAGGGGGAGGGAGAGAAGAGGGAGAGAGAGAGAGGGTTCACTCCACACAAACTACGTCATTACAGGACTAATACATGGTCCGATTTTATTTTAATAATTCGCTTGTGCGTTTGGGTCTTATATTAACAGTGCGAGGAAACCAGGGGACCCGGAGAAAACCCACGAGTTGGAACAGGCGACCCTACTCCTTGTCACGTACAACCGGGGAGTCGACATCATGCCAGTTGACTCAACGACAGACCGTATGATACAGCGTGCACGTGCTAACTATTCGGCCATCCAACCGCCTTGAATCACGATAGACTGGAAATGAGGTTTGAAGTCCTACTGTTCTGCATCAGCTGGGCTTGTGAGGAGGGAATAAGCCACACAGTGTCCTATGGGTGAAAGTCAACCGAATCGCCACTGATCGGACAAACGTCTCCTACGTAACCATGGTAATAATAAAAAAAAACAATTCCCATTTGACTCGAAATGACGGAAGTGTTGTGATGAAGAGACATTAAATCCCATTCCATTTCCAAATTGGCATTTCATCGTTGAACTATTCCATTCGTGTACACCGGCTTGGTAACTTGCCATGAAAATAGACCTCTTTATGTGACGATTACCCAGTACCAGATATTCACGAGGACAGATAGAACCATTTAAGGGACAATTATTCAGCCCCAGATATGAAGGGGGAAGTCCATTCCCAGACATTAATGAGGAAAGATAGACTCATTTAGGGGACGATTACCCAGCCCCAGAAACTAATGAAGGAAGACATACCTCTTTAAAGGGACGATTATCCAGTCCCAGATATTAACGAGGAAAGACAACCTCTTTAAAGGCCGATACTAATGAGGAAAGTTCCTCCCCCATTTCCTTGGTTAACCCTTCCGCCCTCACCAAGTTCTAGATTTGTGAAAACACTCCAGGGATGCGGACTGGTACTAGTATATTCGGAAATCACATTTTGGTTGTCTTGGTGATTAAACATATAAATCCCATTTCATTTCTGACGTTGTATAAGGTAGTGTAGGCGGCCATGTGAGTCAAGTAAGATATACACGTTTAATTCACCAGTGACTGGGCCTAATGGAGTCCTGGGAACAAGAAAGTGTGTTACACTCGAGTTATATTTCTCAAGGACATAATAAAGACAAGACAAAACGATGTGATGAAAAGACCACAAATAATTAACATGTAATTATCCGTATCCATTGTTTGTTTAATAACCGGTTGAAATTTAATCATTATATAATTACCCTGCTTTCATCGGTTTATTAATATAATTATATATCTTCACAACCAAGCTTATTCCGTTTACACCTGTTTTACACAGAGATTAAAGATGCATTATGTACGAATCAGATAAAAGAGATGATCATTCTTGCTATAATGGCTTTTCAAAAAGATAATAAGAAATGAATGTATTGAAAATGTTCTGTAAAATAACTTTATTCTGGACGATGTTACAAATGTTTGGAGATTTAACAAGATTTAGCCTAAATAGTCGCGATTGTCTAGTGCCACTGTTACGATAATAAACAGCGTCTTGATTATCCCCTGTAAAATGAAATTATTTAAATAACGAGGGTTTTGTTATTTATCTAGGCTGTTCGATGTTCTAGAGGGTAGACAGGGAATATGGTCCCCTACTCAACTGTATGGGTTTTATCCAGGTCTTCTTTTTTCTTCCCACTGCTAAAGACCCCCATACACAAACGAATTCTTGAAATAAAATTGAACCATGGTTGGTGTCGAGTGGACCTCATTTCGTTCTGTCCGACGTGCACGTTAAAGATCCCTTGGCAGTTGGAATTCGATATAAGAGTAGGCCGTAAAGCGCCGCTGTCCGGGTAAAATTTCCCTCACAGCCCTCTGTATGGCGTATGCCCATCTCCATCAGCCAAGTCAGAGCAGAACAGTAGGACGTTAAACCCCATTTCAGTTCATATTAATATGTCACCTGGCGGACTGCCGCTCTAGGATTCCCTCTTCCGAAGCTGATCCTGATTGTATTATACGCATATATTTATATGTATGTATTTGCAAATAAACCATATTTTATATAAAATTCATTTTATTGTCCGACGCGTTGTTATACCTGTCTGTAAGGAAGGTTATTACTCTCAGTCGACCCTGTAGTTACGTTACGTTCAATTGAAGTGAATTGATTAGAATCTCTAGAAATAGAACAGGAGTTAAACATCAATTCAATCAATCAATCAAATACCAGAAACGAACAAAGGGTATTTCCTATTCTTCACCACCGTCTTATTTTTGGATTGGATCTTATCTTGATTACACGAACTTCATTAAACAACGACCTATACTGCCGCGACCACCTGGTATATTCGAGGCTAATCTTCTCTTACTTGCCATTTGTAGTCGATTAAGTTCAATGATAAACTGTTGATGTAATGAATTATTAATAAGATGACGAACTAGATAACAGAGACTATTGTTGTTATCTCTCCTACCTGTCGATTAATATGTGGACGTGTTACGTCATCATGTGACCCAATGAACAACTACATATCAGAAGTGGCACCTAAAAGTTAATTTTTGGAGATTTCAAGAAAGTAAAATGAAGACGAGCATAGCATCTTGTCCGTTTCATTGAATTCCAACTGTCATTGACTCTTTTACGTGCATGCAAACGAATACAAGTGTGTCCCTCGGTTTTCCGTTGCCCTCATTTATGCAACGAGGAAGCTACAGGCCAAGAATGGAAGGAATCTGTAGTTCTGCAGACATTATCATTGTAAGTCCCAGAAACTGTTTAAGAACGACAGTGTTTGTTTATAACACCATTAGTTCAACTATATCGTAGATGAGCTACTTTTAAATGACAAAGTTTTAGGCCGGTTTTCTACGAAGGCATTTCCACTGCGCCTTCGCCAGTTACGTGGAAACGGCCCCATTACATTTGCGTTACACAGACTTGCTCGCCGACGAACACGCGCACGGAAACGACGCTAAAACG
Source organism: Patella ulyssiponensis (assembly GCA_963678685.1). Classification (NCBI taxonomy): domain Eukaryota; kingdom Metazoa; phylum Mollusca; class Gastropoda; family Patellidae; genus Patella; species Patella ulyssiponensis. Next base: position 3,844,325 of record OY783225.1, read on the forward strand.
ATGGAAAACGGACGTTATGCTTTCTGAAGATTCGACGATTTTGATACTGAAAATCTGATTTTGGAACACAATATCCTTTAAGTAGCCTGGTCATGAAAACGCAGTTATCGGACTTAAACTTGACAAATTCCTCACCCGATGCAGTTCAAGCAGTCCGAGAATGTCTTTATGTCATCTTGAAAGTTTCCTCACCGTGGTTGTCAATGAGCGATCTCGTGTTCTTTATTTGCTCTGACCATTTCTCAGCTCGTGAGAGTGTCAGTCAAATTAACAACCAAACATGGGAACATGACTGTTTTTTTTAATAAAATTCCTTTATTGCCTTTATTTGGTAAAAAACGTCTTGACAGTTCATCAAGTGTCTTCAGTCTTGTTTGTCGAGTACTTCTAGTTCCTGCAGGAATTCAATTAGTTGGCTCACACCATCTGCCCTCTGACCTGATTATCAAGTCCTTCTAATTGATTAATTGGGTCGATTGAATGTCATGGTTGTCCAGGCGCAATCTATCTTGAACAAGTAATTGGTATTAAAAAGATTGGAAGATAAAATAACTTCCACGGAACAAAATGACGATATAAAAGTCAGAAATAGTTTTAGCACTGAAATTTAACAGAATGCCCTCACCTTCTTCATTGGGGTTCTGTAGTCGAAACTTGAACCGGGCCATGGTAGCTCATTGAGTGAAATGCAGGAGGTCCCAGGTTCAAACCCGATGTTGGCCGTATAAGTTCCTCGAGATTTTCCAGCCTGACAAGAAACAACACCCAGTCGTTCAGATTTTACGAAAAACTGGGACCGCTTATACGCGTTGGTCCACTCCTAAAGGAATCCTTCAGAGTTGGAAACCCCGGATCATATTTTCCCCGTACAACACTGAATGATGTATAACCCGATTGGTGCAGAAGTCGCGCTTCGACCTCTAGCTGGCCCGTCACATCTGGCTTGCGGCTGTGGTTTCGAGCCCTGGTGTGAGCGTATGTGGCATGGAGATAGGGGCGCCTTCTCAACCTCGTGGGTTTCCTCCGGGCACTCCGGTTTCCTCCCACTGCTAAAGACCCCTACGCGCAAGCGAATTATTGAAATAAAATTAAACCAAAAGTTAGTCCCGAAACAGCTCGAAATGACCTGGTTTGTGTCGAGTGGATGTTAAGCCCATCTCTCTCTGTCTCTCTCTCTCTCATACATTCTATATTCTCTCTCGGTTTATTTTACTCTCCACCTATAAACCCACGTTACGTTAGCAGTGACCTACTTTGCGTTTACGGTGATGTAATGTTACGTAACGAGTACTCTTATGTTGCCTGCGTGTGTCTTACGTTATCCCCACGTTACGTGTGTAGTGTAGTGTCCTGTACTGTGTATACGTTTGCGGCAATGTAATGTTACGTGACGCGTATTCTGATTTTGATTTTGTTTGTACGTATTATGCGCAATGCTCTTACGTTACGTGTGTTGTGTCCTACGTTGTGTTTGCAGTAATCGTCTGTATTACATGTGCGGCGTTCTACCATTCCGTTTACAGTCATATGGTGTAACGTGACGATGCTCGTACAAAACTATTTACATACGCATCTTACGTGATATTACAATGTTCTTACGTTACGTTATTTTATGGATACGGCACCAAACAATTCTCTTGCCAATACCCCAGTTAACCAATCTCACAGGTTTAAAAGACATACACATTATTTTATTTGTACTGAACACCCAGGAATCAAAATTAAAATTTAAGATAGATAAAGTTCATATGACCCTTTATAGAGAAAGAGAGAGAGAGAGGGAGAGAGAGCGTTACGTTACGTGTTAAAATGGTCTATTATTAATCTCTATCTATATGTCAGTATCGATTGATGTATAAGAAATCATCGGTTTATTGAAAGTCCATATCTCATATATTATTTATAATCATGTTATTCTACAAGAATCAAAACATATAATACAATAATATACTGTTAACCTGTAACGATTCGCTTGGCTTCGATTGAAAGGGTTCTTGAGTTGTTACTTATATAATCAGATACATCAAGATGACTGCACTAGAACATTAGAAACAAAAAGAAAGATATATTTTGCTAGTTATACCCCATTACATACCCCAATATTCTAGGTATTATTGTTTTTATACAAATAGAAAGTGGTGAAAACTTCAAATGGCCATAATCTAAGTTATAATTGACCAATTTCAATATATTTAGAATAATTATTTTGACTAAGAGTAGTGGGGTGGCGGTATTGGCTTGTCCAATTTAAACAGTAGGACGGGTGGCTTGTTGATCGAAGGTTCTAAGAATGCGCTGCATATGATAAGGCCCGTCAACGATGCAAACGTCGTGGTATTGCCAACCCACGATTGTATGTGACAAGCAGTACGATCACCAAAGTAACCATATGTACGCTTTCTCGACAAGGAACTGACTAGTTCAGTCTTGATACGCCCTAGGTGTCCGCCTTGTATTTCATTAGCCTATTCGATGGGTTGATGGTTTCGATTACCCTGTTGTACGTGACATGGAGCAGGGTCGCCTGTCCAACCCCGTCGGTTTGCTCTGGGTTCTCCGGTTTCCTCCCACTGCAAAAGACCCCTCCCTATTCGCTTCAGAACATTAGGACGTTAAACCCCATTTCATTTCATTAAGTGTTCGTGAAGCAAGTTAGGCGATCGTACCTAATAACTTCAAAAATAAATGCTGTTCTAGTTTTAACATCGCAGTAGCTCTTTACTCGGGTCATCATGGTAGGGCATAGACATGGTTGGCGCCATTTTGCACTTAGTTCCATATGACACTAGTTGGTCTTTCCAGATCTTAAAATAATTATTCCAAATACCATTAGTATTTATACAGGAATCCTCTATCTATATAACCTAGGGGTCGCATTTCTAAACAATCTATCTTAATTATCCTATTAGCTTTCAGCAAATATTCATAATCACGCACTTAATCAGTTAGCCATGTTGCCGTAAGCCGTTCTTAACTCATTAACCTCGTCATGTTTCCAGCGGTTGTCGTAAATTGAAAATGCAAAGATGCGCTGCGCTTTTTGTACGGGTGTTGAGTCTATTTTAGACTGCGATATAATGCCATGGTTTAATAGGATGCTTTATAAAACAGTTTACACGCATGACTGGAAGTAACTTAATTATGCTATATATCCCCACAGCTGGCTTTCTCTATTTACAATGCTGGCATGCATCAACGCGCATGTCTGCGAGGCGCGTGTCACAATAGCCGCAATTATCCAGATCACGTAGATCAAATTACTGCTTTTGTTAGCACGGATTAACAAGTCCGATATTCAGGTATTCTATAGTTCAAGTGAAGCGTGATTCTTGATCAATTAGTCTGATAAATGGAGCTAGTTGTGTTATTAAATGATTTGAAGTGGATTATTTCTTTCTAATCGCGGCTATTTATCGGCACGTGTTCTCGCGAGATCACGAGTCATCTGTTGACTGCGAAGTACGAAGACTGTTTAAAGAGAGGCGAATTTACATATTAACGACAATTGACTTTAATATTAAAATGTCACGTGGGCAACCATTCCATCCATTTATTCTGACACTCGTCAATTTCCTCGTCGTTAAATTAGTTGTATCTTTTAAACCATTGGCGACCACCCACCTTTGCATAAATGACAGACGTTTTATGAATAAAACTAATAAATGGGTATTTCGGCACTAACCCTAACCCTAACCCCTTTAAAAGGAGTAAATTGGACCAAAATGCAGTCTTAATAAAATATAAGAGCTTTATTTGAAGACATATTTTATTCACCATAAATGAATGGGAAGTTGGGGAATAGGCAAAATGCCTATGTCAGACCCCTGATGTACGGGCCCCAGTGACATTTAAACCAGGGACCCGATGTAAACTTAATCCGGCCCCTGTATATAACACTGGACATTTTGTTTAATATTACCAGATACATGTAATTTTAAAACACAGGAAGTTGTTTCAGTTAGCATGCATCCAAAATCTTATAAATTGTACATGCCTTCTGATCGAAATTCATTGACAATTCAGTGATCCGTTGTTCTGCTCAGTTTGTATAATATACTATTCAAAAAAAGTAGGGGATATTTGATTTTTAAGTGTTATTAAAGTCACCTAATGAAACTGACGAAGAAACAAATGACAAAATGAAATGAAGTTCACATTCATCGATTTATTCCAAATGATCGTTAGACTAAGTAAGGCACAGACTGACCATTATAAGGGTAAAATGATACCCGGGGTCAAACAGCAAAGTTACCACAGCATCACAACTAAGTCAGTAACGGGTAAATCCTCCTCTGTTTGCCAAACAAGCATTGATCCGACGTGGCATACTCCTAATGAGACGTCTAAGGTCATTTTGGTCCAGATTGTCCCATTCCTGTTGCAACGTAGCAGCAAGTTCTGGGACATTGGCAGGACGTTGTTGACGTTGACGTAACCTCTGTCCAAGCATGTCCCAGACATGCTCGATGGGGGAGAGGTCGGGACTCAGTGCTGGCCAAGGTAATGTGGTGATGTTCTGTTGTTGGAGGTAACCTGTAACGATCCTGGCCCTGTGACATCTTGCGTTGTCATCCTGGAAGATGAAACGGCCGCCATGACGTCGTGCGAACGGCACAACATGGACTGCCAAGATGTTGTCCCGGTAGTACTGGCCTGTAACACGCCCTGCAACAACATGTAAAGCCGTTCTTCCAGCAACAGTGATGCCTCCCCACACCATAACAGAACCACCCCCAAATTGATCATGTCTCTTGACGTTAACGTCTTGGAAGCACTCGTTTCGACGACGCCACACCCTCCTACGTCTGTCCAAAAAATCAACAGTGAACCTTGACTCATCTGAAAACATCACATTGCTCCAGCGTCGATTATCCCAGTGTTGACGATCCCTACACCAACGACGTCTTGCCTGAATGTGATGATCTCTCAAACAAGGGATCACGCGAGGACGTCGGGCGCGAAGGTAACCCCTATGCAGTCGATTCCGAATCGTCTGGCCACTCACTCTCACACCAGTGTCTGTTTGAAGACGAGCGCTGATCTGATTTGATGTGATGACACGATTTCTCAAGGCCAAGGTACGGATAAATCGATCCTGGGCTTGAGTTGTTGCCCTTGGTCGACCTGAGCGTGGTCTGTCCTGTACAGATTGTGTATCACGCTATCTGGACCATAGCCTGCTTATGACAGACTGAGAAACATTCATCGTCCGCGCCACAACCGCCTGTGTTGTGCCGATCTGTAGCATGCCAAGGGCACGTAACCTTTCATTTTGGGTAAGCCGACGCATATCAAAATTTGTTTTCTGGTCACTAAAACAATTAAACTGATGTTTCCGGCCTGGAATTCAATGCCACAATGACTGTAACATTCAAAGTCAGAGTCGTGCAAATCTTGGGTTGGACCCCCATGATGATCCCAAGCATCACCTGCATTCCATGCGGTAGCTATTGGTGCGTTTGGGCGTCACCTGTAACTGGAAATGTTTCTTCTGTTAGGTTCTATAGTGACTTTTTTCGTAGTCATTTGCATATGTTAGTATTATGCCCCCAAAATCAAATATCCCCTACTTTTTTTGAATAGTATATCAATTATCCGAAAAGAAATATTATTTGACTGTTTGTCGAACATCATATACCACTTCTGAATTGAGAAGTTTGTCAAGTTATTTGTTTATTCACGCTTAAAACAGGCAATATATCCCACATAGGTTAAGAAAACCATGCTGCACCAAGGTCCGTGTACACACTGGCGTTCACGTAACTGAACCTTGACAGTGGGAATTCGAAGAAGAATAGAGAAAAACGCCGCTGCCCGGGCAAAATTCCCCTCATAGCACACTGCATGGCATATTCCCGTCTTCATTAGCCCAGTCGGAGCAGAACAGTGGGACGTTAAACCCCATTTTATTTCATGTTCGGATCATAGATAAATAATATACAGATGTCGGACTAGTCTGAAATTGTTACTTGTGAAGATAGTGGTCTTACTCCTGGGAAAATATTGGATTCTCCGAGAACACAGGTAACGTTAGGGGGGCGCTTTATGTGTTGATCGAATGGCTGATTAGACTGTATTTAATATCATTTCGCCTTCGTTATGTTGACTAATACAAACAAGTGGGACGCTAAACCCTATTTCATTTTATTTCATGGTGTTTGTATCGACTGGTCACGTGTTTATAATGGAGAATAAGGTAATATGGCGCCCACCTGATAATGGCAGATGTTTTATGAGCTTTATAAAATTGACCATTGAATCAATAAATCATTCTAACAATCTGACTCATTCATAAATATATTTTTCTAGTTAATTGTTAGGCCTTAAACATACTAGTCTTCATTCTTATACCAACAACTGGATACAATAACACCAACCCGCCTCTATCCACTCCTCCGTCAATTATCATTGTCGCGAGCTGTTTATCTCGGACAATGGCTACTTGTCAACTTAACTTATCAAAGACCAGCTTTCATTTAGCTGAGATGAGTTCGCACCTAGTTGACATAATATTTATATCAATATTCATCCACTCTGGTATATAGCAGCAGCCTTTTCTACTCCATTCTCTCCAACCACAGTATTTCTATTTAAAGGAGCAAACCCTCCCTGATGATTGAGGTCGAAATAGATTCCCCGTGGGTTTTTCTCCTGGCCCTCCCACTGCTAAAGACCCCTACGCGCAAGCGAATTATTGAAATAACCATATGTTAGTCCCGAACTGGCCTAGTTTGTGTCGAGTGGACGTTAAACTACCTTTCTTTATTTTGTCTAACCCTATTTAGTCTATAGTATTACTTCCATTAGCAATCTGATTGTAATACAGATCTATATTTCGTTTTGTGTATTTATACTTTCGATGGTCTACACTACATGAATATCTGACAAGTTACAGTCGCAGTTCAGATCAAACTAGCGGCTTTTTACCCTATGACGCCAGACGTTTCTAGTGGTTTACCCACAGTTCCGTGCATCAAAAGGCCAAGAACTCGCCGTAACAGACGGTTTCAGTGGCTAATCCCTCACATCATCCGGAACACGTCACGTAAAACGAAATTTTGAACTATAAAAAACGAAACGAAATAGGATCTGTGTTTTAATCAGATTGGTCCATTATTGACGAGAGAAGCAACCATTTGTATTCCAAAGACGTTATTTTGTCCAGGGGGTTGGGGTGGGGGTATTAGGGTACTACTCCAGTTTTGCCAAACTATTATTTACATAATGAGAGCCACAGTGACTCAGTGAGTGGGATACAGGCCCACTAACGAGGTGGTCCGGGTTCGATCGCGATGTTGGCCAAGAATGTTCCCCCAGATTTCCAGGGTTGTTCTCCCCTTGTTAGTGGTGCGGGATGAAGTGCATGGCAGGGAACAGCGTCTAGCCGTTCAATTGACACTAAAACCCTAGGCCACGTGTATACCTTGACGTGCACTAAACAGAACCCATGACAGTTGTAATTAAATTGCTTTCTGGGCGAAATGCCCCCCCCCCTCCTAGCACTATTAATTAGACCGATTGGAAGAAAAAGTAGGTCGTCAAACCCAATTTCATTCATTGATTATCTGGCAGCAATCGACTACGTCACGTAAAATTTTGATCTCAAAAAACACCATTTCAGATCTTAATACTTTTTTCGCCACGGATAGGTTTGATAACGATGTCCGAACTATGATTTAGAATACGTCCGTCAAGTCTTCGTAATATGGCAGTACTGATTATTTCGGTTCGTTCGTTTATTGGGATTATCTTCCGCTTCTACCGATGGTGATATCGCCGTGAAGACTATTTGATCTATCTATCTCTAGGATGTTGAACGTCAGCTTCCACAACAGTGGAAGTCTTCCACGCAGACCAGTTGGATTCGTTCGTTCTTTGGGATTAATGTCCTATTTCACCAAGGACGATTTCGCAGACAAGAAATATTTTGGGGTTTAATGTCCGCTTATACAACTAGACATGCTAATCGTAGGCCGGTCGGGTAGGTTCGGGAATTTCCGGAGTCAAAAATGGCCGCTTTACATCGATGAGTATTTTCGGGAATACTAACCCTAACCCTGACCGATTTAAGAGGGATAAAGGGTTAATTGGATCCAAGTTCATCTTTCTAAAAAGGGTTAGGGTTGGGATTTGCATTTATATAAGGCGGCCATTTTAGTCTCCGGAAACCCCAAACGTCTCCAACCGACCTGCAATTAGCACCCCCTTTTTACATACCCCGTCTCTCTCCCTTTCATACCGCGGCCCTTTAATATTTTCAACAGACCACCAGATTGATGTCGGATTGTTTAACAACAATTGGTATTCTACAGAAAAGATCCATTATTGCTACTTGATTGGTCAGCCACTTTAATTCTTCGTCGTTCAATGTATTCTATAGATCAAAGGTGGGCTAACAATTAAAACACGTGGTCAGTACAAATAGGAACTGGTCAATACAGGACTACAAATAGACACTGGTCAATACAAGACTAGAAGTTAAGTATTGTTATAGATTGGTCTATGTTTAATCAGATCATATAATAAATATAGCCTACTTATAACTAAATATAATGACAGGTGCGATCGATCTCTTTTCATCAAGGATTTTATAAATGGTCCAGGTTATCCCTTTGTCTTGGCTGACCAGTGACCATCCAATTTCATACTGGTGATATTTGGCCGTATGGTCCTTCTTTTAAATGTATTATTTCAGTTCATCAACAATATCAAAATTATAAAAGCAGATTAAAGCTCCCGTCGAGAGTGACCATGTGGTAGCGAGAGACAGAAATGGGGTTTAACGTCCACTCGACACAGACTAGGTCATTTCGGGACTAACATATGGTTTCAATTTTATTTCAATAATTCTCTTGCGCGTAGGGGTCTTTAGCAGTGGGAGGAAACCTGAGGACCTGGAGAAAACGTACGAGGTTGGACAGGCCACCCTACTCCTTGTCACGTACAACCGGGGGTTCGAAACCATGCCAGTTGACTCAATGACAGGTTTTATGATACAGCGCGCTTGTGTTGACCATTCGCCCCCCCCCCCCCAATGCAGTAATACAGATGGTGTTGAAACACGCATCCCGTTAAGATAACAGCTTTTGAATCACTAACACCTTTTTTTGAAAAGGATCACGCCATTCCCGATAAACTCTGACCCACTTCATCTTGTTTTCTTTGAGATTTTATTTTGGACACTCTTCTTATGACCGATAGTACTGCGTCTCTGTGTCAAGGAAGGGGGGCCAAACAAAATATATTTCGCGTGGTAGTTTGCTCGGGATACCAGATGTTTAGAACGTTTCGCCCCGCTTCGGCGCACTGATAACTAATAATATCTCTCATGTTAGAGATCTGACACAATATAGGTTTAAATTATTTTGATATCAAATACATTTATATAGAATATCAAATACACACTGTTTAATAAATAATTCATGTTGTTTCCCCACATTTGTGATTTTTAAATGTTATTTTGTAATTTGAGAAAGTCTATCAATGATCTGGCTGCCATGGCAAGATTCTCGTGGGTCCATCAAAGGGAATACAACAGACCGTGGGTGTTATAACTCCTATCGACAGCAACATAATGCCAGGTTTGATAATTTAAATATATCTGATAGAATCATATTGGGTCGTATTACAAAACATCATTCGTGTTTAAATGAGATAAAAAAAGGGTTTTAACATCCTACTTGTCTAATTCAATTGTGCTGATGAAGACGGGCTTTCGCCATGGATTGTGCCCGGTGTGGCATTTTACCCGGACAGTTGCGCTACGATCTACTCTTAGTTCGAATTCCAACTATGAAGGGTTCTTTTACGTGTTAGCCAACCAGTACATGGTACATCGGCTTTTGGTTCCATCCGAATAACTAGAAATTTTTCCATGCCAGGCCCTCCGTCTAACATCACTGACAGGGTGAAACCACGCAGGAAAATTCCAAGGATCACAAAGCATCCTCTCACTTAAGTCAAGAACAACTCAACTTTCAATCTCTGTTTATGAGAAATATCTTTGATCCAGAAATACAAATCATTGCATTTTCTTACTGATCCATTTGGTGCATTACAAGAACAACAGTTTTATAAAGGATTATATTTAAGTCTGAGTCTGAGAATGCTTTGTGAACACGGGGCCTTGTAAGCGAGCCAGAGCTTATTCACTCGGCCACACCTGGATACGACGATTCCCGATTGATGTAACTGAATCACATCTACCCGTAGATAAGATTGAATTCCTCTATGACGAGTAGCATACAATATTTATCATGAATTTTGTCGGTCAGATTAACCAATGTATTATTTATTGATGTATCGAACTTTTACTCTTTAATATAAGAACCATAACTCGCACCTGACACGTGCCCAGCACGCGACTCATCTATCTTTATTGCAGGTAATTTGCTGAAAGATATTAATAAATTAATTGAACGTCTGGCGGTTTGAGTGATCATTTATTCACTACCAGTCTGTCAAATTCTCCTTCAACTGTTTCTGGTTTAGAAGATCGACACAGAAAGCGTTGGTCACGTCAGCCATTGGGAGAGAGGGAGAAAGGGGGAGAGAGAGAGAGAGAGATGAATGGATGGATTTAACGTCCTATTTCCTTCACGAACTGGGCTAATTTTGACGTGAAATGAAATGAAATGGGGTTTAACGTCCTACTCTTATGCACCTAACCTGGGCTAATGGAAGACGGGCATACGCCATACAGAGTGCTATGAGGGAAATTTTGCACGGGCAGCGGCGCTACGGCCTACTCTTATATCGAATTCCAACTGCCAAGGGATCTTTTACGTGCACGCCAATGTGTACACGGGACCTCGGTTTTTCGTCTCATCCGAACGACTAGGCAGCTGTCCTTGTCAGGCCCCCGTTCTGCATCACTGACAAGGGGAAACCACGCCGGATAATTTTGACGTGTATACACCTCACAGTGTGCTATGGGGATACATTTCACCAAGTCTTCTTCACATATCAAAAGTCAAGGGTTATTTTACCTACTCGCAAACGTGTGCCCGATACATAGGTTTTACATCCTACCGAACGACTGCCAACGTGTGCACCGAACATAGTTTTTTCGTCCCATTCAAACGACTGGACAGTCACTCGCCAGTAGTGTCCTTCCGGGAAGGGGTTGGTAGTCGAGTGACTACCATAAATTGGGTCAGTAAGTCAAATGCTGTGATTCAGACGTAACAAAGACTAAGTTCGCCTATCCTACCCCCTGGTGAGTTTACTCCAGGTCATCATTTGCCCTTCCACTGCTTAAGATCCCTACGCACAAGTGGATTGTTGAAATGAAATAGTACCGTACGTTAGTCTCGAAATGACCTAGTTTGTAATCCTTTAGTGGCATCTAGCGATTGTGCGCAATAAAAGCACAACACAGTTATATGGAAAAGCAATCACTGGTTTAAAGGCAAAGCACGACGTTTCGACAAGCATTTGTGCTTGATAACGATAAGAGAATACTTGTCGAAATACTTGTTTGTTTGTTTTTTGTCCTTGTTTGTGTTGAGACAGCGTTACACCCGATTGCTCGCCCCACCCCACCCCGCACCAATGAAATGGGGTTTAACACATGCACCGAATGGGATAATGAAAACGGTAAATAGGCCATCGAGAGCTGTACTTTGGTTTTATAATATCATGTTTAAAATCAATATACGTAACCGTGTTCAACATTTGAATTTAATCACATTTTAAAGTGACAATGTTAAAACAGAAAAAATATCAATACCAAATATTATGTCGTATCTAACGCTGAACTGAATACACGTTTAAAGGGATATGAGGCCAGCGTCACGGATTGACTATGTTCCCGGTTTGGATTGGTACTTTATCGGTTTTAGTTATAAATGTAAGGGGCCTTAACTTCAACATTTTTACAATTTTGCTGAGCCTAATAAATAAATAAATAAATCCATTTAAAAAAATATCCAAATAAATCCATTAAAAAATAAATAAATAAATATATTTAAAAAATAGATAAATCCATTAAAAAATAAATAAATACATATCAAAAAAATAAATACATTAAGAATATAAATAAATGACATGTGTATAATGTAAGCCCTGAAAACTTCATTTCCTAGAAATAGACCCTTATAAGTATTAAGCTGTCGGAAAAATAGGATATCAAAGAACCACTTTAGTGTTGGCTGCTAGGTAGGTCTTTTTAGTGTAGAGTTTTACATGTAGGAGTCTCTTTAATGTGGCCCTTTTAGTTCAGATATTATTTTAGTGCAAAGTTTTAAATGTAAAAGTCCCCTCAATGCTGTCTTAGGTGGATCTTGTAGTGTCAAGTTTTACATGCGTAAGAACCACTTTAATGGCTGCTAGATGGGTCTTTCAGTGTAAAGTTTAAAATGTAAGAGCCACTTTAATGTCTTCTAGATACATGTAGGTATTTTAGTGTAAAGTTTTAGAATATGACAACAATAGGTGGAATCAATGTTTAATATAACCCAACCCAACCCAATGTTTCTGAACAAGTTTGTAAATATTTCTATGTATTATTATGTAGCATCTGTGAATCATAACCATCAATTGATAATCTCTTGGGTACAGGAAATAAAAAACCCAAGCTTGTGATAATAAAGACGATACGCAAAGATAATTGTTACATTATTTATAATAATTTCAAATCAGGTTATATTTCTGAAGCTCCGGGGACAAATGACGAATTCTTGTCTTTATCATTACAACAAAAAACGATTCGTGATTTTTCTTTAATTCAAAATATTTGGTTATCGAACCAAGAAGAGATATTTATAAGATTTATATCGCTTTGGAGAAGAAAAAGTAAGTTGTAGCTGTTCGTAAACAATGTTATCTCATAATATTGATAAAACCCCGTCAACGTCATACTAAACTCAGGCTGTCTGTCGACAGTTACCTCTGCTTGACAACAGACACCAAGCTAGTTGACTGACATTTTAAGTCCTAAATCGACGATTATAGTCGAAAACGCGAAGTATACTTCTAGAATTTTGTTAATTATTTATTTATGCCTCCATTTAATAAAATTGAAGGTGTTTGTTAAGTCTTTATGTGTATGACAGATGTGAAACGGAGTACCACCGCGTTACAAAACAGTATACTAATTTATGGCGTTGTGGCCATTCCGGACCGAGATCTAAGCTCGAAAGTATGAAGTAGATGGTCTCTGAAGAATTATTCCCTCGAATTCGAAGCTCAAATCAAATTGGGTTTAACGTGCTGCTGTTCTCCACCGACTTGGCTAATGAAATGGGGTTTAACATCCCAAAGCTCTGCTCCAAAATTTTGGGGGTTGGGATGGCCAAATGGTCTAGAGTGCCGCGCTTCGACTTCTAGCTAACCGGTTACATTTGGCTTGCGGCTGTGGATCCCTGGTGTGAGTGTATGTGGCATGGAGATAGGGGCGCCTTCTCAACCTCGTGGGTTTCCTCCGGGCACTCCGGTTTCCTCCCACTGCTAAAGACCCCTACGCGCAAGCGAATTATTGAAATAAAATTGAAACCATATGTTAGTCCCGAAATGACCTAGTTTGTGTCGTGTGGACGTTAAACCCCATTTCTCTCTCTCTCTCGCTCCGAAATTTTGCCCTGACAACTGTCCAGAATCATTTTACGTGTATGCCAATGGGTACACGGGACCTTGATTTTTCAGGGCCTCCAGTCTGCACCCTGATTAAGGGAAACCACCCTGGAAAATCTCGGAAAACTTTCTAGGTCAACACCGGAATCGATCTAGAGCTTACTGACTGAGCCCCCTCCCCTCCCCCTCAGTCCGCGAAGAATTCCCCTCATAGCAGACTACATTCTGTATGTCCGTCTTCATTAGCCCGGATGGAGCAGCGAAGTATTATAACGTTAAACACCATTTAAACCGTATTTCAACCTGACGTATTTCATTCAATAACTTTGGTAAATACCACAGCTGTTCTATATGACACACAGTCAATATTAACAATCTTAAAAATATCTTACCAAACTAAAGGGAAAAAAAAGCTTTCTTCGATTTTTTAGAACAACGAATAGTTTTATAATAAAATTCTTGGTGATCTTTGGTATAACGATTTTATATAACAAAATATGCTACAAAACCAAATAGAACAAATTTCATCTTATATATTATAGAGAATAATGTATATGACAAAACAAAATAGAAAATTCCATCTTATATATATCACACAGAATATATGACAAAACTAATGAAAACATCTTCCATTTGTTGAATGTAACTAATGATCCGAAACTAATAGAAACTAACTTACTTCAAATCTAGTGGAAAATAACTTACTTCAAATCTAATGGAAAATAACTTACTTCAAATCTAATGGAAAATATTTAGAAAAAAAAAATGGATTGACTAACGGAATTTGATTGTTTTTCTTTTTCTTTAACTATGAAAAATATATTTGTTTTAAACCTATAGTTGTAACCAAGTCAATGTGACATTTTCAAGTGTCAATGATATTATAATAATTTAAGATTATATTTACATATACATATATTTACATGACATCGTTTGTATTAAATGGACATTAACCCCCCCCCCCCTCTCTCTCCCCTCTCCCTTCCTCTCTCTCTCTCTCTCTCTCTCTCTCAGGCACATCGACAATCTTTACAATTTTCATATTCATAATGGATTACTAGACATTACATAAATTGAAGATAATTTTGAGAACTATTGGCTAATAATTAAAGTTACTAGTGATTGTTATCCATAAAGTTATGTTTGTGTTGTTTCAATATTAACTGAAATATAAATGATCAAATCTGTTTTTGTTGGATCTTAGGACTTGTATGTAACAACTTTAAAACGTGTGCTGTGTCGAGTGGACATTAAACCCCATCTCTCTCTCTCTCTCTCTCTCTCTCTCTCTCTCTTTCTCTCTCTCTTGAAACGTGTACGATAAATTACTTTCATTGTTATTTGTTACCACTTTAAAGCGTGTACAATAAAAGACGAACACGAACAAGACATTTAAAATTAAAAACCAATATGGCCGGGTATTGTTAGGTTTAGATTAAGGCACAATAAATCCATCCTCTATAATTGATTATTATGATATTCTCTCCACTCGAAACGATAAGCGTCGCATTATCGGTGTGTTATTAATAAAATCAAACATAACAAGCAGGCCATTATCCATGATAACTCCTAGTTTAATTAGCCAATCAATAACTAGACATGTGGTCAGTGCGGGACTAGCGGCAATAAATCTGCTACTTCCGTCCATATTTCTGAAGCTTATCAATTGAAACATGCACGTTCATACAACCGTGGCGGTAATTATTTTATTATGTACTTTGAAAATGAGTCATTCCTTGGAGAAAAAAAACCCACCAGAAGCAACATGAAAATTTTTTTTAAAAAGAATTGGAAGTTTCTTTCTAGCCCCATTTTAGAATAAGTCTACGATAATACTTTATATTTTGGCTATGAAATGGAACACTGCCCCCCCTCCTTTTCAGAAAGATAGTTATGTGTTCAGAATTCAGGCGACGCCCCTGAAATAGTGTACAGTACTTACGTTTGTCGTAGTATGTCTTATAAAGATATATTTCATAAGCAGTACATGTATAATTGATCCTTTTTCGAGGTAGTGGTGTTTTTGTAGTTCTGGGGGCTCAGAAACATTGAAAGAGGCTCACAGACAGCAGCCTCGAATGCTCATTACTCCGACCCTTGCAGTGGCTTAAATTGTTTGAACGCCGAAGACAAAACGTACAAAATTAGGTTTGAGCAGCAACTTTCTAAAGAGTTATTGGGTGGCTTGAAGCTTTCTCTTAATCTATAACCCGAACAAGTAGTCTGACTCCTAGTCACATTACTCATATCTTCCACAAACATGGTGGCACAGATTGACGTCTGTCGTTTTCCTTCCTGAAGACAGATGGAGCTTTTTACCCTGTTATTTTACTTATCACTAAGGGATATTTTTATTGGCTTTAGAACATGTGTTACAGTGTAATTTATTGGGTGGACTTATCGAGTTATGATGACAAATCACAGTTTTATTGATGTAGACAGGTTTCATGGTAGCATACGAATACATTCAGAAATGAAATTTAACGGCCTATTGTTCTGCTCCTAAACTGGGCTAATGAAGACGGGCATACGCCATACAATGTGTAATGGGGGAAATTTTGGCTGGGCAGCGGCGCTTCGGCCTAGTCTTATATCGAATTTCAACTGCCAAGGGATCTTTTACTTGCACGCCAATGTGTGCACGGGACTTCGGTTTTTCGTCCCATCCGAACGACTAGATAGCTGTCCTTGCCAGGCCCTGTGTCCTGCATCACTGACAAGGGGAAACCACGCTGGAAAGTCTGGATGAACTTTCTCGGCCAATGCAGGGATGGAACACCCGACCTCCAGGCTAGCGAGCCAACGCCCTACCCACTTAGCCACGTGATCCCCGACTTCATTCATTAATTCTAGTGGATCAGCGAGTAAGGCGTAGAAAGGACCCCGGTTTGTCATCCTATCCGATGACTGCACCACAGAACTTTCTAGGCTAACACTGGAATCGAACACAACTCCAACCCGTTTGCGAGTCAACGTCTTACTCACTGACACACCGTGGCTACCTCCCCCCCTCCCCCCCTTATCAACAAATACGTCACAGGAATAATCTCGTGTGATATGAATAGTTTCCGGACTATAAAGATGATCACAATATCAACACACCCAATAATATTCCCATCTTTAGTCTTTGTTCTGGTCTGTGATGCAAAGTGGGCGGTTAGATATATTATAGTCAGTAATGCCCTCGACGTGCTGCCCCAAACATCATATTAACTGATTAATAACAGTCATTACGTCTTTTATCAGTCATCTAATGATCATGTCAGACCGGCACTAAACGGCTATAGAAAGAACTGATCGCTTTAATTTGGGGTTGGGTTGGGAGAAATTGGCCAGGAGGGTTGTAATTATCCTTTCATCAATCTGGTTAACAACAGATGAAACAAAAACACAATCATTTTAAAGGTAAACAAACCTCGTGTATTGTCGCGTTCTGAGCGCTGTGAGATTAGAGATTATTACTGTCATTTTCAAGGACAATCCAGATTGGTCATTTTATGTTTTCGGTCAATCACAGTCCAGATTTAGCCGGCCCCAAGTTCACAAAGCATTCTCAGACTTAAGTTGAGAATTTACTCAACTTTCAATCACTGTTTAAAAGAAATATCTTTGATCCAGAAACACAAAACTTTGCATATAGTTTCTTATTGAGGTATTTGATACATTAAAACAATAGAAGTTTTATAAAAGGCTATATTTGAGTTATAATAAGGCGAACAATTTTGAGTCTGGGAATGCTTTGTGAACTCGGGGCCATGTTCTATCTATTTCAAAATGCCAGCTACATGGTTAGAGCACGTGATTGTTGTCGAGGTTTCTTAAGTTAGGGTAAGTCCTAGGTTTCGGTCTTGGGTTATGTTTCAAGAATTTGGGGGAGAGAATAGGTCGCCACATAAACACTGACCTAGGATGATGAAAATTTGGATTTTATTAAAAATACAGGCAATATAACAGGTTTATAACAGTCGATTTCGCTGTTTTTCGTTGTTGGTGGCGCTGATGGTACCCGTTTGGTGTCGCTTGTGGTATTCTAATGAAGAAAAACGAATAAATTGGTGACTCTCAGGTGAGAGCCAAATTAGTATGTTTCCTACTAAGGGTTGATAGAGCTAGGTATCCTCATAACTAGTTGCTTTTATTTGCTAAAGGTTAGGACTAGGGTTTGATATGTTGATTGCTTCGATTAAGGGTGAGTTCTGGTGTTGTTTAGTATCATTTGCTGTCGTTCAGATTTTTATTTTTAGAATCTGTATGTGAAAAAGTTCTAACCAGATTTAGTTAGTGGTTTCTAGAGAACAAATTGGGCGGAATGATTTTTAAAGTTAAAAGTAGGAAAATATGTGTTAGTAGGCGGGATTAAACATGACCATCATAATATGAAACTGCACTTGAAAGTTACGTGAACGGGAACAATTATTTTATCTACTTCAGCCCCGTTGACAATATAAGTGTTGCTGGTGGAAGGGGCGCTCATGTAACACAGTGGACCGAACTTCTGAGATCGTCCATGAAAGTAAAACTTTTCGGGATCTTGTCATTCGCCGAATGACTGTTTAACCTTGTATGAAACTACAGAATGTCATTTTGCCTTGTGCTTGAAACTATACAATATTGTTTAAGGGCTACTTTGAATGAAACTTCAAAAGGAATGTTTTTACCTTGTATGAAACTACAGAATGGCTGTTTACCTTGTATGCAACAGTGGAATGACTGTTTTAACTTGTCTGGCTGTTAAACATTGAATGAAACTGTAGGATGGACGTTTTACCTGGAATGAAACCAACCCGATCCACAATATCTCTACACAACGACTATGGTAACCATCTAAAACGTCTTTCTAGAGAACGGTAGGCTGGAGGTCACTTAAAATTATGAAGAAATAACGCAAACTTGACACTCGTTTTCTCACACGAAATCTATTTAGCTAATTGTTTCGAAATGTCGCTTAAAGTGTCTCGTTCGATTTCAATTATTTAAAACAGCATGTCTTTTTAAATTAAAAACTGCAAACCGGAAACAATTGCGTGTTTTTGACCGACTCTGGTGTGCGTGTTATTTAGAAGAGATCATTAATTGACCTAACGCTTAAATGACGTAATAGTAAATTAGTTCACACTTCTGTGGGCCGTCTTTCCTCTCTTAAAAACAAGGTTGCGTGATTTTAGTAAGAAAGTCTAATAAAATTCCGGTAAAGGTGACATAAAGAAATGAACTAACGCCAGGCCAACAAATCCATTATACTTCTACCAATAAACGCCTGGGTGATGCAGCTCAAAACATAATTTGGTTGCGTACAATTTTTTGTCAGATCCGTGGCAGCTCAAACGAAACGAAAGACTTAAACGAGATGTTAAAGCGTTTTGTTGCGTGTTACTTCAAAAGGCTTGATGATCTTTTAACCAGGTTTTCATTAAAGTTTAGCCTGGATTATACCAGTTCCTTACAGGAATTTAATTAGAATTCATCAATTTACAACGAACCATTACAAAAAATCCTTCAAATAAATCTAAAACCCTTGATGGCTTAAGAACACGATAAAGTAAAAAAACTAAAACCTTTCTTCTCGACATGTGATGTGTAATATATTTTGCCATGACATAAAACATGGAGAAATAGAGAGAGAGAACGAGGTAGAGAGAGAGAGAGAGGGGGGTGGATGAGGGTGGTAACGTCATATTTTTTTCACGAACTGGGTCAACGAAGACGTGTGTACACCCTGCAGTGTGCTATGTGGTTACATTTCGCCAAGTCTTCTCCACATTCCATACGTCAGGCGTTCTTTTACGTACTCGCCATCGCATGTGCACGGAACATAGGTTTTTCATCCCATGTCCAAACGACTGGACAGTCACTTACCAGAGATTTGGTTTCAACATCCAGCATACGTTATTGTAGAACTAATATCGTGATCTATTTTATGGACGTTATTATCTAAAACGATTATATCGTCTATATATACTGTTAGGATGCTACAGATCGCTAGACATTTGGAAATGGAAAATATTATAGCGCGTGGATACGCTGTCGGGACAAAATTGCCCCCATAACATTTTCCAGTCTTCATTAGTCCGGTTGTAGAAAAGTAGGACTTTAAACGCCATTTCATTCCATTATTAAATTTACACCAATTGAGATGAAATTCATAAATCATTGACAACCAGGGTCGACCGTTTTTTGAAAAAACTACAGACTGTTTTAGTAAAGAAAACAGGCTGTTTTAGTAAAGAAGAATTCAGTAAAGGATACAGACTGTCTTAGTAAAGAAAGAATACAGACGGTCTTAGAAAAGAATAGGTTCCGTTTCAGTATAGAAATAGTAAAGAATACGCCATTTTATTTAACAATACAGAAGGAAATAAAGTATTGTAAAATAAAACTATTATGAGGAATTGTAAAATAGACTACAAACAATTTAATAAAACGTTATTTGAATTTTCTACCCCATCACCAAGTAACATTTAAAACATCGTTACGTCAAGTTGAACTATTCTTATTCAATCTTCACGTTCTAAACGTAATTAACGAGGAATGTGTTCTTTTAACCGCCAAAGTTCTGTTTATTTCAATTTCCCCCGTTACTCGGTCAATATTTCAAGTTTTAAACATTCCCCCAGTGGGCATTATACACCAATATTCCCCCCTCTTGTCAACCTGACGTCATGACCAAGGCGCTTATTTCCAATAATGGTTTCGTGGGGTGACGAGGTCAACCAATCAAATGTCATCTCGTGACCGAAACTATTCAAATAACGTTAGTAATAAACAACAGTCCCAGGCTAAAAAAAACAAGCCACGTGACTAATTTATAGTTCCAATATTCTTTGGGAAAATAAACAAGCCGGGGATATGAAGCGTCACGTGACTGTTTTATTGTCCAATAATGGCCGGTGTATTGTTTAATAAAGTAGGATTGAGAACGTTAATTCTCCACGTTCTACGGTTTTTCCAATCAGCTATAATTAACAGCCAGGTTTGTTTATGACCTACAGCACACAACGTGATTCACTTCAAAGACCACGTGAACTTGTGATTATCCAGCATCTGTTTACATAATAACACTATCTACCAGTTTCTCACAAACTTGTTTTTATTCACGTAATTACAAGATGGAGTCGATATTATATTTGTATTAACATAATTACAACATGGAGTCGATAGTCTATCTATTGTATTTGAATTTGCTTCCATCATTCTGTACTTTAAGAAGATTTCTTTGCACTGTGCAATCTAGAAGTATTGGTAATACAAGTCTTGTATCTACAGTTTCCCACTGAAATATTATATGAAATGTAGTCGTTCGGATGGGACGAAAAGCCGGGGGCCCTTGTACACATAGGCGTAGACGTAAAAGATCCCCTTGCAGTTGGAATTCGATATAAGAGTAGGCCGTAGCGCCGCTGTCCAGGCAAAATGTCCCTCATAACACACTGTGCGGCCTACTGTTATGTCGAACCCTCTCGTTGAAAACCCCGAATGAAACTCTGACTCTTCATCATAATATTCTAAACACTACTAAAACTCCAACATTTCAGCATAAACGTTACAGACAAGAGTTTAAAAAAATACAAAATCAAAAGCACACTTTGCTACCATTATTTTTCAAAAGTAAACTGAATGTTCTAATCTGATTAAAAGACAGATCCATATTTCGTTTCGTTTTTTTATGCTTTCGATGATCTACACTACATGAAGATCTGACAAGTTGTACTAGAAAGTCACGTCAGTTTCGTACGAGCGGCTTTTTACCCTATGACATCAGACATTGGTTAATCAATTAGCGTTGACGTTTCTAGTGGTTTGCCCACAGTCCCGTGCATCAAAAGGCCAAGACCTCGTTGTAACAGACCGTTTCATTGGCTAATCCCTCACACCACCGAGAACTCTTCCAGATCCTAGTGTAGTAAAGGCAAATAAAACGAAATTTTGAACTATAAAAACGAAACGAAATAGAATCTGTGTTTTAATCAAATTGCTGAATGTTCGTGGTGTTTTGTTTTAAATCAAACCAAAACACTTCAGCGTGCTAAATCATGTAGTAGCAATAGTTGTTACTAATCTCTTACAGGCATTCAGTAACCGGATAAACAATCAATTATATCACATACCTGTGGACAAACAGCTACTATTTATTTGGGGCGACGTTTCGAAGTGTATTCCCTGAACGTATAACAACAAAACTAAAAACGTACACGAATACAACAATATCAAAGGACATGGACTCAGCGTTAAAACAACACGTATTTGTGACTTTCCACATATATTTGAATGATCTGGGGCCTGTTTCACGAAATTTTAACTAAGATTGGATAATATTAGATTGATTTTAGTGCTTAGCCAATTCAAAGTGAAGTATGTACTAAAATGTGGATTTTATCTTTAATTAAGATTTCGAGAAACTGGGCCAAGGATTCTTGTGCCTTTAATATTTGGATAAATAGACATTAGCCATAAATATGATAGGATCACTTCCCATTGACAAGCCAATCGTTATCTGTAACTGGAGCTCGCCATTCCCTTGTTGGTGTATCATTGAATATAATTTTAAGACCACCATCAAAATTCCTTAACATTTTGCTACATAAAAATACTAAAATAACGTTTGACGCATAGATATTCAAGCCCCACATCGTCCACTTGGGGCAAGTTTGAAGGGTTCATCGTCAACAAAGTTGTTAAATTAACATTCAATTATCAAAGATGCATTAGCACTTAATTATCTCATCGTTTCATCACGGCCGTCAATATAATCACAGTCAAGATTACTTAATGGTTGCCTGCTAATGGTTCTGGTTAAAAAAATATCCAACCAAAAAATGCGAATATTGATATAAATTTGGTTAAATGAAAACTGAGGAACACGCGGTGCTGTCTCACAGGCCTGATATCTTTTCTCAATATGGCTGAACTATTTTTAATCTCTGTTCTCGCGAGACTGACACATCTCGCCAATTAACCAATCGTTGTCTTTGTTTTAACCACACGCCACCATTTACATTTTGGATTAATGGATACTTTTGTTGATTGAAAGGGGCTTTTCTTCTCTGGTGAAAAATATTTGTGTTAATCCACCATTCGTTAAATAAACCGGTGGAAAGAACAAATTGTCTTTGAAAGCAAAAGTAACTAAAAAGAGAATTATAACTTAAATTGTTGAGTAATAGAAACACTGTTCTTGATTTTAAACTTGCAGAGAAATTGAATCGAATTTATTTTTTTAGAAATATCAAGAATTCGAAAAACACATAAAAGATTGGGGAGAAAGAGTGTTTTGAAGTATCTACTTTGAAAACGCACAGGAGATTGATGAATGGGAGCGGGGAGTATTGAAGTTTAAACAATTATACAAGACAACCCCTCGGACAGCAATAAACAACAATTGCATACGTCAAATGATATGAATGAACCCGGGACCCGGTTATAAGGATTAACTCTGCTGTGCAGTCCTGGCCCGAGTTCCCAAAGCATTATAAGTTAAGAATTTAATCAAAATGTTTGCTTTATTTTTACTAAAATATAGTCCTTTACGTGTCAAAAACACCGATAAGAAACTATGCGCAAATTATTATATTTTTGGATCAAAGATCTTTCTCATAAGCAGTGATTGAAAGTTGAGTAAATTCTTACCTTTTGTCTGGGAATGCTTTGTGAACTTGGGGCCAGTAGTGATATAGCCGAGCAGATTGCCCAATCTAACGACAAGGTGCAGCATTATAATAAGTTATGTTGCGGTTATCCCTTATGCCAAATTCGGAATTAATTATCAGCAAATCTGGGCAAATTACAAATTAATTTCGTTATTCTCTATTTCGGTCAGATAAGACTTAAAATGCTGGGAACAGATTGGAAGGGTGAATCGTGCTGTCTTTTCATTAAAACGTCGAATATTCCCGAGAAATACCAAATTAAGAGAACACGAAGTAGTCGCATTAACACGTAAAAAATACAGAACATTCGGACGAAGAACACGCGCGTTTTTCATAAAAACATCTGGTGTGGATAAAAAAACTCGAAGGTCCAATAAAAATCGATGTTACATGTCGTTTATATCTCGTTTAGAAGGTCAGAGGTTACAAGTTTTAGATGGAGTACACCCAGTCAATGGCGGTAGAATTGTATCAATTTCCAACTTAGTTTCGCCAGCTTCTACAAATGGGTCAATTAAGATTAAGTGTAATTATGCAGCGTATTGTAACGGTTAAAATTACACAGTTAGGCCACGGCCTCATGTGAATGTAACCATAATAAGAGAATTATCAGTCATTTCTTCGGAATTTCTGGGTAATAAACTGAGAAGGAAAAAAATCTGAAATTGCGCAGACCATTTAAAGAAATCGGTTCCACCATTTATGATAATTGGTTGAAGATGTAATGTGAAATTAATTCTGAGCTGGTGTAATTCCCCATAACTACTGTGTCGAGTCCTTGACTCGTAATTCCGGCATGAATCAGCATAAATTTACGATTAGATTCAATTCAACTATTCCTTAACTTAAACATACATTATGCAAGAGCTAAATCTGCCAATTGGAGGTCTTTATCCAAACTATTAATTAGACATTAATTAATTCTCGATGTCAACGCTAGCCTGCGATATTTACTTTATAACGATCATATTTGCTGCTCAACTTTCAGTCATGATTTAATCATGAAATGGATAATCGGGGCTATGTTTTTTTATCGTACCGACTTAAGTAATGATGGTCGAGGCTGGGCCGAAAATTACTTAAATCTTGGTTAAGTGTGAATCAATTTGACTGAAATTATCTAGTTCTTAACTATTATAGTGATACATGCGAATGCTTTATCGAATCTCCCAGAGTGTAGCTTTAAGAAAGGAAATAAAATCGGATTTAACTTTCTTTACCAACGGCTAGTACGCTATTATTGGAAATTAATATAAATTTTTACTTTTATTTTTTAGGTCTACCCAATGATGACAACAACAAAACCGAGGGTCCCATGTTCCTCAACACCGTACCGGAAGTTGTGGCGTTCGCTGATAGTAATGGAGCTTCCATCTCATGTGCAGCATTCGCCCGACCAGCGCCGGAACTTGACTGGCAGCGAATGGACGGAACGCCGGTGGAAGAGGTTACCGGGCTCCTGGCAATTCTACCGAACAACACCCTGTATTTCCCGCCTTTTGACTCCAAACGTTTCGCGCCAAGTATTCACAATACTCAATACCGCTGTGTAGCCAGAAATGTAGTCGGGATTATCATGTCTAGAAACGTCACAGTTAAAGCAGGTAAGAACGAATTAGGATTTTTTTGGCCATAGATATGCGTACGGGGCCCGTTGTGTTTGATGGGCTCCAAAAGTTCTGCCTAAAGTTATTTTTTAATTTTGCCAAAAAAACTCGCTTTTGACAGAAAAAATACCAGATAATTGTTCGTAAACGAAAGTATCTTATTTTGTGCTGAAACGGCTGATTTTACACGTAAAACGGCTTTCTTTGAAGGTTTGGGCCCCCATATCTAATCCTCTTTACAACAAACACTTGATAGTGGTTGCATGCGGCATTTTACAATGACGTGAAGAACGTTTAGCTTGCAGCCACGACAATGAATAATACATAAATATGACTAAAAAGCGTTTAGCGATAACGGTGATTAATCTTAGTAGGCCTGTTGAGAGAACCCCGGGCCATTTGTTTTAAACATTTAGATAAAGTTAGTATTTTAATCATGACCAACTTGGTTGTAAAATCAATATGGCCGCTGGCAGGGTTTTTTTTT
Source organism: Patella ulyssiponensis (assembly GCA_963678685.1). Classification (NCBI taxonomy): domain Eukaryota; kingdom Metazoa; phylum Mollusca; class Gastropoda; family Patellidae; genus Patella; species Patella ulyssiponensis. Next base: position 3,869,635 of record OY783225.1, read on the forward strand.
GTTTTGGTTTTGTTTCTTATCTCAATTTATTCTAGAAATCGGAAGTCGTTTATCGAAATGTGATAGAAATTTGAAATACGTCATTCGAGGCCTTTCGTGCAATATAAAAATCTTAAGTTTTGTTTATCAACGATGACTCAGACGTTGGTTATGTTCAGTAAAAATGCCTGCAGGGAGCACCCGGGCATCAACGTAATTAAGAATTAAGATTAAAACTTTTGTTTTTGTCCTATGGTTCGCATTTTTTATATCAAGGAACGCCTTAGACTTAGTGTAACCTGGCTTGTGAAACTTTGCTTGGTTAACCAACAAACATCACTGAATTAATGCGAACTTGGGTCAGTAGAATCCTTAACATCAAAAAATGCGCGCATTCCTTCCTTGCGTATACACAATGTAACATTATAAGATGCTGGCTTTATTACTAAAAACTTCTAGTATTCAGCGTAAAGCCCTGTCATCCATCTTGAAAGTACCGATAGCGTGCAATCCCAGAGGTCAACAGAAAACAGTCCCGCACCATAATTAATCCCGAGAGAACATTGGGTAATAATGGGTATTAGAAGTTATCCCATCTTTCAGATTTCATACTGATGAAACTGATAACAGATGCCCAGAAAATATGCACTTAATTCAATTGATGTTGGTTCTGTTTGGACACAAATAACCATTACCTCATCGGCGTAATCAGGCAGGAATCGTGCAAAAAGTCGAACCGAACGAGGAAACTGGAGTCATCGATGTGGCCAGATACATAACAGGGATGGGATAACGAGGGGATATGTCGAGGTAGAATGGTGATTGGATAATATATCTATAACGTAACTAAAGAAGACATAACGCGATGATTGATTGGACGATCTGTGACCCTCCATACATCCACAGACCACTATCTTAACGGACAAAAAATTCAACCATTTTATTAAGAAGTCGTTTCGACATTTTGAATACAAATGAAATGAAAGGAAATAGGGTTTAACGTCCTACAGTTCTGCTCCGACTGGAATAATGAAGATATGGCCTACTCTTATATCGAATTTCAACTGCCAGGGGATATTTTACGTTTACGCAAATGTCTGCACGGGTCCTTTGTTTTTCGTCCCATTCTAACGACGAGACAGCTATCCGACGGCTTTATCTAATTTTCTTGGTTACACAATTTTAATTCATTTTGTTGGTCACATCTTTATCTCCGGTCGAATGCAGTTTTATAGTCCGTCAATCGTGTCGTTTTACGTTTACCATAGCGATTTAGATAGGCTTTAAATTAAAACCGAGTAACGCCCGGATACCATCGGTAAAAAACACAAAAACAGCAATATCTCAAAATTTGATAGTTCTCAATTGCCGCATCATATTCCTGGTAAAAGAATAAAAACTCGTTCGTCATCGCCATCATTGATTTAACGTCATTTCACCACAATAAATTCTCCCCACTAATAGAAGGACATTAAACGCACGGGCAATATAAAGAACACTCAATTAAAACTGTCAATTTGTCAAAAAATGAAATGAAACCTTTTTAAGTGACACCGCAATTGTCGTTCATCTTGAAAAATAAATTCTTGTTTCACAATTTATCCATCTATTATTTTGCACTTTTCGATGGCTATTTAAATATTTCTTAAATGGTTTTATTCAAGGACCCGTGTAATTATTCCTTGGTAATAATGTAAGCAATCATTGAAGTCTGTGCTTGCATGCTCAAATAACGATTCTCTCTGTGTTCAAAATACGTTGCAATTAAACTCTTGAAAAATGCAAAACAATACAGAACCGATCTAATGTGTTGCGTCCGGTTTTTATCTCCTTGTTGGGTCGATTTGTGGAATTAGAATTGTGTGAGCCTGAGTGTCACAGACAGAACATATCCAGAAAATGACTCCTGTTGATCCAAGGGTCCAAGTGATATTTTCCAGCCAGGAGCCCCAGACCCTGAAATTCCGAAACATGAAATGAAATGGATTTAACGTCCTATTGTTCTGTCCCGACTGGGCTGATGAAGACGGACATAAGCAATAAAGTCAGGGAAATTTTGCCCGGACAACAGGGCGATGGCTGAAACTGCGAAATGTGGCTGAAATGTCTTTACTGAATCTCTCTTCCTTTTTTCACCATCCACCTATTTTATAAAAAACCTAATCAATGCTGACATCTGGTCGAGGCTTTTCTAAATGGCCATCTTCTGTTGATACCCAATTTAATGGATTATCCGCTTCAAACAAAAGGATTGACATTTTTTCATTCTGACCTTTAGTCTTGTGTCGTTCCATTGATTCGATCAGGAAACAGCAGCACAATTAAGTGGAAGTACTCAAGACAAGAACAGCTACTAAATACCACACTAGGGCGGAGGGAGAGAGAGAGAGAGAGAGTCCATCTTGTTGTTGTTCTTGGGATTTGACGCTCTTCCAAAATGAATTAATCCATTTCGGTCGATATGAAACTCGGCACAATTGCAACTTGTCTTTAAAAATAGGGACGGGGAAGCGTGGGGGTGTAAAACGTGTGCGTTTATTTGAAAGTGTGTACGCGCATGTCAATATATACTGCAAATATATTTGTTTTATCTGTATAAGCCTGTACAGGAGAGATCCAGGAGATGTCCTATACATTTCAAAGAGTAAACTTCTTTCAGAAATTGCCTCAGATGCAAGGAAATCGACTTTAGCCTTTCAAAATTTACTGGTGGTATACCCCCCCCCCCCTCGAGGCTCTGCGGTCAGCCTTCCGCCCCTATCATTTTTCTTTTGCACGCGCCTTTGGATAAACCATAGAACTATAATACTAACTCTATGGATAAAACCAAGATACACAAGCTGTGACATCTAATGTCCAGTATCAATTTAATCTCTGGCGATAAAAATACAACCGTGACACTTTCCTGTGTGTTGTGTGGTTAATCAGTTTTTCTAAATCCATACGTCAATGTCAACTTTGCATACAGAATTCATAAAGTCATTCACTTTTCTTTAATACAAGATAGGGAATTCCCCAGTGACTTCCACGTTTATACCAGATTTTACGAGAGTGACGTTACTATTAATCATGCTATAAGCCGTGAGAACATAATCATATTGTTTTAATATTCAAAACAAAATCCAACGCCATTAGTCAAAAATACTTGAGTGTTAGTCAGACGACATTTGTTTTGCCGCGCGCGGGAAAACCAGGCGTCCACGTTCATGGCCAAAAGAGTTCAGTGATCGTTTCGATCATGGAGGAATTCTCTAAGATGTTTCATTGTCTCCCGGGGGAACCACAAACTTCTTTATTGACCATGAAGCAATATCTAGTGACAATATTAACCCCTGGATGCCATCGGCTTGATAACCACCGTGCTCTACAAGCGTGAAATCGAGGATTATATTTTAAATAGCTGATTTGATTGGCCCATCAGTATGAGTTATGGGTCATTCGGGTATATTGACAGTGACAGTATGAAATATGACAACCAGATTAAGGCCAAATATGGCTGGAAGGAAGTTGACATTTGGCCAAGGGGAGATAATGCGGAGATCGATGTGATTACAACCTGATTTAGTAATGACCTTTACTACGTGTATACAAAAAAACAACAACCCTATAAAAGACAACAACCTAGGTCTTGATCATGTTATAACATAAAATATTAACTTAAACCCAGGTCTATGGTCGTGGTGTCAATCCCTCATATAAGCTCAAACTCCCGGCCCTTGAGTTCACAGAGCATTCTCAGACTTGTGTAACTGTTAATCACTGTTTATTATAGATATCTTTGATCCAGAACTTTTCTTACTGGTGTATTTGATACATTAAATCATCAAGGTTTGATAAAGGGCTATATTTTACTTAAAACAAGGCGAACAATGTTGAGTAAATTCTAAATAACTCAAGTCTGAGAATGCTTTGTTGGGCCCGGTTTCTGGAGACACTAGATCACTAGAATCGCCGCGCGGCTGGACAAGGGTCATTGGCCTTTGCCCATCTGATTATAAAATGTTTAATTGATATTTCACTTATTCTATTTCTCAATCTTTCTATTTTTCCATCTTTCCATAATTCAATTATCCAATTCAATAACTTTTTCAATCTTTCAATTTTATAATTTTTCAATTTTTTAGTTATTTAATTTTTCAATCATTTAATTTTTCAATTATTTAATTGTTCAATCTTTCAATTATGTTCAATACTTTTTGGTTTTACATTCTGTCAATTATTATCATCAATACTCTTTGTTTTTACACAGTCCCAAGTACTAAAGTATCGAGATGTACCTAGACATAAGATTTATATTGAAAAACCACTTAAATAAAATCCATGGTTTAAACAGGTTTACCATATGAGTTGTACTGGATAAAATCATTTATTACAATATATTTACACTATTACACCATGTTTTATTTGGAGTGTGGTTTTATTGAAAGGGGATATCTTTAATGCTAATAAAAATATCTTAGAAAAAAATGTATTTTAAAAAAACTCCGTTTAGTATCTTAAAGATGATACTTGTGACGTAAATACCGTAAAGATGAGAGTGTATCTTTAATGGTGATAAAAGTTTCTTTCGTAAAAAAATCCCTCTCACTTAATTGTCACGTAAAGTACCTTAAAGAGGCGTCCCCTCCGAGTTAACCGGATCACACTTGAACCCCAAAACCAATTTTCGTCTGAAAAAATGTTTCTAATTAACAAAGGAAATATAGTTTTTGATCTGTAATGTTTATTAAATTTGTACTTAATGAAATAACAAGAATATTTTAATCCGGAAACTAGCACAATGGAAGCCACTTCACGTTTTTGCCGATAAAGAAACAAATAAACAGACCAAGATAATGTTCAGCGAGTCCCTTATTGAAGAGTATATTATCGAAACGTTCTTAGAGGACAGTATTGTTTACGACATCACCCCCGGTGGAAGTGGACGTTAAACTCCAGAAACGGACGATCGAAGAGGACAGTAAACATAGAAAAGTATAAACTAAGAGTACAAAATATTCTTTGATACTGGACAAACAGTAGCGTGTTGACAACCTCGGTTGTCCAGGGAATATATCTTTAAACGTCGATTTCAAACATTGTTGAAGACTAGGGGGTTCTGGGTGACCGAGACTAACAATGTTGTAATTAGTTATATCATGTTGAATCATCAATAGTCTGCTTCTAATAAACTCGTCATTCATTTACTATATTGACAACCGAGGCTACAGAAAAAAACATGTAATGACGTATTCTATAAAGATATTTGGAAACCCAATCTGTTTCACTTCATGACTCGCTGAACAAGAACTAAGAACCGCGATAAATTTACAACAAACTTGTCCTTTGCCTTTCTTGCTAAATTATTCCTGGTTTCATTGAAACGCATCGATCTATTGGCCGAGAATACAGAGTGCTAAGAACGTGTGAGTGCCATTGCAACAAAAGCATTGATTGGTTGTTGAGTGGTTTGCAATGACAGAGCACGTGCTAGCAACAGAGGAAACGAGCTTTTAGTTTCATCTTCACGTTGAACGTGACAATAAACGAATTTAGATTGATTTCTACAAGAACCAATTGTAGTTCTTTCACGAGATAATATTGACAGCAAAGAAAAAAAAAGTTGACACGAAGAAAAAAAATATCTTGCAGGAAATGGCGTCATTGCAAAGGGAAACCATCGACGTAGTGGGACTTCCGGTTTCTTTATTTTCTGACATGCGTGATTGTTCCTTAACTGATTTTAAACGTTGGGAGTCGACAATTAGAAGGGAAGCGGTTCTTTGTAAAGAAAATCAATGTTAAATAGGCCGTCAATAAAATTATTGAAAATGGAATCATTTTATTCCTTAATGCATTTTGGTCTTGATCTTTATCGCCTAGAGATAAAAGCTGCGCTCAAGAGGGAACCATTATCTACTTGAAAAATCTGTTAGTTGTCATTTAATAGAGCGCAACATCCATTTGCGTTTTGCCCCCTGAACAAATTGTGCTGTATTAAACAATTTGGGTTTTGCGCTAAAAGGGATGATTTTTTTCCCTTCTTTTAGTTGTTGTCCGTTTCGATCGGCGAGGTCATTACTTTGCTTGAAACCTTTTAGTCACGTAATGGACGAACAATATGTTATATAATGTTTCTAGATTATCCAGTTATTGATTCCGATGAAAAACAAATATCCTAAACTCGGTTATCAGGACGGATTCAGTGTTTAATTTTGTTCCTTAATCGCTTAATAACAACATTGAAAGTATTCAGTTCTTTTTCTGGTAGCCCAGATCAGTGGTTAGAATTTGTGTAACCTCGAATTTGACTCTCAACGCTTTTAATAATTTTCATCTTAATCGTGAGTTGCGTAGATTGCACACTCCACCTGAAGCGCTACACACTTAACGTCAGACACGCGCACGCACATTGTCGATTATTTGTCGGCGACACAACGTGTTTTAGCTATCGCACCGTACATTATCACTAACCTTCTACCCTATTTAGATTAATGGTAAATTCCAAGTATCTGTTGAGGAAACATGGATCGCTTAGATACTGAATGCAAACTTTGAAATAATGGATCCATACTATTAAAGAGACCTTCCCACGTACAAGTAAGCTTCAAATCCCTCTCACGTTACTTGATTGAGGGGAGGTTCCATTTTGTTGTTACTCGCTGTCCATATAAATGGGACTGTATCTTTAAGGTCCATGTTATCGCTATAGTTTTAGAATCAGCAACTGGTTGTATATACATGGTAATCATGTTCTTCTTCTTAGGGCGATACCTATTCGAGTACGATTGACATGAAACTTGGCGTGCTTGTATTGGCGCACTTCGATTTTAATATGACGTCGCAATTCCAAAATGGCTGCTATGATGTCATAATAGGTCATCAGTTCACAAAAACTACTCTCGTACTTATTATGGTGGTTTGGAATAAACTGTATAAGACAGTATTATCCAGTCTTTAGGACTGTTTGTTGATGGTGACAGGAGGATAAAACCTCGATAACGCCTTCAGTTTCAACATCTTAATCGAATCATCATTTTCAAGTACACTTTTATGACATGCCATATTGGAAATCTATTAAAAGATAAGACGTGACTGAGTTATCGAAAATCTTGCGATGCGGATCTTAGGCGAGTCACCTATGATTGAACCATGTACATTCAGGGCCCTATTAACGGCAATCTAATTAAAAATAAAGATCTATATTTCGTTTCGTTTTTCTTATACTTTTAATGGTCTCTACTACATGAGTATCGGACCGGTTGTAGTGGAAAGTAGCGCCAGAGGTCATACGAGCGACTTTTGAACCTATGACGTCAGACAATGATTAACCAATCAACGTTTATGCTTCTAGGAAGTTATACACAGTAAGCCCCCCCCCCCCAAAAAAAATCGAATTAGCTCCCCTTCCCCCACAATATTTCGCCAACAATAATGATTTCTTAGGCGTATTCTTAGTCGGCCACATCCTCAGCCCCTCCAAAAAATTCCGTAGCCCCCCCCCCCCAAATTTTATGAGCTGGCTACGGGCCCGGTTCCGTGCACCTAACGCCAACAACTCACCGTAACGGGCCGTTTCATTAACTAATGCCTCACATCATCCAGTACGCCGGTTATATAACAATTCCAGATTTCCATTTACTTGTGTGAAGGCCCAACCTGTTTCACAGAGAAATACTTACGAATTATCTCTGTCACAGATGACTGTCCACAACACGTACATTGACTTCACGTGGCGTCAGTCATTGGCTCAACGGCTCGTGCATTGTTTACATAACACCTGACTGCTTCGGGCAAAATGATGCATTTTACTCATTTTAATACCCATTTACACTAACTCCAAATACTTCAAACGTCTTTATTTACTTTTCTTATACTTCAAAAAAATGTTTGAGAATTTAATTTGTCGCAGTAAAAAAGCTAATATGCCGAACTCATTAAGTCTCGTCGATGTCATGCTTATCAGTGATTGTATCGGCCAAGCGAATATTCACTGCGGGATCATTTTGGTGGAGGCCATCGAATTATTTAAAAAAGAAGGACACGAAATATAGATCTTTTATTTCAATATACATATTATGTGACATAGTTAAACCATTCGTGGAACCGATGTTGAAGATATAGTCTATTATTAATGGTGTTATTCATCTATTTCAGTTTTAGTAGAGCAGTATAAAAACTATAATGTACAACTAAATGATAAATGGGTTATGGAGGGCGCCACGGCTGTTCTAAAGTGTGACGTCAATCCGTATTACGTTCAAGATTATGTGAGTGTGATTGGTTGGACACTAGGCACTCGACCAATCGTACCAGGTATTGTTATTTTTGAAATAAAACGGGGTTCTGAATGCTCCTCCGGGGCTACTTAGCAACCCAATCTAATTAAAGATGATGTTTATGTCGTTCCAGTTTATTTAATTTTTTTTGCACGCCTACACTTTAATTAGCCCAAACCACTTCGTCAGTGGTTGGTTAGTGTGACTAGCGTATGTGGCTTTGAGATAGGGGATGCCTTCTTAACGCCGCAAAGTTAATAAAAATGAAAATAAGACGTTAAACACAAAGGACAACAAAAAGACCCAAGATATAGTCTCGATTGATTAGCCCACAACTGGTTGAAACTGGTTGATCGTTGGAAAACCGTATGGAAGCTACGCGTACAAACCTTAAATCCAAACTCATTGTGTCCCCGTCACTTAGCCACTTATTTATACTTGACGAAAACAAAATGGAAACGAAAATATAATGAAATTGGTTTTAACGTCCTACTGGACTAATGAAGACGGACATACATTGTGTTATACACTACAATCTACTCTTATGCCGAATTCCAACTGCCAAGGGTTCTTTTACGTACACGGGGCCGTTGGTTTTCGCCCCACCCCCACCACCGGTTGACCAGTCGTTGTCCTTGTCCGGTTGTCCGTGTAGTTGTCGAAAACAAATTGCTGGAAACCAAAGTCACCAAAGTAAAACGATATGACTATATAGATAAATATCAAAATACCAGTTAGAATTGTATATCCATTTTAATGTTTATTTAAGGTGGACGATTTAGTGTCTTGCCATCTGGCTACCTCCATATTCGAGATGTGAGAAAGACAGATGGGCTGGCCATGTATTCCTGTAGGTCTAAAAATATTCTGACTGGTGATGAACGAGGAAGTGCCTTCGCTACTCTACATGTACACGGTAAGAACTTAAATCGTTGGGCCTATTTATTTCCCGGGGTTTATTTGCTTGTCTCCGATCCATTCCTGGACCCGATAAGAACTGCAATGGTGGGCTTATTTATTTTCCGTGATTTTCATTCCTGGACTTTTCATTTTCGTGTTTCCTTGTACTTTCCGGGGGTTCCCCGACATTTTGCCCGGGTTTTGTTTTCTCGTTCCCAATGTTTCTCATGCCAACTATATTTGGCCTCGCCCCGTCCATCATTTGATCATTGTGGTTAAGATCAATAATACAGAGCAACAATATGTTTTAGTAGTTACAACGTATAAATAGGAAGTGGAATAAGATGTTCTGACACTTGTAACCTACCTGGTCGATTGTGTCTGTCTCAAACACCAAAGTTGAAGATTATTTGTAAAGACGGTTATCTCAGAACAGGATGACCAATGGAGTTGTTTAATTAAAACAGCATAGTAACTGATAAATAATTGATAAGTGGTACCTCGTGTTCTGGAATTAATCATATTATAATTACAATTGACATGATCTACCTATCTTTCTATAGCACCACCAGCAAGTGACATGGCACCATCCATCGACACATTTCTTGCAGAACTTACCCTGAGTCAAGGCAGTACGGCCGAATTACCCTGTGTCAGCAGTCAAGCTTTACCGTTTCCTCGATACGTGTGGAACAAAAATAACACGCCCGTTCAGATAGACAACAACCGCATACATCAAAATGGCGGCAACCTTGTGATACAAGATGCAAGCGTGGGCGATAGTGGTGTTTACAAATGTACGGCTACAAATCGTTTAGGTGAAGAATCGAAGGAAACCAAATTGATCATAACATGTAAGTTTTTAGTTTAAACAATATAATATACTTCTTTACCGATCTCTGAAAATAAAAAAAAGCTCTGATGTGCTTCCCTTGATTGAAAGGCCATTTCTTTGAGGATCAGAGGTCATTCCTCTATTGCTCTACCTAAAAGGTCATTTCGCTATTACTGTCCTTAAGGTATTATTAATTTTGTTGAAATGCTTTGGCCCGCCCTATCTCCCTGAGCTTCTTGGATACGGTACTCTCCTTCAGAGGTCATTCCTGTATTACTCTCCTTCAGAGGTCAGTGCTCTCCTTCAGTGGTCATTCCTCTATTACTCTCCTTCAGAGGTCATTCCTTTATTACTCTCCTTCAGATGTCATTCCCGTATTAATCTCCTTCAGAGGTCATTCCTTTATTACTGTCCTTGAGATTCCATGACTCCTTGTCCCTCCTTTAGGGGCCCTTTCTTGGTAACTCTTCCTAAGAGATCCACACGGAATTCAATCCTATTTATCATTTTTAATTCATTTTTTTCAGCTGTCCTTTCTGCAGTCATAGATCCCATTGAACAAACAGTCGACGCAGGCAAAACAGCTCAATTCAACTGTAGTGCATCCGGGTATCCTATCAATAGTGTCACGTGGTATAAAGACGGTCGTCAGTTGGATATGAATGAACGAGTTTACGCCCAATCTGAAACCATTTTGATTATTCGTGACGTCAAAAGGCAGGATCAAGGCATGTACCAGTGTTTTTTAGCCAATGAACAAGACGTAACCCAGGGCACCGCACAGCTTACGTTAGGAGGTAAGTATACGTGACCATTTATTGTTTTTTTTTTTAAAAAAACAACAACAACCGTGTTGAACATTCCGCTTTCACAACGAATTTCTGTCACACGTTCAAGGCACGTCGATGGTGACGTTATGGCACATACATGTGACTATTTTTTGAAAGCTTTTCTTCTTTAATTCAAAACAAAGTGTGATTTTGTGGAATCATCCTTATTAAAGAAATTACTCTACCACCAATCACAGTGAAAACAAAAAACCAACATGGCGTTTTCTACGTAACACTTATTTGTTCGTCGTCGCATCCATAATGGCGCTCCAATATGCAGCGACACGGTGCTGTTTCTGTTATGATTCGTTTCGGATTCATTCTCCTCACAGTCATTCATCTTCCTACGGGTTAAATTACCAGTTTTGTTGTGAAAACATTGGAATATTGATGACAAAACATTCATTTCCAGGACAGGAAAATTCCAAATAACAAATCTAGTAAAATTTCTGAAAATCTGAAACCATAAAAATATTATTCCTCGAGGACAGAATTCGCTTTGGTTGTTTTGCCTTAAAACAAATTTTTACATGTAATAGGTGCTTTTCTATGGTTTTACCATTAGCTGCAGGAAATGGCGGGAAGTGAATTTAATGTGTTTTATTGTTTGATTTCATTTAAGCTGCCAAACCAACTATTTTAGATTCCTTTCAAGAACAGTTTGCTAAAACTGGGCAACAAGTTTCACTGCGATGCAAGGCTTCGGGAAACCCTATACCTGTTGTGAGATGGCAGCTTGATGGTGCCGAATTACCGCGTGACGATCGTATTCAATCCAACACCATTACCACGTTAGATGGCTACGTCATCAGTTACGTCAATATATCACGTGTTAAAGTGGAAGATGGCGGAGAATATCGTTGCCATGCCGACAGTAAAGTGGGACAGGCTGAATATATGAATAGACTCAATGTATATGGTGAGTATGCAAATTTTAATTATTTTCTTTCAAATATACCAGACAACCTTTCTCAAAGTTTGTACCCCTTCCCGTTAAGTCTGATGAAACATCCGCAGGATTGTCCAGTGCTGCAGGACTCAAAACCGTAAAACGAAAACGGGCTTTTAAAGCGCATGCCTCAGCATCGGTAGTAACTGAGTGGTTCAAATCGAAATTTTATATGGGCTTGTTTTTTTTTCAAATATTTACCATTGTTCTTGTATTTATGTGAGTTTTTTTTTTAGGGGGGGGAGGGGTAAATAAAATGTAAATTAATCACGTGTGTAAATATTACATTTTATTAAACGATGAAAAGTAAGATATTGGCCAAACAATGCCAATTATGACACGCGGCTTTTCTTTTTAATAAAAAAATAAAACTGTGATGGTTGGTTCTACTGTCGGAGTTAAAAGTGTTGGTCCAAATTGTAGTGGTATCCATCACTTCTGTTGAGCCGCGGTGGCCCAGTCACCAAGGCGATAGCTCACTTATCAGGACGTCCTTGGTTCGACATACCGGTGTTGGCCGGGACTTGCTAAGGAACAGCGTTTAGTTGTTCGGATGGGGTTTAAAACCCCGAAGTCACGTGTGTCCGTTACAGTTGGAATTCGTCGAAGACTAGGTGAATATGCAGCTGTCTCGGGAAATATCACCCTCATAGCACACACTGTCTTATAGCACACACACTGCCTCATAGCACACACATACTGTCATATAGCACACACAATGCCTTATAGCAAACACATACTGTCATATAGCGCACACATTGTCTTATAGCAAACACATACCGTCATATAGCACACACATTGTCTTATAGCACACATACACTGTCATATAGCACACACACTGCCTTGTGGCCTCAAACTGCCTTATTGCACGCACACTGTCTTATAGCACACACTCAGTCTTATAGCACACACGTTGCCTTATAAATCCGATTGGTGTAGAACAGTAGGACGTTACCCCCCCCCCCCCCACCCCCCTCTGATAAAATGACATTAAAGGTAATAATATTCTATTTATAATTGTGTATCTGTTATTATCACCCAGCTGGGGGTATAATGCAGCGTAATCACCTGCCTTTATTACGCTCAGTGATTCGAACATCCGGAAAGAGCCCGGCCGTCAAATTTTATCAATAACGCCAATTATGTGACACAATCATTCAAACTCCAATTGATTTCAAAAATAAACACGAGAACAGCATCAAAATTGATATCTCAATTATACATTTTCATATCTCAATTATCTACTTGTTTTGTCGCGCCAAATAACACGTAGAACACCGGAAGCGTGGATTTTAAGTTCTTACGGCACAAAAGAGCTGCTGCAAGTCATTTCAGAATGATTTGTGTCTTTCAGCACAGTTGACGTAAATTATACAACGGTAGAAGGCGAAAAAACCTTTAATAACAGTGTTAGAATGAACGGTGTATTAAATTACAAATTATAGGGTATTACAGCCTATTGTTTCTAATGGCTAAACGCACGCCATTTAACCCTTTGTTATAGTAATAGGGTTGGAAGAATGTCGGGATAATGTATGAGCCGTTTAGACCTGTAGAATAATAGATGCGTGTATGGTAGGCCCAAGTGAGGATTCGTTGCTCTTTTCCTACAGGTTGGTGGGAGGGGGGGATCTAATGTACGCCGTGGTGAGTGTGGCGGGCCCGTATCTACAGGGGGGCGCGGGGGGCATGGCCCCCCCGCGTGAAATGCTCGCCCCCCCCCCCCCCGCTCAGAAATTGCTAACAATCATTAAAGTATACACAGTTCCTTATATTAACCTAAAAAAGCTAATTTTTTTTGTTTGAACACTTATTTTAAAATGCTTATTAGACGTCTAGGTAACTATATAGCATGATGATAACAACAGTCTGTTAGAATGACCTTTCCGAAAATTTCCTCAAAATGTTCGCCCCCCTACCGAAAGGTAATGCCCCCCGGCTTAATGGTGTCTAGATACGGGCCTGGAGTGTGGCAAAAATCGCCCTGGACTACGAATTTGGTCGTTTAAACCAACAAAAATCCACACGATCCGCACATTTTTTTAAGAGAAGAGGGATAAAAAGGGCACTTTGTTTTGATGGTATGCCCAACTTCCAACCGCCCTTCTCTTGCTCGTCCACCCGGCTTCCAGATTCGCCAATAGGCCTAACTCCTCATCGCTCCTTTCTTGACCTGCCAGCAGGCCTAACTCCATCCCGCTCCTTTCTAGATACGTCAGTAGGCCCAACTTCGCCCGTTTCTCTCTGGATCTATCGATAGGCCTAACTCCCACCTCTTCATTAGCCAAGTCAGGGCAAAAAAGTAGGGCGCTAAACCCCATTACCCACCTCACTTCTCTCTTGATCCGCCAGAGAGAATGATCTACTTTTATATTTTACGTCTTATTATTCTAACTGCTCACGCATCAGAAGGCCATAATTCCAAACCAATACATCCTTGTATTTAATGTACATCTTGGTAGAGGTTGCAATTTTCTACAAACATAAAAACATTATCTTGTTTAGTTGTAAATAACACAACATCAATCATGGCCGGTAATAGCTCGATGTAACACATCTCCAGCTTCAGAAAGAAAACTATTATCTTCTAGAAATAATAGAGAGAGAGTATTAAGTTTACTTCACCTTTTGTTATTTCTATAAGTTATATTTCATTTCATTTCTCTTTTTTTATTTTGAAATGGGGTTTAATGTCCACTCAACATAAACTAGGTTATTTCGGGACTAACATATGATTCTTTTTTTCAATAAATCGCTTGCGTGGGTGGAAACCGGAGGACCCGTTGAAAACCCACGAGGTTGGACATGCGACTCTACTCCTTGTCACGTACAGTCGGTGAATGGAAAACCCGCCTGTTGACTAAATGATAGGCCTTATGATATCAAATTTTATTTAACGACGCCATTATTATAGGAAGCGCGTATAACATAAAACTGTACCTTAAAAAATTATTGAAAATAAAAGTTAAAATAATTATTAGTTCTGAATGCAGAAAAAAAGGATGTATTTGCAATTTCATAGTTTTCTGTCTGTCGGCTTTGATATGAATTTTATATATGCTATTTGCGGGTTGACAAGAAAAGTTATGAAATAAAAAATTACAGGTTCATCCGTGTACAAACTGGCGTTGTCCGGGCAAAATTCTCGCCCTCACGTAAACATTGAAATAAAATTACCATGCCTTGACTAGATGTTTAAAGGGACAGTCCCGTTTTAAACAGAGCCTCAAAAATAAAAGTCAGAGTAGGTATGAAATTTAAGCGCCAAAATATCGAAGAATGGTGTATTTACCTTGTCTCAAAATTTCAGCTCAAAATATTGAGTCAATTGGGCGTGAACGTCAAAACTGCTTATCCGGACACGTAACCCTTTTAAGAATTCATATCGATTTTTTCGTTGATGACCTGATAATCGACTCACGTTTATTGAGAGGTCTATACAGTGAATGACCCATAAACTTTACTTGATATCGAAAGGTAAATTTCACCTACACATTATTTTTTATGAAATAAAAGTCTGGTTTTACGCATATTCCTGAAGCAATGGCCCCAGAAATCCCCCTCTGGCCATTGCTGGAATAGCATCTGTTTCTTGAACTTATGCGGGAGTGTGTCTATTCTTTCCGTTCAATGAAAGCTATCACTTAAAGGACAATATTGGTGCCAGTCATTATCACATATGTGATAGAACTGATTAAACACTTTCCAAAAATATTATTAACACAGAGATCATCGCTACCATAGAGAAGTAATAAAGAATTCATGAATCGGAAGTGACGAACGCCAAAGGAAAACACGAGTGAATGACTGAAGTGACGAGTGATGACAGATAAACGGCCGAATTTCTGCTCACTAATAATTCCTTCGAAGACAAAAAGCTGTTTTATGGGACCGCAAGAGGATAGCTGACGATTCAATAAAGTAATTAAGTATCATAAGATAAGAGAACACGGGAAAAATCGAAATACTCCGTACAGCCCGTTGTTTTTATTCATTCTATAGGGGAGACCGGGGCACATTGAACACTGTATAGTGTTGGCTTGTATAGTATTATTTATAAAGGATGTATCCATGGTGGTTCAATGTGCCCCGGTCTCCCCTACCTTATAAAACATGGTAATGCACGAACTTTTTTCTGTTTTTCTTTCGCGTTCTCTTATGTAGTGACAGCCAATTCTTTTTATGAATTGTAAGATATTATCTCACAGTGTCACACAGCAACTTTAGGTCTTCGAGGGAATTATTAGTGAGCAGATATTCGCCCATGTATCTGTAATCACTAGTCACTTCAGTTAGCTATATAGAGGAATAACTCGTGTTTTCCTTTGGCGTTCGTCACTTCCGATTTCATGAATCCTTTATTACTCTTCTATGGTAGCGGTGATCTCTGTGTTAATATTATATTTGGAAAGTGTTTAATCAGTTCTATCACATATGTGATAATGACTGGCACCAATATTGTCCTTTAAGTACAGCAACATGACAGTCCTTCGTTTAATCTGGGTCTTCCCTAAAACTTTGGACAGTGATTTAAGGTATTAAAAACGGTGAAAGTATGTTCGTTTCCAAACAGTATTGTTTACATTTCATTCGACTTGATAGCCTCGTTTGTCACGCAATCAGTTTGACTGCAGTATTCTGCTATGCACGGGTTAATTAGGCATAATAAAATCGTGAGTCATGACGTAACGTTATGTAAACATATTTGGTCCAATATTGGCACTCGTTTTAAATGTAAAGCTTTTGTAGGGCAGCTAGTGATTGGTTGGTAGACGGACTACTGACCAATCAAAATTTAAAACAACAATATCCACTCATAATAGCAGTGTGTAGTAGGATTACCTCTAATCAAACGCAACACTGCGTGGAGTATGGGTTTTACGTAGACACCGCAGAATACAGCTTGGGACACCGGTTTCCTTTCCAGATGAAGATTGACGGGTTTAAGTTGTTTGAAAACGTATCACAAATACTGAGTTAGTTTCTCTGTCCTTAGGTAGAGGATTTTAAGCGATTTGAACACAAAATTAAACAGTTTTATTCTCAAAAACAATTATCGGGATTAGCCCTTTAACGCCATTCGATTCTGTTGTGTTGTTTTCCTTGTATCTACACTGACGTGCAATAAGAAACAAGACTTTTGGAGACTGATTTAACATTGTTTGTGGAAAGAGTATATAATATAGGCCTAAAATAGAAATTCATGTCAGATAATTGAAACGAATTTTCCACCTAGCTGTGATGTTTGTTTATTTTTAATTAATTACTTACACAATATACATTTACAATATGTTCAACAAAAAATCAACTTATTATTCCCCATTCTCCGATGTTTGTGCCGAAAAAACGGAGACAAATTGCCCGAAAAAACAGACGTCTCTCTCTCTCTCTCTCTCTCTCTCTCTCTCTCTCTACGCCTATGTGTTTAACTACCAGTCCAGTTCTATTATTCAAATGATGAAATAGGGTTATCATAATTGTGCACGATATCACCCCCGGTAGACATTAGTCCTAAACTCCTGAAATGAACGAACAGTTATCATTCTACTTTTTTGCATACGCCATGCAGTACAATTCACACAGGGATTGCGAAGGCCGTCTTATATTGTTGCGGCTTAGCGATTATTCACTGCAGATCAGTATGCATGCAGATAAGATAAGATAGATAAGATAAGATTTTTATTGATTCATCATAAACAGATAAAACACAATATCAATATGCAAATAATTCAAACATTTACATAACACTACACATTGTATTGTCATTCTTGGTCATGACGAATCAAGGCTTATTTCCGTTTTTTAATTATAATGGGACTACTGTACATAGTTAATTAGTGATCAGTTTTTCTCCGTACGGTTTCTTTTTAAAATCAGTATGTTTAATGTTCTTTTTACTTGAACGTTTTTCTCTCCTTCACCATTAAAATAGCCGTAACAAAGTACGCTAGTACGTCCTACAGTAATAACTTCTCGGTTTCAGTTACAAAAAGAAATAGTTTTTCATTGGACACCAAAGAACGCGTAACCACTAACAATTTATTTGAAAATTAAATTAAGATGAGTCACTCGGTGCTCGTGTTTATTGATCTTTAACTTTCTATTTCCCCAGTTTCTGTGAAACGCGGCCGGTTGTCAGCGTTTTAATTAAACCATTCACAGAAATTGTACAACCTAATGTGAGGTGGCACAAGGGAAATAACTCCATTTAACGAAGTCCTCTCTCGACCTTCCAGGCGGAATATTTCTACCGTGTAGCAAGACGTGCTTTCGCCGTTTGTCGACAGGATATTTCTGTGGGTTGATTTACTTTTTCGAAAATTTTATTTGGTGATTAAATCTTTGCTTGGCTAAAATAAAAAAAAATGTGGCAAATACAGATTATAAGTGCAAAGAGATCTTATGAGAATACTTCGGAGTATGTTTTTTGAAGCACGGCATAGTGCATTGTTATTCTTATAAATGCCAATCAAAGAAGATATTAAAAATACGTAATACTTGTTTTTTTAATTTGTGGGATGAAATGACCCGTTGTCAAACTGATCACACAGTGAACATTCGCTTTGCCGCTTCAATCACTGATAAGGATGACATCGACGAGACTTAATGAGTCCCCGGGATTAACTTTTTTACTCCCATAAATTAAATTCTCAAACATTTTTTTGAAGTATCAGAAAAATAAATAAAGACGTTTGAAGTGTTTGTAGTTTAAAAAATATTTCCTATTTAGTGTAAATGGGTATTAAAATGAGTAAAAGGTATCATTTTGCCCGAAGCAGTTAGGTGCTATGTAAACAATGCACGAGCCGTTGAGCCAATGACTGACACCACGTGAAGTCAATGCACGTGTTGTGGACAGTCATTTGTGGCAGAGATAATTCGTAAGTAATTCTCTGTGAAACAGATCTAGCCGTTGTTAGTGGGATGAATCGACCCCGGTAATTTTGTGATGAAACCGTCCGGATTAAAAAGTCTTGTTATTAGCGACTACGGTAGAGTGCGCTAAATTCAAAATGGTTGACTTTTGACCACAACAAATGTTATTTTCCACAAACTTATACAAACTATAAACCTTACAATTATGATTTATTTCAGGAATTCCTTACATTCGACCGATGCCAAATGTGACAGCGACTGCCAGTACCAAACTGTCAATGAGATGTTATGTCTCTGGTTATCCTATCGACACTATAAAATGGTACCGAGGTGAGAATCATAGTCATATTCCATCTTCATTTTATATAGGAAGTGGCTAAACGACCGGATCCGGCTACTTACGAAAATTTACTACGAAACCGGATCTCAACATTTTTCCACCGATCCTAACCCTAACCCTAACCCTACTAACCCACGCATCTGTTCGCCAATATGTCACTTTCTCTTAAATTCGAATTGTTTCATCGCCTCTAAAAGTGAATTAAGGGACGTAAATTCCGCACCAACAAGGATGCCTGTAGAAGCCGCCATATTGGAAAAGATCGCTAATAACCACGTGATAAAATTGGCCAATCAGAGACGATAACCGGTTTCGTAGTAAATTTTTGCCGGGAACCGTAACCGGTCATTTAGACACTTCATTTTATATATGATCAGTCTTATTAAATTAAAATACAGATCTGTATTTCGATTCGTTGTTTTTATACTTTCGATGGCCAACACTGCATGAAGGGTTGTAGCGGCAGGTCTCGTCAGAGGTTATACGAGCGTCTTTTGACCCTATAGCGTCAGACATTACATTGATCAATCAATCAGCGTTGACGTTTCTATGGGTTTACAGATCGTAGTGTTCTACGTGTAGTAAAAACAAGAAAAACAATATTTTGATCTATAATAAAAAGGAATGTAATAGGATCTGTGTTTTGATCAAATGGTTAATATTTTATTCCGGCGTGGTTTCCTCAGTGATGCAGAACGAAGGGCCTGACAAGGACAGCTGTCCAGTCGTTTGGATGGGATGAAAAACCGAGGTCCCGTGTACACTTTGGTGTACGTAAAAGATCTCCTGGCAGTTGGAGTAGGCCGTAGCGCCATTGCCCGAGCAAAATTTCCCTCATAGCACACTGTATGGCGTATGCCCGTCTTCCATTAGCCCAGGTTAGATGGAGACAAGTTGGACGTTAAACCCCATTTCATTTCATTTCGTTGATATTTTATCAGTAAAAACGTTGTGACAAAGTGTAAAATTTGAGGCTATATTTTTTTGGTTTCAAAAGCGGAGATGGAAGGTTATGTCAAATACGGTATTTAGAATAATATAATAACAGTACTTGATTGCTAGGCTTAACATTTATAAATCATTTGTTCATTTAAACTTACATGATGATGATGCCCTTTTTTTATATCAAAGATTCCTTATCACTACAATGTATGTAAGCTGTGGAGGCCTTTTTCTGACCGTAAAGTCAATTACAACACCTTTCACAATCTAATAGTATTTGGCACCGTATGTTAATATTCCCTGCTGCATCAAAGATTGTTTTTTTTTATATTTTTATTTTATAAAATGATAATGTGGTGAAATATTTCAGATGGTCACATGTTACCAATGAATCACCTACAGAAAGTTGAGGATGGGACTTTGATTATCGAAAAGGTTCAGAGAAACTATGATGCTGGTCAGTACACATGTACAGCTAAAGATCATGAAGGTCTCGGAATGAGTAGAAATGTCTATGTTACCGTAGTTGGTGAGTAATTTTCTTTAATGTTTTTAAAACTGTTTGAGCTTGCAATAAATTTAGCGAAAGTATCGAAAACAGGACCTTTGTAGATCAGTTTTACTACAATTATCTTTTTAACCCATTAGTAAATATTGTAAATATTGACTACCACTGTTAGAGAAAAGTGGTGTATTTTACATTGTGTTGTAGCTGATGTCTAAACAACCCAAAGCAGTGGCTACCTAGTGAGCCTCAATCACCCCATTTCTCTCTATCTTTTGCATAGTTTATTTATTCACATGAAACTGCAGGTTTGAGGCGATAGGGGCAGTGGCAGAAAGGTAAATCAGAATTTCTAATTTTTTCATTGCAGAGCCACCAGTTGTAGATCCATTTAGTTTTGGTTACCGTAAACAAGGTGACAGAATAATGATATCGTGTGTTGTTAGTAGCGGAGATTTACCTATTACTATTGGATGGTATAAAGATGCTAGGCCAATACCTCATGACCTGGGGGTTGTTGTACAGGTACGTTACATTGAGCTTGGAAATAGAATTCAGGCATAGAATTTGATTTTATGGCCCTTAAACAAGATTGTCAACTGTAGAAAACTCATATAACAGCAACATTGGGGGTTGTTTAGTTTTTCAAGGTCTTTCTCGATAATAATCAAAAATTTTCATGTCAAAGAGGGAAAAGGGACAAGAGAGAAAGGCTATAGATAGAGGAACTACAAATCTTAGCTTCTGAGTAGTGCTGGCACGAGATAGCGTTGAATCAGTGTATCACGATTCACATTCTCATGATTCGCATATTGAATTGTGAGACACTAAATCGATGTATCATGATTCCTTTCTATGTCATTTTTTTGTGGCTTCAGTAAGTAACCTGTTACTCTTTGATTATCTACGTCACACATGATCCATAGGTACACAAACACTTTTAAATTGTTTGGGGTCTTATTTTGATACACATCAATATCGTCATATAAAACACTTTTATTTCTTTGACATCGTCAGGACTAAAAATATTAATTTTTCATTTATCCTATCGTTTTCTTTGTAAATATCGACCTGCTTATGAATCTTGTATTGTGACTGCAGTGGCAATACCCAGCACTACTCCCGATATAACGGAAGTAACTAATAGCCTGAGTCCATCTGTACAAACATTTTTAATTATCTCTCTGAAGTCAAATATATATCTGTATTTCAGACTATTGGTCCGTTCTCTAGCCTGCTGTCTATTAGTGATGTGAGTCCACGACACGATGGTAATTATACGTGTTACGCTAGTAACGCTGCAGCTTATACAAATTATACAGCTCCACTTCATGTTCTCGGTAAGTCAAATATCCTCTTTCATGTCACAGGGATACAGCACACTGCAGTTACGCACCGAATGAAGCTTCAGGATTTTTTAAGCCAGATTAAAATTTCCTTGAGGAAAACTCTGATGGGGTTGACATAGAAAATATGTTTAGTTGTTCGAATGGGATGGAAAACTACGGGCTTATGGATAGATTTATTGCACATTAAAGAGTTTACAATGGAGATAATAATGAAATGAAGGTTAGGCTTACCTTTTTAGTCCTGTAGAATTTCACTGAACAACCAAGTCACATTTTTTTCTCTCTCTCTTTTTACAGTTCCACCCCGATGGGTGATTAAACCAGAAGATTCGTTTGTAGTATTACATCAATCTGTTCAGTTAGATTGTCAAACGGCTGGAACACCTACACCAAATATTACCTGGAAAAAAGCTGCAGGTAAATAATCCCTTAACCGACAAACGTCCCACACTTCTAATAACGAATAAAGAATGTAAAACATTTTTCAATAAACAATTCTGGCTCTGCCTGCAATCCCCCATCTTCAAAAGAAGTTTTGATCTCGCCTTAACTGCGGAATCTTTTCATGGCTTTCATGTAATACCCTGCATATTTCGCCACTAATTTTGATTGGTTACTCACCCTGTTTGGGAGTTTATCACATTCCTCAATCATTGCGAATACCAAGTCTTGCACTTTCCAACTAAAATGTCTACCCGTGTTAATCGAGTTGCAAAGGTCATGGTTCATTTAATGTGGAGGTCACTATGTCACAACGTCTGTTCACATGTCTGTAAATATCGTAACTATATAGGAAGCAAAAGAACAAAAATTCAAATTGGTTTTGCCTGGCTGGGTGGGAATTAAAAGGTAAAATTGGGCTTGGCAAGAATTGGATATTTAATGTGTTGTTTTTGTTCTTGTAGACACAATGTCCCCTGATAATTATGAAACAATATTTTTTGACCCGGAGGATGAGAATATGCAGCTGTTAGAAAATGGAACTTTATTTATTAGAAATGCCCGTGAAGAAGAACACGGCCATTATTTATGTCAAGCGAGTAATAATATAGGTTATCCCATCAGTCACAGAGTCTTCCTGACTGTTAGAGGTAGGTTCACCTTTATATTACTATCTCAATATCAGAATAAATGTAAATCACATTTAAATCTGTTGAGAATCTCGAGCATCCAATGGCATCGAGAATTTATTATGGTCTCGACCAGTCAATAAATGAAGTGATGAAATGGTGTTTAAAGTCCTACTGTTCTGGTTAATGAATGTCTAGTTTATTATTTATATAACATCAAGGTCTAAGAAAAGACTTGCAATAGGCAGATTTAGCTCTAGAATAATGCCTCTTTAAACATACATTATGCAAGAGCTAAATCTACCTATTGTGTGGTTTTCTTTAAGCCTGAAATGTCATCTAAATTATTAATTAAACATTAATTAACTGATCCAAGCCATAATCATCTCTCGATGGCGTAGGATTTGTCCGATTTTAAATAGATTAGAATGGGTTCAACCATCCATATCTTGATTAATTTAAAAATGGACAAGCAAGACTTAGCTTCGAACAACCAGGACGGTAAACCTTCTTTGGCTAATATCTTCGCTCAGAATAGAATAATTTGGATGAAATTTTCAAATTATTCATTATTACATTATTTATTTTCGAATTATTAAAAAAAAAATGGCCAACTCTTTATTAAACTCTTAACTAATGTATCTTTAATGTGGTGATAATGTATAGAAACTGTAAAAGAAGAGATAATGGTGGCTATGAAGACCTGGTTATCCCGAATGTCAGTTTTGACGGAAGATATTCTCTCGGCTAAAAAACCTTTTTTCTCCCAGCTACGAGAGATACGTAGAATCAAACTGATCCAGAGCCGATCGTGTCGATAAGAAGCCGCTTATTTGACATTGATAAATAACCGAAGGTGAATAGGCCTACTCGTCCAGTTAACACAACGGACAATCTCACATCGGTCCACAAAATAGATAGACACATACTAGTCGCCTCCTACTTCCGTTTTCCCAGGCATTTTAGTCAACCTTGACAATCACACAAATAAACCATTTGGTACTGTTTCGTACCTCATCATATTAAACCCCTCGGGCGCCATGTTGAATCACACAGTATTTAACGTTCTAAAACCTAACTTCCGGTACTTCATGGAATCAACGACAAATCTAAACTTGGGCACTCCAACCATTTTTATTTTTGTTATAGAAACTGTACTCTATTTTTTCTAGTACCAGCACGTTTTGATGCTCCTCAAAAGAATTATTCTGTATTAAATAACCACAATATAACGATGGAATGCCAGGGAATTGGAGATAAACCGTTGTCTATAACATGGAGTTTTAAAGGTACAGCTATCAGTACAGCAGGAAATAGAAGGTAGGTCTCTCTCTCTAATGGGGGTGGGGGCTGGATGTCCGAATGGTTAGCAGGTGCATGCTGTATCATAAGGTCTGTCAATGAGTCAACTGGCGTGGTTTAGATTCCCTGGTTGTATGTGACAAGGAGTAGAGTCACCTGTCCAACCTCGTGAGTTTATTCCGGATCCTCCAGTTTCTTCCGACTGCTAAAGACCCCTACGCACAAGTGAAATAAAGTTTAACCACATGTTAGTCCTCAAATGCTGAGTGGTGTTAAACTCTATTTCTCTCTCTCTCTTTCTCCTAGCCGGCTGATGAAGACGGCATACGCCATGCACTGTGTACCCAAAGATTCAGAATACCAAGAGTAGAAATTTATTGATACACAATTACTGAGTTTAATACTAAGCGACATTTTCAAGGTTCAAAATAAGACAAACTTTATAGACGGCTTGGGTAGCTACGGATTGCATTAATATCTTTTTAGATTTATTTAAGTTTTTTATTTTGTATGTTGTAGAGCTCGAGTAGTCAGCCATGACACACCAAGAGGAAAACTATCTCAGCTATCTCTACAGCCTGCAAATAGATCAGACTCGGGATTCTACGTCTGTAATGCTAAAAATAAATTTGGACACGACAATCTGATGATACAGTTAGTTGTTATAGGTAACCACCATTTTAATATTTTATTTCTTTGTTGTTGGGGGGTTGGGATGGCCTAGTGGTCTAGAGTGCCGCGCTTCCACCTCTAGCTGGCCGGTCACCTCTGGCTTGCGGCTGTGGTTTCGATCCCTGGTCTGAGCGTATGTGGCATGGAGATAGGGGCGCCTTCTCAACCTCGTGGGTTTCCTCCGGGCACATGTTTCCTCCCACTGCTAAAGACCCCTACGCGCAAGCGAATTATCGAAATTGAAACCATATGTTAGTCCCAAAATGACCTAGTTTGTGTCGAGTGGACGTTAAACCCCATTTCTCTTTCTCTCTTTGTTGTTATCGGGGGTTGTTTGTTTGAATGGTTAGCTCATGTGAGCTGTATCATAATGTTTGCCATTGAGTCAACTGACGTTTCAATTCCCCAGTTGTACGTAGGGTCGTCTGTCCAACCCCCTGGGTTTTCTCCAGGTCCTCCTATTTCCTCCCACTGCTAAAGATCCCTACGCGCAAGCATATTATTGATATGAAATTGAACCACTTGTTAGTCCCAAAATGACCTAGTTTGTGTCAAGTGGATGTTAAACCCCATTTCTCTCTCTCTCTCTACTTTAAAGATTTATATTCCATATAATTGTCATGTGTTATTCTCAATCAGTTGCTAAATGCCTTCCAAATAATATAGTCATTAGTGGTTTTTATTATTAAATTCTTATGCCTAATTTACATATTTATTTGTTTTATTTTTCGACAGAAACCCCAGAATCTCCTAAACAAGTTAAGATTGTAAATATAACAAGTCGAGCTATAACTTTATCTTGGAAGAAACCGTATGATGGAAACAGTCCGATATTAGCTTACACCATCCAGTACAGAAATAATACAGGTAACTAATTGGCTCAGTAGTTTAATACATACTCTTCTGAGTGAAGTATACACGTCCACCTGGTTGGATGGCTGATTGGTGTAATCTTTAGATCAAAGTATACAAGCACACCTCTGACTTCACCTGTACTTCAGTTTCCAACAAATATAAAAAGAAAAGAAATGCAGTCTTACTTAAGTCTAAAAAGTTAAAAAAAAATTCCAGTAGCCTTACGAGAAAATATGGGAAGGCTGTGAAGCGTAGATTTACAATTTTACTGTTTAGATCATTGATGCAGCAGCCTACTCAATATTCAGCTGTCAGCGGATATTTAACCCGAGAAGTGCGTAGGTGGACAACTGCCTCTCACTGTGTGAAGGGTGTAATATAACGCCTTGAGAGTATTTTCCCCAACCTATTCCCCAGTCAGGAAAATGACGTTTTTCGTCAAATTAATTACACAATAGGGGGTAGTTAAGGTTTTAAAAACGTCACACTTAACGGTACCCCAGTTTTCTTTCTACCATCCCATCTGCACCACTGACAAGCGGGAAACGAAGCTGGAGTATTGTAGGGAATTTATGGCCAACACTGGGATAGAAGCCTCGACTTCCTGTGTAATCAGGTAAATAGAATGTGAGATATAAATAGTTTGATTATTTCCAGGTGTATGGCAAGGTGTGTTAGCTAATGTAACCGTACCTGCTGGTCAGATGAGTGTAACATTAGTCGAGTTAAAACCATCCTATGTGTATAATATCAGAGTCATGGCTAATAATTCTGTCGGCTATAGTTTACCCAGCCCTGATGCTGTCGCTACAACCGAAGAGGAAGGTAAGGCAGAGATACTAGTTTTTAAACATTAATTTGATAATATTTTAACACTTTGTACTTGTATTTATATCCCCCTCCCAAATCCCAAAATAAATATATGACACTCATTGATTAGCTTGCACATTTAACGGATGGCCGAATGGTTAGCGCGTGCATGCTGCATCATAAGGTCTGTCATTGAGTCAAATAGCGTGGTTTCGATTCCCTGGTTGTATGTGACATGGAGTAGGGTCTCCTGTCCAACATCATGGGTTTTCTACTGGGTCCTCCACTTTCTTTCCACTGCTAACAAGATCCCCACACCAAATGATTTATTGAAATAAAATTGAACCATATGTTAGTCACAAACTATATCGAATGGTTGCAAAACCATCATTTTCTCTCCCTCTCTTTCTCGATATCAAATATTTTGTGTGAGCACGAACAGCATCACATGTTGTAATAATGTATTTAACTCATTATTTGTAGCACCTACTGGACCACCTGGAAATGTTGTTGCCAAGGCGATAGGATCTCAGTCACTTCAAGTTACCTGGGAGGTAAGACAAACTGAATTGAACTATGATAATTAGACTGACTGTGGAGATATATCCAGTGTGAAATATTCCTTTTGTATGCCAACTTGGAAATGTGGTTGTATATTGTCATTACACCCGTCCGTCCATACGTCTGTACTTCACAGGAGCCATGGTGGCTAGCGGGCATGATGTTGGCCTTTTAGCATGGAGTGTGCATGTTCAATCCTGCATTTGCAGAGCAAGTTCATCTAGGAGAGCTGTCTAGTCGTTTTAATGGGACGAAAAACAAAGTTCCGTGTACACATTGGCGTGCATGCAAAAGATCTCTTGGCAGTTGGAATTTCATATAAGAGTAGGCCATAGTGCCACTGCCCAGGCAAGATTTCTCACATAGCACACTGCATGACGTAGCCCCGTCTTCATTAGCCTGGTTCGGAGCAGAACTGTAGGACGTTGAACCCCATTTTATTTCATGTACTTCACATGACAAAATCGATATCGGTGTCTTCTAATCACTCCTGTTACCCACAAGAGAATAAATATGAGACATCCCTTGTCGACTGCTCGGACAATTTGGCTGCTGGTGGCATATGTTTCATTGTCTGGCAACATATCTTTTAGATATGAATAATTAAAGCTGTGAATAGAGAGTAGTGTAGTAAAGACAAGTAAAAGAAATTTTGAACTATAAAAAACGAAACGAAAAAGGATCTGTGTTTTAATCTGATTGTAACTTGACCAGCCAGATCTATGTGGTGTGGAAATCATTGAAACTAAAAAAAAAAAACAAATTTATTTTTCTATTTTAATCAGATTGGGATGATGAAATATGTTTTTGTTTTTGATTTATTTAGCCACCAGCAGAAGGTTTTGTAAATGGTAAAATCCTAGGCTATTATATTGGTTACAAAGAAACAAACAGCCCCTCCCACTTTATCTATATCACACAAACAGTCGGAGAAGCTTTTAAAGCCAAACATACGATACATGATTTAAAGAAATTTACAGAATACACAGTTCACGTGAAGGCCTACAATGCTAAAGGTATCAGTCCAGCGTCAGAAAATATTCAAGTCTTCACCCTAGAAGATGGTAAGTTATTCTATGGAAAGTTGTGCTTGACAAAGACAAGAGAATCATTTTTAAAATGTAGCTTTAATCAAACTTCAGTAATTGTCATTCCTTAGAAATGTTGTGATTATTACAATTTGTTCAATTATTGTCAAGCTGAGACAGTCTTTATTGTCAAGTTGAGATTGTCTTGATTGTCAAGTCCAGACAGTCTTTATTGTCAAGACTGTAAGCGTACATGGATTATATGGTTAAGACAGTCTTTTCTGTACATTTAATGACTTCTGGACTTCTGTACATTTTATGACTATTTTCATTACATTGTACCATTTTGACTATTTTCTGCACCTTATAATTTGTATGACTATTTTCAGTACCAAGTCAACCACCACAGAATGTTCAAGCTACCCCAGTAAGTTCTGTGGGTATACGTGTATTATGGGCACCACCACCTCTCTATACACTACATGGTATATTATTAGGGTATAAAGTATTCTACAGACCAGTCAGACATGATGAAGGTAACAGTTTTATACCATTATAAAATAACGTGGCTTTATTAACCTTACTCGTGCTGAAACCCCATTTCATTTCAGTTCATGTGGTTGAATTCAGATACATTCCTGTGCATTCCTAAATGTCAGAAAAATCATTATTTCAATAAAGGAAAACCATACTCCTGGATACATACCAGCCACATCACTTGACCAAATGCAGCACATACAGGCCCAGGGAGAGGGTGTTGCTGCCGGGCTCATGAAACCCAAGTGGGCCCATAGATATCTATATGAATCTTTTTATTTTAGCATGGGCAGTATTAGTGTAATGGTTCGACAAATAAACATTCTCTCAACAGCCCTGCACACATGTCAAGTCACATGAGTTTTTACTTCTTGATTTCTGCAGCTTCAGTGCAATCGTTACCTATTGATGCTGACCAGTAAAAACCCTGGATACATAATTTATTATTTTTTATTTATTTTAGATGAAAGAGATGCTAGTTTTGTAACCACGGACAATATGGATGCCATGCTGTATAAACTAGAGAAATATACCAACTATAGTATACAGGTTTTAGCTTATACTAGAAAAGGTGAAGGTGTTCGTAGTGATCCAGTTTATGTAACAACACAACAAGACTGTAAGTTGAATTCTACTAAAAAATTGGGGGAGGGGTGTGTGGATGAATGGTCAACGCTTGAGCACTGTATCATAAGGTCTGGCGTGTTTTTGATTACCTGGTTGAAAGTGACAATTAGTAGGTTCGTCTGTTCAACTCTGCGGTCACTGCTAATCAACCTTACGCACGAATTATTGAAATGAAATTGAACCATGTGTTAGTCCAGAAATGACGTAGTTTGTGTCGAGTGGATGTTAAACCCCATTTCTTTCATTAGGAATTTGTAGATTTTCACTACTTCATCGATTGATGACATGGAAAAAAAATGACTGATAGATAAATAAAACAATTACATATCTTGTTGATGCGCTGTATCATAAGGTCTGTCATTGAGTCAACTGACGTGGTTTTGATTCTGTGGTTGTACGTGACAAAGAATAGGGTCGTCTGTCCAATCTTGTGGCTTTTTCTCCGGGTCCTCCAGTTTCCTTCTACTGATAAAGACCTGTATGTGCAAGCAAATCATTGAAATAAATTTGAACATTATGTTAGTTCTGAAATGACATAGTTTATGTCGAGTGAATGTTAAACCCTATTTCTCTTTCTCTCCCTTTATCATAGAGAAACATTTGAACATATGATTAAATGTATGATTTGAATTTTGTAGTACCAGGAAGTCCATCTGATATCAAATCTCTACCAGTAAATAGTAGTAGTATACTGGTTGCCTGGCAACTACCAGAACATCCTAATGGTATATTAACAGAATATACGTTATATATATTAAACAATACAGCTGATAGTGATGTAAGTATTCTTTATTATCTCCCTTCCTAATTTTCTATAATGTAAAAAAAAAAATGCTTGGTTAATGCTGACCAACCCCAGACACCCTTCTAATTACCTTGAAGAGAACCTAACTTAAAGTTACATTACCGGAGATAAGATAAAGAGCTGGCAGTTCTCACTATAATAGTTAAAAACTAAATAATGTTAAGGGAATATGCCGAACATTTCAGTCAAATTGATCCACTCTGAAAATTGAATTTTCGGCCTAGCCTCGATCATTATTACTAAAGTTGGTACGAATATCCATTTTGTGATTAAATCAGTTGGGCAGCAATTAGGATCCTAATCCAGTAAATATCGGGAGTTGATTATGATCTGGATAAGTTAATTAATGTCTAATTAATAATTGAGATAACATTTCAGGCCTACCTAAAGAAAGATCTACAATAGGCAGATTTAGACCTTGCATAATGTATGTTGAATTGAAATAATATAATTATGAAAGTGATCAAGGTTAATTAAGGTAATACTAATAGCAACATCCAATATGACATTGGATAACTTGTTGTGAATTATTGACAATGATTTTCAATATTTTATTATAGAATGAGGAAGACAAGATAAAATTACCCCCTGATTCTATGTCACATCTTGTTAACAATCTACAGGTTGGACATCAATATGGTTTCCGTATTACAGCTAATACCATGATAGGTGAAGGCAAACCAACAGCTCTCATTCTAGCTTCACCACAAGAAAATGGTAAATTCTTTCAACACAGTCCATTTGTTTAAAGTGACAATACTTATATTAATTTTGAAATTGATAATCTCTGTATATGTCATCTAAACAAACGTTATTTTGGTAGCAATACTGTCAATTCGGAACGTTCCCATAATAAATGCAGCCTGATAATCGAGCACCCCCCCCCCCTTCCTGAAAATAATTTAACTGATTCAACAAGGAAAATTATTTTTATATGTAGTTGATGTATTTTAATGTGGCCACCACATTAAGTAGTACATTTGTGAATGAAACAGCGGTGGTTGTCAAGGCAACAAATCTGTAACACTTTTAACTTCAATATCTCTCTTTATCTCATTAAAATGGTATTTTTGTATGTTGTTTGTAGTTGCTGCTCGGATTGCAAGTTTCTCCAATAAACTGATAGTACCATGGCATCAGACGACAACATTTCCTTGTTTAGCTGTTGGTGATCCACAACCTACTGTACAGTGGAAACTCAGGTATGTGTATAGTTTATATCCAACAGGTGCCGCAGAGGCTCAGTGAGTAGGACGTTGACTTGCTAACCTGCAGGTCATGTCGATCCCTGTGTTGACCGAGATAGTTCATCAGGATTGCGTGGTTCCCTCATGTCAGTGATGCAGGATGGAGGGTCTAGCAAGGGGCAACATAGTCATTTGTATGGCACAAAAAACAAAGGTCCCGTGTACACAATGGTATGCATGTAAAAGTACCCTTGGCGGTTGGAATTCGATATAAGAATAGTCCGTAGTGCCATTGTCTGAGCAAGGTTTCCCTCCAGATGTTTAAATGGCATTTAACTCTGGTTTTTGGAATCCGGCGGGATTCCCCCTTGTCAGTGATGCAGGATGGAGGGCACATAAACGATCCCTTGACACTTGGATATAAGAGTAGGTCGTAGTGCCAATGTCTGGGCAAAATTTCCCTCATAGCACAATGTATGGCAAATGCCCGTCTTCATTAGCCCAGTTCGGAGCAGAACAGTAGGACGTTAAACTCCATTTCATATTGTTTATAATGACCAGTTATATTGGCAAATACTAGTTTGTGTCGATACCACAATTACTGGCCGATACCGATGTTATAACCAATTATCGGATTATCTCTAATTGTTGATATCATAGGGGATGCTCGATTCTTTTATAATGAAGATACATTTTTGTTTTTCAATAGGGGTCATCCTCTGAAGTCCAATGAACGTGTAAAGGTGTTAGAGAATGGTTCTCTACATATAAATGATGTCATTGGTACAGATGCGGCCAATTACACGTGTGAAGCGAAGAATAAACATGGGTCAGATGTCGTTACGTATATATTACAAGTTCAAGGTGAGTTGGATAAAAAAAATGAAAAAAAGATTTTACTTTAAACATATTTCCTGAGTTCGAATCCTAATCTATGTTGAGAAGACTGTCCTAATTCTCCCAGCCTGTTTCTCATTTCTGAGGGATAATGCTTTCTGGGCTGACAAGTGAAGTATTGTATAGTCCATAAACTATAACACATACTTATGGAAGAACAATTACTGATTTATTTAGGAGTAGTCTCTCAACATTTTCAAGCAAGAGAATTCTCTTCGAAATTGTGCTTCCATAAGTATTTGTTATAGTTTATTGCTCTATTCAGTTATTAAATGCCTATAAAAGATTATGCGGGGGGTTGGGATGGCCTAGTGGTCTAGAGTGCCACGCTTCGACCTCTAGCTGGCCGGTCACCTCTGGCTTGCGGCTGTGGTTTTGAGCCCTGATGTGAGCGTATGTGGCATGGAGATAGGGGCGCCTTCTCAACCTCGTGGGTTTCCTCCGGGCACTCCGGTTTCCTCCCACTGCTAAAAGACCCCTACGCGCAAGGGAATTATTGAAATAAAATTAAAAACCATATGTTAGTCCCGAAATGACCTAGTTGTGTCGAGTGGACATTAAACCCCATTTCTCTCTCTCTCTCTAAAAGATTATTATATAGTCCATTGGATGGGACAAAAATGGGGTCCACCCATTGTAATATAAAACCTGTGACATGGTGCGTGTTGCATCATAAGGTCTGTCATTGAGTCAGGTGGCATGGTTTCGATTCCCCACCCCATGGAGTAGGGTTGCCTGTTCAACCTTGTGAGTTTTCTTCACATTAAATTTTTGTCCTCTTCTCATTGTTTGATTATTTCAACTCGACTAAGCCAAGTTCTTGAATCTAACTATGTCTAAGTCCCTGCCAAACCGCTGGATTCATATAGTCTGATTGTGTTTCTTCTCAGATTGAAGATCTGCAGGCCAACAGAATAGCTAGATTTGTATAGGTTCTCCAATTAAAGGGAATATTTTTGAATGATTAAGAATCAAGCCAGCCCCTATGTTTTATGTATTGATACAATAACTAATTGTAATGTTATTGATATTATCTCTAGTTGGAGATCACACAGGGTGTAAGTACTAATTGTTATAAGCCTGTAACTTTATCAACATCATCATCATCACCATCAATGTACACTAAGCAATGGCATCATCATTTTACATGTAGGAACAAGCCTTTCACCATATTTTTAATGCTCTACTAACCCACATCATTTTACACTATTAGTAATTTAGTAAATTAGTTGAAATTAACAACTCATAAAATTAACCACTTGTACTAAAGATGGTAAGAACGTTTACTAATATTACCAATTATGAAATTATTTTAATTATTATATCAATTATTTACTTTTTTTTTAAATAGAATTTTTTATTATTATTAATAATAAATAATATTATTATTATTTTAAGCTTTTAATAATACAATTAACAACTTTGGATAATAAAATTAACAATAATAAAATTAACAACTTTTAATAATAAAATTAACAAAACAACTTTTAATGTTAAAACAATTTTTAATGTTAAAACAACTTTTAATGTTAAAACAACTTTTAATGTTAAAACAACTTTTAATGTTAAAACAACTATTAATAGTATTACGGTACTAATTATATTTTTCTTTACTAAAATTATACTGATAGAATTGATGGCTTTTAGCAATTTTACAAAATAAGCAACCTTTGTTTATGTTATATTTCCAATACCACCTTTATTATTTATGACAGTGTATGCTATTAGTTTCACAGCTAGGGCCGAAAGGATTCACCGGTGAACCGGTGTACCGCGATTTTTTCCATGAAAACGATGAACGATATTTTTTTTAAGAATATCGATAATCGCGATTTTTTTTCAATTTAAGGTTCACGATTAATTTCATACTATATCGCGATATTTGTTCAATAAATGAGACATGTAGGACCCTTAGAAATTACCTATCAGTTCAGTACGTACGTACACAAGGCCTAAATGTAAAGAAACCCTCGGTAGCTATAAATAGACTAGGAACAGCACGCCTCTTCTATAGGGTCGGGCATCCAGACTTCGCAATCATTGCAAAACCGACTTACTAATCGCGTGCAAAATACGACTCGGAAACTGGATAAGACAATTTTTTCCATTGGACAAAATACCGGAAGCCATGCATTTTACATCAATGAAATCGCATTTTATTTATGTCATTCCTTCCTCGCGATGCCGGTGGCTCTTATTCGAATGAATGAAAAGCGTGTTGAAATTTTGGTTAACAGTCTCTCTTGGTCTTTCGACTATTATGTTCACGCCCAGTACTGGTGGTAGCAGTGTTACACTTGGTGAAGTTGAAATAGAAAAGCCACCCGCCTGTTCGATCGAAGCAAACTGATCCCGCAGTGAATATTCGCTTGGCCGCTACAATCACTGATAAGCATGACATCGACGAGGCTTAATGAGTTTGGCATATTAACTTTTTTACTCCGACAAATTAAATTCTCAAACATTTTTTTGAGGTAAAAGAAAAATAAATAAAGACGTTTGAAGTATTTGTAGTTAAAATGTGCCAAAAATATTAGTTAAAAGTTAAACATAAATTTTAATTTATCTAATCTAATAATAAACAATATAAATTTAAAACATTGTGTATTTTTTCTCTATTTCAAGAAAATTATAGTCAATTTCACATTAATGACGTGTGTATCGTGATGCACCCGTATCGTTGGGCTACGACATCATGCTGTGTCATATCGTGGCACAGCGTATCGTTTCGGCCCTATTCACAGCACATAAAAAATAATCACTTATTATATAGAAAATACATGTATTTCAATCATTCTGTAATTCAACTATTATGGTCATCACTGTCGTAACAAAAAGAATATTTTGGATTAATTATACAGGTCACAAATCTATAGAATACAATTACTGCTTATTACTGAGCGACGTTTTGACTAGGCTTCTCTAGTCATTATCAAGTCTAGCCAAAACATCAGTTAGTAATAAGCTGTAATTGTATTCTATAAAATTGTGACGTTTATACTCCAGTTCAATTACTAAATGCCATTGAACCATGTTAATTAATTAGACAAAGACATAAAATAATATAAAACAATATATCAGTTGGCTGTGTGTAGTTTGTCAATGTAACACAGTGTTTTATGGTTGTTTTTGATGGTCTACTTTCGTTTTGTGATTATGAAATTGTATTTTGAAATTGAATGTTTGTCATCTATATGGGGATACTCGATTGAACGTTCCAGAATTAAATTCCCTCAATCCCACAAATCGTGACAATTGTGTGAATAGGGGGATTTGAATACGAAAATATGTCAACCAATCACGTTAGCTGAAACCTACTCATAGGGATTACGGTAATTACGTCACGATTCTACTCTCGCTACCTAGCTAATCAGAACTGTAATGGCAGGTTATTCCTTGTCACTCAATTGGAATTCTGTTAACTCAGATCCTGTCCAACCTCGTGGGCTTTATTAGGGTCTTCTGGTTTCCTCCCACTGCCAAAAACCCAACGCGCAATTGAATTATTGAAATAAAATTAAACCATATGAATGTCCCAAAATGACCTAGTTTGTGTCAAGTGGACGTTAAACCCTAGTTCTCTCTCTCTCTCTTTTTTAACTCAGAATGCTGTAGACTAAGAGTCGAGAATCCTCATTGTCTTGTGGTTTCAGTGATTAAATGTGAAGAATTATTTTAAACGTTTGTCATGTATTCATTCTACTTTTTTGTCTCTTCACTTCTTACGTTCTTTT
The DNA here is from genome assembly GCA_963678685.1 of Patella ulyssiponensis. Lineage (NCBI taxonomy): Eukaryota > Metazoa > Mollusca > Gastropoda > Patellidae > Patella > Patella ulyssiponensis. The sequence continues at coordinate 3,905,483 of OY783225.1, forward strand.
TTTCGGATTCATATGAATTATTTAGTTTATATTCCATTTCCTGTATTCTTACATATTTTATAAAATGTTAAACATCTCTACTGATCTCGTTTAAATCATATTGACAGGTATACTTGTAGTTTGATTATAGAAATACTTAAGATTATTAGCTATAGGAAAATCGGTGATTGTCATTTGTATTTTGTCGTACAATATGTAATTTTTCACGGTTTAATACACGATAAGATATACTCAAACTGATTATTTAAATTTTGATTATGAAAACAAAATCAGAATGGTAGACAATCTCCCAACTTGGATTCAATATCGTCTGCAATGAATGTCGAATACTGAGGACAATTAAACCGTTTGTAGACTGATATTTCTTTTAGAGATTCAGTCTTAACAATATTATAGTTGACAACGGATTCAGTATACTTAAAATGACGATCATCGCTTTAACTTTGCCCATAAATGAAAAGTTATATCAGATGTTCTGACTATAGTAAACATGCACTGCCTTGTGCATGATACTATCTATGTAATCCTAGATAAAAACATGGTCTAAAGCTGTGTTATGATTATTTATAATATTTTGATGTTTGAATATTTGCAGTTCCTCTCCATATGGTTAGATTAAATGGTGAGATCTAAGCGATGTTATGACGAGATCTAAGCTGTGTTCTGATTATTTATATATTAATGTTTGAATATTTTCAGCTCCTCCTCACACAGCTAGATTATACCTGGCGTTAACGACGTCATCTACTATACAAGTCAATTGGTTATCAGGTAGTAATGGTGGCAGTCCTATACAAGGTTAATACTCGTTTATATTAAATAACTTCAATAGATCCAAAAGAAATTTCACTCTTTGATATGGTTTTCTATGATTCTCAACAAATTTGAACAGTTTTCCAACAATGACTTGAAACTAAACTTTGAATAAAGAAGCTCCTGCTAAAGCAACACAACTACATAATACCCAAGTTGTAGTGATCAGCTGTTTTGTACTGTTCATAATAAGATTGTATTAATAACAATTGATGATATTCTATTTTAACAGGATTTATCTTAAATTATAAGAAGGAACATGGGTCGTGGCAAGAAGTTCGACTAGGTCCACAAAATAGAACGTATATAGCAGCTAATCTACTGTGTGGAACATCGTATAAATTTAACATCCGAGCCTTTAATCGACTTGGTGAATCAAATATAAGTCAGATAGTTACAGCCAAAACAAACGGTTCAGGTAAGACAGAAAATATATTTTTCGTTTTTTTTTCCTAAACAATATTTATTCACAGAAACTGGATTGGCGAGCAGGCAGAAGCCTATCGACCCTCTCTACATATATTTTGAGTTAAGTCATAATTTCACCTGCCTGTTATAAAATATATTGGATAATCATCCATTCAACTATGTGATGAGAGGGTCACCTTGGCTAAGTGGGTAGGGTGCTTGTTCACTAGCCTGGAGGACCTGACAAGGACAGCTGTCTAGTCGTGCGGATGGAACGGAAAACCCGACTTCCTGTGTACACATTGGCGTGCATGTAAAAGAACCCTTGACGGTTTGAATTCGATATAAGAGTAGGCTGTAGTGCCGCTGTCTGGGCAAAATGGCATATGCCAGTCTTCAGTAGCCCAGTTCAGAGCAGAACAGTAGGACGTTAAACCCCATTTCATTTCATTTCACTATGTGATGAGAAAAACATAATGCCTTGAAATGTGATGTTTATGAGAACTCATTTAGTCTGCTACTGCACAGAAACCTCCCAGCCGATTTTTAGGAAGGGTTGTCTGTGAACTCGAGGGGGTTTGGTGGCCGCATGGTTAACGCTCAAGATATGTCAATCAGTCAAGTGACATGGTTTTTATTCCTGGGTTGTATTTGATAGAGAGAAGGATAGCCTTTCCAATCTCGCTGGTTTTCAACTGTTCCTCTCGTTTCCTCCCACTGTTTAAGTCCCCTACGCGCAAGCTATTGGGTGAAATAAAATTGAACGGTATGTTAGTCCCAAAATTACCTAGTTTGTGTCGAGTGGACGTTAAAGCCCATTTCTCTTTCTGTGTGTGAACCCGAATATTTTTTTGAATGGCCTAAATGAATCTTGGTTTGCATAGATTAGTATGGACAGTAAGTGAGGACAACTCTGCTTGGAAGAATGAAATGATTACATGTATTACATTGTTTGTTATTTTAGTTCCGATCTTACCACCACAGAATATGATATTGAAAGAAGAAAACACAACTTCTGTTGTCCTTGACCTTCATACCTGGAAGACGTCTGGTTGTCCAATCAGATTTTATTCTGTAAAATATCAAGTGTTTAATGATGAAGTGTGGACGTTTGTCTCCAACTCTATCAAATATAACACAGTAAGTGATTTCTTTAATTCATATTGCAGCTGTGTTTAATCCACCTGGATGACCTGCGTGCAATCACAATGGGGGTCGAGAAAGTTCATCTGGAATTTCCTACGTGGTACTCCCCCGTCAGTGGTGAGGGAAAGAGTTTTGGCAAGTATTGCAATATATTGCAACACGATTTTAGGCCGAAATACGCAGCCGTGAACTCAATTTAAAGAGTAGGCGGTAACGTCACTGTCTGAGCAAAAATTATATTATGATATTTCAGACATTGTTTACTGTACAAGATTTACATCCTGCCACCTGGTATGATATGGTTGTTACAGCTCACAGTGATGCTGGTTCTACAGAAAGTAAACTTAGATTCGCTACCCTAACATATACAGGCAGTAAGTTACTATATATACACTCTTTAATATATAGATCCTTGTTGAGGTGGGGTCGAGGTACCATATATCTATAATATGTAGACTCGGTAGAGGATAAGTTACATGGGGTGGGAATTTTCTTCAGTTGCCTCCCACTTCTAAAGAAATATTCCAAAAGATGGCGTAATGTAATCATAGGGATTGAACAATTTGAATAACTTTTGGACATGCATTTTAGTAAGATCACCTTTTAATGTGTATGATCAGTGAAAGTCTTTTAGTCTGAAATATTGAGTCTTTTATTTTTGGAGTCTTTATAGTTGAATTAATTTTGTGGTATTATTTAATATTTTTTACAGGTACAATATTACCTATAGTTGTTATGCGTAAAGAAGAAAGTGAATTTTATGAGAATATATTTATAATGATCCCACTGTGTGCTGGGCTGATTATATTAACGGTTGTTTTAGTTGGTTTGTTCCTCTTCTGTAGACGACGTAGACAAAGACTCAGATACAAAGGTAAAATACATCACTTATATATTTCATAGAATTAAATTATCTGGTCTGTGGACTGGTTAAAGTAAATTCATCTTTTGGTCTGACACAGTTTAGGAACAGGGTTAGGGTTCGGTATACTCTTCTAGGACAGTTTTGATCTTAAATTCATAGGCGTACAAGCCAGCGGGGCAGAGGGGCTGGAAAAATTAGATTGCCTAATTTTTCCGGCAGATGGGTAAAGTAAAAAAAAAATGAATTATTACATCTAGCTGGCATAATAAAGCGCCAGAAATCTTAATAAAACGCTAAGTTTACTTTCCTTTTGATTGAATAGCACAAATTTGTAATGAACTGACTATGGATAATTATTTTGTCTGGAGCCACTCTACTTTGTGCAAAATTTTTCGGGAGCCACAGTCTGTAATCTGACATTTTGGGAGGCATTTCGGGTTCTGCCCCCCTAACTGTCACAGCGCTCGTACGCCTATGCTTAAATTAAAAAAAAAATTTAAATAAGATAGTTTGAGTATTTGTTGTTTTTAAATTAGTTTATTTTTCACAAAGAATTCAGAAGTTATATTTCAAATTGGTGTTCTGATAGAGCTATAATTCAAATTAGTGTGGCCATTTAAACAATATAAATGATATGTTTATTTTTACTTTCTTTCACAGAGCATGCTCCTAATTTGAGAAGAGATATAACTGCTGAGACATCGTTAATGAACGACCTTGATAAAAGGTTAAATGTCGATTTAGACAGTAGTAGTAGTACGCTGCCGGAGTTCAGCAAACGTAACGTTAACTTGTTGATATCATTACATTCGGATGATAATATTAACGGCAACAGTCAGTCGTGGTTGATAGACAGCAGTAAAACCAACAGCGATAATGGATCGTTTTCTCGATCAGGTAACAGGTTTTACAGATTACAATAATTACTGTGCATCATTTCACAGATTACAATAATTACTATGAAACATTTCACAGATTACAGTAATTACTATACAACATTCCTTAGATTACAATAATTACTGTGCAACATTTCACAGATTACAATAAATACAATGCAACATTTCATAGATTACAATAAATACTATGCAACATATAATAGATTACAGTAATTATTATGCAACATTTCATAGATTACAATAATTATTATGCAACATTTCATAGATTACAATAATTATTAATCAACATTTCATAGATTACAATAATTATTATGTAATGTTTCGCAGATTACTATAATTACTATGCAATGTTTCGATGAGGATAAATATTTCATTAGTGTTTGAAAGATACAAAGTGTAATATTTGACATTTCTAAAGAATTAGTAGAATTAAATTATAAACCTCCAGGATGTCAAAAGAATGTGTCTTTAACTTCGCCCTCTTTATTCTTCATACAAATATCATATTGTTTTTTGTCAGAAGATGAAGGAAACATCAACCCCTACGCCACTTTCAACGAGCTCAAGGCTGTCGTTAATACAGGAAAACGACAGGAACTGATGCAGAAATCTTCAGAATCTGAGGATGAAATAGCCTTACAAAAAGCAGCAAATCAAAGAGAGGTAAATAACAGGTGTATTAAATTATTGAATGTTAGTCAAATTAGAGAGAAAGTGTGGGAGAAAGAGGTAGATAGAGAGGGAGGGTGAAAGAGAGAAGTAGAGAGAATTAGAAAGAGGAAGTGGGGAATGAGAGAGGGAGAAAGGGAAGGAGAGAGAGGTGGATAGAGAGGGGGGATGGAAGAGAGAGAAATAGAGAAGAAATGAGAGGGAGAGAGAAATGAGGAAAAAGAGTGAGAAATGAGAAAAAGATAGAGAAATGAGGTTTCAGGGGTACTTCACACTACAGATGCCAAACTACAGGAGGGAAATGAGAGAAACACTACAAGTTGTAGTTTTGGCTTCTGAAATCCAAGTTTGAGCTATTTTACTAATCTTCCCAGTCAGCTATATATATTATATAAGACAGGGTATGTTTAAACTTTCTAGAATATCGGATATCACTTCTCAATTATTGGGCATTTAACCAGATTAAATTGCCCCGTAAATTTGAATATTTTGTAATTTTTCAGGGTTTAATGTCGACTCCCTCGGAACCATATGTACCGTTCTTTCATTCGAAGGGTGCCGGGGGAACAGTCCCTCGGAAGCCTCCACCTTTACCTAAAACCCGCCCACCTCGTCGTACAACCAGACACGATGAAGTTAAAAAAGAGGGCTACGATAATCATGGTAAGAATTATAAAATTTTCAATCATCTAATAGACGTACCAACCCCCAAAAAACAGGACCGCTCTTCGAAACACAAGGATAGGGAATTTTGTCCAGACAGTGGCATTTCAACATTTCCATCTGCATATTTCAACTGTCAAGGGATCTATTGCTTTCACTCCAATAAGTACATGGATGGATTGTGTTTTTTGTTTTTGTCCCATCTGAAAAACTAGACACACTTTCTTTGTCAGACCCACGGACACCACCAACAGGGCTTGAACAATCCTGATGGGTGTTCTTGAAGTTGTGCCGTGGACTTCAAGTCATAGACTGAACAAACAATATAGGAATACAGTAGAGTAGAGACCACACAAATATCGTCCAAGTTTAATACAACAAAAACATGGAAATTGTATAGACCATATGAATACCCTCCAAGTATAACAAAAATATGGAAGACAAAGAAAATTGTATTTTTTGCGAAACTGTTTTATTGTCTGGGATGGGACCTGATGGTCTAAAACTAAGTATTGCTGATCCTTGGTACGGTATACATGTATCTTGTAGGCTTGATGTCAGGTTGCCTGCCTTACTATATTATTTGTCCACAGGTTTGTTTCTTTATCTAGTATATTCAAGGCTAGCATTAAACAGATATTACAACCATTGTATTACCTCTATAAAACCTAGCTGACAGCAAATAAAATGCAATCATTGGTGCTTTTTTGTCAGTGATACCGCAAAAAAGTGTTTTTTGAAAGCAACATATATTTTATGTTTTTGATATTTATACAACTTTAGCAATTGAGTTAGATAATAATACTAGAATAGTAGGTATGGAAACAATTCAACATGATATCACAAGTCATTTTCAGTTAAAAATCAGTTTCACCAAATTTAAACTAAGATAAAATCCCAATTTTAGTAATTTGATTGGATAATATATATTAGATTGTTTTTTGTGCTTAGTCAATCAAAATTGAAGTATCTACTAAAATTTGGATTTTATCTTTAGTTAAGATTTCGAGAAACAGGCCCTTGACATCTAAGTATATTGTTATAATTCTGCACTTACATCCTATCCTAATTTCTTATACAAGCAGATAATACCTTTGACAGAAATTTAATTGAAGCCTCTATGTATCTTTGTTAATTTAGGTGTGATTTTAAGCCCCAGGAAATATGCCAGCGCCGATCAAATACATGCTTTATTTACACAAGGTCCACCAAGGCCACCTAGTGGTCATAAATCTGGTTCTGGCTCGAGTGACAAAGGTGAGTAACTCTTGTATATCAATCAAGGTATTCAAACGTGCAGATGTTTGATTTGAAAATCAAATTCTTTCATGGCCAGAATCATAAACTAGAAACAAAATACAGTATTTCCATTTTAGATGCGATTTTTTTCAAATTATTTTCCCGAAGGAGTGTGTCCTATACTTAATGTTAAGCAAATCAGATGTTTTCCGAGTCCAATTCGAACTTTGGTGACAAAGTTACCATAGTCAGGATTTAAATGGACTCTTCCAAATATTGGCATCCATACATTATTATTTTATTTCCTTATTGTGGTGTTAAATAAAAATGAACGTGTTTGTATTTTTTTTTAGGAAGCCAGAGACATAGTTTAATATCTAGTGTCACAACTGTTTCTTCGAGTCGAGATGAATTAATGGAGGCTCTGGAAAACGCTAAAAAGAATCCGCCTCCACCTATTTTGTTTGAGAGTCAGAATGATGACTCATCTCAACCCACTGATAGCTCGATCGCCACAGAACCTGGAATTCGTGAATTCACCCAATCCCCGCCCAAACCAAATGAACAGAGGGAAGCCTCATGTGAGGTTCCATCTTATGAGCAGCGTAAGTTGTATATATATGGAGGGAGGGGTGTGTGTGTGTGAATGGTAAACGCGTGCGTATTGGATCATAAAGTCTGTCATTGAGTCAAGTTGCGTGGTTTTGATCCCCTACTTCTACGTGTCAAGGAGTAGGGTCGTGTGTTCACTGCTTAAAGTCACATTATGGGAGATAAGATAAAGAGATGGCAGTTCTCACTATAATAGTTAAAAACTAGATAGTGTAAAGGTAATTTGCTGAAAATTTCAGTCAAATTGATCCATTATTAGCCGAGAAAAGAGTGTTTGAAATATTCACATAGCCTCGGTCATCATTACTCAAATCATTAATATAAACAGCATAGTCTCGATTATCCACTTGATTGATTTAATTATCAACGGCCATTAAGCGGCATATAGGATTTTAATCCGCCAACATCGAAGGCTAGCCTTGACATCAAGAGTTTATTATGGTCTGGATATGTTAATTAATGTCTAATTGATTATTTAGATAACATTTCAGGCCTAAAGAAAGACCTGCAATAAGCAGATTTTGCTCTTGCATAATGCTATTTTAAGGCGCCTGGGCACAAGCAAATTATTAAAATAAAATTAAACCATATGTTAGTCCCGAAATGACGTAGTTTGTGTCAGGTGGACATTAAACCCCATTTCTCTCTCTCCTCCCCATATTACTCCCATGTAATTTGGTTTTGATTATGTAGCCCCATGTTAGGTCGTTTGCATCTGCAGCTTCATTTTTATAGACTAAACAGACAAAACAAGCACAACTTAAAAACTTTTTATAACGACTATTAATAAATTGAAAATTTCCTTTATTATTTAACATCAAACAAATAATTATGATGTTAAAATTCCTGTTTGACATTATCGGCCATATTTGTTTTTTTTAATTTCAGACAGGCTTTAATTAATTTACAACTTTTAGTTTGTTTATAATTCATTAATCGAGCAAATTTTTAATATGATGATAATTTAAAACATTTATCCTTTAATTTCCAGAAAAACGTAGAAGGCAGCATCGTAAAGAAATGGAGAGTGATACAACAGAATGTGAGGGAACCGAACTCGCAGATCATTCTCCGCCCAGACGTACAATACGTGGCAGACGCAGCAAACAAAAACCACAAATTATATCAAAACGGTCACTTGGTACTACATTTATTCCTAGGTAGGGATTCATATACGTTTGGTTTCAAACCTGTTTGTATGACTATTCGGGTGGCCTAGTGGATTAATTCGTGCGTGTAAAATCACACGGTTTGTCATTGAGTCAAGTGGTGTGGGTTAGATTCCTCGCCTGAACGTGAAATCACAATTTCTGTTATTGTGTCAAGTGTTGTGGTTTCGATTCTTCAATTGAATGTGATAAGTAGTAGGGTAGCCTGTCCAACGTCTGGTTGTCTCCGGGTCCTAAAGTTTCTTCCCAGTGCTAAAGACCCCTAAGCTCAAGAAAATTATTGAAATAAAAATGAACCATATGTTAGTCCCGAAATGACCTAGTGTATGTGTTGAATGGACGTTAAACCCCATTTATCTCTCTCTCTGACTATTCTGGGATGGATTCCTAGACCAGACTCGGTTGAGTGGTTGGAGGTGGGGGAGGGTCTCCAGTCTCCTGTTCAGCTGTGACTATTTATGTGTTTTATAATTTGAACAGCTCAAGTGTACCATTTATTGGGTAGGCCTATGGATTTGATTTCACTCTCCACTTTAAACATTTGTTTAATATCTTTCTCTGTGTGGACGTTCAAAGTGTCATCAGTACTAGCCACTGAACTATGCAGTTATTTTTTAGCTAAAAAATAAACTTGTTCTGTCAGTAACAAATTCAAATTTATTGATGGGTTGTTCATGTCCTGCATCGACTGAATACCATGATTTGACACTCGGCTCGAAACAGTTGTTGATATCCTTCTGCTTGTGGACTTTACCCGTAGTTGATTGGTTGATACCTTGCTTTACTGTATATATATTTGGAACTATTTGTTTTTTAGGGCTCATAGTCGCACTAGTACAACTAGTAGTGAAGAGGTGACATATACATTTGGTGGAAGAGAGTCCCCGAGATCAAATAGTCCATCTGAGGCGTATCTATCCTACCAGTGTGATAGTTACGGCTATACAGACACAGATTTAGGTAGTAGAAGAAGAGAACCAAAACCACGTAAGTTTGTTGAAATGAAATGGAGGTAAAGGTCCTATTTATGCTTCTACCCGGCAAATGAAGACGGGTATACACCTTACTGTGTGCTATGAGTGAAATTTTGCCCAGACAGCAGCGCTATGGCCTACTCTTATATTGAATTCCAACTGCGAAGGGTTAATTTTCTTACAACAAGCAAACGTATACTAAGACCTCATTTTTTTATTCTCATCTGTACGACAAAAGGAAACGCTGCTGGAAAATTTCAGTCAAATTGCTACTCCCAGATCTGAGAATTTATCAATTGAATTTTGGGCCTAGCCTCAATCATCATTACTAAGGTCGTTTCGTTAAAAAACATAGTCTCAATTTAATCAACAGCAGCAGACCGGGTTCTAATCCAGTAAATATCACAGGCTAGCAATGACATGGAGAGTTGATTATGGTCTGGATAAGTTGATTAATGTCTAATTAATAATTTAGATAACATTTCAGGCCTAAAGAAAAACCTACAATAGGCAGATTTAGCTCTTGCATAATGTATGTTTAAAGTGATATATTTGTTTTGTAGGTGGTCGTGGTACACCCCACGCTAAAACCAAGTACGATGTGAGTCTACAGACACCGGGCACAGATGAAAGTAAGCCGTTAGTTCTTGCTCTCGCGCAACCAGCGTTAACCAGTCCCGCTGAAGAAGATGAACACGTCAGCTTAATAGACAGGTATAAAAAACAAACAGTTTGATTGGCTGTGTATTTCTTTACTTACATTAACATAAGTGACAAGGAAAGAATTGCTTAGTTGTTAGGATGGGTCAAAAATCCCATGTTCAATTGTTTGTGTATTTCTTTATTTACAGTAATGTCAGGGCAACTTGTTATAAGGATGGCTATAAAAGGAGAATAATGGCACTGGCATGACATCACTTCCTTATAAATAGGGTTATCATGCACGTATAGTAGGATACATAATATAACTTGGAAGGAAAGAATTGCCTAGTTATTAGGATGGGGCAAAAATCCAAATACCTCTGTGTTAGTCTCAAAATCACTAAAGTATTGTATTGAAAAGATGCTAAGCCATATTCTTTATTTTATTTGTAGCATCTTTAATAGTCATAGTTCTTACTCTCTCTATATTCAATGGTTCATTTAACAGTAGTAGTAAATTAGCTGTTTGGGTAAATGACTGGTATCAGGGTAAATGATACGCATCAGGGTAAATTGATTTGTATCGAGGTCAAATGAATCAGGGCAAATGTATTGGGGTAATTTATTGGGTTGAATGTTTGGTATGGGTCTAAATGTATTGATATCGGAGTGAATGTATTAATATTAGGAGTAAATGTATTGGTATCGGGGTGAATGATGAAATTGGGGTAAATGATTTAACTCATCCTGAATTGAATTTTCCTATTTCCAGACATTACCGACCTTTACCAGAAGAAGAAGGTTCTGAAAAAGACAAAGAAAGTCGTAAGAAAGATAAAGGCTACACCGAGGATTTTACTATAGTGTGAATATTGCGGAGGAGAAAAACATTTTTATCTAATTGGTGCATAAACTTCTATTGTGGCATTTGCTAACTTTTTCAAAAGTGTCATTTGTGTCACAATTATACCAGTCTTTTTTGCGATACTTGCTATGATATTATATATACTGTGTGGCTTTTCTTAAGCATTTCAGCGTTGTTTTGTGTTCACTGGCAGCCCATATTTGGTATATGACATTACCATATGTAGTAAATAAAACTGATTCTGTAATTAATGCCTAGCGTCTCTCAACAACAATGGAATAGCTACTTATTAATAATATGATACTCAACAGTTCATAAGATCTCCAAAAATAGAAGTGCAATATGAAGGCATCGCAAATCGTATTCGGTATTCTTTATTCATTATAAGTTACCGAGTATACGTAATAAAAATATGATCTTCAAAAACAGGAGTAGAAGTGCAATATGAAGGCATCACAAGTCTATTCATTACGTTCTATTCATTATAGCTTACCGAGTATATGCGATAAAAACATCAAAATTTCTTAAAGACTGGATCATAGCCTGGACAATCACTAATCTGATTCATTGTGCCATATTCATACAAACGGATTTCATTTCTTATCATAAACGTCATGCTGTGGAAGCAAGTTTTCTTAATCCTCAAATAGTTAGAATAGATTTAACGTTCTAAAAATCTTTTTATTCTAACGTAAAACGTCTCATTTGTGAAAACAAATTAACTAAAAGATCTGTGGAAGAAGAAAAAATACTGCTTAAAATAAAACACATGCCAAAATTTCCCATTTTATAAAGGAAAATATTTTTTACTATTTCTTAGTGATTGGTGACCGTGTGTGATGACAGCTTTTTTGTATTTGAAAGTATGGTTAGATTGCGCTGGTGTTGCGTTGTGTGTGGCATCGTCTGATTGTAAGGTGGTGTAATAAACACTACTCCGCTTTAAATATAGTGTCTTAAACTGTGTGCGTATGGATATGGAGGACGTAAGGGAGGCGTGGTTTTCATAGCCGTGCAACAACTGTGGGTAACAGAAGTGCTAAATGAAGTATCGCCTCACGGTTCCAGATGTGGAGGGTGTATACAAATAGCCAGACTCTTGCTTCAGACTTTTCGCCAGTCAGACATCAATACAGACGACAAATTACTAAATTAAGGAACTATTTAAGAGTTCGGTGTCAGTTCCAAGTGATGAGAATACAACAATCATTCACTTCACTGCTGCTTCAACTGGACATTTATATCTGAAAATCTTTATGACCACTTATTAGCTTATTCGATTTCTTGGTATTTTTCAGACAAAATCTAAAAAAAATTTCACGGTGTACTCCACTCTAGGATTATTTCACTTTTAATAAAGAAAACAAAATCATATAGCATCCGGCTTTTACATACACTGGCTAATGATGGCATAAAAAAACAAAAAGGAACAAAAAACCATGAAAAAAATCAAATAGCATCAGACTTTTTAGATACTCTGGCTAACGATGTGAAAGCGTTACATTAAGTCTGTACGAGATTTTGGTGTTGGAAATCATAAAATTAAAGAAAACGTGAAAGAATTGAAATAGTGCTTTGTGGATTCAGTATTACATCCTTGTTTGAAAATGGAAACCGAAAGATGTGTCATCGTTTAAAACACCAGCAAAACTTAACCACAATATTTTAGATGTAGTAGAAATATGGAGTTTTTATTATTGTATGTTATTTGACTTAAGGTAGCGTATATATCATCGTTATTGTATGGTTATACTACAGGTGCAATGCACGTCAATGCAAAACTTTCAAACACAAAGTTTAAAACTTTTTTTGCGTGTTGTTCTTTAATAACTAACATTTTACTTTGTAGTCTCTCGGATCACAGATTGTTTCTGAATTGACTAGGAAGCGATATTATTTCATGGTATGGATCATCATGATTTAGTTTGGATCTGGATTATTGTATATGTATTTGTTTTCAAGTACACAGATCTCAAGAGAAAATCTCCTGTTTAGGGAGATGCAGGAATTTGTAAGATTGATAATTGTTATTTTGTATTTGAACTGATTGAGGATGAATATAAGGAAGTGAAATTTTGAAACAAGAGATGATCAACAAATGGTTCTAAATAATATCTTTGAGGATTATTTAAACTCTTTGATTCTACTTATTTTTGCAGCATTCCACAGAACATTTTGAGAATGTATAACATTCCATGTTGTTATGATTTCTGTATAATTTTAAACTGAATAAGCAAACTTCGTAATGTTTCTTTATTAGGGCAAATTTGATGCTGAAATGAAACCATTGTGTGACTTAGTGAAAAATATTGCATGAAATTATTTGTGTACACTGGGCTAATCTGAAGTCTGAGTAAACCGATGTTAATGTCTGGTCCATGAAGACTACGGATAGTCCAGGTTTGATTTTAATTTTGAAATTGAGTTGAAAGTTATTTATATATATACAATGGCAAAGGCAGCTGTTTTAATTCTCTACCCATGTTCAGTTTTCCTATTGAATAATGTAGCCGTAATATGACAAAGTCTTAAAAATGTAACATTTACTGATGTATTTGGGCGATAATAGAAAAAACTTGCTTGAAAACGTAGAGAGAAAACTATTCAATACGTTGTCGAAATAAATCAGTAATTGTTCTTCCATTAGTATAGTTTATTGCTCTGTCCAGTTACTAAATGCCTCTAAAGCAGGGCTCTGATTTCACTTGGGTGTGTCGGTCTTGACGTGACTCACATAGAAATGGACCGTATAATTCAAAGATTTTAAATTTGCATTTATAAATTTATAGTTTTTATGTGTAAAAATACATAAAGCAATATATTTAAAAATTGAGATAATACTCAAAATTCTCTGTTTTGGAAAGCCCTGCTCTGGAGGATTAGATAAATAAATCTCCATCTGAAAGTTATAATCTGATAGACTTGTATACATCTATTACAGGCTACATATTAATTTCATTGTTTTTATTGGCTGATTTTAGAAAGTAAAAGTAGAATTCTGAATTTTTTCTATCCATTTAAAGTCAGATTTTAAGCTATGTTTTTCATGAAAAAGAGTCTGGATGAAGTCATATTTCAGTAATTTGTTTATAAAAAAAATGAATATTGTTTAGAGAAAAATACTTGTTATATAATTCATGACTAAATTAAAGTTGCAAAGGCATAATTATTGAAAGCCTTAATTAAAGCCGCTGATCGCCATTTTCAAAACTTGGATTTAATTGGATTAATGAACGGCCCATGGCAAGATTTATAGATGGAGCTGGCTTCTTTAGGTAGAGGAGGCCGAATGTAGAAAATTTTTTATTTTATCTTTGTAAATACAGTAAGGAATTCCACCATTTTTGAACAGATATTCCTTTTAGAAATTCAACTGTCACAGTTTACTTTAAACAATATTTTATTTTTTTAAAAAGGATTGAACATCAGGCAAGGCCTATGTAATAAGTTCTTTCCTAGTTTGAAAGGGACTCAAAAGTCCTCATATGACGTTCAGCGGCTTTAAGTTTGTCCACTAAAAACCCAACATGCATTGTGAAGGCAGCTGTACAGTAGAATTATACCTATGACATGGAGGTCAACCTTGTAAAGTTCTATTCCTTGATTATTATTATTATTATTATAGTATTTTTTAGTTGTAACAAGTTTACAGTGCTCTGTTGGTATCTGTTTGTATTCGACCATCAAATTCTAGGACTGCTTGGAGTTCTTTTAGAAAATGTCAACTCATTGTCTGATATCTTTCTGAAAACTTGAAACTAAATTTTTTTTTTAAAATATGCTCTTTTCTGAGTTTTATTAGGGGTACATGTTACAGTTTCCGGGAAAATCTTTTTCATGCGACGAAAAACCGAGGTCTCATGTACACATTGCTGTGCACGTAAAAGATCCCTTGGCAGTTGGAATGCGATGTAAGAGCAATCCATAGTGCCGCTGCCCAAGCAAAATTGCCCTCAAAGCACACTGTAAGGCATATGCCCGTCTTCATTAGCCCAGTTGGAGATAGAGATATATTCTGTTATGATAAAGATCACTTTGGAGGTAGTCAATAGTTACGTGTACCTAGCGCTAAAGATTTAAAAGATGAATATGATACACAGAAACCAATAGAGCACTGTAGAATATATTTTATATTGATACTATTTATACTTGATCATCATGTCTCTTTTCACCTAACACACCATATACTAGTCATACTTGATCATCATGCCGCTTTCACTCAACAACTAGATGACATGTACTAGTCATACCTACTTGATCATCATGCCTCTTTCACCCTTCATACTTGATCATCATGTCTCTCTTACTCCAACAACTATAGACACATGCCCCTAACTCAACAAGTACACAAAACCTGCTGGTCATACTTCTTCATCATGGCTCTTGTAACCCAACACAACATATACTAGTCACACTTGATTATCATGCCTGTTATAACCCAGTAACCTCGATGTCATACTTGATTACCATGTCTTTTGTAACCCAGTAACTTGATATCATTAGGTTAGCTTGTTAAATCTACTTAATAATTTGTTGAACATTGATTTTATATTGCCATCTTTATTAATCTAAGTTCATGAAATTAATAATAATAACAACATAATCTATTCATTCATTCAGCCATTAAAAAATAGTCTGTTACTAATACCATTACAATTTTGTCGTGAAATTTAATTTCTTATTGATGTTAAACAACACATTATAATATTGAGAAATTTCATACTGCCATCTTGGTCTGTCAAGAGCTTGGGAAATAATAATAATTCACTTTTTTTTAAATACCGGCCAGCGTATTCAATAAAATTGTTATGAACAATGAGTCAAACACTAAACTTGCTTTATTTTGTTAGGAAATCGGGTATAGATACATTTTGTCTTTACAAAATTGAACTTAGGTTCAAATCCTGGATCATATACACTTACCACATACAAGTACAGATTTCACTGACAAATCTTTTATATAACAAACTAGTCATTACAAGCTCCTATTATATATCATCTTCCCCCCCTCCCCCCTCCCCGTGTTCCCGAACCTTTCACATTTATAAATTTAGAATAAAACTGTTGATCTGTCCATACATTATGCTCTCTTTGGCAGCCCGGCATCATGGTCGTTGTTGATTGACAATATCTTCTGTTTATTTGATTCAGTTCACAGGGACGATAGAACAATTGCATCAAGCCCCTCCTCATTCTGTTATACCATGGAACGTGTATATATATACGTACGGTCCATGGTTATACTGTTAAAAAGTTGGTTTTATTCTCATCATTCTGTAGTTTAATTATTAGAGAAAAATTTGTTTATCTTGACACGAACGTAACTAAAACAATCTTCAATAACTTTATCAATCAGCCCTGAAAGATAATAAACTTTTTGTTTCATACTCAGCTCAATTTTTTTTCCAATTGTTAAATGGATCAATGAATGTAGAATGGTATTGACATATCATAGATACATGCATGGAAATAAGTTTCAAGCTGTAGCTGTAAGGATGGCAGGCATTATTGACCTAATGTCTGACAGAATATTACAAATACAGGCCTGAATACAGGCCTGACACTGTCTTTGACGGGTGCCTTTATTCCAGACTAGCATTAACACATAAATTGAGATATCATATTTCAGAATAGAAAGGCTGTATTACAGATTTGAGAAAAAAAATTGAACTGAGTACGAAACCTGTTTCTTGCTAGGTAAATTTTGTTACTTATTTACCTTACGTCAATCTTAGAAATAAATAAAATTAATGAATAACATTCCAATGATCATAATAATGAAATATTGTAAGACTCTATTGTTGTATGATGTTTTTATTGCTCTTATTTGATTAATTAATTAATCAGAAAGTTGGTTTGTAAGTTAATTAATTCTTTGATCATTTATCTTAATTAATTAGTTGGTCAATTATTGATCAATTGGCTGATTAATGAACCAATTAGTTAATCAATTAGCTGATTAATGGAATGATTAGTTGATTAATTCGCTGATTAATGAACCAATTAGTTGATCAATCTGTTGATTAATGGACTGATTAGGTGATTAATTAGTCTATTGATTAGTTGACCATATTGTTAATTGATTAGTCAATTGATTAGTTGATCAAATGATTAATTAAGGAATCAAGAAGGAATGATTCGTTAATAAATTAGTTAATTAACCATGTTTACATTTTATTACGTCTTGGGTTTCACCTCAATCAATCTGTTTACTTGTTATCCTTGATTTAATTGGACTGGGATTTCCTGAAAACGTTACATTGTTATCCTTGATTTGATTTGATTGGGATATTCCTGAAAACATTGCATTGCTATCTTTGATTTGATTACGTTTTCCTGAACTAAATAAAGTACTAATAAGTCTATAAACAGATCAATTTTTTATTAGAAAATTGTGGGACTAGCAAATTACCTTAATTTACACTTCTAGAATATGATACAGTTTTATGGTTTTAGTATTCTTCCATATTAAAGACCTATATCTAGTATTCTTCAGTTGTTTGAAAATATAGGTTTTGTTATTTAAGATGTGGTGCTATTAAGGAGACCTTCGAACTGTACAAGAGGACTAATTTCAAACTATTATTCAAGGACAGTCTGAGTAAATATGTTGATTGAGGTGTTGCCCAAGATAAAATTTATTATTAAACGGATTCCAATTAGTACTGTCTATATTGTCATGTGATCGTCATGTGATATTGTTATTATAATAGTTGGCTTATTGTATATTATTTGTCAACTCGATTCTCGCCTAAAATGATATACATGTAGATGTTATTTAGTCTATGTTTATACATATATATATATCTATATACTCCCTATACAAGGTGATTTACCAGACTTTGAGGGGCGGGGTGTTAGGGGTGAGGTGTCTAACGCATGCTCTTTGGATTATAACTTATATAATGTCTGTCATTTAGTGGGAGGTTGGGAGGCTGAGTTGTCTAAACGCATGCTCTTTGGTCCATAAGGTCTGTCATTTAGTAGCAGGGGGTTCGGTGTCTGAGGTGTCTAATGCATGTTCTTTGGTCCATAAGGTCTGTCATTTAGTGGGGGGTTGGGGGGATGAGTTGTCTAATGCATGCTCTTTAGATCATAAGGTCTGTCATTTAGTAGCAGGGGGTGGGGAATGGTTAGTGCGTGCACATTGGATCAGAAGGTCTGTCATTGAGTCAACTGACTGGGTTTTGATTCCCCTAGCTGTACAAGACAAGGAGTAGGGTCACCCTTCCAACCTCTTGGGTTTTCTCTCGGTCCTCCCCAGTTTCCTCCCACTGCTAAAGACCCCTAGGCACGGGCAAACCATTGCAATCAAATTGTATATGTTAGTCCCGGAATGACCTAGTTTGTGTCGAGTGGACATCAAACGCTGTTCTCCGTCTCATTAGATTTAATCAACAATATCCCCCCCCCCCCCATGCTTTTCATCCATCAGTAAAACAAACTACTGTAATTTTAACATCTTTTGTCACTTGATCTTTTTTTTAATAAACAATATTTAAATCAGAAATAGAAAGGGATTGAGCCACAGACATAACCTATATAACCTCTCTCCTAGACGTTCATTGTACTGCCCAGCTCACATCACAGAACATATTTCCCCATCAGATGGGGGTTGGATGACGGAATGGTAAGCGTGTGCATGCTGTATCAAAAGGATTGTCATTGACTCAACTTACATGGTTCGATTTCCTGTTTGTTTGTGACAAGGAGTAGGGTCACTGTCCTGACAAAATTTCCATCATATTCCCGTAATCATTATCCCAGTCGGAGCAGAACAGTAGGACGTTAAAACCCATTTCATTTCATATTTTTATGTAAGGATTGTTATCTGAATTTCTTCCAGGACTTATTTTAGTAATAGCAGAACTGAATTTAGCGATTGGGAAACACATTAACAGAACACAATTTTTATAGGAAACAATCACTGGTTTTATTCTAAAAGCAGGAGATTTCAACAAGTATCCTCTTATCGTGCTTGATAACGATAAGAGGATACTTGTTGAAACGTCTTGCTTTTAGTATAAACCAGTGATTGTTTCCCATAAAAATTGTGTTGTTTAAATGAATGAAATCTATTTTTGGCCAGTTAATTAACTTGTGTAGAGAGTATATAGTCACTAGTCATTAGCATTTATTATATTTTAAATTATTATTCAGTATCATTACTAATTCTTGTTGAGCATCTGATTCACTGAAATATTTCTCTTGTTTTTTCATTATTTTTTTTCAGATAAAAACGTTCCAAAATATGATGAACCAACAGAACAAGGAATATTTTATTTCTTTTCTTGTGTTGGATTTCTTTTTTTTATTTGATGTAAAAACATTTGAAAATATTACAAACAAGCAAAACAAAAATTGATCGAATTCGTGTTTTTGTTTGAAAAAAATCCAAATGGTAAAGATTAAAAAAGAAACAGAAAGAAATTTGAAACAGCTTTTGATAAGGCTTATATTCAAAGGTATAAGGGAGGGAACTCTTACTTTATTATTACGTCTGTTAGCCTAATTTTACATGAATTTGACTATTGTTATGTATTTAGATGCTCATCAAGAAGTGACAATAATTTCAATGCTCTGTAAAATGTGATTTTTGTATAAAACAAGCGATTATAATATTGGTGCACATCAAAATGAAAGACTACGTCATGCATCAACAAGTTCGAAAACGGGATATATTGCATGCTCTTCTTCATCCATTGTATGTATTGTACTGTAAATAGCCAAATATTCTTGCATATTAATTATCTCTCTCCTTGTGTAAACATGTATTGCAATGGTGGGCCACAATAGTCTCGGTATAATCATCCTACTATCTTCCACAGGGAAAGGACTGGCCCAGTAGGCTATTCACAAAGCATTCTCACACTTAAGTTAAGAATATAATCAAAATTGTTCGTCTTATTTTAGCTAAAAATATAGCCCATTTTAAAACTTTTGTTGTTTTAATGTATCAAGTACATCAATAAGAAACTGTTTTGTGTTTCTCGATCAAAGATATTTCTTAAACAGTGATTGAATATTGAGTAAATTCTAAGAATGCTTTGTGAACCCTGGGCCTAGATTATCGAGTCGAGTTGTGCATAAAATGAGGAAGGTCACTTTTAATGTTATTCTCACTTTTAAAAATGAATAACGAAATGAATGATAGGTCTTCAACAACATTCATCTCTTTGGTTTCATTATATTTGATCTTACAGTTATTTGCTTCAAAGCAGAAACTTTTCAATTAGGATTTATTTTATTAATTTTTTTCATTCAAATAAATCTGATGAAAACCAGGATTGATTTTTGGAGGTGTGTTTAAATCATACATGTATTAATTTATTTATTCAAGGTGGGTGAAAGATAAGAGATTAAAAACGGCACAACATCATAATACTTGGTGTCAGTAAACATCATCATTTATTTTATATGATTGCAGTGAATCATCTGTTTCGGTCACAATTTGAATAATTACAAAAAGAAAACTCTGGGGATTATGAATAAAATATTCATTATGATGGAGAATATAAAACTCATAATTATAAAGCTAGTCAAAGTTATATATTGTAATATATGATTATGTTGCTTCGACAGTATTATGTCTTGTTTTATAGGCCTGTCATTAGGCCTACACAGTTCTCTCCCCTCTAATTTCTGATTTTGTGGGCTCCTTTTCTATATTATTATTATTATCTGTAGAGTAGCCCATTTTACCGTGAAGTCGTACATTATAAGAAAGTATTGAGAACGAAGTAACTGTATTTATTTATGTTCAAAGTGCAATGTATAAATTGTCATTTTTATACAATAAATATATATTAGAATTGGAGGTGTGATTTTATTTTATATCATTGAATGGGAGATGGCTGAATGGTTAACGCGTGCATGTTACATCATGAGGTCTGTCAATGAGGCAGGTAGCATGGTTTCAATTCCCTACTTGCGGCAAGGAGTAGGGCCGCCTGTTCAACCTCATGGGTTTTCTCCAGGTATTCCAGTTTTCTCCAGGTACTCCAGTTTACTCCCACTGCTAAAGACTATGCGCAAACAAATTGTTGAAATAAAAATTGAAACATATGTTAGTCCCGAAATTACCTAGTTGAGTGGATATTAAACCCTGCCTCTCTCTCTTGTATATCATATAATGTTGGAGCTGGATCAACAGTTAATTTTACACCATCATTGCGATCACCAGCGTATAGGGGGGGTGGGATGGCCTAGTGGTCTAGAGTGCTGCGCTTCGACCTCTAGCTGACCGGTCACCTCTGGCTTGCGGCTGTGGTTTCGATCCCTGTTGTGAGCGTATGTGGCATGGAGATAGGGGCGCCTTCTCAATCTCGTGGGTTTCCTCCGGGCACTCCGGTTTCCTCCCACTGCTAAAGATCCCTACGCACAAGCGAATTATTGAAATAAAATTGAAACCATATGTTAGTCCCAAAATGACCTAGTTTGTGTCGAGTGGACGTTAAACCCCATTTCTCTCTCTCTCACCAGCATATATACATTGCAACAGCAATGCTGCACTAATGTATGATAACTGACACCTCAAATGAAGCAACCTGTTAGCTACATTCCTAAACAAAACCTACCTCACATGTAGCTCGGGCAAAAACAGGCTATTGCGGGTCTTTATTCTGGCTTCAAATGTTATATAAATTATTTATTAACATGACAAGGTGACAATCAACTCTCTAGACCATCGGATGGCAGAGATTTAAATGGATTATAACCACTGCTAAATTTAATGATAAAATGGATATTCAAGACTAAGCTTTGCTCGTCCAGTACCATTGCTACAATAATAAACAAGCTAAGTTACTTCTTCCAACACCCATAACATCCCCCTGAACAGAATAATTTGAATAAAATTTTCAATCAATCCATTTTTCATTATTTATTTTTGAACCATTATAGCAAGAATGGTTAGCTCTTTTCATGTATCTTACATAAGGTATCTTTAATGCAATATTTTTAATTTCAAAATACAGATCCTCCTTGTGACATGCAACAATTTAAGATTGAAAATTAAAAAAGAAAACCTCTGACCTATAGGCGATGGCAGACGGACATATATGACAACAATATACACCAATGGGGGTCATTTAAAGACTACCATTATGGTACAATTTTATTTTAATAGTGTAGTTTGTTTGCACACATCAGTCTTTTATAAGAGGGGGAAATCAGAGTACCATGAGAGAACCCACATGGTTAGGCATGGTGTAATTTTATTTCCGAATGCGTGTGTGGCGGTTTCCATTTCTGGTTTCCATAGGCAATAATTGTGTTTGTAGGCTTTGACTCATTGATAGCAGTAATAGAAAGTCTTCAAAGCATTCTAAAATGAGGTACTGTACTGGTAAATAATTTTATGTACATGGAATCGAAATCATTAACATTCGAAGTAATAATTTAAAAGTACATGTATATAAATCGGGTTGCGGGCTGCTTTACAGTTATATTTTTGTTCCCCTTGGGCATCCATACCTGCAATAAAATATAAAAGAGAGTTATCTCCCATTAGTAATTTTCCAAGATGTCGGACGACGAGAGAACATTATTTGTCGCCGGTTTTAATGATGATCGTGTCACTGAAGAGATCTTATACGAACTCTTTTTACAGGTATACATGAATTACTGGCCACCGAACTTTTAAACTGTATATTTATTTTAATGATTCCTGTCGGAAATTTGCAAATTTCTTGGACTTTTGACTAGGCCACGAGAACAATTAATTTTGAAATAGATCTACTCATCTAGTTTACGGGTCTCTTTATATAATTATTTATTTACATGTTCTTGTAACTGCTAATCTTTGTATAACTGATACTGATTGAATGTTTCACCCGCACCTGCCTGGCTGGTAGCATGATAGTTCAGCTCTGAACGTCGGTCTCATTACACTCACCCTGAACGTTCAGGGACAGCCCCATTTACATGTAATCAATGTCGAAAAAAAATTGGAGAAAATTCAATTTTACTGGACAACTTTTCACTGCTAAACGACGGGGTGTCAATCCGTGTGAAAGCCTGTACAATATAAACCCTGTACATTTCGTTTCGTCTTGTATGACCGACATTCCTGAATGTGGACGTTGACCTACAGTTAGAGTGTCATGGCGGCGCAAATGTAACTTGATAAGAGGGGACGTATTTTTAACAGCATGTTGTGTCGCGCATACTGACTTTAGCGAAGTAAGCAAAGTCTTATTTTCTCACTAAGATGTTCGTTTACGGATTAACATCCCATCGTTTGGCAGTGAAAAGTTGCCCAGTAAAATTGACTGGGCTCCAATTATTTTCGACATTGATTGAATGGGACAGTCTCTGAACGTTCAGGGTGAGTGTAATGAGACCGACATTCAGAGCTGAACTAGTAGCATGAATGATAGAGAAAGACCTGAAATAGGCAGATTTAGCCCTATAATGTTTGTTTAACCAATAATATCTTTAATTTAATGCCATAATGGCATGGGATGGGATGCATGCAGTAGGCTAGTGCTAGTTCACTAGTTAGTAAACACTATAGTATAATTTTTGTACAATTTTAAATTTCAGGCAGGTCCTTTAGAAAAAGTTGTTATTCCTAAAGATAAACAAGGTATTCCGAGAAGATTTGCATTTGTGACATTTCAACATGCTGTTTCGGTTCAATATGCGAAGGAAGTCATGGAAGGAATCAGATTATACGGTCGCACGTTGAATTTACAGAACCGTGGTGGTGGTAGCAACGAGAGTCCGCGACACTCGCCTGCATCTAGTCCGCGTCATTTTAACTCGGATCCTCAAAATTTACGTCCTCCTCAAAATTACAATCGTTCAAACACTTGGCATGGTAATGATTCTGATCGGAGTCCAAATCAGAGACCAAACAACTACTCTCCTCAATCAGACCTCACTAATCCTTACGCTCAAGGAAAAAATTACATGTCCATGGATGTATTGCGTGGTCAAGCACCTACGAACAATTTAAACATGCAATCTATGCAACCCAGAGAACATGATTCGATGGATGCTCGTCGTCAACGAATTTTACATCAGCAAGAAATGTCCATATCCATGCACAGTCAAGATCATCGCAGAAATCGTCCTAATGATCGTTATATGAATCGATCGGATGATCGTGGCTATAATAATCACGACCATAATCATCGGAATCGAAATGCTCATCCGTATGGTAGCGATAAGAGGCGGCGACATTAATAAAAAGTTAACATCCTATTAAACATTGGTCACACGTCTGCCTTTCTCTCTATGACAATACTTTGGTCATCTTATAGAGCTTTTACGATCAACCATCAGATCAGGCTTCTGTCATTTTGAAAAATGTTTTTATTTGAATGGTGTTAGTTCCCAAAATTGAACTCTAAATCGTGTGTGTGGGAACGTCATATTTAATGTGGTTATTTTTGGTGAAGTGAAGTGAATTACATGTAATATTTTACCGTATGATATAAGGCCATACAAAAAAAGGTATCATACATGTAGTTCTTAGACAATCCTTGTTACAAATAGAAACAATTTGGGAGATTTTATGTATTTTATAGGATCAGTATTGACTATAATATGACCACTCACATTTCAAGGTTCTCCATTTATCGCAAATGATGCTACTGTCATCCCCCCATCTCCATTATCAGTAAGATTTTAGTCATTAAAATTATATGGGTTGGGTAACTGACAATCGAGCCTATGGAACACTTTCAACTGGAACATTTAATAGATTTACTTTGGAAAATCTGAAGTGCAATTAAGGACCATGCACTGTATTTGTAACCTTTTTTATGTGACACTGTGGTATCCCTGAACTGGACTATTATTCTTCATTTTACTTTTATCATTTACCCTATTCAACATGTTCACCGGTTTTAACATTTTTTTTAACGATAGCAAACTAATTTTTACTTTACTATTTCATTCACCATTTCCTTGAACTTCATTGGCAGCAATTACTGAACAGTTTAAAGGGCTAATCCCGATAATTTTTGGGAGAATAAAACTGCTTAATTTTGTGTTAAAATCGCTTAAAATCCTCTACCTAACGGCAGAGAAACTAACTCAGTATTTGTGATACGTTTTCAAACAACTTAAACCTGTCAATCTTCATCTGGAAAGGAAATCGATGTCCAAAGCTGTATTCTGTGGTTTCTACGTAAAACAAGGCTTCTTTTATTAAAAGAAATAATGTGAAGATGAAATTTATCTTTCGATATCAAGTACAGTAGATGGGCCATTCACTATATAGACCTCTCAATAAACAGGAATCGATTATCAGGTCATCAGCGTAAAAATAGGCCCGAATTCTTGAAAGGGTTACGTGTCCGGATAAGCAGTTTTGACATTCACGACCACAAGACTCAATATTTTGAGCTCAAATTTTGAGAAAAGGTAAATACACCATTCTCCGATATTTTGGCGTTAAAATTTCATAGAATTTTATTTTTGTGACTCTGTTTAAAACGGGATAGTCCCTTTAAGCTTTTCTCGATGAGGTCAAATTGAAAAAATTAGAGTTTCATTTTGGAAATGGATAAGCTGATCTTATGAGATCACTTTTTATTGAAATATTTCGTGGTTCGAGTCCAATGTCCATTTTGTTTTGATGTTGATGCGCTTCTTATGAAGGAATTTTCCAATCAAATTATCTGTATTAATGTTTAGAGCAGTATTCATCTAGCAGGAGGTTGTGGGATGAAAAAACCCAAAGTAGATTAAAATAGCAGTCTCCATGGAAACAAATCCAGTATACAAGGCATGCTTGATAAAGTATTTCCTTGTTCTTCTTTAAAGTAGTATGGTAACCTTTTAAATTAAAGGGACAATAACACTCTTGCTGGCTTGGCAGCTCTAGAAAATAAATAATAGCCTTATTCTATAAGTCCTAGATGTTTATGTGTCCTACCTCTACCTGTTGTGTAAATTATCCATTACATCATATTTTATTTGTCCAAAGGGTTCGAAAATATTTGAAAATCTAAGTCACATTTGAAAAGGTTTACGTTAACCTTTTCAAATCATGTAGTCGAATTTTTCCAATTTTTTAAATTAGGTGTGTTAAGATGAAATTTGTATCATCAATTTATTTGAATATTGTAAAATAATACAATTTGTTGACCAGAATAAAGATTGGGAAATATTATTCAATTACAACAAGAGTGTTATTGGGGCTTTAATATTTGTATGAAATGGAATCAGCCAACCAAACTGAAATACTCTCCATAGACTATATGAGTGAAATGAATTTTAAATGTTCACTATCTAAGTCAGCCAATTTTAATATTTTTGGAAGTACATTGTAGTGTTAATAGACAATAAGTAATAAGATCTCTGATTAAATGTGAAAACCCTCAACAAAGATGTTGATCGCCATTTGCAAAACCAAATTGTGAACCAACTTGGATTTTTTTTTAAAAGAGCCCATCAAAACACTTGTCAGTGGCTCTGGCTTGTTTATACTGTATTCAGAGAATGCTATAGGTTGCGATCTTTCAATTATTTAACATACTGTTGATAGAATTAAATTGTTTAGGTTCCAAGCAGCAGGCATACACAGGGTTATCAAATTTATTGTTAAATGAACCAGGTGATCGATTCTCACTAAGTTATATGACTGTTCCGGTTCGTACATTAGCTGACATGTTGGTTGAACACCAAGCGGCTGAAGCTGACAAACCAGCGGATTAAGATCCCTTTGTCCATGTCTATGTGAAGTGAACATCAGAAGAAGAAAAACGGACACGAAATTTTTATCTAATTTTAAATGTTAATTTATTAAAAAATGTAGTAATATTACACCATGTCTTAAAGATTTTAAATAGATCTTGTTATTTCAAATCAATTTCCTTATTTTAAAAGCAGGTGTTAAATTGGAATTGACGGCAGCTGTTAGTAATATCATTCACCTATTAATGTTATGCACTTATTAAACGCTTATTTTTATCCGGAAACAATAATTCATAATGTGTTCAGTGCCCTGTTTCTCGAAATCTTAACTTAAAATAAAATCCAAATTTTAGTAGATAGTTTAATATTGATTGGCTAAGCATTAAAATCAATCTAATATTATCCAATCAAATTACCAAAATTTGGACTTTATCTTAGTTAAAATTTAGTGAAACAGGCTCCAGTGTTAAAATTACAAGCATTGTTATTTATTCTGATCTTCAGATTCAGTAAAAAAAAAACAAAGTTTGACATGTGTTCAATAAAACCCTGAGAAATTAGATAGTATTTAGATGGATTGTTAAACAGAGTAGGAATATCAATAATTATGATCATTGTTGTTGCTTTTGATTTTCACAATATACAATTTGAGGGGAAAGGACACATGTTTGAAGTGTGTTCTATGAAATTTAAAGGACAAATTTCTAAAGCGGTGGACACGCTAGCTGAATGATTCGGCTAAATGAGTGGAAGCATATCTGAATCTACCAGTCAATTACAGCACCTTTTATGTCACATGATTTAATATGGCACCAACCATGTCTTTAAAACAATCATGTGACTTCTCAATACGAGTGGTAATGGACTAAGGAATTCTATAATCAGGCGAATGGTTCTGCCAAACTAGGCGTAAGCCCCGTTTACACTTGGCCGTGATAAGCGTGCCGTACTAGGAACGGTACCAGGCCGCGATAAATTTCAAGAAATTGACCCGTTTACATTACTCTAAAATAACCGGTCTCAGAACCCGTTTACACTACAAAAAAATTAACCGCG
This sequence comes from Patella ulyssiponensis, assembly GCA_963678685.1. Taxonomy (NCBI): domain Eukaryota; kingdom Metazoa; phylum Mollusca; class Gastropoda; family Patellidae; genus Patella; species Patella ulyssiponensis. Next base: position 3,933,151 of record OY783225.1, read on the forward strand.
CCGTACCAGGAACGGTACCTGGCACGTTTAAAATTTGTAATGTAAACGGGGTTAAAGTGTCATTGAACTTGTTTGATTCGGGCTAATCATTTGGCCGAATGACCGTGGACCCACTAGGCGAATTTTGACCCAACTTGGCTAGTGTGTCCACTGCTAAAGTAGTAGTAATGAGATAGGTCATGGGTTATTATTTGTTGTGGTATTTAGGTAGGTGGTAAATCGTTAGTTGTTGAAATATTGTCGTTTTAACTTGTAAGTTATTGCTATTCGTTAAACATTGTATATAACATTTTAACCAGATTATTTTAAAAGAATAAATAATTCATGTCATGAAATGATTTTAACAGAGGAGTTAATTCTTATACCGGTACCTTATTTATAGACTTGATTAGTTGTGTACTTTCTTGGAACTGTGATCCATTGAAATGAAACAAGGTTTTATGTTTTACTTTCCTGCATCAACCACGCTATTGAAGACAACCACGCGACATAAAATGAGCTATAAATAAAGCTTTAGCCAGACAGCAGTATTTATATCTACTCGTTATTGAATTTACTGTCAAGAGTTCTCGACATGTATGTGCAAACCACTTGACACAACCTTGGTAATTTTGAGACTAACATAGGGTACAATTTTTTTCAATAATTCCTTTCCACGAAGGGGTCTTTAGCAGTGGGAGAAAACCCATGAGGTTGGACAGGCTGGTCACGTTCAAGTGGGGAAACAAACCACATGCTTTAAGCGTTCTACCACCCACCCCCTGCCAGACCCTCCATTGTGCATCTATGTAAATAAGCCATGCTTAGTTTACTACTCACATAAACGATGTTATGTAAGAATCTGCTGACAAATATTGGTATAATGTTAAAACTTGAAAGGATCGAATGGTGGTAATTCATGAGCTTCTCAAGTTAAAGTTGCAATTTCATATTTTTAAGTTATATTTTCAAAATGTATTAAAATAAAGCCTCAAAATAGATTGTATCTATAAACAGTCCTACCTTGTTAAAGAATAATCCTATTAATCCTATAATTCACTATTGCCAGTTGAGAAATTGGCAAAAATATCATTTTCAACTTCAAACGTTTAAAGATAGCCATTCCATGGGGATGAACATACGACACACCTGTGCTTGCCTACTCCATGATCAAACACGATAGCAGATGGCTTCCATCTTGTTTACTGACGGTACTACTTATTTTAAGACAGACTCGGCTTTCCAATTTATAATATCTACGTCATTGGGGATTTCCAATTTATACTCACTGGTTGCTATGACCCGCTATGGCGTTGTCTAGAAACGCGCGTGCTCGCGTTAGTTTAAAATTTTTGCTATACGTTTAACATGGACTATTTGATGTAATTTGCCTGATTTGATTTGGCCCCATTTCCATAAATTTAGGTTGTTTTTTAGAAATTTTTAGCAAATGTTAATCTTAGGTGTTTTTTAATTCTAGCCGAAGTAAATTTTTTTACAATTTATAGCGAGTTAAGTTATCGTCTCTAAGAGGCGGGCGTAGTATTTTAAATGGCGGCCATTTGCCATCATGTGTATTCTTGAAGTAGGTACACATGATGTAATCGTATGGGGGATGAATGGAAAAACAAGGGAGGTAATTGTTATTATTTCCTGTGTCACAGATTTCTATGCCTTGGAAATAATGCCTATGATCGTATAATATTGAGTTGACAACCTTTTGAGCAAAAGGCATAGAAATAATTATGTTTTGACATTCTTAGAAAATATGAAATTCACGCTTTAATGTCCATAGTGATTCCTTTTAAATCATGTGACATGCTGGTTAGCCTGTCATGCCAATGGAGAAAGAAATTGGGTTCAACCCAAACAAGATCATTTTGGGGCTAACAGGATGAACAGGAATGATTTCACTCCGTGATCTTGAATATATTTATCGAAAATAAAAAAAACAACAACATTGTAAGAAACCAACAATATTTTAAGTATTAAATACAGCAAAAAAAAATTATTTTTATCTACACATTTGATGTATATACAAATATATATATATGATGAAAATATACAATGAGACATGACTAGAAATGTAATTCGAAATACTAAAACTTTGTTAAAATTATATACCATGAATGGAGTGATGGACAGCGAGAAAATGCTACAGAAATACTAAAACTTTGTTAAAACTATGGATGGATAGAGACAAAAATCTCATGAAATACTAAAAAATTGTTACTTCTAGACCATGAATGGATGGATGGACAGAGAGGAATTACTAAAACTTTGTTAAAATGGTTTGACAGGAAATATTAAAACTTTGTTAAAACTATGACTGGATGGAGAGGGAGCGAGAGAAATATGTAATATAAACAATTCTTTGTTTATAGCCTGACTAGTTCATCCAATAACAATTTCTGAAATTCTAAAATTGTGAGTAAAACCATGGGCCTAATATTTTAAAAATATAATTTATTTTCGTAATTTTTACTTTAATAATGGCATTTAATCATTAAAATGGAACTACACAGAACACAATTCTACCGAATACAATCTTGGGTGGATCTAGTGGGGGGGGGGCTTGTCTCATAGGGGCTTGGGGGGGATTTCTGACTGAAAAAGGGCCATTAAAATCCATTATTTTAGAATCGGATACTTGTCTCAGATCACTGGAAGTTGCATTTCTGGGCTTTCAGTTCTTGAAATTTTCTGGAGGAGGTCACCCGGGCGCTTTGCGACTTTGCAACTCGCAGTTCTGTCGCAGGTGATCCCCCCTCCCCCTTATCCATGGTCTCTGGTCCCACCCTTGTCAATTACTGTTTATTATGCTGAGGGATATAATTGTATTTCATAAGACTGGGTCCAGTTTTTTATGGTTTATTTAAATTTAGTCTGTAGAGTTTACCTGGGAAATATATCTATCTCAATTGGTTATGTCAATAAATAAATTGTAATTTTTGATTCAACACAATTAAAACTGTCGGACGTCTATTGTCAGGCTACTTGACACGACACCAGTAGGGAATGTAAGGCCTTGGCATAAGCTGAAAGATAAAAAGTTAAAACCAAATCAAATCAACTGAAGTGGTGTTTTATAACGTCCTACTGTTCTCCTCGGACTGGGCTAATGAAGACAGTGTGCTATGAGTGAAATTTTGCTGCGATCTAGTCTTACATCCAACTGCCAAGGGGTCTTTAATGTGCACAACAATGTGTACATGGGATCTCACTTTTTTATGTCCTATTTTTCTAATAACGACGGGAATATGGAATTTGTCCAGACAGCAAAATCTCCACCTACAATTTGTCACATTCCAAGGGATCTCTTACATGCACGTCAAAATTTAGACAGGACATCAGTTTTTTGTACCATCCCAACTACTAGAAGTTGTCTATTGGCACCCACTGACAAGAGGAAACCAGGTATGAAAATCGCATGGAACTTGCTGGTACAACACCAGTATGGGACCTCCTGGTTGTAGAGCTACAACCTTACTGACAAGAAGTAAAACATGTATTTTACATACAGATTTCTCGATGACAAATTTCAGAAAATATTGCCATGATGCTATTTGATGCAAGGTACATTTATATAACAGAAGTTTCTCGATCGTCTGAAGGTAGTTATGCATCATTGTGCCTTGGAGGTGCCTGGATATTCTGTGGTCTGATATCTCATCATCTTTTCTGAAAACCACTATGTATGGGACAGAGACAGAAATGGGGTTTAATGTCCACTCGACACAAACTAGGTCACTTTGGGACTAACATATGGTTTCAATTTTATTTCAATAATTCGCTTGTGCATAGGGGTCTTTAGCAGTGGGAGGAAACCGGAGTGGCCGGAGGAAACCCACGAGGTTGAGAAGGCGCCCCTATCTCCATGCCACACACGCTCACACCAGGGATCAAAACCATAGCCGCATGCCAGAGGTGCCCGGCCAGCTAGAGGTTGAAGAGCGGCACTCTAGACCACTAGGCCATCCCCCCCCCCCCACTATGTATTAAGGTTGCAGCGATACCCCGGGGATGCCGCATTATCGCGATTATTTTTTTTCAAGTGATATCGTATCGGCCAAAGTTGAATAATCGCAATCCCCGGTATTTTAGGATTTTTTTGGGCGGAGGTCGGTGCAATAAATCCAAAGTTCATTTTCACCGGTGCGGGGGCCGGATCGAATTCGAAATAATAGTTTAATTACTACTTGTAAAATTATACAATAAAAATCGGTGAGAGAAAGTTCCCGAAACACATTTTGTAAACAAAGCCGCACGCGACATCGGTGTACCGTAGCAACGGTGCGGCGAATCCCCGGTTAACAAGACTGAAAATATTATGTTTATTTCAATGTTAAGTTAGTACTGTACGTCTGGTTGTTTAACCCGCCAAAACAAAGCAACCAAGTAACTCGACTTAGTCATCCAGCCGCTTTTTTCAAGTTATGAATCCGCACTCAGGTTCATCGATATGATTTTTTAAAACATACTTTGGGTGGTTTTTAATATTTTAGAAGTAATTAGAACATATATTTAAAACCATACGACTAAACTTTAATTAATGAGATATTTACAAACTAATAAATTTGTATATTTTTTATTGTTGAAAAACATACACTAACACAGCGGTTATACCATATTCAAGACTGGTCAATCGAGTCGGTGGTTTTTCCATTTCTCGTCATGATAAAGAGAATTATCGTGATAAAATTGATAATCGTAGACTTTTATTTATCGCGATAATTCCAAAAGCAGTTATCATGATTAATGGCGATATCAGAATTTGATATCGTTGCAACCTTACTATGTATGTCATTGTGGGCTACTCCTCTTTATAACATGATTGTTGGTAAGGGATGTATACATTCATTCAATCTGATTAATCCACATATCCTATTTTGTTTTGTTTTTTATAGTTCAAAATTTTGTTTTACTCGTCTTCACTACACTAGGATCTGGAAGAGTTGTTATATATGCCACATTCTGGTTAATGTTAGGGATTAACTAATGAAACGGGCCATTACTGCAAGTTCTTGGTGTGGGATGCACGGAACTGTGGTAAACCACTATAAACATCAACGCTGCTTGATTAAAAAGCCACTTGTATGACCTCTGACACGACCCCCCACTACATATAGATCTGTATTTCAATCTGAGTGACATGTATTTTCCCAAGTTAAACACAAATTGCTCCTACCTTTAGGAATTTTGTAGAAAACACAATTATTAGCACATGTGTCTGGATTGGTGTCCCAAGCAGTTTCAGCACAGCAACATAGCGGGGGTAATATAATCCCCTTCTTCTCAATCTTACAACGTAAGTTATGTTGTAACGCTTCTAAATATCTGGATAAAAATAAAACAAAATTAAGGAAACCATGCCTTAAAAAAACCCAGAGGATCTTTCTCGTATAACACTTGGATCAGACCATAGCCTAGATCTACTGATTACCGACGCCAGTGCCTTACCATTCTCGGTATCCCAGTGGTAGAGTTCCGTTCTACACCATTAACCCCTGGGTCCATTCACAGGTGAGACACATTTTCAAATTAACCGCCTTGAATAACATTCATCAACCAATAAAAAGATTTGCAAGTGGGCGAAGGGAACTGAGGGTTTTATTGCGACTGAGATCAGTGTTTCATATTGAAATATGTCAAAATATTTTAGGACATTGGTTTGTGTGCATGTCACGTCTTTGACATTATATTTCTTGTAACCCTTCTCATAATTGAGAATACAAATTGTCATATATATTTCTATGACCTAAACGATGACACTAAGACTGGTATGTAAACTGTTTTTTGATTGGTTGGTAAAAACAATCTAGGATCAAGGGCAGATAAATTGAATTTGTGAAAACCCTGTGAATGGAACCAGGGGTTAGTTGAGTAGAACGGAACTGGGGATACCAAGGATGGTCCTGAACTGCAGCATATGGAAAGAGAGAGAGAGAGAGAGAAATGTGGTTAAACATACATACAACACAACTAAGTCATTCCGAGACTAACATATGCTTCAATTTTATTTCAATAATTCACATGCTCGTAGGGTTCTTCTAGTTGTGGGAAGAAACCGGACGACAAAGAAAAATACACGAGGTTGGAGAAGCAACCCTACTCCTTGTCACATACAAGCAGAGAATAAAAAACATGCCAGTTGACTCAATGACAGACCTTATGATACAACATGCAAACGCTAAACATTCGGCCATGCAGCAGAGGGAAGGAATGGTGGGATGAAAAGAGTAACTTGACGACCCCGGTCTCACCTTTCCGTTTCTTTTATTTTACGCCTCTGTTGTTCGTGTTGTTCTATTGTATCTTTAATCTGTGTCTCCTCAAGTCTGTCTCTTAACATTGTTTCAGCAGTTGTCTCCCCTGTTACCGGATCTCTTGGTTCAACCAATCGGAGGGCTTGTTCTTCCTCTTCCTTTCGCTCTAACTCCTTTTCTTTCTTTAATCTACAAACAAAATTAAAAAAAACAAATAAATTTGATTGAATCCGAGAAAGATCATTTGCTGATGTATAGTAGTTCTGTTTTCTTACATTTAAGATGTTAAATAATGTCGCAATAAAAACTTTTAAGATATTTCATGAAATTTCATGTATCACTGGTTTTGATTGGAGATTGTCCTGGAGTTGATCAAGCCCAGTTTTTCATCCCATCTGAAACTGAGGCACCGTGTATAAATTGGTGTGCACATATAAGATTCTTTGGCAATTGGAATTCAATATAAAAGTGGGCCATAGTGCCACTGCCCCGGCAAAATTTCCCTTATAGCACACTGTATGCTTAATGTGTGCTTTTAGACCCATTTTCTTCTATCTAAGGTTGCAGAGACCAGAGTTAAATGGCATTTAAACATCTCGACCATTGGAGAGAAAGAGAAAGGGGGATTAACGTCCACTCGCCACAAATTAGGTCATTTTGGGACTAACATATGATTTAATTTTATTTCAATAATTTGCTTTCACTTTGGGGTCTTTAGCAGTGGGAGGAAACAGGAGGACCCGGAGAAAACCCATGAGGTTGGACAGAGGAATGAAGGAAACATGCGCTGTAACACATTCTTACAAGTGAATTTTCTGTTTATGTTCTCTTTTCCTGATATTCTCTTTAACCTGTTCTCTCTCTACATCCATAAACATCTTTCTATACATAGCTTGATGACATTTCTTCCTTCTCTTCTCCTCTTCTTTAATAACACCATTATATATACAAGGTACTTTAACTGATGGTTTTACTCTAGATCTGTGAACTAAGATACAATAACACCATTATATATACAAGGTACTTTAACTGATGGTTTTACTCTAGATCTGTGAACTAAGATACAATAACACCATTATATATACAAGGTACTTTAACTGATGGTTTTACTTTAGATCTGTGAACTAAGATACAATAACACCATTATATATACAAGGTACTTTAACTGATGGTTTTACTTTAGATCTGTGAACTAAGATACAATAACACCATTATATATACAAGGTACTTTAACTAATGGTTTTACTCTAGATCTGTGAACTAAGATACAATAACACCATTATATATACAAGGTACTTTAACTGATGGTTTTACTCTAGATCTTTGAACTAAGATACAATAACACCATTATATATACACCATACTTTAAGAGAGAGAGAGATGGGGTTTAATGTCCACGCGACACAAACTAGGTCATTTCGGGACTAACATATGGTATAATTTTATTTTAATAATTGGCTTGCTTGTAGGTGTCCTTTGGCAGTGGGAGAAAACCGGAGTATCCAGAGAAAAACCACGAGGTATGTTGAGCAGGGGACCCTACTTCTTGCCAGGTACAACTGGGGATTCAAAACCACACCAGTTAACTCAAGGGCAAGCCGTATGATACAGCATGCACTTTAACTTTAAATCTGTGAACTAGAATACAATAACTTTGTACCAGCAAAATTTCCATCATAGCCCCATCAGAAAAGAAGGACATTAAACTCCTTTTCATTCATTCATTCATTCATTCATTCATTTACTCACTCATGAACTCATGCCATTCTTGTTACTTATTAAAAATCAATATGAATAATAAACTAAATATGTTAGAAGTCAAAAATCAATGAAACTTCTATTGTATTATTTTATACTGGCTTTTCACTGTATAGTAAACATAAATATATACATTTCATATATTGTAAGCCTTAATTCTAATTCAAATCATCATGTCTTATTTCTATATATATCTTCCATGGTCAATGAACTCAACTAGTTCTATGTTCTATTAGTTAACCTGTTAGGCGTGACCGTTTTTAAAATGTTAACTACCCCGTATTGTGTAATTAATTTGACGAAAAACATTATTTTTTGATTTTTTTATTCCTGATTAGACAGCACTGTTGTTATTGCTCCTATACATGTTCTGTAGTATGTTCAAGCAAAGATTTCCTCGACCAGGCGTAATATAACGTCCTGCGCATTCAGGAGAGTCATTATACACATGCTGTGATCGAGAAATATAGAATCCTCAAGCTTTTAGATAGAATTGGTTAATTCTCTACAGACGAAATTTTGTTTTTCTACAGTCATACTGACTAATTTCCCAATTGTACATTGTCTATAGACAAAGTGAGGGAGAAATGGGGTTTAACTTCCAACAACTGGATTATTTTGGGACTAACATCCTTACCTTTAGACAGAGTATGTATACAATATCTATCTTTTGAATAAAATATTGTTTAAATCAAATCAACGTCTGGTTCAATTTTTTATTTCAATAAATCACTTGCGCGTAGGGGTCTTTAGCAGTGTGGGGGAAAATGGAGGACCCGGGGAGAAAACACACAAGGTTGGACACTCACATACAACCAGGCAATCGAAACCATGCCACTTGATTCAAAGACAGACCTTATGATCTAAAGTGCATAGCAAATGGGGGCTCTAGAGAAAAACAAGGTTGGACAGGCAATCAAACTCTTTGTAAGGTACAAGTGTATGGAAACAACACTACTTGACTCCATGACATGACAGACCTCTTGACCTTATGTTAAGTCAATTGCCCCCCCCCTCGACCAACCCCTTCATATAGAATTTAAATGAAAGTAGAATCACCTGGATGTTTAAATGTATTTTCTATTTGATATTCAGGTGATGCTTTAAAATGGACTGATTTAATTTGTCTAGTTTCTGTAGCATCCTCCTGATTCTCCCCATCTTGTAAATTCTCTTCCTCTCCTTCATTTATTTCCTCATCCCAACCAATATCTGGTATCTGTCGGTGGTCTTTGGTTAATATCGTCAGACCCAGTGTATCTCGTAAAGGCCTTTGTGGAGATGGCTATATATAATAGAAAAACACAAAACAAAGGATTAGGTTTAGGTTTGAAATGGGTTCAATTAAACCCTTCTGGTGGATTATCCGTAACAAAGAAGAAATATCTACTCTTATTGACCCTTTAGTGCACGGATTGTTTGATTGCCCCAAATAGCTTAATTGTATCATGTGAATAGCAGTGGTGCCCCCCCCCTCCCCAGACTAGTTTACGGTCTTACATTACAGATAGCCATTCACATAACCTAGGTGAGGTGATCGTAGATATAACAGTATGAAATATATATATATCACTTTTCTCTAGCTATCTTCAAGATTTTCGGGGGGGGGGGGGGGTCATGGTGGCTAAGCGGGTAAGGCGCTGGCTCTCTAGCCTGGAGGTCGGGTGTTTGATCCCTGCATTGGCCGAGAAAGTTCATCCAGACTTTTCCGGCGAGGTTCCCTCTTGTCAATGATGCAGGACAGAGAGTCTGACAAAAACCTGAGGTCTCGTTTACACAATGGTGTGCACGTAAAAGATCCCTTGACTGTTGGAATTCGATATAAGAGTAGGTCGTAGTGCCGCTGCCTGGACAAAATTTCACTCACAGCTCACTGTATGGACTGTGTTCATTAGTCCAGCGTGGAGCAGAACAGTAGGACGTTAAACCTCATTCATTTAACTTCAAGATGTCAAAATTTTTATGTACTAGGGGTTCAAAGGTTAAAGAGATTTTTGTTATCAATAAGGATAAATCTTACATCTCTTGGTTTACGACAGGAACGTCCCGTTATCTCGTCTTCCTCCTCCGGCGGTTTTTTACCTCCTAATTTTCTTCTAGCTTCACTTGTAAACTGATGTATCTACAGTCAAATATAAAAATATTACAAATACTTAATCTTGCAACATTGCATTTCTATGGTGACACGAGATCTGTTGAACAAAGTCTAGTCATTCGGATGATACAAAAAGGACACCTCGACAGTCAGAATTAGATTAGATTGAAATCCTGTTATCTGGACAACATTTTATTATAATGTACAGCACACATATTAGATCACTCAGCCATCAACCCATCAGTTTGTTTAATAATGAGAACAACTCTGAAACTCTTGAAAACAAGATTCAAACAGTTCTGTTGTCAAGTTACTAAGCTTTGCATCATTGATATACTATAACGTCGGTGGTAACCCAAAATTTATAAGTTCCTCAAGATTTCCTGGCATGATATCCCTTACTCAACCACCCCACCCCCCTCGAGGAACTGGCTGGGAACAATGATTAGTCATATTAAACAAGGTTCCATTGACAGTTGGACTTCCAAATACGAGTAGGGCATTGCGCTGCTGTCTGGTGGATGGGGGTGGATGGCCGAATGGTTAGCGCGCTGTATCATACGGCCTGCCATTGAGCCAACTGGCATGGTTTCAAATTCCTGGTTGTACATGGCAAGGAGTAGGGTCGTCTGTCCAGTCTCATGGGTTTTCTCCGGGTACTTTGGTTTCCTCCCACTGCTAAAGACCCCTACGCGCAAGTGAATTATTGAAATAAAATTAAACCATATGTTAGTCCCAAAATGACAGAGTTTGTGTCGAGTGGACTTTAAACCCCATTTCTCTCTCCTGCCTGTACAGAACTTCGAAACACAAAGGGAGGTAATTGTGAAGTTTTGATTCTAACCTGATTAGTCTGATCTGTAAATATTAAATCTGTTGTTTCATCACTTTTCTTTAATCTTGATGAACCTGGTACATAAAAATTATATATTATTATTCTGATTACAATCAGTGTATGAACCTAAGATCATAATTATCATACATGATAATCAAGCATCCATAAATTGATGTGCGTACAAAGGTTATGCTGTATGTCTACACTTAGCTCAGAATGAGAACATACACGTAGCTAGCTGATTAACATTTTAATTTCAATATCAACTATTTACGTCGAAAACACTAGGTAATTTTGAAAAGTATTTATTCTGCTTCCATTTATTTAACACACATTATGTAAGAGCTAAATATGTCTATTACAAGTCTTTCTTTAGGCATTAATTAACTCATCCAGACCATAATCAACTCTCGATGTCAATGCTAGTCTGCATATTTACTGCCCAACTTTCATTCATTGATTTAATGATGAAATGGATATTCGGGACTATGTTTTTTATTGTACCAATTTGACTGAAATTTTCAGCAAATGTTAACTATTATTATAATAAGAACTGTCAGCTCTTTATCTAATCTCCCATAATGTATCTTTTAAAGTTTGTCTCTGTTGTCCACATGTATGTAATCATTATATATAACCTACCCTTCCTTGATTTATTGCCACCAACAGCTTGTTGAATAGAATGGTCGTCATTTTTCCTGACGGTACAGTTGTTTTTCTTATTGCCTTTAAATGTTGCGTTGCCCATTTGAACACTGCGTGTGAATATCAGTCTTTCTTCTTCTAGCTATAACAGAACAGTGTATACATGATGTAGGTAAAATCAACTTAATTTAATTCTTGAACTCATCAGCCATTAAATCATTTTTTCATTATTAACATGTTCAAGTACATCTGAACTCATTTCCAAGAAAAATGTAACAAAATGTTTTCACAAGAGAGAGAGAAAGTTTAACATATAATCGCTACAAACTAGGTCATTTCGGGACTAACATATGGCTCAATTTAGTTTCAACAATTCGCTTGCATGTAGGTGTCTTTAGCAGTGGGAGGAAACCGTTGGAGGGGGGGTCGACGGGGCTCCCTGAGGAAACCAATGTACAAGCAGGGAATAGAAACCACATTACTTGACAGTTGACAAATGATCGACCTTGGAATCCAAGGCCCAAATGTTGACCATTGGACCACCGAACCTCTTGTTTTCACAAACTGTGCTAACAAAGTCATGCAAATGAAATGAAGCAGGATTTAACATCCCTTTTTTCTGCATCATTGACCGGGGGATAATGAAAACAGGCCTATTTCACCTCATCTTCATTGAATTTGCAACTGCCTTGGTTTCTTTTATGAGCATACCAACATGTACATAAGACCTCAGTTTTTCTCCCATCCAAACAACTACATGTAAACACTGTTTCTTGGCAGACCCTCTGTCCTGAATGATATGGTGATCAGTGATCGAGCTAGCACCTTACCTACGGACAAGGTGTTTAGTGAGCGTGTGCTTTACCCATGGACAAGGGGAAACCAAGGTGTTTAGTAAGCCAGTGTTTTACCCACTAACAAGGGGGGAACCATGGTTTTCAGGGGAGCCAGCACATTACCCACTCAGCTAACAGCTGCTGAAAAAGGGATACAAAATTTGACTACATCTGAAAAGTATGGTACTTACATCTTGGATATTTTGATCCATCTCTTGCTGTTTTCTTATTCGATCCATTGTCTTGACTCTACGTTTCACATCTTCGTGAAATTGTCGTATTCTCTTCTGTTTCTCCCTCTGAATATTACTGATTCTTTCTTCTTCTTCTCTAGCTGATGCCTAAACAAAGTATTGATAATGCTTGTTACATGTAGTAGAATGTTTTACAAACTTATTCTCATTTAGTAATCGTTCATTTCTCTCCAACAAATTACCTCAAAATATTACATGTTCATCACTCATCCTTGGACTTATTAAAGAAAAATTTAAAAACACACTTAGTCTTAGCTTATAGAGGCTATGTGACATATATAGGCGTAATATTTGTAGCTGTGATAATTCTTACCGGTATTCATGGTGCAGTATCAGTTTATTTTGGCTACGGGATTTTCTGGCAATTACTTTTTACACTATTTAAGTGTTTACCCAAAAGTCAATCGGATTGTGTTATTTTTGTTATCATTGTTGTATTTTGGTGTTTTAGATTAACACAATAAACACAATTTTGTTTTTAAGACAGTATTATTAATTAAGATTTGGAGGATTCGCGCAGATTGCATATATGAGAATCCATTTAGATTCTCACAAAAAATGACGAATTTCTAACCCTGAGTGTGTCTTTTCTTCCCGTTCAATCAAATCTCTCCCACGAACAGCAACATGACAGTCCTTCCCTTCCCAAACAGTATTGTTTACATTGTATTCGTGTTGATAGCCTGGTTTGTCACGCAATTACTTTTACTGCAATATTCTGCTATGCACTGGTTAAATGGGCATAATAAAATCGTGAGTCATGACCTAACGTTATGTTAACATATTTGGTCAAATTTGGAGCTCTGTTTAACTTTAATAAATAAAGCGTAATGATATTGTTATGCAGTTTGAAATATTGGGGCATATTTTCGCGATAAATATATATGTTTGTGGCACTATGAATGTTATGACTCCTTTTTCTTGGGAAACTGTGGATGGAAATTGTCACAGGATTGATGGCAGTTAATTACATTGCTGTTTTTACCACCCTAATCCTGAATTTATAGGTTTTGATCTTACATACCTGACCCTAACCCCTAGGGCTCCAAACGTTCCAGCAGTTAAAGTGATGGAATGTAAAAAAAACTGATGGAATGTAAAAAAAAAAGAAGAAAAAAAAGGAGGAGTCAGATCAAACATGATTGCCGCTATATGTCTTGTTGTAACTGAATAATATGCCCCAATCTTTATTCTGGTCAACAAATTGTACTATTTTGCAATATTCCAATTAATTGATGATACAAATTTCATCTTATTAACACACATAATTTAAAAAATTGGAAAAATTCAACTAAATGGTTTGAAAAGCCTAACGTAAACCTTTTCAAATGTAACTTGGATTTAAAAATATTTTTGAACCCTCCGGTCAAGTAAAATAGGATGTAATGGATAATTTACACAACAGGAAGGACACTTATATATTATATAAACATCTAGTACTTAGAATAAGGCTATTATTTATTTTCTGGAGCTGACAAGCCAGATGAGTCACTCATCATGAGTTATTGTCCCTTTAATCGGACTATTGACCAGTCATAATTTGGAACAGAAATTGGCTTCCATTACAACAGTGTTAAGTGGGATTAGCCCTAATCAAACGAAACACTGTGAGGAGTATGGACTGTCATCGGGAAAACTTGTTTCGACTTGTTCGACACTGACTGACTGTCACTGATAGGCTACTGGGCGACTGAGGAGAGATTTTTTCAAACAGCACGCCATCTTACTATTGCATTCGGTTCTCTTGTGTATCCACCAACAGCTGCTTGCTGCACCCATGCGCCGACGGGTCGTATCTCAACATTTCTGTTACCCATAATGTCAGAGCTAATGACAGGACGAGACATTCTCTTTAATCCCACCGGCAAACTGTCATATTTTAATTTCGACGCCATTTTCAAAACATAGACTTGATGAACCAGTGAGATTGAAGAAATATAATGAGATATAAAATACGTGAAGATCGAGTCTCCTCATGCTACCGTTCAAATCTTCTTAAATAAGGACGGAAGAGTAAGCAGGGGCGATAAGTGTAGTTTTACGGACGAACTTCACATGAGAATATAATATAATAGGATAAAACTTATAATAAGCCCAAAATATTAACAATTTAGCTCTTTTGCATTATTGTAAACATTAGTAGAAAAGCATTATGGAATATTGTATATTGTTACTATGAAGTAGGCCCATTTTAATTATAAAAGTCAATTTATCATAAAGTTGATGTTTTTGAAAATCTATGATGAGAAACTTGGTCGGAAACGCGGCTGTCCCGGCAAAAACTTTTCCCTCTGGCAGAAACAGAAGGGTATGTTAGGCTAAAAATACCTGCAGTTGATTAGATTTAAAAATTCTGTTCGGTATCTAAGGTATGAATCTAGTTTTCACCCTAACGTCTTTTTTCATTCCTAATTCCGGCTGGCAATTTAACAATACATTTATTTATTTTAACAATACATTTATTTATTTTAACAATACATTTATTTATTTTAACAATACATTTATTTAATTTATTTATTTTAACAATACATTTATTTATTTTAACAACACATTTATTTATTCATAACACAATTTGTAGTTTTTGTCTGTCACATAACTTTCAAATGTTTTTATTCATTCGTCCATGATGGACACACGTACGGCACAGTGATCATGTGCGACAAACAATAATTGAAATTGCTTTAAAATAAAATTCCGTACGACTATGCCAGATACCTTTCAATAATAATAACGACAATATGTTTAAAACTAAGCCTCTGTCAGCATGTGTATATAAAAAATTATAACGGTAGATGCTACTTAAATTTAAAAGTAGCATCGCCGGCTTATTGACCTAGAAATTTCAATCAATGTCGCGTGTCATAGGCGGATTTGGCAATGGCGGAGAAAATATATTATTATTAATGACTGTTTCTCGGTGTATTTTGGTGTTCTATCAGAGGATAATATTCAACTAAGATTTAAATTTCACTAACAACTGGTCAGCAAAACCATTAAATGTATGTATGATCTAATTATTATTTTAATATCTACCGGTACCTGGAATTCATACGGAGCGTCAAAGAAGCGCGATAAATCAGTCGGCCTAGGGCCAACGGACCGACGTTTGTGTCGAACACTGGTCCCAAATATCGTTTATATTGTGTCCCAAATGTCGTTTATATTGTGTCCCAAATGTCGTTTGTGTTGAGTCCCAAATGACGACAATGAAGTCCCAAACGTCGTCAACTGGGTCCCGAATGTCGTTTGTGTTGAGTCCCAAATGACGTGAGTCCCAAATGACGTGATACCCTTCGGAAGCACCATTTTTTTTTTTTTGTCCCATTTGAATGACTAGTGAACGTTCTTTGTCAGGCTCCCCACCCTGTATCACTGATACTGGTATGTTATACTACACCGGAGCATAACAAGGAACTTTCTAGGACAGCAGGCTGGCCACATTAACAAAAGCAGAGAAGCTGAAAACATCACCCTGGATGTATGCTTCCGATCATTAAAGTACCAGGGGAGGTTGGGGTGGGGGCGAGTGACCCAACACTAGTTTTAGATCATTAGGTCTGGTATGGAGTCAAGTCACGTGACCTGGATTCGATCCCACACTTGAAGGTACGTGACACGGATACGGTAGGTGACAACGAGTATGGTGGCATGAACAAACTAGTGAATTTCTCCCCACTACTAAAAAATCAGTAGGCCTACTCGACACAACCGAATTATTCAAATGAAATATTATCTGAGGTTGGCCCCGAAATGACCTGCCGGGGGCAAATTCTTGTGAACGAGAAAATGAAAAGTGCGCATAATTATTCCCATTTTGTGAGAGTTAGTATAAGACCACAGCGGGCAATTACGAATTATCTCTGTCACAGATGACTGTCCACAACACGTGTATTGACTTCACGTGGCGTTAGTCATTGGCTCAACGGCTCGTGCATTGATTACATAACACCTAACTGCTTCGGGAAAAGTGATGCATTTTACTCATTTTAATACCCATTTACACTAAATAGGAAATATTTTTTAACTACAAATACTTCAAACGTCTTTATTTTTCTTGTACTTCAAAAAAAAATGTTTGAGAATTTAATTTGTCGGAGTAAAAAAGTTAATATACCTAACTCATTAAGTTAATATGCCGTACTTATTAAGCCTCGTCGATGTCATGCTTATCAGTGATTGTAGCGTCCAAGCGAATATCCACTGCGGGATCAGTTTGCACAGCGGGGTGGAAGAATGCACTCAGCAAATCTCGGCAGATTCCGTAAACTACATCTAGCCTCGGCTATATGACAGTAAGTGATATGTACCTACGCCCATACATTTGCGATGCGGCTACCGGTTTACTTTAACAGGACAACTTGACGCTATTGCACAAATTGGGAACCTATTCGGCTTACGACCTATTCGACCGATCGAGCTGCAACCTGTTCGTTGGAAACCTATTTATAATAAAGACAACAGTCGCCTTAACTCATCTATTTATCAACCAATAAAATCCAACGTTATGTCTATCAAATGAAAGTAGAATATATTATTTTTTATCCATTCCTTCAGCTCAGAATAGAATTGTAATTTCGTCATTATCTTAAAGCTGGATCGGTCGAATAGATCGCTAGCCAAATAGGTCGCCAACTTGTGTTCGGTATGGGCGCAGCCATGTTTCACCCAGGACCTTTAAAGTAGTTCCAATATGGCGGAATTCCTCATACAGCCGAGGTTAGATTGTTTGAAACATGATCAATATGTATCTTGACATAATTATTCCAGCTCGTTTTCGCACTGTCCATTTTTGCTGACACATAAACATACATTATGAGAAATTAGATAAAGAGTTGGCAGTTCTCACTATAATAGTTTAAAACTAGATAATGTAAAGGCAATTTGCTGAAAATTTCATGTAACAGGAATTTGCTCAAAATTTCAGTCAAATTGATCCACTCTGGCAGAGGCGTGGCCTTGAAATATATATTGGGTGGGGGGGGGGCCGCAAATGAAATTATATAAAATGTTGTCAATCTGTGACGCATAGTTTACGGGGTTAGACATCTCACCCATACAATGTTTATCATGTTTAAGTCGGGGTGGGGGTGTATGCCGTATTCATATTTTTTCATGACTTTTAAATATTAAATGTTACGCTTGAGTTATGAACAACACGACAGAGAGAGTTTAGTAGGGGATTTATCGGTTTTGAAGAAAGAGATTTGCTAATTTCGATTAAATTGCCTGCTTTTTCTCTGACAACATTAAGATTGTAATTATTTCATATACATGTAGTATCATACAAATTATCACGAATTTTTTTTAAAGTTTTAGCTGGCTGTAGATAATGGTAATATTCGCGGATTTCAGTTTTAAAATTTGTACCACCGATTATCGCTTATAACGTCACCCAGATGCGACTGAAAAGCACTTATTTGGGTAGCATTTTATGCATATTTACACAAAATATATAACAAAAATTCTGTCATTTAAAATAATAATCCGAATCCAAAAAGAATATCCATTTGCTGTATGCAGTAAAAACGAGTGCACAGGGTATAAATTGCTAAAGACTTTTAATATTAATGAAGTTATTTGATGAAAACAATGTTTTATTTTAGCAATGTAAACCATATTGGGCTATGTACAGGTTTTATACAGATAGAATCTTAACTAATCGTAATAATTGTTATAAATAAATAGGAGTTTTTTTTTCTTGGGGGGGGGGGGGGGTCCAAGTATATTCAATAATTTAGATAACATTTCAGGCCTAACGAAAGACTTGCAATATGTAGATTTAGCTCTTGCTTATACGTGAGTTTCAAATTCGATGAAAGTTCGAAGTCGGTGAAATGAAATGAAATGGAGAATTTAGCGCGACAACATGTGTACGGCCTTCGCTCTCATGAATTCCAACTGCCAAGGGGCTTTAACGTGCACGACAACATGTACATACCTGGCGCCGCGATATTTCGTCCCAAACGAATGACCAGACACCATATATTGCGAGGCTCTCTGTCCTGCATCAATAACAAGAGGAAGCCAAACAGGAAAATCCCATAGTACTATCTCGGCTAATTCTGGGGTCGAATCTTTTGGGAGTCGCCGAAGAGTTAGAGTTTTATTATTCCGACATGACCATCCATGTGTTGGGATAAACAGAACAACCAATACTGGACACACAAAATCACATTTAAAAAAAAAACAAAACAAAAAAAAAACCCTTGAGTTAGAAAAAATATATTGGTCTTTTTTGTCAATTATAAGTTCTGTTTAACACAGAGAGAGTGAGAGAGAGAGATTGTGTATGGAAAATTCCACTAGTATGATTAACCGTGGGCGTAAACAGAATCCAACTACATGGGTTGGTAACATATTGTTGTATTAATTTAATAAAGTCCATGTAAATACATGTAGTATAAAAACTATTGTTTTTGTTCGAAATTTTATTTTATTTTCTTATTTCCTCCTGTTTTTCACAAAAGTAAACGTTCCACAGGATAAAATTCTATACCATCCGAAAGGATTTTCCGCGTGAAACCCACTTGTCAGTGATGCAGTGCGGGGGGGTCTGACAAGGAGAGCCGTCTAGTCATTCGGATGGGACGAAAAACCGAGGTCCCGTGTTCACATTGGCGTGCACAAACAAGATCCCCTGACAGTTGGAATTCTTTATAAGAGTAGACTGTGGCGCCGCTGCCCGGGCAAAATTACCCTCATAGCACACTGTATGGCGTATTTCTGTCTTCAATAGCCCAATTTGAAAAGTGAAAATTCTGAGCTTAACTATTTTATTTTTGATGATTTCGACATAAAACGTCCTGAATACATTACAAATTTACAAATAGGTGGATTAAGCCAAAAATATCAATAAAATTTTTCCAATTATCTCAACTCTTTAAGATGAAGTCAGATTTTCAACTTCTTCATTTGTCAATACGAGTCGTCTATCAAATTTTTACAGTTATCTCCTAAAGTTAAAGTCACCGGAAGAGCCATGCCCGAACCTACAACTTTCATCCGAATGTAAATAGCTTGATATTTTTGAAAGGCATTCATTAATCGTAATCGATTGTCGCAAGAGATATTTGACCTAGATTTTTTATTTAAAGGTGGAAGACTTTGAAATCAGGTAAAATGTCAATGACAACCGATAAATTGAGCCAGTTGGTGCATATTCTGAAAGTTTTAACCAAATCTGTTTATAAACAAAGGTTCTGTGCAACTTCAATTAAAAGATGAATCTGAGAGAATATGGCACAGCATCTTTAAAATAGGTTTTGTTTAATTATTTGGTTTTGGCTTCTACGGTGAAAATAAGTCATTTGAGTATTTAATTGTTTGCTAACGAATTTATAGCACACGTCTATCGCCTGCATTGAATACCATTAAAACTAAAACACTCCTGTGGCGCTGTTTTAAAGCTACAATTAAGTTATATTTTTAAAATATATTAAAATAAAGCCTTAAAATAGATGGCGATTATAAACAGTCCTATCTTGTTAAAAAATAACCTTATTAATCCTATAATTCACTATTGCCAGTTGAGAAATTGGCGAAAATATCATGTTCACCTTCAAATTCAAACGTTTGAGGATAGCTATTGCATGGGGGGGGGGGGGGGAAGAATAGAAAAACAGGGGAGATAATTGTGTTATTAATTCCGTTGTGAAATATGTTTAAGTTGGGAAAATAATGCCTATGATCGTATAATAGTGAGTTGATAACCTATTGAGCAAAAGACATAGAAATAATTATGTTTTGACTTTCTTCGAAAATATTAAATTCTCGCTTTAAAGTAAATCTAGTGTATCATTTGTAGCAGATTTGCAGGTGTTGTAAAGCAAATTTTGGCATTTTTGAAAATCTAATCATACTTTTATCTTTTTCAAAAGAGGCACGGTGGCTTAGTGGGTTCGGTGCTGCCTCGCTAACCAGAAGGTTCGCTACCGGTATTGCCCGACAGAGTTCCTCGTGGTCTCCTCGCATCCCTGGTGTAGATTAGAGGGCCTGATATTTTCGGTCGTTTAGATGGGACCAAGATTGCGGTCCCGTGCATAGATTGACGTGCAACAAAAGGAACCCTTGAAAGTTTTAATTCGAAATACGAGAAGATCGTCCATTTCTATCCGATTTTAGAAACGGTTTAGGCATATCACCGTTACACCATAATGTATAATGATGGTTGAGTTTTCATTTGTTAAAAATCGGGTCGAAACTGTCTGACAAAATGACCGCTCGCTCCTTGTAGGTCAAATATTTTCTGTTTGGCATTTTAAATATCTTCCTTTCCCACATTCCTGAGTGGAGTACATAGGTTGTTGGATACACCTGAACATGGTCCAAGGAACCAGGTAACGTCACTGGGTATATCGACAAACGAGAGAATGACCAATGGTCATTCGTATATGGGAGTTTTCGGTCATTGTTTTTTTAGGATAGGGGTAAACCTTTGGGATGTCATTCAGTGCACCCAACTCAACCAGAAAAACATCAAAAAACAGTTAAGAATTTACTCCAAATTGTTGACCTTATTTTAACTCTTTATAAAACTTTTGTTGTTTTAGCGTAAGTGCAAATGTTTGTGTTTCTGGATCAAAGATTTTTCTCATAAATAGTTATTGAAACTTGAGTTAATTCCTAAGTTGCATCGGAGAGGAGAATGTTTGTGAAACCGGGCCTGACATTTAATCTCAAAATTCGTGACTTTCCGGTACTCCCATTTTGGCATACTTTTAGGAAGTCATTCGGTAAACCCAATACTGCCAGAAACCACCAACAAACCCTATAGCCCCAGTCTTCATATTGCCCAGTCGGTGACGAACAGTAGGACGTTAAACCCCATTTCATTACAGAGGATTTTAATTCCATCCACAAGGCTCAGTCTTCCACCAACCTAGCCATCGAAGGAAGAATCAAACACCGACACCTCAAAAAGTTTGAACAACTAAAGAAGGATAATGTCACAACACAGAAAACCGATACAGCTAAGCACAAGACTTACTTCCTTACCAAGACAGTTGTCAACCTAAGCAGTAAAGAACTAACCGACGACCAAATAAGTTTACTTTCTAAGGGTCTGAAGTATGCCCCATCCTGGACACCAAGAAATCATGATGTATTTATCGCCAACATTGAGAAAGGTCTATGCCAACTAGCACCGGGGGGTAAAGTTGATTTCCTTCGTCACCAGATAGCCAACCTAATTGTCAAATCCACCACAGAGAAGAACTCCCACAATATTACTAAAGGTGAGACTAAAGCCATACAAGATGTAAAAAATGACAAGTCTATAGTGATAATACCAGCTGATAAAGGGAAATCAACTGTCATTATGAACACCGATGAATACAATTCAACCGTCAACCAGCTGCTCAATGATACCACAACCTACAGAAAAAGCTTAAAGAATTGTGTGATTCCGAACAACTAACCAAAGATCTTTGTTACCAGTTGAAACCAAACCACCCACGCCCTCCCTATGCTCGAGCCAATATCAAGACTCACAAAAACCCGATTAAGGCCAGGTTATTAGTATGTTCAAGAGATTCGTTTTCTTACAACGTTGCTAAATACATGTCAAAACTACTTGCACCTTTAGGAACTTCCCCTACATCCTTTATCAAAGACTCTGGTGGTTTTTGCAACACAATTAGAGACCTAAACCGCTCTGGAAGAATTGTTTCGTACGATGTTGTTGACCTGTTTACCAACGTTCCTCGTCAAGAAGCCATTGAAGTCCTCCGTACCCGAATAGATGAATTAGAGGTACCCCTAGAAACCAAGTTATCAACCGACAGTATCCTGGAGTTAGTTACTATGTGCCTTGATTCGACATTTTTCACCTGGGGGGATGACATGTACAAGCAAGTCAACGGCTTACCCATGGGCAGTCCTCTATCAGCTTTAATCTCTGAAATCTACATGACTGAATTTGAAAATTGTGCGCTAAGAACCTCTCCTATTACTCCTATCCTTTGGCTTCGCAAGGTAGACGATACGTTTGTAGTGCTCGATGAAAATGATGAACCGATGTCCCTCCTTGAAAACCTAAACAAACAGCATCCTAGAATCAAATTTACTATTGAAATAGAAAAAGAACAGTCGCTAACATTCCTAGATGTACAAGTCATAAAAGTTAATAATCAAATGAAAACTAAAATATATCGCAAACCAACCCATACAGATCAATATATTAATTACAACTCCAGCCATCCCCATTACATCAAAAGAGCCCTTATATCCACCCTAGCGCGCAGAGCAATCACCATTTGTGAACCCGAATTCCTGCAGGACGAATTGGACCATTTACGCTACGTGTTTTGTAAACTCAATAATTATCCCTCCTTACTAGTGAATAAGCAGATTAATGAAACAATAAAAACCACCACTAAAGATTATCAAAAACCTGAAAAATCCCCCATCAGAATAACCTTGCCATTTTATGGTAAGTTAACATACAGGGTGAGCAATCTTCTTAAGAAATCAAACATTGATACAACATTTTCGGTCCCGACCACCCTGAAACAGATTTTGAAAGCCAACGGCAAACTGCAACCAGTTCTCCCCACTCAACCCAAAGGAGTCGTCTATCAAGTGGTTTGCTCATGTAATGCCTCATACATTGGACATACGAAACGTCCTATTGACAAAAGGATAAAGGAACATAGGTCCAAAGCTGTCACTAATAATTCAGCAATAGCCGAACATCTCCAGAATCACCCACAACACAGAGTTAAATGGAATGAGGTCCAGATACTAACAGCCAACCAACAAAACAAGAAAACCAGGCAGATCCTAGAGGCCATAAATATCAGAAGACATTCACCTGAACTTAATAGGGACTTAGGGCTTTACGTCCCCAGGGCATATGATGACGTTATTAAGATGCATTATACAACTTAATATAATAATATAAGCACCTTTATTGTAATAACGAAATTCCCCTCCACCCCATCAATAAGTTACAAGTATTACGCATTCTCCCTAACCTGTCCCCTCATTTCCTTTTTTCTGTTTTTACTTATTTTCTCAGTTATATTGTGGATTGTTATATATGTAGTTATATTAAGAAAATGCATACCTAATTTAGCTTTATGGATATGGTCTCACTCCTTGTTTATACAGTCACCCTTTGAAGGGCCTCATAATATGGAAATGGCCTCACTCCTTGTTCATACATGGCACCCTTCAAAGGGCCTCTAACTGTTAATAACCCCCTACTCATGCAGTATTAGTGTTTATTAGTAGCTAATTACCTTGTTATGTTTGTTGTTTTTGTTAAATATCCTTTACTCCTTATATTATTTCTATTACTGTTATTTTAATCCAGGTAAATGGTTTCTTATTAATGTCATATATATTGACCTCAAGTTTACTAAGTTGTCATTTGTGCTTGATAACGATAAGAGGATACTTGTCGAAACGTCGTGCTTTTAGAATAAAACTAGTGATTGTATCCCATAAAAACTGTGTTCTGTTAACCCATTTCATTTGTGCTTTGCTAGACACCTTGTTCGGCACCAGAAATCCTGAAGAACTTTCTCGGCCAACACCGCGGGGGTCGAACACGGAACCTCCGGTTTCGCGAGCCAGTATCTTATTAGCTAATAGAACGGGATTAATCAATTCTACATCACGTTAAAGAATAGGTTCAATATGAACACTAGAAACTATAAACATACGCAACTGATGAAGTTTCCTTCAATTCCCATGAACACGTGATACTGGTTATCGAATCAAATAGCGACACCAAATCTCCAAGCACCCGACAGGAAAAATACCCCCACAGCAAACCCATCACTGGTTATCGAATCAAATAGCGAGACTGGTTATCGAATCAAAAAGCGACACCAAACCTCCACGTACACAACAGGAAAAATATCCCATCACAAGCTCAAACAATCTTATAAAAAAATCGAATGGCGTTGATGATTTTTATCAAAATTGTCAAACAACATGTTAACATTTCAGAAACATGTAATTTTTCTATTTCTGTAAAATATATTAGCAGCTGTCTACCTTTGAATTGTATAAAAGACACAGATATCTCTGAATTAATCACTTACCTTTCTGAATTCTCTACTCTGTGTAGTCGTTGATCTGAAAGATTTATCATCATGCGTTTTATGCTGACCGTTCTTCTCTTGGTTGCTGTAGTTATGATTGTTGCTGATGCGGATCGTGGCGGTCGTCGTCGTTATAGACATAACAGACCATCGTTGAAACACGTCAGCTGTCACAAAGTAAAGAATGCAGGTGTTTGTGAGAGATGCTGTGGTAAGACATTCTATTTTCTGTCCTAATAATTAAAAGCTCGTGGGCAGGGACAATGCGAAGCATAGCGTCGTCCGAGAGGGCATGGGGTTTGCAGCTGGAAAGTTTTGTAGTATTTGTAGCCACTGTGGCCCTCTAACCAGGAAGTCCTGGGGTTCTATCCCACTGTTGGTGAAGAAAGTTGCCCTGGATTTTCGAGCGTGGTTTCCCCACCTCGGTGGAACAGGGCGGACGGTCTGACAAGGATAGTGTCTAGTCGATCGGTTTGGACCAAAAACCGAGGTCCTGTGCACATGTTAACATGCATGAAAGAGCCCTCGACAGTTGGAATTTGATATATCAGTAGGCGGTAGTGCCGCCGTCCTGAAAAAAACAATTCCCACACAACGTACTGGCGGAAAATCTGCAACATCGCAATATTATCGGTCGGTCCCTTTGTTTAAAACCAATACTTTTAGGTTTTTGTTTTATATTTTAGACCCGTGTAAAGATGTAAAGTGTTGTGAACCTCTAACTTGTTCTGGGGGTGATTGTAAATGTAACGGTGTAGTCTGTGGAGACAATCAAGAATGCACTGTTCAGGGTCGTGGTGGTCATGGTGGTTTTGGTGGTAGTGATGGTGATAGTAGTGGGGGTGGTGTTCTCACTTGTGTCAACAAGTAAGTATACTTCTTGTCATCACGAATCTGATTTCAAAATTAAATCTATATTTGGTTGTAAGTTCGGGAATAAAGATAAATAATTGAGCTTTCATACGATGTGTAATTTTCAGAGATCCGTGTGAATATTTTTAAATGACAAAAAAAGGTGCGGGTTATCTTTTAAAAGGCTATAGAAAACCTTCTGACCTATGATAAAGTCGTTTGCACCAGCGGTTTTTTTTTTCAGTTTCGAGTCGTTTTATGTAAAATTATGTAAACAATATATTTAAAATTGACATATTTATTATCAATATAATTCCTATAACTATGTGCTACGAATCCTGATGTCCTTAAAATAAATTTCGGGACACAGGAATACCTTGGATGCGAATTTGAGATTTGAAAAAGAAGGGTACGCACAAGATCCCGTGACAGCCGGAAGTCAGAGAAAAGTAGACAAAAACCTAGCTGTGCAGTCAAAATTTTGTTTGTTGAATTATGTGTAAAATAAGAATTATCTTACTCCAGTCTCAAGTAGAGTGTCTTAAAACATGATAAACAACAATCTTTTCCTCTTTCAGGCAGCCAGGTATGATGAACATTGGCTAATGTGATTTCAACGTACTTCAAGTCGACAAACGAATAGTATACAGTACAGTCTAAAAGATCAACACCATTTGGACTGATATTTTAATATTGTAAACCAAGAAAATAAATACTCAGAAATCTCGTTTTTACACACGTCTGGATCCATTGGGTTTCGCAAGGAAAAGTTTCAAACTTTCACCAAGTCACTTGAATCAATTCAAAAATTATTATTGAGGCATAGATTTCTTGGTTTACAATATTATATTGAATATATTATAATAAATAAAATTCACATGTTTAATTTAGTGTTTGTTATTTTAAGAGAAGTTCACCGTGTGTGTTAGAAGGACTGTGGTGTGGATATTATTTGTGTAAGACTGTTTTAGTGATCATATAATGAAGTGAAACGGGGGTGTAACGTTTTATATTTCTGCATAGACTGGGTTAATCGAGATGAGCATGCGTCATGCGAGAGAGAGAGAGAAATGGGGTTTAACGTCCACTCGACACAAACTAGGTCATTTTGGGACTAACATAATTATGGTTTCAATTTTATTTCAATAATTCCTTTGCGCGTGTGGGTCTTTAGCAGTGGGATGAAACGGAAGTGCTCGGAGAAAACCCACGAGGTTGAGTTCACAAGTTAGAACTACAATTGTTTTACATGTAACCCGTATTGATCCAACTATGTTTTTTAACGTAGTTAAAACTGTTTTGTGGGTAATTCTACTATTCAATTATGTTTAAATACGGGATTTGTGCACAGTTGACAGGAACCGTGTAATTGTACTTGTACATCTCTGTAAAACTTAACATTGATAGACCTTTGGAGGCTTCATTACTTTTCGTCGTTTGTCCACTTATTAGGTGGGAGGGGCGGGGTAAGTGGGTAAGACGGCGCGCGGGTTCCCCTTGTCAGTGATGCGGGACGGAGGGCCGGACAAGGATGGCTGTCTAGTCGTTCGGATGGGACAAATCACCGAGGTCTCGTGTACACATTAGCGTGCAAGTAAAAGATCCCTATTAGTGTGCAAGTGAAAGATCCCTTTTAGCCTGCAAGTAAACGACCCCTATTAAACTGTTGAAATTATAACATGTATATTAACAGTTTTAAATATACTTAAAATATCACATAGTTTGTTAACTTACATTTAAAACGGTGTAAGTGTATTTGAATACAAAGCTTACGTAAGATTACATCAAACTTAAAGATTAGATAACGAGTTGGCAGTTCTCAATAAAAACTAGCTAATATCAAGGCAATTTGATGAAAAGTTCGGTCAAATTGATCCATTATTAGCTTAGAACTAAGCGATTGAAATTTCCGCTTAGCCTCGGTCATCATTACTAAAGTCAGTAAGACAAAACCAGTAATCTCGGTTATCCATTTTTAGTGGCAAATCGCAAAGGAAAATATTTCAGTGGTCTATAGTGCCGCGCTTTGACCTCTAGCTGGCCGGTCAATGCTAGCTTGCGGCTGTGGTTTCGATCCCTGGTGTGAGCGTATGTGGCATGGAGATAGGGGCGCCTTCTCAACCTCGTGGGTTTCCTCCGGGAACTCCGGTTTCCTCCAACTGCTAAAGACCCCGAAGCGCCAGCGAATTATTGAAAAAAATTAAAACCATGTTAGTCCCAAAATGACCTAGTTTGTGTCGAGTGGACGTTTAAATCCATTTCTCTCTATCTCTCTGATATTGAGTGCCATTTGAAATATTATTTTTACAGCAAATAGTAAATTTACTGTGAAATAGTGTTCAAATCGGTTATCCCCCTTCGACCACATATCGAATTTTGAGCATAATTTTTTTACAGTTTAGCCATTATATATATACTGTTGGTCTATATTCTATTACTGTTGTAAAAAGATCCCACTTTATACGACCCGAACGACTAGCCACTGTCCGCGCCATACCCCCGTCCTTTATCGATAACAAGAGAGGGAGAACCACCCCGGAAAATATCGATTATACCACTGAAACATATTTATATGGGTTATATAACATCGTCTGCTTGTATACACACTGGTAAAACTAAGCTTTATAATATTCAGTCCGTTCCTATGATTTGTGGAGGCTGTGTCAAGCAAGTCGTTTGGATCGATCGAAAACCCTTAGCAGCCAGGGGTGGATCTAGGAATTTTAAAAAGGTGGGGGGCGCCGCAAAATGAGGGCACTGACCGCGGAGACGGGGCACGCAGCTGAGAGGGGAACTTTTTTTTGAGGGGGGAGGGGTCCCCCAAGAAAATTATCCGTCATTTCCTTGCATCCGTAGCCATTCCAAGAGCTATTTGGCTGATACTTTCGTCTAGGTAAACGTTCGGGACGGGCATATTTGGGTGGGAGAAAAGGCACTTTCAGCAGTAAAAAAGGGCATTGTCGAACATTAGGGGGGGGGGGGCGCCACATATGGCACACTGTATGGCGCCAGTCCGTTTTCATTATCCCAGATGGTGCACACAGAGAGAGAATGGGGTTTAACGTCCACTCCACACAAACTAAGTCATTTTGGGACTGACATATGGTTCAACTTTATTTCTATATCGGGCTTGTGCGTAGGGAGCTTAAGCAATGGGGGACATCGGAGAACCCGGAGAAAACCCACGATTTTGGCAGGCGACCCTACCCCTTGTCACATACAACCGGGGAATCAAAACCACACCAGTTGACCCAATGACAGACGTTGTTTCACAGAGAATTACTTACGAATTATCTCTGTCACGGATGACTGTCCACAACGTGACGTCAGTCATTGGCTCAACTGCTCGTGCATTGTTTACATAACACCTAACTGCTTCGGGCAAAATGATGCATTTTACTCATTTTAATACCCATTTACACAAAATAGGAAATATTTTTTAACTACAAATACTTCAAACGTCTCTATTTATTTTTCTTGTACTTCAAAAAAATGTTTGAGAATTTAATTTGTCATTAAGTCTCGTCGATGTCATGCTTATCAGTGATTGTAGCGGCCAAGCGAATATTCACAGCGGGATCAGTTTGCACAGCGGGGTGGAAGAATGCTGACATCATGGGATTTCATATAGCGGCGCATGTAATATACTGGGTCTGAGGGAGATGGGGCGGGCTGTCGCCGTAGACCCTACCCTGACACCACAACGGTACTGCCTTACAGATCAATAACAATACACCTTGATCATTTTCAGACGTTTAATTTTACCTACCTGTATAGATCAATAATAAATAATAATATCTATATGTAACATAATATACCCTAACCAATCATATTGAAACATGATCGATATGTATCTTGTCATATTCCAGCGCATTTTTTTTGCACTGTCCATGTTTGCTTACACATAAACATACATTATGAGAAATTAGATAAAGAGCTGGCAGTTCACACTATAATAGTTTAAAACTAGATAATGTAAAGGCAATTTGCTGAAACTTTCATGTAACAGGAATTTGCTGACAATTTCAGTCAAATTGATCCACTCTGGCAGAGGCGTGGCCTTGAAATATATATTAGGGGTCCGCAAATTAAATTATCAATCTGATTAAAACACAGATCCAATTCGTTTCGTTTTTTATAGTTCAAAATTTCATTTTTACTTGTCTTTACTACTCTTGGATCTGGAGGACTTGTTATTTAATCCGTGTTCTGACTGAAATGAGGGGTCAGCCAATCAAATGGTCTGTCGAATCGACCGTTTGACCTTTTCATGCGTGGAACTGTGGGTAGATATTACCAGCCAACGACGTCTATACTATAAACACCAGCGGATAGAAATCATAACAAAACAAACGTAGATTTTGAAAAACATGGCGGTCGCTGATTGGTTAATCGAAAGACTGACGTTATCGGGTCAAATGTCCCGTGCTTGATACCTGACGTCATAGAACGTGAGCTTCCACTATAACTAGTTAGATCTACATGAGTGTAGGCCATCGAAAGTATAAAAAAACGAAACGAAATATAGATCTATATTTTAATTAGATTGTATAAAATGTTGACAATCTGTGGCGCATATTTTACGGGGTTAGACATCACACCCATACAATGTTTATCATGTTTAAGTCAGGGGGGGGGGGTCCGTATTCATATTTTTTCGGGGTGTTCTCACTTTGCCGGCAGGCTTTGATGTCAAATTTTGCCGCTAATCCAGAGTTAATCCTAGAACAATGGTGTTATAAACTATAGTCCATATCTTTTTTATGTATAAAACTGTATTGATTTTAACACATTAAACTTTTATTAAATAACAATAAAATATATTGATTTTATTTATTAAAAAACATTAAATAATTTACACATATAAAAATGCATTACAATTTACATAATATTTAACTTTTATTAAATTGCATTGTATAATTTATAAATAAATAACATAACAATCATTTACAGTCCGACTAAATAGGAAACATTTGTTCCATACTGATTTACACTTAACGTATCAACTTTACTCTTTACATTATCTGGTTGATGATTGTGTTCGGATCCAACAGTGGTAAGAACATCATTCTTGGTGTTTACAGAAGCTGGACATGTTTTTGTTGAACATTTCCAATGGACAGCATTTGGTCTGCTTGACTATATACATACGCCATTGTGTATCAAATTTCGACCACCTCGATTATTGGAGATAAAGCGAATATTAACCTGAACGTTTGCCATTTTAAAATAAATATAATTTCGACACAGATCGACCATCTATTTATATTGATATAGTGAAATGAATTCATGTTTGAAGGTGTAACGCCGACATGAACTGTTAATTAGTTGGTTAATAAATTTTATTAAGAGGGATTAAGAGCTCATTAAGGCTGAACACTAGTGAACAGTTAGTTCTTGAGTGACTACTTTTAAAGGTAACCTGCCAAAACTTAGACAGCCATATCTTAGACAGCTTAAAACAACAACTTTTACGGTCAAGTGCACAACTAATCCCCAACCTGTTACCTATATTTGATAATGGAATAGTGCAAGAAAATATAGAAAAAATCCCAAAACTTGCTCTTCTGACGAAAGTCTTCAACTCTGGATCCTCTCTGTAGGTAACTGCTAGTCCTAAGTCTTGGGTCTTCCTCCAAAGGGCCTGGCAGAAATGGAAATAGCATCCCTTGATCTCAGCTTGAGGAAACTCTCTCTCTCGATTGCCCGAAAACGACTTCTTTTAATCCGTTACGGTCAATAACTGCGCCTTCGCGGGAATAAACCATTTTTTCATGACTTTTAAATATTGAAAGTTACGCTTGAGTTATGAACAACACGACAGAGAGAGTTTAGTGGGGGATTTATCGGTTTTGAAGAAAGAAATTTGCTAATTTCGATTAAATGTAGCCTGCTTTTTCTATGACAACATTAAGATTGTAATTATTTCATATACATGTATCATCATTCAAATTATTACGTTTTTTTAAGTTTTAGCTGGCTGTAGATAATGGTAATATTCGCGGATTTCAGTTTTAAAATTTGTACGACCGATTCTATATCGCTTATAACGTCACTTAGATGCCACTAAAAAGCACTTATTTGGGCAGCATTTTATGCATATTTACACAAAATATATAACAAAAATTCTGTCATTTAAAATGATAACCCGTAATCCAAAAAGAGTGTCCATTTGCTGTATGCAGTGAAAACGAGTTCACAGAGTATAAATTGTTGAAGACTTTTAGTATTAATGACCAATAAAAATGAAGTTATTTGATGAAAACAATGTTTTATTTTAGCAATGTAAACCATATTGGGCTATGTACAGGTTTTATACAGATAGAATCTTAACTAATCCTAATAATTGTTGTAAATAAATAGGAGTTTGGACCTACTATGTAATTTTGTTTTCTTGTGGGGGGGGGGGGGGGGGGCAAGTATTCAATAATTTAGATAACATTTCAGGCCCAATGAAAGACCTGCAATAGGCAGGTTTAGATCTTGCATAATGTATGTTTAAAATTCGGTGAAATGAAATGGACTTTAACGAGCTTTCTACTCACCTACACCAATCTTGGATAATGGAGAGAGGCATAGCCACTTAATGTGCGTGACAGCATGCCTACAGCCTTCGCTCTCATGAATTCCAACTGTCAAGGTGCTTTAACGTGCACGACAACATGTACATACATGGCGCTGCGATATTTCGTCCCAAACGAATGACCAGACACCATATATTGCGAGGCTCTCTGTCCTGCATCAATAACAAGAGGAAGCCAAACAGGAAAATCCCATAGTACTATCTCGGCTAATTCTGGGGTGGAATCTTTTGGGAGTCGCCGAAGAGTAAGAGTTTTATTAT
Organism: Patella ulyssiponensis; assembly: GCA_963678685.1. Lineage (NCBI taxonomy): Eukaryota > Metazoa > Mollusca > Gastropoda > Patellidae > Patella > Patella ulyssiponensis. Next base: position 3,965,565 of record OY783225.1, read on the forward strand.
TCCGACATGACCATCCATGTGTGTGGGATAAACAGAACAATCAATACTGGACACATCAAATCACATTTTTAAAAAAACCCCAAAAAAACCCCTTGAGTTAGAAAAAATATATTGGTCTTTTTTGCCAATTATAAGTTCTGTTTAACAGAGAGAGTGAGAGAGAGAGATTGTGTATGGAAAATTCCACTAGTACGATTCACCGTGGGCGTAAACAGAATCCAACTACATGGGTTGGTAACATATTGTTGTATCAATTTAATAAAGTCCATGTCAATACATGTAGTATAAAAACTATTGTTTTTGTTCGAAATTTTATTTTATTTCCTTATTTCCTCCTGTTTTTCACATATTAATGTAAACGTTCCACAGGATAAAATTCTATGCTATCCGAAAGGATTTTCCGCGTGGATCCCACTTGTCAGTGATGCAGTGCGGGGGGCCGGACAAGGAGAGCCGTCTAGTCATTGGAATGGGACGAAAAACCCAGGTCCCGTGTTCACATTGGCGTGCACAAACAAGATCCCCTGACAGTTGGAATTCTTTATAAGAGTAGGCTGTAGTGCCGCTGCCCGGGCAAAATTACCCTCATAGCACACTGTATGGCGTATTTCTGTCTTCAATAGCCCAATTTGAAGAGTGAAAATTCTGAGCTTAACTATTTTATTTTTGATGATTTCGACTTAAAACATCCAGAATACATTACAAATATATAAATAGGTGGATTAAGCCAAAAATATCAATAAAATTTTTCCAATTATCTCAACTTTTTAAGATGAAGTCAGATTTTCAACTTCTTCATTTTTGTCTCATAAAAGCATTTGGCAATACGAGTCGTCTATCAAATTTTTACAGTAATCTCCTAACGTTAAAAGTCACCGGAAGAGCCATACCCGAACCTACAATTTTCATCCGAATGTCAATAGCTTGATATTTTTGAAAGGCATTCATTAATCGTAATCGATTGTCGCAAGAGAAATTTGATATTTGACCTAGATTTTTTTTAAAGGTGGCGTCATAAAACTGACGTATTTTTCAAAAAAAAAAGTGGAAGACTTTGAAATCAGGTAAAATGTCAATGACAAACGATAAATTGAGTCAGTTGGTGCATATCCTGAAAGTTTTAACCAAATCTGTTTATAAACAAAGGTTCTGTGCAACTTCAAATAAAAGATTAATCTGAGAGAATATGGCACAGCATCTTTAAAATAGGTTTTGTTTAATTATTTGGTTTTGGCTTCTACGGTGAAAAAAAGTCATTTGAGTATGTAATTGTCTTCTAACGAATTTTGTCTACATTGAATACCATTAAAACTAAAACTCTCCTGTGGCGCTGTTTTAAAGCTACAATTAAGTTATATTTTTAAAATATATTAAAATAAAGCCTTAAAATAGATGGCGATTATAAACAGTCCTATCTTGTTAAAAAAATAACCTTATTAATCCTATAATTCACTATTGCCAGTTGAGAAATTGGCGAAAATATCATGTTCACCTTCAAATTCAAACGTTTGAGGATAGCTATTGTATAGGGGGGGGGATAGAAAAACAGGGGAGATAATTGTGTTATTAATTCCGTTGTGAAATATGTTTAAGTTGGGAAAATAATGCCTATGATCGTATAATAGTGAGTTGATAACCTATTGAGCAAAAGACATAGAAATAATTATGTTTTGACTTTCTTCGAAAATAATAAATTCTCGCTTTAAAGTAAATCTAGTGTATCATTTGTAGCAGATTTGCAGGTGTTTGTAAAGCAAATTTGGGCATTTTTGAAAATCTAATCCTACTTTTATCTTTTTCAAAAGAGGCATGGTGGCTTAGTGGATTTGGTGCTGCCTCGCTAACCAGAAGGTTCGCTACCGGTATTGCCCGACAGAGTTCCTCGTGGTGTCCTCGTATCCCTGGTGTAGATTAGAGGGCCTGGTATTTTCGGTCGTTCAGATGGGACCAAGATTGCGGTCCCGTGCATAGATTGACGTGCAACAAAAGGAACCCTTGACAGTTTTAATTCGAAATACGAGTAGATCGTCCATTTTATCCGATTTTAGAAACGGTTTAGGCATATCACCGTTACACCATAATGTATAATGATGGTTGAGTTTTCATTTGTTAAAAATCGGGTCGAAACTGTCTGAGAAAATGATCGCTCGCTCCTTGTAGGTCAAATATTTTATCTGTTTGACATTGTAAATATCTTCCTTTCCCACATTCCTGAGCGGAGTACATAGGTTGTTGGGTACACCTGAACATGGTCCAAGGAACCAGTTAACGTCACTGGGTATATCGACAAACGAGAGAATGACCAATGGTCATTCGTATATGGGAGTTTTCGGTCATTGTTTTTTCAGGATAGGGGTAAACCTTTGGGATGTCATTCAGTGCACCCAACTCAACCAGACAAACATCAAAAAACAGTTAAGAATTTACTCCAAATTGTTGACCTTATTTTAACTCTTTATAAAACTTTTGTTGTTTTAGCGTAAGTGCAAATGTTTGTGTTTCTGGATCAAAGATTTTTCTCATAAATAGTGATTGAAACTTGAGTTAATTCCTAAGTTGCATCGGAGAGGAGAATGTTTGTGAAACCGGGCCTGACAATTAATCTCAAAATTCGTGACTTTCCGGTACTCCCATTTTGGCATACTTTTAGGAAGTCATTCAGTAAACCCAATACTTCCAGAAACCACCAACAAACCCTATAGCCCCAGTCTTCATATTGCCCAGTCGGTGAAGAACAGTAGGACGTTAAACCCCATTTCATTACAGAGGATTTTAATTCCATCCGCAAGGCTCAGTCTTCCACCAACCTAGCCATCGAAGGAAAAATCAAACACCGACACCTCAAAAAGTTTGAACAACTAAAGAAGGATAATGTCACAACACAGAAAACCGATACAGCTAAGCACAAGACTGACTTCCTTACCAAGACAGTTGTCAACCTAAGCAGTAAAGAACTAACCGACGACAAATCAGTTTACTTTCTAAGGGTCTGAAGTATGCCCCATCCTGGACACCAAGAAATCATGATGTATTTATCGCCAACATGAGAAAGGTCTATGCCAACTAGCACCGGGGGGTAAAGTTGATTTCCTTCGTCACCAGATAGCCAACCTAATTGTCAAATCCACCACACAGAAGAACTCCCACAATATTACTAAAGGTGAGACTAAAGCCATACAAGATTTAAAAAATGACAAGTCTATAGTGATAATACCAGCCGACAAAGGGAAATCAACTGTCATTATGAACACCGATGAATACAATTCAACCGTCAACCAGCTGCTCAATGATACCACAACCTACAGAAAAATCAGGAAAAATTCAACAACAACGTTAGAAAAACAACTAAATGACAAGCTTAAAGAATTGTGTGATTCCGAACAACTAACCAAAGATCTTTGTTACCAGTTGAAACCAAACCACCCACGCCTTCCCTATGCTCGAGCCAATATCAAGACTCACAAAAACCCGATTAAGGCCAGGTTATTAGTATGTTCAAGAGATTCGGTTTCTTACAGCGTTGCTAAATACATGTCAAAACTACTTGCACCTTTAGGAACTTCCTCTACATCCTTTATCAAAGACTCTGGTGGTTTTTGCAACACAATTAGAGACCTAAACCGACCTGTTTACCAACGTTCCTCGTAAAGAAGCCATTGAAGTACTCCGTACCCGAATAGATGAATTAGAGGTACCCCTAGAAACCAAGTTATCAACCGACAGTATCCTGGAGTTATTTACTATGTGCCTTGATTCGACATTTTTCACCTGGGGGGATGACATGTACAAGCAAGTCAACGGCTTACCCATGGGCAGTCCTCTATCAGCTTTAATCTCTGAAATCTACATGACTGAATTTGAAAATTGTGCGCTAAGAACCTCTCCTATTACTCCTATCCTTTGGCTTCGCAAGGTAGACGATACGTTTGTAGTGCTCGATGAAAATGATGAACCGATGTCCCTCCTTGAAAACCTAAACAAACAGCATCCTAGAATCAAATTTACTATTGAAATAGAAAAAGAACAGTCGCTAACATTCCTAGATGTACAAGTCATAAAAGTTAATAATCAAATGAAAACTAAAATATATCGCAAACCAACCCATACAGATCAATATATTAATTACAACTCCAGCCATCCCCATTACATCAAAAGAGCCCTTATATCCACCCTAGCGCGCAGAGCAATCACCATTTGTGAACCCGAATTCCTGCAGGACGAATTGGACCATTTACGCTACGTGTTTTGTAAACTCAATAATTATCCCTCCTTACTAGTGAATAAGCAGATTAATGAAACAATAAAAACCACCACTAAAGATTATCAAAAACCTGAAAAATCCCCCATCAGAATAACCTTGCCATTTTATGGTAAGTTAACATACAGGGTGAGCAATCGTCTTAAGAAATCAAACATTGATACAACATTTTCGGTCCCGACCACCCTGAAACAGATTTTGAAAGCCAACGGCAAACTGCAACCAGTTCTCCCCACTCAACCCAAAGGAGTCGTCTATCAAGTGGTTTGCTCATGTAATGCCTCATACATTGGACATACGAAACGTCCTATTGACAAAAGGATAAAGGAACATAGGTCCAAAGCTGTCACTAATAATTCAGCAATAGCCGAACATCTCCAGAATCACCCACAACACAGAGTTAAATGGAATGAGGTCCAGATACTAACAGCCAACCAACAAAACAAGAAAACCAGGCAGATCCTAGAGGCCATAAATATCAGAAGATATTCACCTGAACTTAATAGGGACTTAGGTCTTTACGTCCCCAGGGCATACGATGACGTTATTAAGATGCATTATACAACTTAATATAATAATATAAGCACCTTTATTGTAATAATGAAATTCCCACCCCCACCCCAGCAATAAGTTACAAGTATTACACATTCTCCCTAACCTGTCCCCTCATTTCCCTTTTTTTACTTATTTTCTCAGTTATATTGTGGATTGTTATACATGTAGTTATATTAAGAAAATGCATACCTAATTTAGCTTTATGGATATGGCCTCACTCCTTGTTTATACAGTCACCCTTTGAAGGGCCTCATAATATGGAAATGGCCTCACTCCTTGTTCATACATGGCACCCTTCAAAGGGCCTCTAACTGTTAATAACCCCCTACTCATGCAGTAATAGTGTTTATTCGTAGCTAATTACCTTGTTATGTTTGTTGTTTTTGTTAAATACCCTTTACTCCTTACATTATTTCTATTACTGTTATTTCGATCCATGTAAATGGTTTCTTATTAATGTCATTTATCACCCAATATCTTATTTAACAGTAGATATCGCTTGTATGATAAATTACATAATCTACTGCGATATCTCCTTGGGAGATATCGCTTTACATGAATTTGATTGGTCAATCAAAAGGGAACTCCTTTCTTTTATTTTAAAGAAACCACTTATTTTAAATAAAAAGTGACTTTTTTTTTGTTAAAAAGAAACTGCGTATATTTAATTGACCTTGAAGGAAATACTGGGTTAATATATAGGACATTGCAATAGCGAAACTGGTGTGAAAAAACTGATGTATCACTATGCTGTAATGTAATTAAGATTCAGTAAAAGTGAAATCTATACCAAAGAACCATATTTATTTATTTGTGCATGTAAGAAAAGATTGGGTGATAAATAAAATCTCCAACTTGTGTTTTTTGATATCAAAAAATATCAACACTCGTTGATAAAGTAAAAAAAAACTCGGCAGAGCCTCGTTTTTTTTACATTATCAACTTGTGTTGATATTTTTTGATATCAAAAAACACTTGTAGGAGATTCTCTATATATATATTGACCTCAAGTTTACAAAATTTTCAGTTGTGCTTGATAACGATAAGAGGATACTTTTTGAAACGTCGTGCTTTTAGAATAAAACTAGTGATTGTATCCCATAAAAACTGTGTTCTGTTAACCCATTTCATTTGTGCTTTGCTAGAGACCTTGTTCTGCACCAGAAATGCTGACGAACTTTCTCGGCCAACACCGCGGGGGTCGAACACGGAACCTCCGGTTTCGCGAGTCAGTATCTTATTAGCTAATAGAACGGGATTAATCAATTCTACATCACGTTAAAGAATAGGTTCAATATGAACACTAGAAACTATAAACATACACAACTGATGAAGTTTCCTTCAATTCCCATGAACACGTGATACTGGTTATCGAATCAAATAGCGACACCAAATCTCCAAGTACTCGACAGGAAAAATACCCCCACAGCAAACCCATCACTGGTTATCGAATCAAACTGCGAGACTGGTTATCGAATCAAAAAGCGACACCAAATCTCCACGTACACAACAGGAAAAATACCCCATCACAAGCTCAAACAATCTTATAAAAAAATCGAATGGCGTTGATGATTTTAATCAAAATTGTCAAACAACATGTTAACATTTCAGAAACATGTAATTTTTCTATTTCTGTAAAATATATTAGCAGCTGTCTACCTTTGAATTGTATAAAAGACACAGATATCTCTGAATTAATCACTTACCTTTCTGAATTCTCTATTCTGTGTAGTCGTTGATCTGAAAGATTTATCATCATGCGTTTTATGCTGACCGTTCTTCTCTTGGTTGCTGTAGTTATGATTGTTGCTGATGCGGGTCGTGGCGGTCGTCGCCGTTACAGACGTCGTTATAGACATAACAGACCATCGTTGAAACACGTCAGCTGTCACAAAGTAAAGAATGCAGGTGTTTGTGAGAGATGCTGTGGTAAGACATTCTATTTTCTGTCCTAATAATTAAAAGCTCGTGGGCAGGGACAATGCGAAGCATAGCGTCGTCCGAGAGGGCATGGGGTTTGCAGCTGGAAAGTTTTGTAGTATTTGTAGCCACTGTGACCCTCTAACCAGGAAGTCCTGGGGTTCTGTCCCACTGTTGGTGGAGAAAGTTGCCCTGGATTTTCGAGCGTGGTTTCCCCACCTCGGTGGAACAGGGCGGACGGTCTGACAAGGATAGTGTCTAGTCGATCGGTTTGGACCAAAAACCGAGGTCCTGTGCACATGTTAACATGCATGAAAGAACCCTTGACAGTTGGAATTCGATATATCAGTAGGCGGTAGTGCCGCCGTCCTGAAAAAAACAATTCCCACACAACGTACTGGCGGAAAATCTGCAACATCGCAATATTATCGGTCGGACCCTTTGTTTAAAACCAATACTTTTAGGTTTTTGTTTTATATTTTAGACCCGTGTAAAGATGTAAAGTGTTGTGAACCTCTAACTTGTTCTGGGGGTGATTGTAAATGTAACGGTGTAGTCTGTGGAGACAATCAAGAATGCACTGTTCAGGGTCGTGGTGGTGGTGGTGATAGTGGGGGTGGCGTTCTCACTTGTGTCAACAAGTAAGTATACTTCTTGTCATCACGAATCTGATTTCAAAATCAAATCTATATTTGGTTGTAAGTTCGGGAATAAAGATAAATAATTGAGCTTTCATACGATGTGTAATTTTCAGAGATCCGTGTGAATATTTTTAAATGACAAAAAAAGGTGCGGGTTACCTTTTAAAAGGCTATAGAAAACCTTGTGACCTATGATAAAGTCGTTTGCGCCAGCGTTTTTTTTTCAGTTTCGAGTCGTTTTGACATTATGTAAACAATATATATAAAATTGACATATTTATTATCAATATAATCCTATTACTATAGTGCTACGAATCCTGATGTCCTTATAATAAATGTCGGGACACCGGAAAACCTTGGGTACGAATTTGAGATTTGAAAAAGAAGGGTACGCACAAGATCCTTTGACAGCCGGAAGTCAGAGAAAAGGAGACAAAAACCTAGCTGTGCGGTCAAAATTTTCTATGTTGAATTATGTGTAAAATAAGAATTATCTTACTCCAGTCTCAAGTAGAGTGTCTTAAAACATGATAATCATCAATCTTTTCCTCTTTCAGGCCGGTGGCGTATGATGGGCACGGGGTACTGTGATTTCAACGTACTTCAAGTCGACAAACGAATAGTATACAGTACAGTCTAAAAGATCAACACCATTTGGACTGATATTTTGATATTGTAAACCAAGAAAATAAATACTCGCTTCAATTTCATAACTTGTTTTGATTCACAATCGGCAGTTCACAAAAAATTAATGGGGCATAGATTTCTTGGTTTACAATATTATATTGAATATATTATAATAAATGAAATTCACATCTTTAATTTAGTGTTTGTTATTTTAAGACATGTTCACGACTGCGGTGTGGCAATTATTTGTGTAAGACTGTTTTAGAGAGAGAAATGAGGTTTACGTCCACTCGACACAAACTAGGTCATTTTGGGACTAACATATTTTTTCAATTTTATTTCAATAATTCGATTGCGCGTATGGGTCTTTAGCAGTGGAATGAAACCGGAGTGCTCGGAGAAAACCCACGAGGTTGAGTTCACAAGATAGAACTACAATTGTTTTACATGTAACCTGTATTGATACAACTATGTTTGTTAACGTACTTTAACTGTTTTATGGGTAATTCTACTATTCAATTATGTTTTAAATACGGGATTTGTGCACAGTTGACAGGAACCGTGTAATTGTACTTGTACATCTCTTTAAAACTTTAACATTGATAGACCTTTGGAGGCTTCATTACTTTTCGTCGTTTGTCCACTTATTAGGTGGGAGGAGCGGGGGAGGCCACGCTGGCTAAGTGGGTAAGACGCTGGCTTGCTAACGTGGAGGTCGGGTGTTCGATCGTTGCATCGGCATCCAGATTTCCCTTGAATCCGCCTCTGGCAGCTGTAATTCGTAATAAAAGTAGATCGTGGCGCCACTATCCGGTCTAAAATTCACATATGGCACACTGTATGGCGCCAGTCCGTTTTCATTATCCCAGATGGTGCACACAGAATGGGGTTTAACGTCCACTCCACACAAACTAGGTCATTTTGGGACTGACGTATGGTTCAACTTTATTTCTATAATGCGCTTGTGCGTAGGGAGTTTAAGCAATGGGAGGACATCGGAGAACCCGGAGAAAACCCACGATTTTGGACAGGCGGCCCTACCCCTTGTCACATACAACCGGGGAATCAAAACCACGCCAGCTGACTCAATGACAGACATTGTGATACGGGACCCGACCCCCCCCCCCCCACGAGTTTGGACAGGCGATACCCTATTCTTGTCACGTACAACCGGCGAATCGAAACAACGATAGACCTTGTGATAACGTCACAAACTAAATGGCGCCTTGATAAAATAAAACAATCTGATTTATTGATAACCAATTCAGTTATACATTCGTTGTCGTTAATGATGGCATTTAAAAAATTCGATACGAGGCAACACGTAATAGTTATTAAAATTTCTGTAAGGGGACGAGCTCGACAACGTAGATTGGTTTAATGTATCTCCTGATAAGCAAACTAACTCCACTCCGATACACCGCCATCATATCTTCATATAATACAGGCCTACTAGGCGCCAGAAGTATAAATGATTAATTCCGCAGTAAATACGTTGTACGTCACAAAATATTCCCTCATGCAAATATGCCCTTGAAGCTTCACCGAGACAATAATGTCCACAGTGTAATGGCAGTTATCGCCATGGTGATCCAGTACAGTATCGCATATGGGGTATTTCACATATTTGAACGCTGTGTCGCCAAATAGTCAGCAATGCCCATATAGGATAATAGGCCCATCCTCGGTTACCCAGTGTACTCATTCCGTTCTACTCCACTATACCCTGGGTTAATCCATAGGGTTTCCACGATTTCAAACTACCTGATTGTAGTTTTAGTGTACGAACCAATCAAAAAACAGTTTACAAACCAGTCTTACCTAGACATAGATATTTCTATGGTACCTAGACTCTTTAGACTCTTTTTACGTCATAGATCTACATTGTTTACAAACAATATGTCGGCTTGTTTATCGATTATGAGAATGTTTGTAAAAGATTTAACATAAAAGAATTGACATGCACACAAAAAGATGGCAGGGAAAGTTCTGTCATGAAATTCTTAAATGAAACTGTTTTTTCTACTACGCGGTAGGTATTTTTCCCAATGACATATTTGCAAAGTGTGCAAGAACGGACTGAGGTCACCATGTGTGGGGAATTCTTTGATGAGAGTTACTTCCCTTCGCCTATTACCTTTCCAAGTAACGCTTTATGGGATTGGACGATAAAAATATCACAATCCGCCAGGGCAGATAGTTTGAAATCGTGGAAACCCTATGGATTAACCCAGGGTATAGTGGAGTAGAACGGAATGAGTACACTGGGTAACCGAGGATGATATAGGCCAACAATCTCTATAGTGCATGAAAGATGAAAGGTGACACCGCAGGCGCGAGTGTAGGAGTACATATCGCCATGGTAACTCTGCATTTTTAATGTTCTTCCGCAAAACGATCTCCATGACAACCAATGTTGCCTACGTCAATTGGGTTTTCGTATTTTAAGACAATAAGCATTGTTGTGAATTCTGTCTCTACTGTATTTGATTATTTTAAACGATTTGTGTTGCATATCTATCACCATGGCAACACCCATGTCTGTGCATATCACAATTAAGTAAATTCTTTTAAGTTATATCTACGTCATTGATAGTATTGAACCGGAAGAAAAAGCCCGCTGTCTCTTGTAACAACTTTCGATTTCCCTTTGTTCAAACCACCATTCACTAGCACTCATAAAAGGCGAAGGTTCCACGGGTCGAATAGCGTCAAAATTATCAAAATTCACTTGGTGTTTACCGGCTATATGTCGTCCGGAAAACATCGGAGAAAACCGATGTCCCCACTTTATTTCACATGGCATATAAGAGGTCCGACCTTGAAATGTCATACTTGTGGATGCAATGGAACCTTCCAGAATAATAATAATTTCAAAGTCGGATTCGTTTAACATTTCCGGCGAAATACCGAATAAAGGACTTTCTTCGTTAATTTTATGTACAATGGTTGCGGGCCACCAAAGTTGTCTTTGGGGATTACTTTCTGGAACACTCACTGGGATTTCGTACAAATGATGTGGTATAAAATATCCTTCCGCTGTTAACTTATGCGCTAGGAATAAGGCACGGATTTGGGCTCCAACAAATTCAGAGCGGCGTAAATTACCCACTCGAATCATTAGACAGAGTTCGTCATTTTCTAAACAAATACATGCCCATTTACTAAAAATAACCGTCTTTGCTCTTTTCGTGGGGCTTTGAATTTTAGCCAGAATAGTTCCAGCAATTAGCGCTTGTAACATTGCGCCAAAAATACTTTGAACAACTAATAGGAACACGCCTAATGAACACTCTTCACTGACGTAGCGAAATCCGTAACCAATGGTTGTCTGTGTCTCAATAGAGAACAGTATTATGGAATCAAAAGTGCGAACATTTAAAATGCACGGTTTCCAATCCTTCGAGTCGATGTTTTCAAAGTCTTTGTGCCAATGAACAACGCCGTACCACATTAGGGCAAACAATGACCACGTCACTAGGAAACACATTATGAATATAAAAACCAACAGATGCCATTTACATTCCAATAAGCTCGTGTAGCCGTCTAGAATAAATTGCAGACGGCGATGACGCATGTTGCACGCTTTCACGTTACATCTTCCGTTCTTCTGAACCAGACGTGGTTTATTCAACAACGCCATTTTTTTATCCAGGCATCAATTCTGTATTTCCTTTAAAAGAAACTTAGAAGCACGTGATACACAAATAAACTTGCTTAATATCCATCACACCGATTCGTGAAATTAAACTTTTTACCAAGTAGTAATAACCACAGCCAAACATAATCAGGGATTCGTGTGGAAAATCTGACGATAATTTCTCTTTACCGCAATAAATGATGTACTTCGTATCACTACTTGACTTGGCCAACTTTCAAATCTGAGTTCTGAATCTCTCATATTAGACTTCTGACAAACAGATTAACAGAGATATGTACTCCAACATTCAGGACATAATCATAGTCAATCTGAAAAACAATTTAGCTTTTTAATTCATAAAAATATAAAAACGGAATAAACACTTCCGACTTCAAAATCACCCAACAGATTGTTTTTTTCCGTCGTTGAGTAATGTGTGTCCGAGTTAACCACGTGACTATCACTAACGTAAGATTACGTAAGAGAATATAGAAATGAAGCAAGAATAATCGACATCACTCACAGGCTGAATTCACGGTAAAAATTTCCACAGAACATTCACTTTTAGATCATTGAGTCAGCTGGTGTGGTTTCGATCCCAAACTTGTTCGTGGTAAGGATTAAGGTAGTCTGCTCGTGCAACCTCGTGGGTTTTACCCGGAGGGCATTTCCTTCCACTGCTTATATCTAGGGCCGAATTAACCATTAACTAAATAGACATATAATGAAATGGCGTTTAACGTCCTACTGTTCTGCTCCGATTTGGCAGTGTGCTATGAGGGTAATTTTGCCTGGGCAGCGGCACTATGGTCTACTCTTTAAATCAATTCCAACTGCCAGGGGATCTTTAACGTGCATGCCAATATATACACGGCACCTTGAATTTTCGTCCCATCCGAAAGACTATAGACAGCTGTCAGGCCCCCCGCCCAGCACCATCGACAAATGAAAAACACGTCAGAAAATCCCGATGAACTTTTACGGCCAATGCAAGCATCGAACACGCGATCAACAGGCTAACGAGTCAGCGTCTTGCTCAATTAGCCACCGTGGGTCCTTAAGGAAATAAGCACGTTCTTAGGGCATCGTGGGAATGGTGGCACGACAGGGTGTCTGTTTTAGTATGATGACAATAATATTTAATTTAGAGGTGTTCGATGCTTTTGTATTTCTGTGATTTATTTTGTCGCAATTGATACAGAAGTGTATAAACCCCAGGGCCAGAACTCCAACCACGTACTTGACGGCTGTTTATGCTTTAATATTTTGATATATCTTAGGGTCTCTGAGGGTCCTATTCCGGGGCGAATTGTTGAAATAAAATTATACCATACGTTAATCCCGAAATGTCGAGTAGACGTTAAACTCCACTTCATAAAATGTAAGAATCTATTGTGTCACATACTTACCGAATCCCTACCAACCCATGTCACACAATTTAACTTTATTCGCAAAGTACAAAACCGGAAGTAGAATGGCTGGCGTCAGGGCTCTGATTAAAATATGAATGTCTTGACGTTTTCTTGGCAGACCTGCAATTCATCCGTCGTTTTTTATACAACATCATTTCTCTGTTATTACACTTAAACTATTTCTTTCTTTTATATCCGTTAAAAATAATTCAGTGGAAGATATCAAGACCTTAAGATGAGGCAATATGTCATTAACATCAGAAAGGTGAAACTACTTTAATCTATCGACGTTTGAAGTTTCTCCAAAAGAAGTTTAAAAAAATAATCTACGTCTGTTTGAACGTAACAGACACTGTTTATTGTATCTTTTGTTATCTTTAACACCCTCTCAACAATAGGAATTTACGAGTTGCCATGGAAACGGTTATTCACCGAAATATCCTTTCTTCGTTTCTTTCTTTCACAAAAACTTCCCAATGGAATGTAAACGGGAAATTTCACTTTTCATGTAGTCATTAATTAGTAACGCTCGTGACTTCCGCCCAGAAGGGCATGGCGGATTTCATTATCTGAAAAACAAAAAACTCATTCATTATTCAAAGTTTAACCTTTAGCCAATGAAAACATTATATCCCTTTTTATTCCAGCTGATAAACAAATAAACGAAAGATACATAATGTAATATTTAGTAATATTTAGCCAAAGAGCTGGTCGTTCTCGCTATAATAGTACAAAAATAAACTATTTGTAAGCGTGTCGTATTGAGTACCGTGTGAACCCGGTTCACTGAAATGAGGTGGTCTCGGCACGTGTAAACGCTTTGACAGTTCTGTCATCAGAAGTTAGATAAAGAGCTGGCAGTTCTCAATAGAACTAGAATGTTTCGGGGCTTGGATACCGTCGTGGAATTTCTTACTTGTTAGCAATTGTACACCCACGTACATATCGGTGTGAACGTAAAATAACCCTTGGTAGCCTATATTAGCCCGGTTGGTGCAGGAAAGGAGGACTTTCTACTGTCGTGCACAAAGTGGAGTATGCTTACTTTTTCTAGTAATAGCATTCAATATATCACATACTAAATGGCCAAACAAGTTAAGGTGTCTTGTTGTTGAATGTGCTATGAGGAATATTTTCATCCGACCGCGGCTCTACGGGCTATTTTATTTGTGTTTGCCAATCTGTAGGCTGCACGGAACCTCGGTGGTCCGTCACATCTGGACGACTGGACGCCGTCTGTCATTGCCAATCATATCGCCCACGATTATCCAGTCCTTACAAACCGAATAAAAGGGGGTATAACATAGTCATAAGGCTCTGGATAACCAGACTAGGCTAATGAAGATGGGAATACGTTATGCAGTGTGCTATGATGAGGAGAATTTTGCCCGGACAGCGGCGCTTCAGCCACAGGCACTTGAAGGTATTAAAATAAATTAAAATAAAACTTCTTACTACTGCTTATAAAACTTCTTACTACTGCTTGACTAGTTTTATTTTAATTTATTTTAATCCCTTCATGTGTCTGTGGCTTCAGCCTATTCTTTCATCGAACTTCAACTTGCGAAGGGTTCTTTTAGTTTTACGTCCGATGAACTTTCTTGGCTAACAAAGGGATCGAATGCGGGACCTCCATTTTAGCGTCTAACTCACTGAGGCACCACGGCTCTCCTATCGCGGATGATTGAATTATTATAACCAGTCAATATCATTTATAAATAGATTAATGGGTTTTACGCACCAATTAAGAATTATTACACATTAGTCGAGAAGCTGCCAATCTCCATTTAATTACGCAGCAAATATTCCACAAGCCTTTTATCAGCTACACTATACCCGGGTTGCTACGTTTACAACATACTGCCAAAATAGTTCTCAACAGATAAAATCATGTTTTGGTCTTATTGGGGCGATTGGGTGCACAATGGTTACACGTACTGAGTCAAGTGGGCTGGTTTCGATTCCAGGGGTCGCCTGTCTAGCCTCATGGGTCTTCCTGGGGTTCTCCGGTTTCCTCCCACTGCTAAAAAAGACCCCTACTAAAGTAGGCCTACTACTCGCAAGCGAATTATTAGAATAAATCGCTCCCTCTCTCTCTTCTCTCTCTCTCTCTCTCTCTCTCATTACTATTATTAGCTGCTTTCGTTATTGACGCAGGACTAATGAACAATTAAGGAATTATGAACCACTGTGCTATAAACCACATACTATACAAACGGTAAAACGGTACCAACAAGGGCCGCACTTCATCTGAAATATAGAAATCGGGATTAGTGAATGTGGTTCGATGTAGGCCTACTTTTACTTAGCTAGTTACTTCTTATATAAGTAACGTAAATGTTTATGCACCGAAACATTTACGTTACTTATAGTAACTATTACTTAGCCTACTTAGTACTTAGCAATTTTTCTTCATAGAACGTGCACGCCAACCTATGAAAGGAACCTTGGGTTTTCGTCAAATTCGATTAGGCTATACTGTGGTATAAGTATATCCTTGTCATGTCATTCGAAAACATTTATCTTTCAGCAATGACAAGGGGAAACCACTCTGCAAAAACTTGAGGAACTTTCTAGGCAAAAACCAAGGGGATGTTCGATTGTCAGACCGGAACGTCACAAATTGGCAGAATTAAAACCGAGTTCTGTCAGTCCCGCCAATTTGGGTAGTGTGAGTAGAATCAAACACTAGGAATAACTGTCGTGGTTGGTTGAGATATTTTCTTATACAATCTGAGCATGCGTTGTAGCCCGAAATCCCCCGTTTTGCTCGATTGTCACTAATTTCGGGATTGAGAGTATTCAATTCCGGAAGGTTCAACCGAATATCCCCGTAATTGAATCGGTGACACCATAGATCGTACATACAGTTCTATGGTGACACGTCCGTGGCTATTGAACCGGCGCCTTGAGCTACCGTGGCATGAGCTTGAGGCCTTGAAATCAAATCAATTGCTTTCACCACAATATCTCACTGACTAGGCCTACTGATCTCAGACCCTATTAACCCATCCCTATGGAACCTTAAAGGAGCTAAATCGCTAACATTTGGGACCTAGAAATTGACACAAGTGGGTCGCAACGCATATGATATAATACTGTAATATGAATGTATATTAACAGATTTACATTCAATGGTTTCCGTTTTTACTCTGATTTCAAATCAGTTATGTTCGGCGAAATAAGCCAACAGTCTCAATCGAATGCAAATTTCTAGCGTCTGGTTATTCCAGTCTATATACGCCGTTTGATTTGGTGCAGTGTGTGTAGTTTCGTCCCCCGAGTCTCATGTCACAACTGGGACTGAAACGCATTATATGGTACACGCTTCGTGTACCAATGGTAAAATGTTTATTTTGTCTTAAATATTGGATATCAGAAGCCCATCTTTTTTCCGGTAAGATCACAGCATCAATGTTGATTTAAATTGACAAATAATTTGTCTGTTCAATGTTGAAGATTTTGGATGATATTGAGTTAGAGACTTAGCTATTTTTTTCAAAATCACAGATTGGCCTCGGTTGGGACTGATAAAAAGCAGACGTCATGGCGTAGTTAGGCTCAAGTGTGGCCCTTGCGTTATACTATCGCACTACGCTACTACATACGAACAAACATTAAAGTCAACCCAGATCTTCCATAATTTAAAGATACCTTATGGGAAATTAGATAAAGAGCTGGAAGTTCTCACTATAATAGTTAAAAACTAGATAATGTAAAGGGAATTTGCTGAAATTGAATTTTTGGCCTAGCCTCAATCATCATTACAAAAGTTGGTCATGAATTAAAGTTGAGCAGCAAATAGGACCATAGATCATAATCCAGTAAATATCGTAGACTAGTGATTACATCGAGCGTCGATTATGGTCTGGATTAGTTAATGTCTAATTTAATAATTTAGATAATATTTCAGGCCCGAAGAAAGACCTTCAATATGCAGATTTAGCTCTTGCATAATCTCTAATTTTCCATTGATTATTTATCATACAGTAGGCTTATACACGGTCTAAGTCTGCCTATCACTGGTCTTTTTGCCTATACCTGTTAGATTATCAAAGATACATTATGGGAAATAAGATAAAGAGTTGGCAGTTCTCACTATAATAGTTAAAAACTAGATAGTGTAAAGGTAATTTGCTGAAAATTTCAGTCAAATTCATCCACTATGAGTCGAGAATGAAGCGTGTGAAATTTTTGCCTAGCCTCGGTCATCATTACTGAAATCATTAATATAAATAGCATAGTCTAGATTATCCACGTTTTAAATTTAATTATCAATGGCCATTAAGCAGCATATAGGAATCTAATCCAGCCGACATCGAAGACTAGCCTAGACATCGAGAGTTTATTATGGTCTGGATAAGTTAATTAATGTCTAATTGATAATTTAGATAACATTTCAGGCCTAACGAAAGACTTGTAATTGGCAGATTTAGCTCTTGCATAACGCATGTTTAATTGAGAATTTATTCACATGCCGAGCCCATAAGGAACACTCTGGACCACATGATGGCTGTGACATTGAATTGATTAGAATAGGAACAAACCCCCTCCCCGATTAATAATTCTATTATCGAAACCATCATGTCAAAATACCAAACAGTTATTGGTCCACTGAGCATAAAATCATTTGATTGAAAATTTCAACATATTCACTTTCCATGTTATCTATTTTTGAACCATTACAGCAAGAACGGTCAGTGATGTAACTAAATCTTACATAATGTATCTTTAAAAGCCGGTTGATTTGCTGTCGTCTTGACCGGCCGAGCGTTAGGGCACCAGACACTCGGCAAACCTCGGCAGATTCCGGTACCCTTCATCTAGCATTGTACCGGAATCTTGTGAGGTTTGCCGAGTGGGCATCCGAATGTTTCGGGGCGCGGATACCTTCATAGAATTTCAAGCACGTTTCTTACTTGTTAGCAATTGTACACCCACGTACACTTCGGTGTGCACGTAAAAGAACCCTTTGTAGAAGGTGGTTGGTTAAGGGTGTACCACTGTACCCGAGCAAAGCCACCGCCACCCCCACCCCACCCCACCCCTGCGCATTGCACAAAACACTGAAAAGAAAAATTCTATGTTAGTGACAATAACCGAGGTATTGTATAGATTGTCCACACCATTACATAAGCTTTATGACACGGTCCCTGGAATCTAGCCCATAGAAGGGTTCATATTCTGTTGTAGCATCTTATTGCAAGATCCATAGTACCGATATTTTAATGGGGTAGCCATTGTGGTTTATGACACGGTGGCTCGCTAGACAGCGGGTCGCGTGTCCGATCCCTGCAATGGCCGTCCCGATAAAGTTCATCGGGGTGTTCCTACGTGGTTTCCGCTTGTCAGTGGAGCATGACGGAGGGTCTGACGGGGACAGCTGTCTAGTCATTCGGATGGGGCGAAAAACAGAGGTCCCATGTGCACATTGGTATGCAGGTAAAAGATCCCTTGACAGAATTCGATATAAGAGTAGGCCGTAGTGCCGCTATCCTGGCATTATTTTCTTCACAGCACACCGTATGGCACGTGCCCTTCTTCATTAGCGGTTTATGACACCAGCAGTCTTATTAGCTAGTGATTGTTATCTATGAAGCTGTGTTATTTCTGATTAGCTGTTTTAATTGGACCTACTTATATTACCGCGACTTGAGTATACGTAGACTGATACATCCAGACGTGTAACAGACAACGCGTGAATTTTACCAGGACTACAAGTACTGAATTACCTGCGATTACTATCATCAGTAGTGAATATTTTTGGTTTGGAATGGATGCCTGAAATGGGGTTTAACATCCTACTCTTCTGCTCCGATTAGGCTAATAAAGGGTGACATACGCCATACAGTGTGCTACGAGGGAAATTGATCACCGGGCAGAAATTGGATTCCGACGGTCAAAAGGTTTATAATGTACACGGGAACTCGCTTTTTGTCCTATCCGAACGACTATACAGTTGTCATTGTCAGCCCCACTGCCCTGCATCAATGACAAGGGGGGGGGATAGAACCCGGAATCGAGTCAGCGCCTTACCCTCCGAGCCACTGTGACTCAGGGGGTTAGAAGAAGGGTAGACGTAAAGGAGGCAGTCCGATCAACATTCTTACTTGAAAATAAAAAAAAATTACCATAATAAACAGAGAGTATAGTGAGACGATACTTCCAGTTCCTTTTCTTTAAATGACAATTGAAGAGAATCGCGTGTGAGTTCTCGTTGCTATATATTTAATATTCCTATATATAGACATTTCCACCCGTAACAGTTTGACATCCACCATCACCACTGTCGTTAACATCGAACCCCTTGTTGATTATGATGATAACACGTTGAAGGAATTATACTCCTGGATAATAATCGTATTCCAATAGTTTTACCCAACTTGACACTTTCCTCTAACTAATTTTATTTCTAAATTAAACTCCACCATTGAAAAACACCGAGTAATAACTAACAGAGAAAGAAAATATCCGTTTTCACATTTCTTAAATGTCAGGGAAATTCAATACTCTAACCAGTCTCTATACTATATCCAGTAATTCACACACACATATATATATATATACACATATCACCAGGTACACTAACGGTAAACAGCCCAGTTAAAATACACACAAACGCACGCGTAACCACACATCCATGCTTTCACTCTCTCGATTTCCAAAAAGGCGGTGAACTTTAGAACCGAAATATTGGTTTACTGACCCCGAGCTTCCGCTCTACAGCTCATTCAACGAACAGAAGTCAGTCTGGTGTTTAAAAATATATATATATATAACACCCTGAACAGATGGTATATATTGTCACGTGATTAGAGAAAAGGCATATATACATGTATATATACTATAGGTTATTGATTAAATTTGTTATGTATACTTGTATTATTACGGTAAACAACAATTACAGTACATGTACATAGATTTAACGTCACATCAACACCGCTTGCGTCGTAATGAGCTGCGGGGGTGGGGCGGGGTGGGGGCTTTTATAACACAATCAAGCCAGACAAGGACAGATGCCTAGTCGTGTGGATGGGACGAAAAACTATCCCTTGACAATTGGAATTCAATGTAAGAGTAGGCCGTAGTGTCGCTGTCCTGGCAAAATTGCCCCCATAGCACACTGTTTGGCGTATGCCCGTCGTCATAAGCCCAGGTTAGGAGCAGAACAGTAGGACGTTAAACCCAATTTCATTTCTTTTCCAGACACAAGATGTACGAAACAGTAACATTGATTGTAATTGTTTATTTGTTAAAATAAAATTTAACGTGCTATTGTTCTGCACTGTCAATATAAATTCCTATGTGTGTAAGGGGCAACGGTTTTTTGTACCATCCAAACGACTAGACACTGTTCCTTGTCAGACCCTACGTCATACATTACTGACAGGAGAAACCTCAAATGAAAATAACGAACAACTTTCTCGGCTAACACCGTGAGCGTACCCGGGGTCTCCTGGTTAGCGAGATGTAATCATACTCACGGAGCCAGAGCAGCTCCCAGAAAATTTAGAAAGCAATTGATCATATAAAACTGAAGACCCGAGGAGAAGACCCATGTGACAAAAATGTCGACCTAATGTTAACATGTACGTGTTTAAAGTAATTATCTTCATTGATTTTTTACACCCGGATAATCGACAGTTGCAAAAACTATTGCCCAATTTGCGAACTAATTTGCTGGGAAAATGAAATGTTCCAGAAATGAATTAGAATTTGTGAAGCACAATGATGATATTCAATTATAGTTTTTCACCCCACGCTGATCTATAACATATAAGTCTATGGAAGACCAAATAGCTCTTAATTTGGGGGTTTCCAGACAAGAATATGACCTCCCTGTTTGACATGACTTAATATTGTAGAAGATGTCTAGCCTCGTTCTTCGAGTCCTTGGTTACAAATGGGACTGAAACGCATTATGGTAGACAATTCGTATGCCAATGGTAAAATGTTTAGATGAATTTACAGGTCACAATTCTATGGAATACAGTTACTGCTTAGTACTGAGCGACGTTTCGAGTAGGCTTCTCTTGTAACATCGAAACGTCACTCAGTAATAAGCAGTACATGTAATTGTAAAATTGTGACCTGTAAATTCCAGTTCAATTACTAAATAATATTGAAACAATTTAGATGAAATTTGAGAAATGTTTTTTTTTAAATTAATGTTGCAAAATATTGGTATTTTGAGATTTGTATTTATTTGGAAATTTATTGTTCAATATTTCTTTTTCGTTGCGTGTTTCTAATAATTTTCTTTTCTTTTTTTTTGATATTTGAAAAGACATTATATGATTATATTAAAATACTATTAAATTAAACAAAGAATTTATAAATCTGATATGACAAATGTCTGATTTGTAAAGAAGTAAGAAGTTAAAGCTAGGAATTAAGAACACTGAATAAAGAGCTTTTTAGTCTTCCATATTAGTTGAGGAGTTACGAGTTATCGTTATATAGGTCTCTGGATTGCGAATCAATTAAAATCTGACGGTAAATTTATTGGAAGTCGTCGAATAAAGAGTATTATGTCATCTAAATAGGAATTAATTAATCATTTAGATAGGTTGTGGTTGTATTCCCTAATGGATTCACAAATACATCCATGTATTACATATGCATTATGTAAAAGCTAAATCTGACTATTAGTACTACAGCTTTAGGTTTGATAATTTTTGTTAGGGCTTCAAATGTTATACAAATATTAGCCAATTATCTACATTACAAGCTTGTAATCAACGCTCTAGAGCAATGGTTCTCAGCCTTTTCTAACCAACGGCATACCTTGGAACACATGAAAAAATAGCGATAAATATATATGAAAAATATTTGAATTTTGCAAAATAAAAACATGGCATGTCATGGAAGGCATACAATCGTAGACACAGACTAGTCATAGTATGACTCAAACCAAATAAAGAAAAACACAGAGCAGCTATGAACATATTTTATTGCAATGTTTCGACTTTCATACGTCAAAGAGTTGGCTTCTTCAGTAAGAAATTGTCTTACTGTGTCTAAAGCGGGGCTTATGTCGACTTTGCAACCCAAAGCAACTAGTTGCAGTCAGTTGCAAGAGTGCTTATGTCGATCATATCAGCAACTGAGGACAACCCGGAGCAACTGAATTCGGAGCGCTTATGTCGACTCGGAACTGATAGCGATCGCACTTAACACGTGACTGTTAATTTATTCATCACGTGATCAACTTAAAAGAAGCAACACGAATTTATGGTCGGTCTTTATACAATTCTATTAGTATATTATTGTCGACATAATCAACATTTGAAAAGTGGGTGTCTTCGTTCGGTTCCATTTGCTTATTTATGAAGTCACATGACACATGTCTCTTATCACGTGATGTTATTTCCATGGAAACGAGTTGACTCCAGTTGCAAGAACACTCATGTCGACTGCAACTAGTTGCCCCTCGTTGCAACGAGTTGCAGAAAGTTGAACATGTGCAACTGACGGCAACTGATTGCAATTGACTGCAACTAGTTGTAAGAGGCGCTCAGGTCGACTTTTTTCAGTTGCTTTCAGTTGCTCCCAGTTGCCGAAACGCCAGTTGCTTTCAGTTGCGAGGTCGACATAAGCCCCCCTTAAGGATCTAGCGGCACACTGGTTGAGAATCACCGCTCTAGAGTATCGGATAGCTCAGATGTAAACGGGTTGAAACACGATTGCCATTTAACGAAAATAAACATTTTAAGTTAAAACTTCAAACAGCGATAACATCGCTCAGAATAAAATAATTTGAAAGACATATTGAATATTTTAATTTGAAATTATCTTTTTTGGAACTATTATACGCTTGGAACTGAACTGATGTGTTTCGTTTTACCCGTTACCGGGGATCATTGGCCGAGAAAGTTCATCTCGATTTTCCGGCGTGGTTTCTCCTTGTCAGTGATGCAGAACGGAAGGCCTGACAAGGATAGCTGTCTAGTCGTTCGAATGGTACGAAAAAACGAGGTCCCGTGTACACATTGGCGTGCACGTAAAAGTTACCTTGACAGTAGGCCGTAGCGCCGCTGCCCGGGCAAAATTTCCCTCGTAGCACACTGTATGGCGTATGCCCGTCTTCCATTAGCCCAGGTTAGGTGCAGAAGAGTAGGACGTTAAACCCCATTTCATTTCATTTCGTTTTCCCGTTACCCCTCCACACCCCTGGATCTTGTCGGGTTCATAGACCTATTAGGCCATGGACTGATACGCTTCGTCTTACTTGTACAATACAATACAAAGCCTCTCAGGTTCCTAATTATAACTATCCGGTCATAGACCCATATATGACATAATACCCACGTGTTTTAAGCAATGAAAGATACTTGATTCCACGCAGCTCGTGGGAATTGTGTTTAAAAAGCATTAATGATCATCAACATGATATTATGATAAGTAATTTATATATTATGCAATACAATTATATCAATTTCGTGCGTGGATGATCTTTTAATTGTATGTGTATGCATGCTTACCAGACTCTGTTTTAAAAATGTCGTTATTTTGTAGAAATAGGGTTTAACGTTTATTCAGCAATAGTCAAACGGGACATCTTTATTATTACTATTCGCACAGCCGGGGCCTTTGGATTAAACACGTGATATATGTGTACCTTATGATCTAAAGTGGGGGCGTTAGGCCACCCAGAATTAAGACCACTCCCCACCCGATATCCAAATCACTCTCCAACCTACAAGCACCCATATATACCATGTACTACGCGAGTGATCTTTGCCCACTCACTCAGGGTCGCCTGTCCAATCTCGTGGGTTTTCGCCGGGTCCTCCGGTTTCATCCCACTGCTAAAGACCTCTGCGCACAAGCGAATTATTGAAATATAATTTAACCATATGTTAGTCCCAAAATGACCTAGTTTGTGTATAGAGTGGACGTTAAACCCATTTCTCTCTCTCTCTCTCTCTCTCTCTCTCTCTCTCTCACCGGCATCCGCCTTTCCTGGCCGCGACATGACTACGAGTCTGTTCTAGATGTAGCCGAACTTGTTATAGGGCGGTGAGTTTGGGGGCTTTAGGGATTATGGCATAGCATATTATGAACCTTTTTAGTTTAGACGGTATGTAGTTTAGGGGGTATTATGTTTAACTAGTTTAGACGGTATGTAGTTTAGAGGGTATGATGTTTATGCAGTTTAGAGGGTATTATGTTTAACTAGTTTAGAGGGTATGTAGTTTAGAGGGTATTATGTTTAACTGGTTTAGACGGTGTGTAGTTTAGAGGGTATTATGTTTAACTAGTTTAGACGGTTTGTAGTTTAGAGGGTATTATGTTTAACTGGTTTACACGATATGTAGTTTAGAGGTTATTATGTTTAACTAGTTTAGAGGGTATTATGTTTAACTAGTTTAGACGGTTTGTAGTTCAGAGGGTATTATGTTTAAGTAGTTTAGAGGGTATTATGTTTAACTAGTTTAGACGGTGTGTAGTTTAGAGAGTATTTATGAACTTGGTGTTCAGAAATGAAATGAAATCGGGGTTAACGTCCAACTGTGCTGCTCATAATCTGGGCTAATGAAGACGGACATACGCTATAAACATGTTTTCAATATCAAATTTTTGACAGGGACACCCATGGACGATATTTTGGTGCTGCCGATATCTGAGAAATTCATTAACACAACTCGCCCCCTACCACAAACACCCACTCTCTCTCCCAACAAGAATAGTGATCAGCCAGAAATTGTATAAACTGTAATTGAGTTGATATTAAGTTAAATCTAATGGAATAAGATGATTGTAAATATGCTATTCTAACATTTATATTAGTGCGTATAGGATTCTTGTCAACATGACATTAAAATACTAAAACATTTATAGAACGTGATCGAAAGACAGCTATTTTCAGATCACAGACATTAACTGGTTTATCTATATATAATATAGACAATAAAATACGACAATGTCATAATATTAATAATATATTAAACAATTCATCATGATATCTAGTTCACACCGACAATTCTTTTAAAGATTCAATCTGATTAAAACACAGTTTCGATTTTTATAGCGGATCGCGTGGCTAAGTGGGTAAGACGCTGGCTCGCTAGCCTGTAGGTCGGGTGTTAGATCCCTGCATTGGCCGAAAAAGTTAATTCCGGTTCATCCCGATTTCCCCTTGTCAGTGATGCAGAGCGAAGCGTCTGACAAGGACAGCTGTCTAGTCGTTCGGATGGGAAGAAAAACCGAGATCCTGTGTACAGATGTGTACACATGAAAGATCTCTTGGCAGTTGGAATTCGATATAAGAGTAGACCGTAGTGCCGCTGTCCGGGCAAAATTTCCCTCATAGCCCGTCTTCATTAGGCCAGTTTAGGAGCAGAACAGCAGAACGTTAAACCCAATTTCTTTTCATTTCGTTTTTTATAGTTCAAAATTTCGTTTTACTTGTCTCGAAAAACGAAACGAAATATAGATCTGCGTTCAAATATGCGTTCATTTCATATACGACGAGAAGTGATACTTTGGGCGAGAAGTGTTGTTTTCGTAAAATAAAAGAGCTGTCCCGACAGAAAAACAACCTTTTTATAAAATGCCGTAGCCCAAAACTGCCAACCCAAGAAATGCCAAATTTCCTCGTTCACAGACTTTAAGCGCGAATTTATCGTGTATTACTTCTGGTTGTTAACAAACTGGTTTCTATCAAACTTTAAAACAGAACAGACGCTTAAATCTTGACATTACCTGTTTCATTTCAATTAGATTGTTACAGAAGATGCACAATTTGAAACTGTCATATTGAATAGAAAATATCTGAGTGCACTTTTTTATCCGTTACACATCATGCGTAACTCTCGTATAGAACAATTAACATATGTAGAACTCTAATATAGAACAATTAACACGTAAAACTCTAATATAGAACAATTAACATATGTAGAACTCTAATACAGAACAATTAACATGTAAAACTCTGATATAGAACAATTAACATATAAAACTCAAATATAGAACAATTAACATATGTAAATCTCTAATATAGAACAATTTACATGTAAAACTCCGATATAGAACAATTAACTTAAAACTCTAATAAACTCTGATATTGAACAATAATCATATGCAAAACTCTGATATAGAACAATTAGCACGTGTAAAAGCATGATATGGAACAATTAACAAGTTTAAAAGCCTGATATAGAACAGTAAACATGTGTTAAACTCGGATATAGAACACTGAATATATGCACAATTCTTATATGGAACAATTAAAGTAGAATAATCATCACTATATTTAAAACTCTTATATTGGACAATAAATACACGTAAAAAAACTCTGACGTCAATCCATCAATCAACACAGCCTAAACTCTGTTGAAAAACAATTTTATCGTGAATGTGTAGAACTAACCTCTGATAAGGAACAATTATCAGGGGCGGATCCAGGATTTTCAGAAAGGGGGGGGGGCGTGCTGCACCCACTTGGAAGTGCGAAGCTCGGCCCGTGATTTTTGAGTGGAAAAAATGTCCAAAAGGACTAGCATAATTTCATACTAGTACTGTAAATTACAATTTCCAACCTAAACTATTTTTGTTCTCTTTCCCACAAGAATATGTAGAGCTTAAAATTGTCAAGTGACTTGTTTTGATTCCCCGCTTGTATATGACAGGGCGTAAGGTCGTCTGTCCAGGGTCCCACCGTTTCCCCCCACAGCTAAAGACCTTTACCTCCTAGAGAATTATTGAAATAAAATTGAAGGTTAGTCCAGAAATTGAAGGTTACTTTCTCTCTCTCCCTCTCTCCCTCTATCTCAGACATTAAGCTCTCTCTCGCATACACACACTCAGACACATCACACACGTTGTCCAAACATAATAATGAAGGTATTATTTGTTATTACTATGAATGATAACAGCTTACCTGCTGGTCGTTCTTATCTTTGTAGTGGAATAAATACGACAATTTATCACACTGTCTTTTAACAATTACTCGTTACTTAATATCGCAATAATCCACCTTCCAACATATATCCATACAATATTATAGTTAGATTCCACAGACCGACTACTTGTATTTTACTGTTCGTGTATAGATCGCTATGAAACGTCGTCATACCGATCGGACCGGCTGTAGGCGTAGATCTAGTCAACTATGGTCTTCAATCAGTTATATCCCTAAGTTATTTTCTACCATTGGTCTTGTGTCATCATAGCGCTAGATCGTCTAATACAAGTCAGTTCCGCTCTAACTGACGTGTATTCACACAAATAACACAACATTCGAATTACAAATAGTTATTCAAGTCATATGTATTAATTATACAATAGACGGTTGAGTTTCAACCCCTTTATATAAATATTCTACTTTCAATTTTCAATACCTCCCTCTAAAATAATATAATTAATACGCGCTGATTTGTATAACCGAGTTCAGTATACAAGCCCATCTCTTTGTTGTCAAGGTAATTTAAGCGGGAATACTGTTATTGTCCTGCTGAATAATACTTACCATTCGCAATGACAAAAAACACACACTCGCGGGACCTCAACTGATCACAACATGTTATATCTATTGAAGTGTACTGGTCTGGAACCGTATTCTTATATCGTGGCTTATTCTCTATGTGTGTGGTGGGGTGGGTATGGAACTTGTATTATCATGTCGTGACTTATTCTGTGGAGGGGGGGGGGCACATTGGGGCCGTCTTCACTCTTTACACATAGCTTACTGGATTGTTGCCCGGGGGGCTATACGAGCATAGGGTTTCATATTAATATATATGTATGCTGTCAATAAGTAAATACTACTATACTAAACTATAAATATTTGTTATTGTGTTATAAGTAGACATTGACATTCGTTTCAACGCTTGTGTTGATTAAAGCTTTACTAAACAGAATGTTTTTATACGCCGATATTTTCACTTGGACATGTTTTTTCGTTGCCCTTGTCCGTTCGTTTATTTTTGTTTGTGGACACTCTACATGTCACTGTTGTTATCCGATTTTCATTACACTGTATGTTTATATCAAAATGATCTTAAGGGTTGGATGGTCGAATGGTGAGCACGGGAGCGCTGTATCATAAAGCCTGTCATTGAATCAACTGGCGTGGTTTCGAATCTCATGTTGTACGTGACAAGGAATATGGTCGCCTGTCCAACCTCGTGGGTTTTCTCCGGGTCCTCCGGTTTCCTCCCACTGAGAAAGACCCCTACGCGCAAGCGAATTATTGAAATAAATGTTAGTCCCGAAATGACCTAGTTTGTGTCGAGTGGACGTTAACCCCCATTTCTCTCTCCCTCTCTCCCCCAATGATCTTGGAATGGGTTCGATTTTGTCATAAATTGGCTCTGATTGTACAAAAATTCTCGTTTTTATTCAATTTCGATGAAACTTAAAATGTGTGTTTATATCCCTAACACATTTGATTTTTAAAATCCGTTCAAATTTCGAGACACACAGACCAATAGGCCTACTATTAAAACGGCCCCTCTCCTTTACGTAAATAGTGGCAAAGCATGTAATACAATACACATGCGCTGGACGAGCAGACATTGTTTAGTTGCAAAGGGAGTCAATTTAGGAAATTAAATTTGTATAAAAATAACTAAACGTGGTGAATTTCAATATCAACTTGACGTGTTTGTTGACAGAACGATAGAAGACCAGTATTTAATATCATCTCATCTCAAGACTTTCTCATCTTTACGGTAAATATTGATTCCCTAAAGAGAAAGTGGGCTATAATTTTGGACTCTGTAATCTCGATTTCATCACGGACGCGCTAGATTGAATTATGGCCGACAAGTAAATGAAATGGAAAGGGGTTTAACTTCCTACTTTCCAACGCCGATCCGGATAAAGAAGAAAAAAGTCGGACTAATGTATATGTAATGGTCAATGTGAAGTTGCCATGCCATTCGGGATTCGAATAATGAATTCGCGAATGACGAATAACGAGTCAGCGAGTTATACATAATTTGGGATCCGGCACTAAAACAGACCGGCCTATATTACATCCGACAATTTTCAAGGGACCTTTTACGTGCACGCAAACGTGTGCACAGGACCAAGGTTTTTTGTCCCTGAAATGGTATATAGCCATTGTTGAAGAGACGACCACTGTCAAGATTCGTCGCATTATTTCTGTTACATGTTTTTTTTTAGTAAATCTTTTTTAGTGTACCATAACAGGCCCGGGACTGTACAGTGCAGTGGAGGCTTACGGCTGGCCCCCGGATCCATTCACTTGGTTTGATACTTGTTTATTTTTTGCAATGTCTATTTTCTGTTTTGTCCGCAGGTTTACCTTGTAGATTTTTGTTTTGTGTGTAGTGCGGTCCTCCTGCACTTACTACTATATAAAGGGTTTAACGCCCTACGTCTCCAATCGGGGTAATGAAGACGAAACCCATTATCAAATCATGTCTTGTCCTAATATGGTAAAGTTTTACTTTCATTTCCACCTCTACCACAAATTGAATGTCTTGAGACAACCCGTTGTCATTTGGCCGTGTTGCTGGGTCAATTCTGTATTATCGTCGACTTCAACTTTTTATTCACCCTGCAAAATAGGCGGAATACATTTCTACTAGAGGCCGGGAAGTGAAATCATTGCGCACACATATTCTCCAATTACTGTATAAGCAAATGCGCAAAGTCGAGACATTGTATATTGTCTTTAAGTCGATGAAGGTGATGCTTGTTGAGTTATTTTCTCGTGTTGTCGCAATGTCAACTTGTCGTCTTTTTCATGAAATAAATGGTGTCTTGATGAAATGAAATAAAATAAAATGGAGCTTAACATCCCACTGTTCTGCTCCGAACTGGGCAAATGAAGACAGGCATACGCCATACAGTGCTATGAGGTAAATTTCGCCCGGACAGCGGCATTATGGCCATCTCTTACATATATCGAATTACAACTGTCACGGGATCTTTTACGTGGGACCTCGGTTTTTGGTCCCATCCGAAAGGCAGTTATCCTTGTCATGCCCTCCGCCTTGCACCACTGACGAGGGGAAACCGTGTCGAAAAATCGGATGAACTTTCTCGGCTATATTCCATAGTCTATTATATTAACTATCAATCTGATGAAAATACAGAATATACTTCTTTTCTTTTTTTTAATACTTTCGATGATCAACACTACCTAGTTCAATAAAGACAAATAAATGGAAAGTTTGAACTATAAAAAAACGTAACAAAATAGGAATCTGTGTTTTAATTAGATTGGGAAAATATTACTAATAGATATCTTTATTTTATTTAAGTTTATATGAAAATCTGGCGGAAAAATGGACCAGACTGAATACGGTACACGTGGCAGGCTACTTTACTTCGATAAACAACTCCATCTTGATTGTAAAATGGCTGACATATTAGAAGTATCGTCAACCTAATTAGGAACTCGGGCTGCTTTTATTATTTCCTCTGTCTGATTACAACGAGAGGAACTGACACAGTGCACTATCTGTTAATGGATGGAGAGTGAGAGAGCAATATGGTACCTAGAAATGGTCCCGCTACTGATGTCTTCCGCCATAACGCTACAAATAATAGTACCTGGAATTCTCGTATTTAAGCCATGGGCTTAATTTCGAATTTGACCATGTCAGTGATAAAAAACATTTCTTCTGAAATTAAGCCCAGGGCTAAAATTCGAAAAGAGGAAAAAACGACAAACATTTGGTATATTTTTATAATTGTCATATTTAGTGTCTAAGATGTCACCTGCAATTGGAGTCCAATGAATTTTAAAGATGTGAAACCCTCTCATGGCACTAACAGTATAATGTACACCAATTCGACGAGACTCCATCAATATCAACAGATGTGGTTTGAAAATTTAATAGGGAGACCACTCTAAAAGATAAGGGTGTGTCTGTCGTTCAGATTGCCTTACACTAACCAACAATCCACATATGACGTCATAATTTGCGTAGGGCCGTATCCGATCTAAGGTTCTCCGAACTTATAAGCTTGCTGGCAGTATTGACGAAATAAACCGGAGACGGAATGACGGTGTTGATGAACATGACCGGAGACGTAATGACAGTAAGACCAGGCAGAAAGTTAGAGATGTTTATCACCAGTAGACAGTGTAATTACACTACACTTTTATTAGAATTTAAATGTCAAGACTCCTTGCTAAAATAAATATAGCCGTATATGTAGGTAGCAGATTATCCCAACGATAATCTCGGCTGCTGATCAGTTTTGATAATGACCATTTGGTATATGTCGTGTTCCAATCGGAATAAAATACAGATATATATTTCGTTTCGTTTCTTTATACTTTCAATGGCCTACATTACATTAAGATCTGACCAGTTATAGTGGGAGTTTACGTCAGAGGCTTTTGACCCTGTGACGTCAGACATTGATTAATCAATCAGCGTTGACGTTTCTAGTGGTTTACCCACAGTCCCGTGCATCAAAAGGCCAAGAACTCGCCGTAACAGACCGTTTCAGTGGCTAATCCCTCACATCATCCAAAACACTTCAATGATAACAACTCTTCCAGATCCTAGTGTAGTAAAGACAAATTATCAGATTGGTTGGGTTCACAAGCTTTTCCGGGCACATGAAATATGTCTGGAACATAAAAGTCCAAGAATGCCGAAGATCGTCAGGTTTCATCGTCTCTGATCACATCATGTCTGAAAATCAATAGTCCATCTTCCGGCTGAAAAACAATCCTCGCACAGTTCATAAAACTTCATACCACTAAAATTACAAAAAATAAAAACTGTAAACAAAATGTTGAGAAAGAAGACGAGCATCTATAGACTAAAAATGGTTTTCAGCAAAGGTATTATAACTTTGCTATGGAAGGTCGATGGCGTCAATTCCCTTACAGTCCAAAGGGTTCACACTAAATTTGAAGAATAAAAATCCGGTAAAGGGATGTATAATTGCGGAACGGAAGATAGTATAACGCTAGCATTTGTCACGGTATCATGATCCTAAAAGATCTTATCCTGATTGTGGGTGCAGGAAGTTCCAAATAAACTCCATTTAAAATGAAATGAAATGAGGTTTTAATGTTCTCCTGTTCGGTACCGACTTGGCTAATGAAGGTGGTCATAGGCTATACATAAGCTATACAGTGTGCTATGAGGGAAATTTGGCCCTGATGGCGGTGCTACGGTCGGCTCTTATATCTTCTACCTGCTCGCCAACATGTTTTTGGAATCTCTGTTTTTCGTCCAAAATGCGCCCCAAGATGACAAATACCAACAATCTGACACGAAACATCTTGAATACAAAAGGGAGCACCACTTGAATTCAGCCTATCAAATAGTTATTTATCACTCTACAGGTCACAGGTTTATTTTTTAGATTTGAGAAGGAGAGAGCAAATTATCTAGGTGCATACCAGAAATATATTGGGGGGGGGGGGGCACACTGAGTGATTCCCCTGTTACAGAAACATTGTCTATTGTTCAGAAATATTCCCGGACTTGTAAACACACGCTAGAGTTTTTTATATTTTTGAATTCGAACTGGCTTCTTTTATTCGTCTAAATAGGAGGCTGCAATGGGCTCTTCTGTTGAGTTGCGTATTAAGTTTGCTATCTCTTTTCATCATTCGATACATTCTGAACAAAGACAACAATCTACTTCAATAATAGATCTCTTCCCTGAATTGCCGTCATGCCCAAAACATAGTATACTATGTCGTTCTGCACGGAATTGCCGCCATACCCAAAATTACTTTGTATACTACTACTAATAATAATAATGAATATTTATATTGCGCGCATTCCATCCAAACAGTATGCTCATGGCGTAGGTTTGTTTAGCTCTTCAGTTTATAATAGGATTCGAACATATGAGATTTAAGTTTTGATTTGAAAATTTCCAAACATTGCGAAGTTTTGAGATTAACGGGTAAAGGGTTCCATAGAGTGATAGTGATGCGCTGTAGTGGCTGCTCCTGTTCAGTTTAGCTCTCCACGTTTTGTGTATTTATGGCAACTTAATTTAGTTTATTCATGTGAAAAGTGGAAATATATGTGTATAAGGTTATATGTATACTATGTTGTTGTGCTGTTCTACCCCATGGAAACAACAGAAATACTTTTAAAATTATCGACGTATACTAAATGTTTTCGACTAAAATCGTTTGTTTAGGACTTAAAATGTCAGTCAACTAGCTTAGTGTCTGTTCTGATCTGGCGCTAACTATAAACAGATAGCGCAAGTTTAGTATGTATTCGATAGTGTGAACGGCAAGGGTACTCAGCCAGTGGCATAATTTCGTTGCCTGACAACGGTATGTTTTATATAATATGATATTATCATATAAAGGACAACGGGAAATAAACAATTTTGTCATAAAATGGGTCACGCGTGTTTCATGTAATGACCTTGGCGTTCTATCAAGAGAGAACTCATTTGTAGAATCAATCATATCGAAAATCTTGAGGGAATACGAACTAAATTTATACTGGAGGTTGGTCATTGTTCGATCTAAGCGATCCAGAACCCTTTGATTTGCTTTACATGCAGCGATATAAATTGTCTGGTAGGCCCTATTGACATTGGAAGTGCGAATATTCTTTTCTGGTATTACTTAGTGAAATGACATGCGGTTTAACGTCCACTTTTTCTACACCGCCTGTTTAATGCCAACGGGTAGTACTATGTTGTTAACAGAATTATTATTTCTTAAAAAAACAAGATTAAAAACTTCAGTAACACCATTACACCTCCCCTATACAAAGGTCCTCTGTTACACCATTACACCTCCCCTCTATACAAAGGTCTTCAGTTACACCATGCCCCCCCCCCTACAAAGGCCTCGGTTATACCCCCCCCCCCCTATACAAAGGTCCCCAGTTTCACCATTACACCTCCCCTATAGAGGTCCTCAGTTACACCATTACACCTCCCCTATATAAAGGTCCTCAGTTACACCTCCCCTATATAAAGGTCCTCAGTTACACCATTACACCTCCCCTATAGAGGTCCTCGGTTACACCATTACATCTCCTCTATATAAAGGCCCTCAGTTACACCATTACACCTCCCCTATAGAGAGGTCCTCAGTTACACCATTACAGCTTACCTTCCCCTATCGAAAGGTCCACAGTCACGTACACCTCCGCTATAGAGTCCCCAGTTACACCTACCCCCGCCCCACTACAAAGGTCCCGGTTACACCTACGTGTATACATTTAGATTATAGACACGTCGATACTCCCGACAGTTGACACCTGCGCATCTGTGTGGTGTGATCAGGTCATTAACCCGTTGTTGCTTCCTGGAACGGATCTAGAACTCATTCCATTACAAACATTATATAATCAGTAAATGATATGATGGACGAGGAGAGATGATTGGGATCAATAATGGATATAATGTTGTTGATAAGACATCCCATTACCATGGTTTCAATCAAGTTATAAACATACCTCTCTTCCCAGGGTAATATTCAAAAAGGATAATAATATTACCATGTGTTGTCGTCGACACAAATATCCAGATAACATTTCTCAAATCTCCTCAAGTACCTGTTCTGAAGGTCAGTAGGCTGTTTTCTTGTGAAAACATTATCTTATCTTCCGCATGAGGTGCAATGAAATGTAATGGGGTTTAATGTACGACTGTGCTGTTAGGATAAATTATTACCCGGATATTGATGTTGTTTCCTTCTGTCAAGCGTTCTTTTATGTGCCCACTACCCAGTAAACGGGTGGGTCTCAGCTTTTTGTCTCATATGGACGACTAGACATCTTTCCATGCCAGGTCATCATGTCCCCACCCCCGGATCTCAACCTTTCTAAAAGCATTTCCTCTCCTGGCTAATGGTGTTTTTAGAGATGCGATAAAATAAGATTTTATTGTATCATTGCATTAAACAATGACAGTATGCACAGTTTAAACAAAAGTTGATCATACAAATATGACATAACATCTGGGGTGACGACCCGGCCCTGCATTTATATATAAGAACCAAACAAGCGTAAATCATTCATAAACATTTTATATACACTTGTGTAAAATTTATTTATAATTACAATCATATATATCTATATTTAACATACAAAATAAAAGTAAAAATTCATAAGTACATAAACATTACAGTTGCAGCAGTACATCAATATTAACACAGCGATGATTATTAACGTTTAACCAACATATTTGATTTACTCAATGCAGTTGTTCTCTTATAAAATAAATTTAGCTGAAATATATATACAGTAAAAGGAACACATTAAAGTCACTGGTGTTATTTAAAGTGAGAATTCCTTATTTTTATCTTATATTTTTAAAATGTATTAAAATAAAGCCTTAAAATAGATGGTATCTATAAACAGTCCTGCCTTATGTTAAAGAATAATCCAATAATTCACTATTGCCAGTTGAGATATCTCTGGAAAGAATATTATTCAATAAAACATTCAATAAACAAACAAATTGAATATATTATGCCATTATTATAATAAGGATAGGTTGCTAGGCAACAAAGCATTCCCCCCCCCCCTTCACAAACACACACATAACAGGTAATTGATGACTAATAGTGTTTGAGTTATTAAAAATCATTGAAAATCTATAGGTTTCTGTGTCGCATGAATATAAAACCTGTATAAAATTTCAAATCAACCAGATAATTTATTTAACTACTTGATGCTCCAAAGATTTTAAAATATGATCAGGGACAATAACTCTTACAGAATCAATAGGATTCTTCTTCATCTCATGAATTTATAATGTGTATACATTTCAGGTTGATCCAACGAGAACTACAGCCTCTAAAAGGGTCCCAAGTAATTGTGGATGAAAAGTGGGGAGATTGGGATGACAACAATATACCACAACAATTCAATGTAGGCACATATATAGAGAACACAATAGTGGAAGGAATGAGATATTAGAGATAGAAGAATATAATATATAGATATATATAAACAAAGGAGTACTTGTACTTTATCTACTTTTATATATATACATTTTAAAAAAAACACACAATTTTTAAGTTCATTCATCCTGAAGAAATCGCAATGGTCGAAAATACTCTGTGGAACGTGATAAAGTTTAGTTTTAATGAATCGTGTTTTTTAAAATATTACATACTGAGAGCATATATATAGAAAAGTTAATTTAAAAATAGAGACTGGTACCATTAATAGAAATATAAAACCCACAGTTTGATATTCACTTATTTGTTATGGTCTTATCCACCAGACCAGTTATCTACAACATAAATCACATTAATCTGACATTAACTAAAATACACAATTTCATTAAAGTATGTCCATATTTAGCATCAATATTCAACAGTTTCAAACATTTGAAATATATTACTCTTCCGACTGATGAATCGTTTTACTTTATCAGACTGAGGAGTTAAGGGGTTTTGTCAAGGGTTTTCTCTTCAAAATATGTCAATTTTGGGCATATTTTGCTTACTTAAAATTAACAAGATATATTATGCAAAGAATCTGACAATGTTTAGCATTATATCAAGGTTTATATATTTCTTTTAAAAAGATGATCCATAAATTTAAGGTTAAATTCTTTAAATTTTAATTTTATGGAATGAATTTTGACTGACAGGTCAGCTCTCCAGAGGTCATTTCTAAAGCCAATCTGTCAAGAAAGGTAATTATGACTAATACAAGAGCCATGGTTCTGCGTGTGTATCTGGGAAGTTATTGGTCTCGGGCTCATGGTAATTTACAAACTCTTACTAAAAATTTTGTTCAAATTATCGTCACGTCATCAAGAAAATATCATATATTAAAACATTCAGCAGACGCACTATTACACACTATATACACACAAATTGTTCAGAGTACCTTTATATTTATCGGCAGTATCACCATTGGCATCGCTTCATTCGAATCCACTAACTTATTGATGTGTAGTAGAAGGAAATGATACCACGGGTGATACTGAAGATGCTTTTTATTTTTATCCAATGTTTTGAGCAAAGATAAGATGATATATAACATGTAAAGAAAAGCAAACAAGTAATTATTATAAAGTAAACAAAAATCTCAGGCTGTGGAAAGTGACATATCAAAAATAGGAAGGTCTTTTTTCACAAAAAATACTTTGATTTGTTTTACGAATCAATGTATGATAAGCCACAGAGTAGATAATCGACAGCCTGAATCAAGAAAGCTTAAACTAAAACATTATAAGAATTTGGCCTCTTCCTCGGCCCAGAGCTAAAATTTGGGGTATTGATTTCCGAACATAGTTTAAGAGATTGTGAATCCGTTGTCAACTACAACGTTGTACAATACACCATGAATCTTTTAAATGGAATATCAGTTCAAAAACGCTTTAATTACATTGAGTATTGAGAAGGATGTGACAAATTGAAAATGTTTTAAGACAGGCTTATGTTGATCTTATAAATGAGGGCAACTGGCTTCAACTGAAAATGGTCACCTCTCACAACCAAAAGTTGAATCCAGCTGCCCATGTTCAACTTTCTGCAACTTGTTTCAACTAGCAGCAACTTGGGAAAATCGAAACTAACAAAGTCAAGGCATCTACTATTCAAGCATCAGAAATGTTGGGATGCATCTTCCAAGGTATTAACCAGTTTGTTGATAATGATAATAACATGAACATTTTTATAGCGTCAAATTCCACACTTAAAGTATGCTCTATGCACCTTTTACAAACAATTTTAAATTAAATATAATGTTGAAATTGTAATCGAGTTTCGAGTCAACACAAGCACTCCAAATTCTGATTTGGTCGACATAAGTGCATTAACAACTAGTTGTAATAAAAATATACGTCATACATGTATATATATTTGGCATCTACGTGTGTAATTATAAATATAGAGAGAGAGAGAAATGGGGTTTAACGTCCACTCGACACAAACTAGGTCATTTCGGGACTAACATATGGTTTAATTTTATTGCAATAATTCGCTTGAGCGTAGGGGTCTTTAGCAGTGGGAGGAAACTGGAGTAAACCCACGAGGTTGGACATTATAAATATAGACATAGTTCAAGAATCAACAAAATATAAAATATTTACACCCTGTATACACAATAATATAAAATATTTACACTCTGTATATACATGTACATGTACAATAATATTAAATAGGTTTAGAATAAATGACATGATTTAAATTCACATATAGAAAACATTCACTTCATGACGGTTGTGATCATTTCTAAACTGCGCTTTGAGCATGCTCATGCATGGATATTGCGCAATATAAATAGACTATCAGTATTATTATGTAATATAAAGTTTCGGAACTCAAACAGTCTTTAATACATCTTCATATCTTTCTCTATAAATCAGAATTTCATCATAGACTCTGGTATATCCCAGGATCATTACAATAAACAGAGGCATTATGCTGGTGTGGAATATAAAGGATTTTACTTCCCATTAAATTTAGGAACGAATAATCCTTGTTTGATGAAGTCTACTTCCCTTTAAAATATAGGGCTCTTTATAACCACTAAACAATCTAAGAGCGTTGAGATGGAATAAATTATTTTAAGAATTAAGCCTTTTCATTGGCCAAGATCCAAAATATATGTTTTGAGGCGATATAGAGAGGAATGGGGTTTAATGTCCACTTGACACAAACTAGGTCATTTTGGGACTAACATATGGTTCAATCATATTTTAATACCATAATTTATTTGCGGGTAGGAGTCTTTAGCAGTGGGAGGAAATCGCCAGAGGACCCGAAGAGAAACTACGAGGCTGGACAGACAATAATTCCTTGACGTACAAGCGGGCAATTGAAACCACGTCACATGACTCAATTACAGACCGCCCGATCAAATGCTCACGCACTAAATGGCATATATTTTCCCTACTACTTCAGAATGGCTTGAAATCATTTACATAATAATTGACTTTTCATTGAGCGATAATGAAGGCTACTGTATCAATGGGCTGAAAGTGAAAGCGTTCTACACGTCTATTGTATATAGTAAAACATTTCTGTAACATAACAAAATAATTCTGTACAAAATTTGAACCTCCATTTTAAAATGCTGAAAAAACATATATATTATACATCTTTAGGTCATGAAAAAATAAGTATTCTGGTTCATTGATATTTCCAGTAACAAATTATACTGGATAATCACACACTCCTATAAACAGTTCTCTGAAATGTGAATAACCACAATGATACTTTGACAAAAAACTAAAACCCACCTCCCTCCTGCATCTGATTTTTGGAAAGGACTGTTAAAGAACCAGAATATATTTTTGAATGGCCTAAATAACTTATTATAAATAAAATATTTGTTTTCATCTGCTGCCAGTTTTAGAGTCTTGTTTTAAAACACCGTTTTGTTTTCGATACAACAGATGCTTTGTGTCAAAATTCAAACAGCCATTAGCTCTCTTCAGCTCTCCCTGAGTAGGAATACGATTAATATAGTCACTGTTTAATGTATTCTGAGATTTGACTCCATTTAAACCATTTGTAGTTACCTCCCCTTCAGTTTTATTTCCAGATGCTCTTTTCTTTCTGTTATTTCCAGAATATTTTTTGAAAGCAAACTGCATAATGTTTACCCAGAAAATAACACCCAGTGAATAAATACAAATAGCACCGAATCTACCAAGGTTGTCGGTTGGTTGGGTGAAATAACAGTACAGCAAAATAGTTCCGATACCCAGGCGCATGAATCCAAATGAACATACAAACATCCAATCAACAACTTCAGCAGCTAAACTATTTTTATGTCCTGTTTCCCGTAGAAACCATCGGAATTGCAATAGGGGATTAGTTATCTCCCCTCCACATATGGTTGCCACGAGTTCAGTGCCGTATTTTCCGACTAGTAACGTGACTAAGAGTCCAATAATACTGAGAAAATGGTGCAGCAGCATTGTATATCCTACAAAAAAATCATTGTATTATTATCAAATTTAAATGAAGCAATTTTGAGATTAAAACAGTTAATTTTTTCTGTGTTATCATGTATGCAATGCGAGGGAGAAGCATTAATTTAGCCTGGATACAATTTGAGACTAAAAGAGTAAATTCTGTCTCTATTATCATGTATGTACTGCTGGAGAGGAACATTTAACCTGGTCTGCACCAATTTGGCCAACTCTTCATTGAATTGAAAATGACTACGGTTCCTTTACATGCACACCAATGAATAACTGGGTGGACCTGGGTATTTCATCCCATCCCAACGACACCGCAACCCCTTCCTTGCCTCCCTTGCCAAAAGCTCGACCAGGCAAGTGAAGTTTCTACTGGATCTGAACCGAAGTGCAAAACTCAACCAGTCATCACAAAACAAGAAGAAACATCTAAATGAATGGGTTGAATTCATTACTTCGGGGTATTGCCTAATACGATACATTTTGCAATTCATGTACTACGATATGATTCCTAACCAGGCCAATAGTTACCGAGAAAACAACAGGTAAAATCAATAATTGATACTTTTAGTCCTGCCGATGTCGAAGAAATAAAACCACAATAAATAAGGACCAAACAATTTAAGACTGAGTACCTATGGATAATGTGTGACAAGTTACTTACTGAAGTGACAAAAAAAACGTAAAAAAGAATTGTGATATATTGATACATGAATCGTGAGAAAGTGGATCAGGATACATCCATTCAAGTTTCAACGATATATTGTGCCAGGCCTACAACTCATATTCTCATTACAGTGGAATACAGCATGTTAGCTAAGATTTAGTAATTTTTTGTATAATAAAGTGGTAGTTATGGACGAATCCTGGATCTCAGTGATACGTCTAAGGAAGAGCTGGATAACCATTATACTTCACACAGTCTTATCAAGTTTGTTGCTCTAGGATTTATTTTAGCAGGATTCAGGGCTAAATCCATTTAAGGCAAACTCAATTTATGTCAAGGTCGCTGAGACTAGGTCCAGGATTAGGATTATAACTAGCCCTGTCTACATCTCATGACCTATGACGAAAAATTGAGCTGGCCTTATCATTTAGCTCTAACCAGGGAATAAAATGGCTTACATGTACCTTCTGTCTGATAATATAAACACCATGAAAAATCAAAGATAAAATAACTTAAACATATCGTGGCTGTAACAATCTGTAAACGTGTGTTAGGTCCCCCTGAAATATAGAAGAGATAAAATAACTTAAACATATTGTGGCTGTTACAATCTGTAAACCTGTGTTAGATCCCCCTGAAATACACATGAGATATAATATCTTAAAGATACATTATGGGAGATTAGATAACGAGTTGGCAGTTCTCACTATAATACTTAAAACTAGCTAATGTAAATTTCAGTCAAAATGATCCGCTGTGAACCGAGAACTAAGCAGATGAAAGTTACACTTAGCCTAGATCATCATTACTAAAGTCGATAAGACAAAACTAGTAGTCTCGATTATCCATTTAATCGTTTATCATGGAGGAAAGGTTTCAGCAAATTGGACTACAATTCAACAAATATCGCAGGCTAGCCTTGACATCGAGAGTTGATCATGGTCTGGATAAGTTAATTAATGTGTAATTAATAGTTTTTATAACATTTCAGGCCTAAAGAAAGACCTACAATAGGCAGATTTTGCTCTTGCATAATGCATGTTATGGCTGTTACCATCTGTTAACGTGTGTTTGTTCCCCTTTGAAATACAGTCAAAGCTTCATTACTCAGTTTTGCTCGGATTTAAGAGTGAGATAGACAAAAATGGGGTTTAACATCAACTCGACACCAACTACGTGTAGGTCATTTCTGGACTAACACATGTTTCAATTTTCTATTTCAATAATTCGCTTGCACGTAGGGATCTTTAGTAGTGGGAGGAAACCGGAGAACCAGGGGAAAACCCACGAGATTGGACAGGCGACCCTACTTCCTGTCATGTACAAACAATGAATTGAAACCTTGCCAGTTGACCAATGACAAGACTTTACGATACAGCACGCACACGCTACCTTTCAGCCATCCACCCCACCCCCAAATTGACTGAAATATATTCATTTTTCAGTTGGGTTCAAAATTGTTTACTTCATCGTCAATTAAACCCCTCTGATACATGTATGCCATTGTGGGTCCAAGTTTTAATTACTAACCTGCATCTGTAAGCGGCCATGGTCCCTGAACAAAACAACACCAGCCTGCCATAAAACTGATGACTACTGCATGACTGACTGTAATTGTTCGACACTGCCATTCAGCTCCTCGTGTTGGAAACAGATAAAACAACAAATAGTAGACAGTTACCCACGCCAGTAAACATGTGCAGAACAGAGATAAATCTAAATCTCCTATCTTAAACATCTTAAAACTGCAATAAAGGAAAAGAAACAGGTTTTAACATCCTAATAACTGAAATAAATAATATAATTTAAGTATATTAGACGATTAAAAATATGATATCTTGGGGATTCTGTGGTGTTTTGTTCTAGGTCAGTGGAGCGGGCCCTGGGATCAAAACAATGGCTACTGTACATGTATCATAAAGTTCATACAGAGGTTTACCAAGAGCTGAAGTAAAGAAATTAAATGAGGTTTAACGTCCTACTGTTCTACACCAGGGTAATGAAGGGGTAAGCATACATCATTCAGTATGCTACAAGGGATAATTTAATCATAAGAGAGATTAACATCGTTTCAACCTAAACTAGGTTATTTTGGTTAATATATGGACAAACATTGAACATTTAATGTAGGTCTTTAGCAGGAGGAGGAAGAACTACTTTTCTACACCACACCTCGTAATGGAAAAGTATGCTCTATGCAGAGTGTGCTATAAGTACAGCCGGTTTCCTCCCACTGCTAAAGACCCCTACGCGCAAGCGAATTATTGAAATAAAATTAAAAACCATATGTTAGTCCCGAAATGACCTAGTTGTGTCGAGTGGACGTTAAACCCCATTTCTCTCTCTCTCTCTCTCTATAAGTACAGTATAAAGGATAATTTAACCGGGACAGACAGAAGGTAGAGTTTTATTTTAAAAAATTGCATGTAAGAGGTTATTTCAGGAGGAATTCAGAGGACCATGAAAAAACGAGGTAGGGCCGACAGAATCTACTTCTTGTCACATACAAGATTGAGTCTTAAGGTAGCATGTCATTTCGGTCCCGCGTCATTTCGGACTCAACACAAACATTGTTTCGGATTAATAATTAAAAGACTGTAAAATTTTATGTAATAGTACAGCTGTTTGTTTTTTCGTTTTATGTGAGACTGATAGTTGTCTTATTTAATTGATCAGCGATTATTGATGTCGCGATTAACACTGTTAGTTCTCTTTTGTTTTGTTTCATCGGCAATTATTGAACTTGACAATAAAATATTGTTGAAAAATAAAATTTGTGTATATTTAGTAATACTTCATTGTTTTTATTTTGTTGAATAGTAAACGAGCTTGATTGGCCGATCACTGCTAATGTTGTTTTTTTTTGTGTATATTTAGTATTACTTCATTGTTTTTCTTTTGTTGAATAGTAAACGAGCTTGATTGGCCGATCACTGCTAATGTTGTTTTTTTTTATGAAACGGAATAATTGCAATCAACAAACGGCTGCCATTATCAGAGGCGGATACAGTGGGGGGCGCGAGGGGCGCGCACCCCCCCCCCCCCCAATTTTCGACAGTGCCCTTTTTTTACTGCTGAAAGTGCCTTTTCTCAGACCCAAATATGTCCGTTCCGAACGTTTATTTAGACGAAAATATCAGCCAAATAGCTCTTGGAATGGCTACAGATGCAAGGAAATGACGGACAATTGTCTTGCCCCCTCTCCACGGTAAGTGCCCCCATTTTGCGGCGCCCCCCTTTTCAAAATTTCTAGATCCGCCCCTGCTTATCAATGATTGACAACTCACGTTTTTCATCATAGACCAAAGAACCGCAAGATTTCTTTGCACATACTACAATAACATCGGGATTATCGGTTAATCGGCTTTAATTATCCCGCTTTGATCGCTGCTATTTCTAATATTTTCCACAGAAACATTTTGCTTTGTACACACTAATTTATCGATTGGTATTGCCAAGCGGGAGGAATGCATGTCAACGTGCAGCTCACTGGATTATCGTTAACAATTTCTAGGGACTTGTAAAAAGAGTGCATGTCGTGTAAATTTTTGTTTTTGTGTCGGTCATTTTCAAATAAATTCATCAGCATATTATTGGATTTAAACAAATACATTAATTTTACGGGAAACGATGATTATCAAAATCAAAGAACCGTAAATACAACTAATGTTTTATCGTTTGGTGGAGCCTTTTACTAAACACGTGTTTCATGTTAATATTAATAAATATTTTCTTTCGTGTTTTAAATTGGCCTATTTCTAATAAATTCATCAGCAACTTTTTTATATACATAGTACAGCGATACATGCATAAAGAAGTAAAACGTTCTTTCGTAAACATTGGAAATTTTGTCGTGTAGGTTCGTGATGCACGACTCCACGCTGAAGTCCTACTTGATGGCGAGCGGTAAATTATATAATTTACCCTGCGTGTTAGGTTTGGTTGGGATATTAAGAATAGCAACGGCGTATTATATATTGATTTGCTTGTTGTGTTCAACCTTTCCTTTCAACTTATTGAATTATTCCCGAGTCAGAAGCGTCACCTACCCGAGTCCGAAACGTCGAGGCCATATTTTTTGGAGTCCGAAATGTCGTAAGTCCCAAATGACACGGGACCGAAATGACATGTAATCGAGTCGTGAGATCGAAACCATGACACTTGACTCAATCATATGTTAATCACAGAGCTTACCATCTTGTTGGTTTTGTTTTGTGTATAGTGTGGTTCTCCTGCAAAATTCAGTGACAGTTTGCGTGCAGGTAGACCTACTT
This sequence comes from Patella ulyssiponensis, assembly GCA_963678685.1. Lineage (NCBI taxonomy): Eukaryota > Metazoa > Mollusca > Gastropoda > Patellidae > Patella > Patella ulyssiponensis. Next base: position 4,010,385 of record OY783225.1, read on the forward strand.
GAGGCACAGAGTGAATATATGTGAACGATTGTTCTCTCCTTGGACTTGTCTACTAATAGTAATAATGTAGTCCATGTACACATTGCAGTAGTTACAACCCAGCCTCTGTCATGAAGTAAAAGTCAGTAAGCTAAGATAATGTAAAACCTACTATTTGTAACACGGTTGGGGAGAATACAATAGAATTTTTGGAAAAGTTAAGTGATAACATGTACTTCATCAGTTGTGTCTGAAAATTGTCGGCGTTGCCGTTAGTTAGCCATCCTCAAGTTGAAATAATTTTTGGAAAATGAATTGGTCCAAAGTACAATTTTCAAAAATGTAAACTACAAAGTACACCTACCTACCTATCTTACCATGGTGACCAGACGTATTTATCAATTGCACGATTACCTATCAATTTAATTGCACTAATCAGCAATATCTCAAAGTCGATGAATTAAGACAAGTTCCGTGGAGGCTGACATTTTCTCAGGAGAGCAGCAATTTTTTTCTCGTGCATTTCATTGGTCAATAAAACAAGAAAGTAAAATTTTATTCATTGTTTTCTTATTTAAAATATCAACTAGTGAAGAAAAGAAATTATGTATGAAAATACTAACTTATTTGTCTAATTTATGTTCTTATTTCCATTGTTTCTATTTTATTTTTAATGATTTCTTCGGAAAACTGCTTTATGACGTCACAGATAAACAAGTCATCGCCCTGGTAACAATGTCAATATTTTATGATTTGGGTAAGTGTTATCGTTTGTTTTCCTGGAGATTTATCGCCTTAAGTGCATTCTGATTGGATTATCTAATAGGAAAGGTCAACCAATAGAATAAGAAACGCCCAGTTTATCGAATTAACCTAGCTTGATTTCTCAAAAGGCAATTTTTTTAAAATTTATTTCTGTATTTGTAAATTTAATTAGGCTAAACTTTTTTTTTCTGGCCTTATTTATCCGATCTAATTAAATTTAAAAAATAAGAATGTGCCACTTGGACCTGGAATGGCTTATTAATATCGTAATAATTCCACAAACACGAGAGTTCGCTCCTCTCCACTTGTCTTTGAGCTTTTTTATTACAGGCTAAGTCTAAAGTTAAAGTCAAGAATGGCCGATTCCAGAACACGTGACGTTAGTTCAGTCGCTAATTAATACAACGAAGGCCTTGTTTCTACAGGCTAATTCCTACGTGTAAGACAGTGACACGGCGGACTAGTGTAAACGTACGGCTACATTTCCTAAACCCAGCACAGTGGCGTGCCTAGAGAAAGTTTTTACGGACGCAACCCAAGTATTTGAAAATCGTTTCACTTTCAGACGAGCGCGGGTGACGTCGGCAACAATTGAACCATGGGGTCAATTTTAATAGGTCAACTTTTTCCCAGTGCTGTTAGTGGTCCTTTTGGGCTTTACCACAGGGTTTTAATGCATAGCCTAATTTTCATCATACGACCGTGATTGTAATTCTGAGTTTACTATTAGTATTTAGATTTATTTTCCCCCGCCTCTTTACTGTTGGGTGTCTTTGTGATCTGAGTAAAGCATTTATTACATTAAGATGTCACGTGGGCACAGCCCTTTTTATTGGCAGAGCATCTGCATAATGCCATAAGGCAACGCTCACGTAGCCAGTCTTGCATTTATAATCGATTTGGCAAATCATCGTGGTAAATAAGACAATAGGCGAAACAGATTACTAATTGGCGATTTTTAATAGGCTAATTTTTGACGTGTTTGAATAGGATTTCCAAATTTAATAGCCTAATCGGATTTTCGAAAAAAAACGCCCGTAATAGTGTTATTAATGGCGAAAGGAAGTGGGATTTAGCGTCTTACTTATATTGCAAGAACTAAATCTGCCTATAGGTCTTTCTTTAGCCACTTTAGGCCTGACTGTTTTTTTTAAATGATGATCGAGGCTAGGCCGAAAATTCAATTTCAATCACTAAATTATCGGTTTGGAGTGGATCAATTTCAATTTGACTGAAATATTCAGCAAATCCCCTTTACATTATCTAGTTTTAACTATTATATATAGAGAGAACTGCAAGCTCTTTATCTAATCTCCCATCATGTATCTTTAAATAGGGGTGGTCCAAATATCATTGGCTCTTTTACGTGCACGCCATCGTGTTGGGCCTACACGGGACCTCCGTTTTATGACATTCGATAGACTAGCCTACTCTTGCTTGCCAGGTTCTCCGCATTGCACTACTGATAACCACGTGGCCGGGATGGAATCCCAGACCCAATGGCTTGTGAGTCAGTGCCTTAATCACCGAGCCATCGCGGCTCCCTGAAAAAGAAACGAAAGATACAGATAAGATGTCCCAACTATAACCTGACTAAAAGTTAATTTTAATAATAAGCTTTTATATATGAACCGTTTTTTTTTGTATTCACAGAACATTCCTTAACAAGAATACAGTATTAGACATTGTGTCGCCATGGCTACAAGACAGAAGACGGCCGACAAGGCATACTGGAGGCACAGACTACCTCAAGGTTTCCAATATTATATGGAGAGGTTAGCTAGAACCTGTATTCGTGTTCAGCCAGCAGATATTTATCTTTTTGCCGCTCAATTTCTAGAAGGAAAACAAACAGAGAGACAAGGTGAATGATTCGAAAAACAAAACCCACGATAAAAGAAAATGGTAAAATGTGTGGCAATTGTCGAGTTGGCAACTCATTGGCGACTATTTCCTATACAGAAAGGCCATAACCTCTGTAGGAAATTCTAGCTGGTAATCTAGGCGAACTGCCAAGCAAACCACCTTAAAATTGTTGAATTGTTTCATTGGCATTATGAACTGGAAATATAGGCTTACAGGACACATCTTTATGAAATGCAATTACACTGTGCTTCGACTTGGATTGATACAGACAAGAGAAGCCTAGTGGAACATTCGCTCAATAATAAGCAGTAATTGTTTTCCATTGAATTGTGTGCTGTGTAATTCATAAAGTCCAGAGAACCATTGTCGAAACTTCGCGTAGTGACAGAATCGTATCCCGATGGAGCGGTGGAATTATTTCCAGCAAAATTTCCATAAACATGTTAGCACCTTCTCTGCGGCGCCAAGATAATTCTGGAATATAGAGAAAATTACCCCTCAAAATTACTTCCGACTACCGCACCGAATTCAATTTTGTCTAATTTCTAAAACTAAACGATCCGCGATTACCGTCGATTTTGTCTTTTAATGCTTTCTATACGTCCCATTTCATTTATCCACTCCACTCATTACATCGGCTGATGCAGAAGATGGAGTTGTGTCCCTTGACCTATGTAACAACGATACCGTCATTCATTGCCACGGTGGCTTTTTGAGTAAGTTGCTGGCTTTGGCTCACTGACTCGCAGGTCCCGGCTTCGATCCCCGATGTTGCCCGAGAAAGTTCTTCGGGATTTTCGGGCGTGGTTACCCCTTGTCATACATAGGAGTAGGACGGAGGGTCTGGCAAGGCCCCGTGTACAACTCGGTGTTCGACTTCATTTCCATCATGTACAAACACACCACATGGCGTATGTCTTCATTGGCCGGGTTGGAGCAGAAAAGTGGATTCTGTTAGTAAAGGACAGAAAACAAACACAGCACATACCCTTTTATTTATCTGTTTTGGACAACAAAACCCAAAAACTTCGTTTGGTTTGGTACAGTACTGATACTTTACTGCCCGAAAATCCAAATTACTCAGATTTTAAAACTTATTGAACTAAGCTATGTCGTAGACACGATTTAACCATTCATCACCCACCAGTTTTCATTTTAAAGATACATTATGGGAGATTTTGACAAGGAGTTAGCCATTCTTGCTATAAAAGTTCAAAAATAGATGTTGAAACAAGAATATATTGAAAATTTCAGTCAAATAACTTTATCCTGAACAAAGTTGTTACCACTATAATTTTTTACTAGATATGGGGGTTAAAATCATCGACACCCTTTTCCCACTATGGCCGATTGTTGATTGACAGGCGTTAACTCCACCTACATAGTCTCGATCATCAAGTAATGTTTAAACGGTATCTACTGAAGCTTGTGTATAGCCTCGGTCATCACTGTCTTTCATGAATAATTTCCGGAAGTATGATGACGTCAACGTCACGCAGAAACCCCACCCACAACGCCATAGTGATTAAATCGGTCGACGAAATCCTGTTTTAAATCGAGCCCAATCCAAGCCATCCGTGGGTCTACAGTGTTCATTTTGGGCTTGTTGTTTAAATAAAGATCTAATTTATAATTTCTATGACATCTGAAGCTCAAAGGAAGACCGACAAAAGTCAGTTTTTGCTCTCCCATAATGTATGTTTAATTGTTGTAAGTCACCATCGTTGCTGTTATTGTAAAGGCATCTATAGTATTAGTGATTTTTCATCGGCGATATTGCAGCACGACATCCTTGGTTTCAACGAATCTTTACTCTTCCTAGATTCTGCCTTTTCTATCATCCACTCGAACATTTTCTTTTCATTCAAAATGGCCTCACATCATCATATACATAAACCTGTAAACACTTTCGTTCCAAAGGAATTCATACAGATCTTTTCTGGGACTCAACCTCTCGTAGATTAACCCATCAGAGCAGCTTTTCATAGACGTCATTAATTTCCTGTGCTAAAAAGTGATCAAAACACCTTAGACGTTTTACCTGCCAATGAACTTGTCCTGTTAATTCTGAATGTTCCCCCTAATTATTATAATAAAGAGCGTCATTTCAAGACGACTGTGTAAGCGGCCATTTTGATGTTCTAGTATTGCGTTTGGTGCCAATTATTTCAGCGTGGAAATCAGTTCAACTTCTCACCCTTTCAATCCAGTTAGAGCGAGAAGATAAAAATGAGACTTATTTAATATGAACCTTTCCACAAGGAAATTTCAGCCTCGCCGATTGAATGTTATTTTGATGTCGATGGTCATGTACAAGAGATAATTACTACACACACAGGTGTTTTATGCTTCAAAAAACAATTTTGCGATCGTCACTGAGAAGACGATGCTCTCAGTCAATGAAAAGTCATCCTTTAATTTTGAATGATCTATGTCTGTGAGCTAAAATATTTGGGTTTTGTTTCTCTATTTTCAGACGAATTATTACAAGTGCCGGAAGTGACGTATTTGCGCAAGTTGATCGCCAAAAAGAGTGTAAAATCACGTTCACAACAATACATGAGCAAAACTCAAGCTTTCAGTAAGTTCTATTTCCACTTTTTTACACAAGTGATTTAGATTTCAGACAAATGCCCATTGGCCCTTTTCGAGATTTGCCCCGTATATACCTCATATAACGGTATTCGTTGATTACTCGGGTGATGACCACAGTCCCGAGGTCACACATTTAACTTTCAGGCGATTTAAATTTCAGGCAAATGCATAGTGACCCTGGTCGAGATTTGCCCCGTGTATTCTTCATGATAGTATCTGCGGATCACAGGCACTTGAAGGGATTAAAATAAAACTTCTTACTACTGCTCGACTACATGTATATATAGATACAAGGTATTACAGACGACATCTTTGTTATGACTGGTTTACGATATATCGTCTGTTATTATCTCACAATACTCACTAGTTCTAAGACTTTCCATTGTTTTAATTGCCAGCGAGACTTTATTTGATCATTATACACCCTCCAATGTAATTAAATTGGTCCTTTTACAGCGTTATTGATAACAAATCAAACTTAAAAAGCTATCACTTATCGATATTCAACTTCCCGAGCCCGGAAGTAACCCGAAATAAGGTCAAAAGAAGTCTTATCAACCAGTCCCTTTATAAACCTATCATTACTCGATATGTGCATAGGAACTGGGTGATCAAGTCTCGCTGAAAAGTGGCCTCGCTTCGTAGGCTCTATCACGTGATAGAACTTACGAAGCGAGGCCGCTGTTGAGTGAGACTTGATCACCCAGTTCCTATACACATATCGAGTAATGATAGGTTTATAAAGGGACTGGGTGATACATCCTCACATCTGGGTTTTTTCAGCATTGTTTCGTCTTGTCAGTATTGCTGGGGTGGCCAAGTGAGTAAGTCACTGTCTCACTAACAAGGAGCTACTAGGTACCATCTTAGTGTTGGACGCGAAATTTCATGTTTTATCGTGCATTCCTTTTGTCAGTGGTGTAGGGCGGGTGGTGTAACAAGGTATGTGGCTTGTCGATCGGATGGGACGAAAAACCCAGGCGTTGACGTTAAGTGAAAGAAACCACAACAGTTGGGATTCGATTGTATGCCCGTCATCATTATACCAGTTGATTCAGAAAAGTTTGGAAGTTAACCCCCATTTAATTTCCCCTTAAAGTCCTATAAATTATTATTAAATAGTATTTAAGTACGTGTATATTTACTGCTTGAATGTGACCCCACCCTTAGAGGGTTGATTTAGTAGGTATGTTTTGACCCAACCTATTTATACTATTATTACCGACCTTGAGTTGACGGAAACTATGTATTATTACCACGTGTATATATAGGGTATGGTATATATTATATATTGTTATACTTGGCTGTTACACAAACACCTGTATCTAATATTCACCGTTCATTATTAAATATATATTCCATTTAATACACTCTATGGATTTGCCATTGTAGTAAATGTGAAATATTAACACATTTTTTTAAAACTTGTGTTGCCCATAAGTTGCATCAGTATAGATTTAAGGCCTTTGCAACAACAAAAAAGTCAAAACCGAGACAGACAAATAAATTGGCATCATTATTATAACATAATCATGTCATAATTAGTAAAATCACGTCACAGTCATCGGTATTAAAATAACGCTACAACAGGTAAAACATCGCCATTCGTAAACTTCGTAAACTCTCGTTACAGTTAAACTTATGTCGTTAGTAAAATTCCGGCTGAGGTAAAACATCTTCATTGTTAAGATCATGGCGCGAATAAAATATCGTTATTAGTAAAAACACCTCACACATAAAGGATTATTGATACACAACCACGTCACAAATAGATTTACCGCATTGATAAAATCACGTCACAAATGAAATATCGTCATGAATAAAACCATTACATAAATAAAGCATCGTCATTAGAATTATGGCAAAATAAAACATCGTCATTGAGTCATTAGTAAAATTATGGCATAATAAAACATCGTCATCATTAGTAAAATTATGGCATAAGAAAACATCGTCATTAGTAAAATTATGGCATAAGAAAACGTTGTCATTAGTAAAATTATGGCATAAGAAAACATTGTCATTAGTAAAATTATGGCATAATAAAACATCGTCATTAGTAAAATTATGGCATAAGAAAACATTGTCATTAGTAAAATTATGGCATAATAAAACATCGTCATTAGTAAAATTATGGCATAAGAAAACATTGTCATTAGTAAAATTATGGCATAAGAAAACGTTGTCATTAGTAAAATTATGGCATAAGAAAACATTGTCGCATTAGTAAAATTATGGCATAAGAAAACATTGTCATTAGTAAAATTATGGCATAAGAAAACGTTGTCATTAGTAAAACCAGTAAACATACATCATTAATAAAATCACGCCATATCAACCTTAATAAAATCATGTTAACAAGTAAAATATCCTCATTAGTAAAATCATAATTATCATAACTTGGGTGATAATAAAATCACGTCATGAGTAAACTATGTGAAATATTGGATCGTCAACGACTAATCGTCATAGGGTTCAAGTAATTAATGATCGTAAACGTTATGTTAGTAAAGAGTCGTAGTAATATGAAACGTCACAGTAGAGTGTCATCATAATAGATGACCGTAAACGTTATAATGAAAATCGTTCATAGAGGATCGTCTGTATGTGACACAAGGAGAAATTCACAAGTGAAGGATCACCCCAAAAGACAATAAACAGTCGTCTGTCGGTTTATATAAAACCGTCAACCGTCACAAGCATGGTAAAAACCATAATAAGTAAAGCAAAGAATCGCCATGCTATTAAACCTTAAAAGTTCGACACAATACAAAATCGTAACAAGTAAAATTTCGTCAAAATCGTAACAAGTAATATTTCGTCAAAATCGTAACAAGTAAAATTTCGTCAAAATCGTAACAAGTAAAATTTCGTCAAAATCGTAACAAGTAAAATTTCGTCAAAATTGTAACAAGTAAACTTTCGTCACAATACCACCGAGTAAAAATAACGACAATATATAGATAGAACTCAATGACCATTGAATACCGCTCGAGTTATTCAATGGTTCAAGAGAGTTTATCCTTGCGCATTGCGGCAGGGATACACTCGAGTGAACCATTGAATAACCCGAATGGTATTCAATGGTCATTGAGTTATGCAAATCTCAAAATACACTGTACTATGCAGATTATCATACAAGATAGTACTTTTGGTTTTAACCCCTCTGACTTTGTACCGTTGATTACAGATTAAACATCCATAAGTGTACACATGTGTTGTTATTGATGTGTTCCCATTTGAATATTGTTCACAATAAGAAGCAAAATAAATAAGATATGTTTACAGGATCATTTTGTTATACGAAAAACTAAGTTGATGCGTTTTCTATGGCGCTCAGTATGGCTTTACATGACATAATATACTACAACATTTGCAAGTAAAAAAACGTTATAAACAGTTACAGAAAGTATCATCATTAGTTAACTATGAATGGCACAAACAGTCACAGAAAGTGTCGTCATAATATAAAACTGTCACAAGTTTAAAAAAAACCGTCGTAAACAGTCAGAATGTACAGTCACGTAATACACGAACAACGTGTCGTCAGAATTTACAGATACATAATACACAAACAATACATCGTCAGAATATAGAGCCACATAATACATAAACAATACATCGTCAGAATATACATAAACAATACATCGTCAGAATATAGAGCCACGTAATACACAAACAGTACATCGTCAGAATATAGAGCCACATAATACACAAACAATACATCGTCAGAATATAGAGCCACGTAATACACAAACAATACATTGTCAGAATCTGGAGCCATGTAATACACAAACAATGGATCGTCATAATATACAACCGTACAATACAAAAACAATGGATTGTCACAATATACAACCATGTAATACACAAACAGTGGTCCGTCATAAGATATAGCCACGTAATGCACAAACAAAATTAAGGATCGTCATAATATTTACCGTTATGTGAGACACAAATAATTGGTCATCAGAATGTACAGTTACGTAAGACTCAAACAATCGGTCATCAGAATGTACAGTTACGTAATACACAAACAGTTTGTCATCAGAATGTACAGTTACGTAAGACTCAAAACAATTGATCATCCTAATGTACTGTTACGTAAGACTCAAACAATCGGTCATCAGAATGTACAGTCACGTAATGCACAAAGAATTGGTCATCAGAATTTACAGTCACGTAATACACAAACAATGGACCGTCAGACTATAAAACTGTCATCACCAGTAGAGAGAGGATCGATAATAATATACATAGTTATATTATAGACCACAAGTAAAGTGACATATTTTTAGAATTTTCACTATAACAGATGGCGGACATGAGTGGCAAAATAATTTCTCGAGATGGCGAGTTTGGTTTTATCCCTAGTCAGATCGAGAAATTGATGAAAATCATGGAAATTCAAAGGATTCCGTCAAACTGGTCATTTGAAAGTAGTGAGCAACAGTTCACATTAGTCCTGAATTGGAAGAGAGGTAATGTTAATTTTATACTTAACATGCCCGTGTAGGATGACTCAGATAAGTTGACAGTAAGTCAAGCTAAAACTATTGGAGAATTGATCCAAAAGACTTAAATTAACAGACAACGAGCTTAAACCGGTTCAGATGAAATATCTGGTCACTTAACTGTATAGGACATGGGGTGAATTCAATATGACTCAAGAAGTTGATGTACATCTATCGGAAATGTAACCTTCATGGGGCTTCATATAGAATATACATGTACTTAACACATGCTACACCTCATTAATTAAGCTAAAACTATTGTAGAATTTACCCCATAGCTCGACTTTTTATTGATCAGATAACGAGCTGAACATTGGTGTAGATGCAATAAACTTTCATTTCACCTACTGTGTGAGACATGGGTGTATGCAGTACTGAGAAATTTAATATGGTTCAAAAAGTTTCGGAAATATGTTACCGTCATATAAAACATACCTTTTTCGTGCTACCAAAAGAAATAAAATGTCTATTTTTTATTTTTGCACCAATCTCGATAATAAAATCTGACATACGTGCTCGGGAGGAGGGGGACATTTTTTTCATCGCATTCTAACTGTCAAAGGTTCTTGTACATGTACGCCAACGTGCACACGGGGCTTCGGGTGTTTGTTCCATCCGATCGACTAGACACCATTCCATGCCATGGTGTTACTAGCAGTTGAATAGTTTAATTGTAATGTCGCTACTAATAGAAGTTTGTTTGTATCAAGCGAGGCGTGTCTGAAGCCAATCTTAGTGTAATTATATATACATACATAGGTGTAACCAAAAATCAATTCTGAGTTTTAAACAGCGTACTCTATAAACGCTATAATAACGACGTTCAATTTAAATCCCATTAATTTATGATTTGCTATAAATACGGTTCGTCGACTGAATAAAAGAGCTGACGTGCAGGTTAGAGCATTGGTGGTATTGCGTACGGCATTACTCCGTTGGATCTAGGCTTGGCTGAAATTTGTATAGTGCTACTCATCGTCTGCTTGTCTGGCTTTTACGTGATATTTGGTCTTCCATCATTTCTGTTGGCTGCTGTCGTCGTAGAATGATAGCAGGATGGGGAATTGTTTCGGATTCGACCCTGAAATACGAGGTAGGAGACCCATCCGCCATCTTAATTCCAATGCAAGTAGGTGCCGTTCTTAATGTCACGCGAGAGTCCTCGTGGCCTCGCGTTTGTCTTCGTCACGAGCCTGGTGTTAGATGTAGACCAGTAGTAGTATATGAGGATGTTGCTATAGGCTAGTATAGTGTAGAATAGCAATGTTTTATGATGTCTAGTTTTGGACCAGGTGTACTTGGTTCCTGTCAGAGATTATGTTAGCTATTAGTGTAGAATCTCTTAGTTTATGTTTTATGTTTTGTTGTAGATATAGTATTTTCCGTTTGACATTTTGATATAGATCATTTCAGTATGAATTTTGTTGTTATGATTGTTTCATTTTCTTATATATATTTATCATAATCAAAATTGTTTTGAAACGGAAAGAAGTTTACTGATACGTCAAGATCACCCAGGCATATATTGTAGCATTTTTTTTAAAAAAAAGTTCTCCACATTAAATCGTGTAGGACGTTTGTTGACATCAATTACCAGTTATTGCTATATATTTATTTCATACACCCTATCTTCTCGGGAGTAAAGACATTAAGAATACCCGATGAAACACGCAATTATATTTTTATAGTTAGATTATTTATCTATTAAAAGCACTTTAAAAGTTTATAAATGAAATGGGGTTTGACGTCCAACTGTTCTGCTCCGAGTGGGTTACTGAAGACAGGCATACGCCATCTGGTGTGCTTTTCTTCCCGGCGCAGCGGCCTACTCTTTTATCTAATTCCAACTGTGAGGGAATCTTTTAGTGAACGCCAGTGTGTACACGGGGCCTTTGTTCTTCGTACCATCCGAGCGACTATACGTTGTCCATTAAATTTCCAGACCCTCTGTCCCGCACTATTGACAAGTTGAACCGCGCCGGAAAATCCTATTAACTTTTTCGGTCACCACCGTGATTGATCACGTGACCACCGTGTCAGCGATTCAGCGTCTTACTCACAACCCCACGACTCCTATATTTATAACAGAAAAACTTTGTTCGCGGTATCATATGTTATGAAAATCTAGATTTTTACATTAGTGCGACGCCGAGTGAAACACGGACTGTATAAAGAAAGATGGATCCACCTGTGCAAGGCTTCAAATGTATTTTTACTTGCACACATGATGTGGGTGGGAGAAAAAAACAATGTCGCTGGTTTTAATGGAGGTGTGGATTCACAATCACAGCGCAAAATTTTAACTGCTAACTTAATGGGGGATGGATGGTCGAATGGTTAGCACGTGCGTGCTGTATCATAAAGCCTGTCATTGAGTCAACTGGCGTGGTTTCGAATCCCGATTGTACGTTTCAAGGAGTAGGGTCGCCTGTCCAACCTCGTGGGTTTACTCCGGGTCCTCCGATTTCCTCCCACAGCTAAAGACACCTACGCGCAAGCTAATTATTTAAATAAAATTAAACCAAATGTAGTCCCGAAATGACCTAGTCTGTGCCGAGTGGATGTTAAACCCCATTTCTCTCTCCCTCTCTCTCTCAACTGCTAACGTAAAATTACTCCACATTTATTACAGTGTGTAATTTCATTATGATTTGATAGCAAACGTGATTTTTGCAAATGTTACATCTTGTCCGTGATTAGGTTTGGGTGGAAGATGCCATTAGACGATTGCATGTTAATGCTAATAATAGCATCTGTAGAATTATATTACTTTATTACTTTTTCCATGTTCTAATATTCTGTGTTACTGGGTTGTATGATAACGTCACGCTGGTTTAGAAGAGAGAGAGAAATGGGGTTTAACGTCCATTCGACACAAACTAGGCCAAACTAGGTTTAATTTTATTTCAATAATTCGCTTTTGCGTAGGCGTCTTTAGCAGTAGGAGGAAACCGGAGTACCCGGAGAAAATCGACGAGGTTGGACAGGCGACGCTTCCGGGGATTCGAAACCACGCAAGTTGACTCAATGGCAGGCCGTATGATACAGCGCGCACGTTAACCATTCGACCATTCGACCCCCTTATATTAGTTTAGAAGCGTTTATAGCTCAAGTAAGGCGCTGGCTCACTAAATAGTTTTTGTTGGTGCCAAAATATAGGACGTTAAATTACATATTACCAGTCATTCAGTTTTAGTTTAATTCTTTGGGATTCTCCCGTTGAGATTTTTTGATTTTAAAAGTTTTAATTTTAGAAAAATTACCAAAGAACTTTATTAGTGGCCAAAGGGTGTTTCATAAAGAAAGGCCAATTTCCTTATTAATAGTATTCTAGACGATCAAATTAAGATTCCATGATTTCCACCTTTGACCTGGATATTCATGGATAGGCATGTTATTCTTCAGCAACTGATTGTGGTTCTAATTCGCACTCTTCACGCCAGAAAAAAAGACGACGCGGAAAAGCTGCGAAAAAGTTGATCACCGAACTTTTTTTTCGCGTACGTTTCAATCGCGTAGAAACGCTTATGGAAACAGTCCCATTACATTTGTATTAGACCGGGGTTTTTTCCGGCGGAAACACGTTCATAGAAAGCGGACCTACGGCAGAAAAAATAACGTCATGAAATCCAGAGAAAGTAATTGCACTTTTAGATGGCGATAACTTCCCACCGAATTGATCGACTAAAATAATATTTGAAGTATTTTTCTCATTAGATAAGTGGATTGTATCTGTGCATAATGTGTCAAGTTGTTCTTTTAGTCTGAAATAGATTGATCCTGAAACATACATTATGCAAGAGTTAAATCTGTTTACTGCAGGTCTTTCTTTAAGCCTGAAATGTTATCTAAATTATGAATTAGACATAATTAATTGACCCAAACCATAACCATCTCTCGATGTCATCGATATCCAGCGATATTTACCGGGTTGGAATCCAATCTGCTGTTAAACAATGCTTATCGATGATTAAATCAAAACTGGATAATCGAGACTGTTTTTATGGTACCTACTCTAGGACCAATTCATCCGCTTAGTTCTTGGTTCATAGTGGATCGATTTGACTGAAATTTTCAGCAAATCCCCTTTACATTATCAAGTTTTTAACTATTATAGAGAGGACTTCCAACTCTTTATCTTATTTCCAATATTGTATGTTTAATCATTGTTTAGTTGTAAGTCTTGATCATTTCTAGTTGTATACCAACTTTTTAGAATAAGAAGACTTCTGTAGCTATAGACCTAACTTTGTTTGTATGCCATACTTTCTCTCAGATTCGTTATACACACGCGTCTATGTTTTAAAGCGAACATAATTTGGAATGATAAGAAATTTAAAATCTGACGTAATGGTTGTGAATTCCGAACTGTTGTGCTTGGGAATCAATTAAACTCTTATCATCAGCAACTGAGCAAGTCGAGCGTTTCAATGGAATAAATCTTTCTATATAGCAGACACAATGAACATTTGTCTGAAAGTTTTAACTTTATATTTATATTACTAATACATACAGCTATAGTTAGTGGGCGAGTATACTGGGGGGCCACAGTGATTTGTGACCGATATGTAGGTCAACAGACATTATTGTATGACCATATGATACAAAATATTTTATAATATACTATTCAAAAAAAGTAGGGGATATTTGATTTTTTAAAAGTGTTATTAAAGTCACCTAATGAAACTGACGAAGAAACAAATGACAAAATGAAATGAAGTTCACATTCATCGATTTATTCCAAATGATCGTTAGACTAAGTAAGGCACAGGCTGACCATTATAAGGGTAAAATGATACCCGGGGTCAAACAGCAAAGTTACCACAGCATCACAACAAAGTCAGTAACGGGTAAATCCTCCTCTGTTTGCCAAACAAGCATTGATCCGACGTGGCATACTCCTAATGAGACGTCTAAGGTCATTTTGGTCCAGATTGTCCCATTCCTGTTGCAACGCAGCAGCAAGTTCTTGGACATTGGCAGGACGTTGTTGACGTTGACGTAACCTCTGTCCAAGCATGTCCCAGACATGCTCGATGGGGGAGAGGTCGGGACTCAGTGCTGGCCAAGGTAATGTGGTGATGTTCTGTTGTTGGAGGTAACCTGTAACGATCCTGGCCCTGTGACATCTTGCGTTGTCATCCTGGAAGATGAAACGGCGGCCATGACGTCGTGCGAACGCCACAACATGGACTGCCAAAATGTTGTCCCGGTAGTACTGGCCTGTAACACGCCCTGCAACAACATGTAAAGCAACAGTGATGCCTCCCCACGCAGTGACGACGCCACACCCTTCTACGTCTGTCCAAAAATTCAACAGTGAACCTTGACTCATCTGAAAACATCACATTGCTCCAGCGTCGATTATCCCAGTGTTGACGATCCCTACACCAACGACGTCTTGCCTGAATGTGATGATCTCTCAAACAAGGGATCACGCGAGGACGTCGGGCGCGAAGGTGACCCCTATGCAGTCGATTCCGAATCGTCTGGCCACTCACTCTCACACCAGTGTCTGTTTGAAGACGAGCGCTGATCTGATTTGCTGTGATGACACGATTTCTCAAGGCCAAGGTACGGATAAATCGATCCTGGGCTTGAGTTGTCGCCCTTGGTCGACCTGAGCGTTGTCTGTCCTGTACAGATTGTGTATCACGGTATCTGGACCATAGCCCGATTATGACAGACTGAGAAACATTCATCGTCCGCGCCACAACCGCCTGTGTTGTGCCGATCTGTAGCATGCCAAGGGCACGTAACCTTTCATTTTGGGTAAGCCGACGCATATCAAAATTTGTTTTCTGGTCACTAAAACAATTAAACTGATGTTGCCACCCTGGAATTCAATGCCACAATGGCTGTAACATTCAAAGTCAGAGTCGTGCAAATCTTGGGTTGGACCCCCATGATGATCCCAAACATCACCTGCATTCCATGCGGTAGCTATTGGTGCGTTTGGGCGTCACATGTAACTAGAAATGTTTCTTCTCCTAGGTTCTATAGTGACTTTTTTCGTAGTCATTTGCATATTTTAGTATTATGCCCCCAAAATCAAATATCCCCTACTTTTTTTGAATAGTATAATTTTAATTTTACGAAATGGTTCATTCTCTCGGAATCGACATATCGTCCAAAATCAGTGACAAGGACGTTGGCTCGCTAACCTGGAGGTCCCATGTTCGATCCGGGTGCCCCCCCCCCCCAAGGCCAAGTGGTCCAGGTAAGTTTCATGCATCAAAAATGTCTGACAAGGGAAATATATAGTCATTGGGATGGTATGAAAAACTGAGGTCACGTGTACACGTGGGCGTTCAAGTAAAAGATCCCTTGTCAGTTTCAATTTCCTCCATAGTGTGCGGCGCATACTTGTCTTCATCAGCCCAGTCGGGGCAGAACAGTAGGACGTTAAACCCCATTTCATATCAATCCAATCGTAGAGAAATAATCAGATAACTTGTACGAAGATATACAAATTATTCGTCCTCTAGTTTTTCCTTCCATCTTTATATAAACTCTGGTAAAACTACTCCAATCAATTATGGTACGTTTGAGAAATACCAGGCTTCTTTTGTATATTCTAAAATTACAATGGTTCCATGTTACAGCCCCTTTATTGGCATTTCCTCATCTGTTTAATGAACTACACAGGTAACTCTCCCCGTTTTACAAATCTAAGAAGATATATGGCCTAGTTGTTATAAGTAAACATATAAAATTCTGAGACGAGCTGAGATGATAGTAAGTCAGTAAATGGTATTTAGGGAGGTTCATAATTTATTACGGTAGTCAGACCACCAGGTTATAGAAGACGTCTGATAGTAGAGTCTTTGTGTACTGTATAGTGTATAGCGGCGACATTCTCCACTCAGAGAAATATAGACTCTGAGAACTGGCCTCGGTCCTGAATTGCCACCATATTGAAAAATCGGGGTAAAATTTTTATTCGATTCTAAATATCTAATGCGTTTATTACACACAAAGACTGAATAAATATTTTCAACTTCATTACATATGAAAGTAGAAGCTGAATAAACACTTCTCAAAATTCTCGAAGCATAATATTATTAATATACATAATGTTTTCAACGAAAATCGTCGAAATGGGGAAATAAGTTGTGGATTAACCAAAGTTACTTGTTAACATACAGCGCAAGTTTCGTATGTAGCGGAGATTGTGCTTGTATGGCTTATTAACTATACGAATTTTAATTATAGCTGTCCGCGTGTTTAAGTTTCTAGAACAGTGGGGGGTATGGGGCGGGGGTATTACATCCATATGCATGAGACTTATGCGTCACTTATGCGCCGTAGATATGATTGCAGACTGACCGTAGAGACTTTTGGTCCGACATAAAGCAAAATTTCACCCGGTTTCTCGTGGCTGGCCTGCGAGCTAACAAATCCTACGATCCGTTCGGCGTCAAAACATGTATGGCGGATTTTGAGCTACCCTTTATTGTTATGTGTGGTGTGGTCCTCAGATTTAAGATGCTATACATTTTGTTTTTCCTGAATTTCCCATTTATTTTGAGAGTCCCCATTACTAATTATTGCTAACGACTTCAGTTGTATGTTTAAAAGTAATTAATTGACTTACATAATGAATTGTTTACGATTATTGGGTACGTGACGTGACAGTTTTAAATAACGGCACCGTGTTACCCGAACGAAGGATCCAATGAATAAATATCATAAATTTATGGTAATTATATTCAATAATTATACCCTGGCTGGATAATGGTCGAACGTTTAAAGCATGTTGCGGCACATGCTGCGAATTATAGATTGATATGCTGAAAGAGGGTGAGAGAGAGAGAGAGTGAGAGAGAAGGGGAGGGGGTAACGTCCACTCGACACAAACTTCGTCATTTCGGGACTAAAATACGGTTTAAATTTATTTGAATAATTCGCTTGCGCGTAGGAGTCTTTAGCAGTGTGAGGAAATCGGAGGACCCGGAGAAAACCCACGAAGTTGGACAGGCGACCCAAATCCTTGTCACGTACATAACCGGGGATTCGAAAAATGCTAAAAGTAGCCAAGTGCCCAGCGAAAGTGTAATGATAATGCTGAAAGTGTGTGTCTGCTATGCGGATATTGCTATGAAAGTATATATATATACCGTTCTGAACTTTAAAAACCTCTTCAGTGAGATAAATGATAAAGGAACATTTTAAAGGTGTGGTAGTATGGAATCCAGACAAGATAATGCCTGACCTTTGACCTTATATACTCCCAAATACCTCCACTTAAAGTGGTGCTGTTATCATCTTGTGACCTATAGTATTCATAAACAATAGTACCGACAGATTGTGTTATCAGTTTTCAGCGAGAGAGAGGGGGGGGGTGGCGAGAGAGGGGAACAAGGGAGAGAGAGAGAAATGAGGTTTAACGTCCACTAGGTAATTTCGGGACTGACATTTGTTATTTATTGCGCTTAGGGGTCTTTGGCAGTGCAGGGAGGAAACAGGGGGTGGCGGAGAAAACCCACGAGGCTGGACAGGCTACCCTCCTCCTTGTCACGTATAAATGAGAAATCAAAACCACGGTTTTTGACCCAATGATAGCCCTCATGCTACAACGCACACGCACTAACCACTCGGCCATCCAAACTCCAGTTTTCACTGTAGTGATACTAACGTTGTTATCCAGGTGCGTTAAATATTCATGTTTTTCCCGCCGAGTAGAAATATATGAGATAAAAGCTTAATTTGTTGTGATTTCTGACAAATGTAATTACCCTTCGTTAGAATTAAGTTTACGTGTCAAATACCTGATACACCCGTTCCGGTAATGATCGTTTCCTTAAAGCCCATTTTAATTAATTTAAACTGAAAAAAAATCTCCATCGTAGATATAGGGGTTAAAGAATACCAACCATTTCCAACGACCTGGGGATGGGGGCGTGGACAGACCATAAGACGACGCCTTGGGGTTGGGGCGTGGACAGACCATAAGACGACGCCTTGGGGATGGGGGCGTGCAGACCATAAGACGGCGTCTTGAGTGATGGCTGACTCCACGTTCTCGAACTTGTAATCATGCTACTTTAAATTATCCACGGTTTGAAGAAATGAATGACTCAATACAATAATGTTTTAGTTTGTATCAATCTCTAGGCTGACGTACAGTATATATACAGCCGTATGCACGTGATATATGATATAAGTAAAATGTATAGGTAAGTCTGAAGCTCAGCATGAGTCACCATAGTAACAGCTTGAAGTATGTACATTATAAAAGTGAAAAGGTTATGATTTTATTTAACTTCAATTGCGACTGTCGACTGTTATATTTGTTCGGTTTTTTTTCTAATTCTGAAAATGAGGGTAATTCGCTGTTAGAGCTTCAATAAAACAAAATAAAAGTTAAATAGACCTGGGATACAGTTTTGCCGGGTTTCACTGCTGCCCTAATTAAAATAAATAAGATTTGTCAACAGAAATGGTCACTTACATTCATTAGCCAGATATTTTTATATAGGGGCCAGAAAAGGACTTCCGGTTTCAATAAAATATTTGATGTGGATCATTGACACCCCCGGGGAGTTTAAAATTTCGAGTGTATATTATACATGGCTAAGAATTTTTTGTGGGTCCGTTTGGGTCACTGAGGTCGAACGTTATTGATTTTCAACTTTCCTTGACATTCTGATAGGATTTGAACACACTTTTCCGAAAACCTTGTCTATGATTAAGGACGCCCGAGAGAACGAAGTTTTTTTTAACCTATTGCTGATTTTATCACTTGCTTTTATTATTGGAACAGCATAGAACGTCAGCTTCTGTTTTATCTTTAAAAATAGCTCACATTATCCCTAAGACAATTCTGAGTGATTAACTGATTTCAAGGAACTGTGATGTTTTCAAACTGTTTATAATTTCTCTTCAAGTTCAGGTCAATTTTTTTATTTGGAAAGTAAACGCTTTGACATGGACACGTAACGTATAATTTAATTCCCTGAAGAATTACAATCTTGATAATTGAGTCCGCATGTTTAGTCGAGAGTATCACTTAAAGCGATATCTACAGCACGTGCAGGATATTATGAACGATTCTTATAAACGGTTTTAATCAAAATCGGTTTAATGTTATCCCTCCGACCCACATTTTACGCTTAAATAAACAATACAAATGGACAAGGGGTGCGACAGAACTACTTTACGTGTGGCACGGACCAATGGAATAGGGTGTAACGTTTCAGCATGTCTGACACCTTAACAAGAAACAAGCTGTTTTATTGGGTCACGGCTAGGAGTAAACAATAGTAACTGAACATATTGTGTCCATATTGTATTATGATGAAGCCAACCCCACGTTACCTATTACCCTATTTTCATCATATATCTACAATTACCGATCGTACCTGCACGTCTCGGGTTCTTGTAGCTCGTGCCGTACTTAGAGAACAAGACTGGTGCTAGCTGGTGCTATGGTTTCATTCATAAAATAATGGCTGACTCTAGCCTAACTCAATTCATCTGTTCTGGGTTTAATACCATTATTTCTTGTAATAGTACATTGGTTGTTTTCTGTTCCCTGGTGCCATTAGGTCAACTGTCCAACCTCGTGGGTTTTCTTTCTCCAGGTAATTAAAAAACATATGTTAGTCCCTTAATTACCTAGTTTGTGTCGAGTCGACGTGCAACTGTTAGGGAATCTTTGACGTGCTGCAAAGTGTCAATGCTATACACGGGACCTAGGTTTGTCGCGGTTTCCCTGCTAGACCCCGCGTCTTGCACCACTGCCAATGCTATTCGCCGGACCTACGTTTGTCGCACTATCCTTATTCGGACATTTCGCACCACTGGTATAATGGCTATACGTCTGACCTAAGATATGTCGCACTTTCCTTGCGAAAACACGCGCCCTGCACCATTGACAATTGGAAACCAGGTTGAAACATCCAGATGAACTTTTTTGGCCATCATAGGAATCTGTTTAGTGAGTCTGCGTCATGACCACTGCGCCACCGTGCATCCCTTATTGATAATCAACTTACTAATGCTTCATGTGCACTGATTCGGTGTAACTGTAAACACCCAACCATTGATACTGTGTAAAGCCAAATCGCTTTCCTACACCTCTCCACGTTCTTTGTTTTTTCAGGATTCTAATATTGATTGTTTATTAAGGTAGCAACGGTACTGGACAAGCGAGACTTATTCTCGACTATCCAATTTATCCTTAAATTTTTTAATCTAGTTGGCGTTCCAATCCATTTAGATCTCCGCCATCGCGATAATCTAGTGAATTGATTATGGCATGTCATGTGAATAAATGGCTAAATAATAATTTATATAACATTTGAAGCCAAAGTGAAGATTTAGCTCTTACGTAACGTACTTTTAACTATTAATTAAATGGGCGTCAGGTGAGATCAGATAAAGAGCTGACAGTTCTTGTTATAATAGTTAGAATATAGATAATGGAAAGGGAATACGCTGAAACTTTCTTATTGCTTCACTCTGAAGTTATTTCATCCACAACAAAATGTAAGTACCACAGACTAATGATGACATCGAGAGTTGATTATGATTATAAAGTCTTGTTAATAATTTAGAAAACATTTCAGTCCTAAAGAAAGACCTGCAATAGGCAGATTTAGCTCTTGTATAATGCATGTTTAAATGTCGCTGATCAATGGCGTACTCTAATTTGTCATCAAAAGGAACTCGATGCCCCTATATATATGCTACCAAAGTACCAACCGTCTGCTCCCAATTCATGTTTTTAAGTCGTTCAAGGTCGCGACGATATTTCAGAAAACATATTTTTATTAAAAAAAAAAAAGAAATATAACAATCTGTTTGAGTTTTTATATAATTTTCCGTGTAGATTTTTTCTACCCCTTTATGTCAATATGATAACGAGAAACAGATCGGCGACTCTGGATCACGATTCGGTACTCGACTTGCAACTGGGTTGGTATTATTGCTGACATGGCTGTATTTGTCCGGGTTGTACGGTTGTAGTTGACAAGTCGTGCTATTAACAACACCAATAACCAGGTAATACAATATGGACGACGATGACATGGGCGTCACACATGGGGGGGTCCGGGGGGGTCGGACCCCCCCAATTGTTTTCCTGGGGGGGTCTGAATATACTTGGACCCCCCTAAAATTTGGCAAAGTAAAGTGCCCGAAATCTCATAAAACACTAATTTTAGGACTGGAATAGCAGTAAAACGCGTTTGCGGCCATCAAATATTCCAAAATTTTCTTGGGGGGTCCATACAAGGTCAGCTCCGCTTCTTCGCCCCGCAAAGAAAACTGGCCGCAGCCCGTAAACCTGCTTCGGGCATTTCTAGTTTTGCTTCCCTAACTGTCATCGAGTCCTAATAAAACACTAATTTCACTTTTCTTTTAATTGAATACCACGAATTTGTACTGAGTTGACTATTGATTAAAACATTTTGTCTGGGGCCACTCTACTTTGTGAATGCAACTGCAACAGTGCGATTGGGTGGAATTCAGAGTAGGATTTCGGTTACAGAACCACTGGACACTTTTGGACTTGCCCAGTGCCCACACAGGCTAGAATAGCAGAAAATGCATTTACGGTGGTTAAATTTTCAAAATTTTCTCCGGGGGGGGGGGGGGAGGCTCCCAAAGCCCGCGACGATTGATTGGTTGTTTGGAATTCTGGGCAGCCAGGTAGGCTATATTGGACCAAATTGAAGTTGCTGTGGGTGTAAACGATTGATAGGAATTCGAGTCAGCTAGTCACCTTAATTAGGCTATATTAGACCACTTTGAAATTGCTTTGTTCATGGGCTGAAATAGCAGGAAAAAGTGTTTGCAGCCGTTCAATATTCCAAAATTTTCTTAGGTTGGGGTAAGCCACGCTTCTTCGCCTCTCGGGGAAGACCGGTGCCGCTGTCTGCAAACATGATAAACGTTGTATTGGTGTGATATTTTAGTTTAACCCCGTAAATTATGCCAAACAATGTTTACAGAAGACTGAGACTTTAAACAAAATTTATGGGGGTACCCCCCCCCCCCCTCAGAAGTTGCGGACCCCCCCAATATATATTTCACGGCTACGCCCCTGGACGATGACAACATCAGCATGTTATTACATCAAACACGCGCAATAACGTCTTGTTTAACCCCCTGCGAGGCTTTGAAATATATGCATTAAAATATCTCTCTGAATTTGGTATTTGATTAAGCTAACCCTGTATCAATATTTGTCCCCTGGTTGCCATTCATTCAAAATGTAGATGCCTCGAGCTCCGAAACATATTATAGGTACGCCCGTCTTCATTAGGCTGTAATTGAGAGATTCCTGACCGAATTTGGAGTTTCTGATCTCTCAGTTTGGGAGTGTTGCAACAAAAATAAATAAACACAAAAAAGAAACAAAATAAAAAAACAAACAAACAAAAGAAAACCATGTAATTGTTTCATTTTTGTGATGATTTGCCGTCTTCATAAGCCCACTTTAATGACTTTATGCCATGTTTGGTAAGAGAACAAGTTAATTTGCTATTAAAGACGTGTCGCTGTGTTTAATTATAGATGAAAGTTAATTTGATTATTTGAAACAGTTTTACGGCGGTACGTTAACAACTATCGCGATAAATACATGTTTCGCCATATATATATATATATACTGTATATGTATTTTTGAAATATAATTGCAATTTGTTTTAGCCCCCGTGTATCTTCCAGTCTTTCCGGGATTCTAGTTGACTATTACTATAACAAAGGGGTATATGCCCTCTGATTTAACATACACTGCGATACCACTACTGTGGAAGGGAAGCAGACGTTACTACTACATTACGCGAGAAACCGATCTAGCTTTTTAGTAACTTGAAGAGGCATGTGAATAAAAAACCTCGATCGTAAAGGTGGACAATTATATATGTAAATGTAAATAAGGTTTGTACTAGAATGACCGTCGACCGGAACAGTGGGAAGTTCTAAATGCAGAAAATAAATTACCAGCCTTCCTTCCTATAGAAGTGTTGTTATATGCCGCCATTATAATACCTGTCACCATATTATTACACCGTACCGTCAGTCCAGGCCAACCATATAATTGTGTTCATGTTGAACTTTGTTAAATATGTACTATTTCAACTTATGCAAGTCATACGGGTGAACAAATTTGCTGATAAGAATGTTTTAAAATATTGCTTTTTCTCATCACGCTAAAATGTTTCTCAGAACTAAAAAAAAGACCTTCAATTTTTATAAATTGTTTCTCAAAACTAAACAAAAAGACAAATCGTACAAGTACAAGTACATGTCGATGAATTCGATCACCACGATCTATTTATGAAACGTTTGAGTAGTGCATAAGGCGTGTTTGTAATGAGAGTCACGGGAGCTCAGTGACGATCGAGGAAGGTCCGGTCGGGTTGGATTACAGTGTACCAAGGGATAGACTCCTGGATTCTTTTCCAGCTTTGTCACTGTACACCAACGAGAATCTAGCACAATGTTTTAGAAATCCTGACGGTAACATCCGTGTCTACCCCATCCCCTCCAAATTTTATGGAAAATGCAGCCCAGGCAAGTATAAGGACAGTACAGCCCAGACAAATATACTATGTGCTCATCTTCTACGACGGCTTATTTCTCTAGGTTAGGAGCAGAACAGTAGGACGTTAAACCCCATTTCATTTCTTCTACAACGATTCCATCCATGTTTGAATTAGTTCATCCAATTTGACAATTGTTTCACAATTTATCTATCTCTGTATATAATTTTGTCTCGCCACCATCCTGTCACCGATTCTTGATCTTTAACCGTCGGTTAAAAGTGTTGCATCAGCGATGAACATCCGTCGCGTAGGTTCCATAACCGAGTCACGGTGCATTACCAACTGAAAAATTCAACCTCGTGGGTTTTCTCCAGGTCCTCTGGTTTCCCCCCACTGCTAAAGACCCCTACGCAGAAGCGAATTATTGAAATAAAATTGAACCGTATGTTTGTGTCGAGTGGACGTTAAACCCCATTTCTCTCTCTCTCTCCAACTAAATAATAGTGGTGATAGGCGACATCACACCACCGTCTACAGATCTGTGCCGTGGGTCACGTAGTTAGTCGTTTCTTCATAGTTGCTACGTTAAGTCGACTACCTTTTACAGGTATGCCATCCATAATGCCTTATTATTTTCCAAACTCTTTTGTCTCCCCGCTATACCAGTATCTACAAAGAACGTATATATGTAGTGGCGGCTGTCATTCTGTGGACTGCTCGATCTTTATTGTTTGGGTTCTTAATGATACTAGCCTTCCACCAAACTATAGGGGCTGGGCTGGGCGGGGCGGGGGCGGGGGCGAGTGGTGGAGGGGGTGTTCTATCATGGATTTTATTGTCAATGATTGTACGTGTCAAGGAATAGGTTCGCCTGGCTAACCCCGAGCGTTATCCATGGGCCCTCCTGTTTCAACCCGCTGCTGAAGATGCAACTGAATTATCGATTATAAATATGACCTCGTTGCTTTTGTAATACGTTAAATCTCACATTATTTATTCACTCTCGTGGCAATGTTTTTCATTTAGATGTGTGATTAACTTTATTTTGGTCATAGGTTGTATTCGATATCTGCATAATTAACCAGGTGACCTCGATCAACATTGTTTTTTTTATTTTAACGTGATGTAATCTGGTATATAATTCTACTGTCTTGAGTCAACACTTGTCAACATTTGATTGCTATAGACCCCATGCTGTCTTCCTGTAGAGCCTTCTGTAACCAGTTTCAGTTTAAGTCAATCACAAACCACCAGAATAAATCTTTGACGTAAAAAAGAAAAGAAAAAGATCTTCGGTTTATTTACTTCTTCAGGGAAGATTTAATTTCCGGTTCCGATTGTTTCTGAACATTAAAGTACATGTAGATTTTTTTTCCTGTGGTATTTCTCCATTAATAGGCAAATCGGACCAGCCTTTCCGATCACCTAATGCGATGCTGCGACCGTACGGCGACCAGAAAATGCACGAGGCCATCGGCAAACGTTAAGACAACGCGACAAAATGTCCCCAAAATTACAAACTTGAAAAAAAGTCGCTTTCTCACAACTTTCCTGGTATGAATCTATGATCCTAGAACCTCGGCGTCGACCATGATCAAAACAAACGCCGTGACTTAGCGATCATTGGCGACGATTTCTGGCGTTTCCACCATGCTTTTACCTCGCTTATGGCGATCTTGACGTGCTCTGAGATCATTTTCCGTCGCCGTAGCAGAGCAGTAAGGACTCCAACCCGATCGTCTATGTTACTAACAAATGTTGTCTAGTGGGTATGTTAAAACATAGAGTACTTGACAGAATTCGTGTATTGGGTAGTTATTTAGTAGAGTGGAGGTCGTAGTGACATTAAAAATTTATCCATTTTAAAATAATGTGTTGGTTATTCGGTGTTTATGTTACAGGGGTTTCCCGGTGTGAAGTGGTGACCCTTGTAATCTATCACGTTTCTTTGGAAACCCCCTGGTGTTCCGCCGTAAAGAGACTTTACCTAAAGCACATTCGTAGTTGAGGCTTGCTGACAATCGTTCTAATATTGGTGTCGTTTAACTGTACCATATTTGGACATGGCCATAAGTTTTGGTATGGATTTATTGTCCCCTCATAGCCCAAGGAGAGAAGAGTGTTGTCAAGGGTAACGCCTGTGTGACCTTCAAGGCAACTGGTGCCTAGTCGCCCAGATGGCATACTGCTTGACATATCCCTGTTTTCATTAGCCCAGTTGGTGCAGAAGAGTAGGACGTTATAACCTCATGTCATATCCTAGTATCTTTATATGCTGTTGATTTAACCGAATGTAGGTCTATCAATGATTAGGTTGATTGAGTTCAGTTTGTATTTGATTTGGGTTTTCTATTGATTAGAATAAACTGACTAATCTACACTCGGGTGGTAGATCAAACAAAGATATTTCAAATTCAATTCAGGTGTCACACTTTCTGTCATTAACTCGGTGCGAGTGTTGGCCGGGAAAGGTTCTCGGGATTTTTCAGCGTGGTTTCCCCCTGTCAACAGTTTGCAAGTCGGAGTATTTGACAAAGAACGGTGTCTAGTTGCTAATATTGAACGCAATGCCGAGGCTCCGTTGACTCTGGGGAGTGTACATACAAGAATCCATGACCGTTGGACTTAGAATAATCTACCCCCCCCCCCTTTTGAATAAATATTTTTTGTTGTTGATTTATGTGGTCTAGAATTGAATAAAAAGGTTTGAATTTCCATTTTCTGTCTGGTTTTGGTGAATATTCATGATTTTGTGGCGGAAGGATAACAGAATTAAGAGGATGGTTACGCTGACATAAAATTACATATTTTTTTACTTATATCCCCTTGTCTGCGATATCACGTAGATGGAAGCGGACGTAAAATACAACTAACTCACACACACTAGAATCACACTTCTAGATTATGTATCACAAAGTTTTACATAATCAAACTGATGCAATCTTCAAAGCAAGGCAAACACATTTTGCTGCGTATGTGAGACCAATACCCTACGGCTCAATCACCGCGACCCCCTCATTCTCAAGGACTACGAGTACCATCATTAATTTGTAGTACGACTATAAACACCACAAAACTGTAGTTATATTTGACTGTTCGAGGACACGTTTAATTATAGCACTTAGATTTGTGCACATTGAAATTGACACATTTTTTTATCTGCATCCGGGTACAAGAATTTATAACTTAACAGTACAGTATACTTCCGGTGAACGTTGTAGTTATTTCCGGTCTGTCCCCAATGTTATCTACATTTCACATGATCTGCTATAAAGGGCTTGACGGGGTAAATTCTCAAAAGTACAAAGTCATAATCCAAGGCTCGTTCTGAATATTATTTTTAAAAGAATAATATGCGGATAATGCCAGAGTGGATTTCAAAAAAGTATTTAAAACACTCCCCATTCGAGAAGTTCACAAAGCTAACTTGTCAGTAGATAGTTATATTATTTGCACAAGTCTAATGCAAGGCCAGCCTAAACTTTCTATGATGTCTAATGTAATCTCGGGTTTGTCAGACGGTCAGCGTAAACTTTCTATACTATTTCTAGAAGGTATGATATATCAAATGCAACTCCTCATTTGAGAAGTGTCCGTATAACCGTTCAGTTATTTGCACAAGGCAGGGATGGTCGATACTTCTGATTTGACGAGGTCGTATTGATACTTCTGTAAGTAAATTATCTGCGTCTCAACCACGACACGGACATAACCTACTATTTTCCTGATATGAGACAAAGATGGACCCATTCCCACCCGCCAACTGGCCTTCGTGTTTTCATGATATAATGAAATACAATGCCATATCCCATACCATGTAAAACAGGAATACCCGGGAACTAAAAACTGTACACAAATCTCATAGCTGACAGAAGTCAGATGTTATATTCTATAACTACATACAAATACAAGCAAATATCATTGAATACAGTCGTTGAATAACCTTTATTTGTATTCAATGGCTTGGACAGGGACTACGTTTTCCCGAATGGCGTCAATTCCACTGAACGCAAAGGAATCGAAGGTTTCAGATTCATTAAACAGATTTCTTGTAGAGAAATCAGAGGTCTCAGTATCAATATCTCATATACCGTTCAGATGCTTGTTTTTAAACCAGTTCAAAATCGCCGGGGTTTTAATTTAAGACAGGATCGTGTAGCGTCCACAAGTACTATAAGCCAAACCAGTTTATCTATTCTTACCTCTTCGGTCGGGGGGGGGGGGACTCCCACTGCTAAAGACCCCTACACGCAAGCGAATTATTGAAATGAATTAAGCCATAGGTTAGTCCCGAAATGACCTAGTTTGTATCGTTTGGGCGTTAAATCCCATCTCTCTCTCTCTCTCTCTCTCTCTCTCTCTCTCTCTCGAACTGGTTTAACGATCCCCGGAGTTTTTAAACCGGTTCAACTTAAGTGTCTGAACGGGCTATTATGATATGTATCTAACACTAGCGCGAACCCTTGTTTTTTAACATGTGGGTAGTAGTGGACAAATTATCGTATTGAATCGAGTGATCTCTTTTAAAGGGAAGCAGTGTGAAAGTATGTGTGTACTAAAGTCACGCCTGTTTCTTTTTGTACGGTACCAAAGTTGTTTAGCAGACGTCCGCTCTGGTTACCTTGACTCGACCACTTCCTAACCAATATAGCTTGACATTTCCACAAGAAATATTTTTAATGATATTGTGCAAAAAATGCGACAAAAAAGCCCCTGGTAGTATGTAACTAATAAATTGTAATGTCTACGTGTAGACGACTCTGTTGGAATAAACGAGTTATTCCCGTATTTTATTGTGATGTCTACGTGTAAACGATTCTGTTGGAATAAATGAGTTACCCCTGTATTTTATTGAAAATTAAAACACCTGGTGAAAAGTGTAAATGTAGGCAATTTTTTGTCAATGATATCCATGTTGTGAATTATTGAAATATAATATTTTCTCGTGAAATGGTAGTAAGACCAGAATTATTGAAATATAATATTTTCTCGTGGAATGGAAGTTAGGACAAGAATTGTTGAAGTATAATATTTCTCGTGAAAACGGTGAGATAAGGGAGGTAATCAATAGACGAGCAATATTAGCGGATGCAGACCACCATTAATTTCCAGATAAGACCTTAACTTTTCCCCACACAAGAGAGAGACGGGGAACGGAAGGAACGTTAAAGGAACTACATTACGTGGTACCGAAATGGTGAAATTAAATGGTGTTCTGCCTCCAAAAAACGCGTGACGTAGATGGTATACATGGGATTATAAAAAGGATTTAGTGGTCTGTCCTCAGATATTGGCACACGTGCAATGTTTGTGAAACAGAGGTCGATGGAGGGGTTGTAATTGTAATTCAGCCGGAAAGTATCACCCCCCCCCCGTGTTTATGTCTGCGATTTTCTCATCCTGAAAACGGATGCAAAGGTCAGTTTTTAATAAAATGACAACAGTCTTCGAGAACATCATAACATCACCCTTGCACATAATATTATATGAAGAAAAAGTGTCCCATGTCCCTAGCGTTCTTCTGGGGTATGATGCATTTTGGAAACATGAAACGTATTCCTTTAAACAGGCTATCTATATATTTGGACAGAAAGTAATCGTGTTCAAAATAAGCCTACGAGTTTAGGCATGCGTGCTTATCGTATTATAACAAACCATGATTCATGACAATAAATATAAGTTTTGTAAACAATGAAATGTATGAATGAATACACCAGTCAGTGTGTGACGTAGTATATGCACGATACACCATTTGAGGAGTATTAATTATACCAGTTATGTGCAATGATTAATGTCTTAAGTAATAGAGACTAGAAAAACAACATGCCATTTGTTACAAACCGCCCTGATAAAACCATGGCAACTAGACACTTGACATCATTTCTAGTTTTTTTAACTTAAATGCTTTTTTGTGTGACTTTCTGTTAAAAGGGAACTCCCCATTGATACTCTATCTTTTGTGGTGGGATCTATTACATAAGGCCAACTTCAGGTTTGGTCAAACGTCACGAGATATAAACAGGGCATATATAGCGCTAATTCCAGCCCTAACCCTGGACCCTAACGCTTACCCTAACCCAAACCTACGACAACACCAACAATCACGTGCCCTAACCTTATATAGTTACATCTTAGTGACCTTGACAAAAATTGAGTTAGCCTTAAGAAACAGATCTAGTCAGCTTGCTTTTGTCTGAGTTTATCCATCTCCGGGCAAAACGGAGCAGGGACATATTTTCCGAATACATTCTGCATAATCCGACATATTGTAACGATCCCGTATGATGTCGGATTTGACAGAAATCACACTGTTGTAAGTTTAACCAAATTAAAACTACTTAACTTTCAAAATATTCTTATTCGTGTTTTTAACAATCAAATGAAATATATTTATTGCAGTTTTGAAAAAAAAAATTCTGCAAGGAAATTAACGATTAGTTAACTATTAGTTGATAGACAACGATACCTGTCGAGATTTTAGCGAAGAATAACGACTGAATTTTGTCTACACATTGAGGGTAATTTCTGTGCTGGAGTACAGCGGCATTGTAATTGTAATCCTATTTTAAGAAGACTAAAAACAATGCAAGGCAAAAAAGAAAAAAAAATTAAAATTTTTGTAAAAATTCGGCCAGGAAATTGTAACTGAATGTAACATAAGTCTACAAAAAATATTTTATTAACATTTGTTGTCATGCTGGAAGTTGATCTTCTCTATTTTACAGTTACCAGCAAATGTGAATTTAAAAACATGAGCCAGAAGTATTCTTTATCTGTTGATAATCTCCAAAGTAGGCTAAAATATTAAAAAAACAATTCGAGGAGTACTGACTAGACTCAGTACCTCCCAAATGCTAGTTTTTAACATAATTACGTAACGCATTTTATTTGTAAGCCTATTTTTGAATATAATTGAACCATTTGTTAGTCCCAAAATGACCTATGGTTTGTGTCGAGTGGACGTTAACCCCTCTCTCTCTCTCTCTCTCTCTCTCTCTCTCTCTCTCTCTCTCTCTCTCTCTCGTAATTTGGTATATAAATTAGTAACTCTATACTGGGTATTTACCGTTCAGTACTGAATCTAAACCCGGTAACTTTTAATCTAACTGTTATTATTATTATTGTTACCGACCAGATTGGTGTATTTCAAGGACAATTGGTTTATGCCGACATGCACTCAAAATTATTTATTTAATCAATTTCGCTTGGCATTAGCACCAATCTCTGTGTTAGCCAGATTATGTGGTGAAATTTACTAGTCTTGGTCCATTTGGACTGACCTGTCTATACTGTAACATATCTTCCACAAGTATGGTGCATGATGCAGAAAATATATTTTTTAGTAATACGTGGCAAGGAGTAGGGTCCCCTGTCCAACCTCATGGGTTTTCTCTGGGTTCTCCAGTTTCCTCCCACTGCTAAAGACCCAATATGCACAAGCGAATTATTGAAATAAAATTAAACCATATGTTAGTCCCGAATGATCTAGTTTGTGTCGAGTGAACGTTAAACCTATTTCTCTCTCTCCCTCAAATTTTTTAGTAATTCGAGGACAACTTACATTGGTGTTTTCTATAATATAATTCGTAAGCTTATACCTGGTTGTTATAGTAAACTACGTAGTAAATAAAATATTTTAAAATGGTTTATCGGTAAAATGTTGGTCAGTTTCGTCATTCATTGACCAGTATACCCTGACCTTAGATTGATCCTAACCCCTATCAGTATCACCCACCCCTCCCCCTTATGGTCAGTGTGACCAGTAATAGCTGGTATAATCTGGTTTTATCGTGTGTGAGATTAAACAGGATAGTGATAAATATATACACTGTTAAAAATAAAATAAAAAAAAAAGTGAGCGATCAACGTTGGACTTGAAACCGAGATTCAGTCGATATAAGAGACCCCCCCCCCTCCTCCAAAAAGAAAAAGGACAATTATGTTACACATTTTTCTTTTCTTCATATTTGTTACAATGTAGTGTGATCCTAGCAAATAAATCTTCCGTGTAATGAATATTCAGGGAGTAAGCTTATATAATGGACTGTATGATGACTATTCCTAGGGTGTATAATGAATATTCCTGGAGTATATAATGGATATTCCTAGAGTATAATATAATAATTTATCTTGGTTTATATTTTGAATATTCCTGGATTGTATTTTGAATACTCCCATAGTAATTAACGAATATTCCTGAATCAGAAATAAATTTTAAAAAGTACCGGACAGATAACAGATATTTTTTTATTAGTATAATTTGAATAATCCTGGAGTATAAGCTTATATAATGGATATTCCTGGAGTATAGAATATTCCTTGAGTAATTCAGAGTATATATTTTTAAAAAACTAGTGTAACATAACTTTTTTTAATGACCATTTCGGGTAATTTGATTTTAAAATTTAATATAAAATTACAACCAAGAAATGATTATATTTAAAATTAAAAATCACTCAGGTCGGACTCTCGACAAAGTAAAATAAAGAGTGTATTTTATCAAGTATGATTTCATAGTGTACTATATCTGTATCCGTGTTAATGATAGATTTGACCGAATTGTTGAAATATTTACCAGTCTATATGTTAATGATGTAGTAGGTACTATTTATTTCTGTTTACTTGTCTTAGAGTAGATAATGACCAACTCTCAATACATTCTTATAAAACAATTCATATCTCATAATAAACTTCTCAAATAAATAAAAGGAGAGCAATGTCTCGTGGGCCTACTTGGGTCATTTGGAAACTAACATACTGCTATTGATTTTTGTGTTTTTAAAATGTCCTACTTTTCTGGTATAATGAAGACGGGCGTACACCATGTCCTGCACTGGAGGACATTTTGTCTGTAATGCATCGTTTCTGTCAATAATAATAATCGTCATTGCCAGGCCCATCGTCCTGCACCACTGACAAGAGAAAACCACGCTGAAAAACCCAGAGTTACTTTCTCGATCTACACCAGGATCGAACCCGGGACTTCATGTTTGGTGAGTCAGCGCCTTACTCACTGAGCAACCGCGTCTCCCCAATAGTTAAACGACAATAACCGAGGTTAGATTTCCTTGCATCAGAAACTATTAATATCATAAAAACTGAATATTCTAGAGTAAAATGTGCGACGCGTAATAACCGATATATAAGGGCCTACTTGTGTACAAATAGCTTAAAATATCAACCCAGTAATAAATACACTAAAATATATCTCTCTTCGTTTTTTATATGTATCAAGGACGTTTTGTTTGTTATCTAAAATATTGTATTTGGTGCACAGTTATAATCTTGAGCAGAAGACACGAAATAAATGAGACACAGATAGAGGGGGGGGGGGAATATGGGTCATTATATACAAACCAGGTCATTTCAGGACTAACATATTGTTCAATTTTATTTCAATAATTCGCTTGCGCAAAGGGCCTTTGGTGGGGGTGGGGAAGGGGAAAACCCACGAGCTTGGACAGGCGACCCTACTCCTTAATTGTCACGTACAACCGAAAAATCGAAACCACGCTAGTTGACTCGATGACGGACCTTACGATACAACGCACACGCGCTAACCATTCGCCCACCCCACCCCATCCCCAACGAAATGAATGTGGGATTTAACTGTCGACTGTTGAATCCAAGAATAATTCTTGTTCTTTCCGTCAACTCCTCGGAGACCTTGGTAGATATATTTGATAACTTTTTCCATTTTGAGAAAAAAAATATGACCGAGTTTGTATAGAAAAGTAAACTTACACAGGTATTTATGTTGAGATTTTATTAAAATGAGTCATGTCGAGAATAAATTAAGATTTGTGTACAAGGTATATATATATATATATATTGATTCCATGTTCTACAAGTGAAATAAATGTAATAAATATATAATAACATCTGGATAATGTTACTCATTTGTCATGCGCACAGCTTCCTAACACAGTCTGTCAAATATTTAACGTTCTGCAAGAGTAATGGATCCGAGCGTCAAAAATGGTAGGTGTTCCTCTAAAAGTAATGCAGCACTATTTCTTCTGTCAGATCCGTGCTTTAATAATGACATGCAAATTATTAGACTAACATTATTTCTGAAAGCCTAATTTTGAGTTTTATTCTATAACTACATGCAAATACAAGCAAATATTGAATACAGCCATTGAATACAGCCATTGATATAGTTGTATTCAATGGCTTGAAAACGTACTACTTTTGCCCAGAATGACGTCACTTTCATAATTACGTCAAACTGTAATGACGTCACCACTAGCAACGACAATTTTTGTAAAAAGGAAAGAAAATAGAGCGGAACCTGTGATGAATTTTAACGTTATTGATGATGAGTTTTTTGATAATCTGAATAATACAGTGTATTTTGAGATTTGCATTTAGTTATAGAATAAAAACAGAACTCAATGACCATTGAATACCGCCCGGGTTATTCAATGGTTCACTCGAGTGTATCCCTGCCGCATTCCACTCGCTATCGCTCGTGGAATACTTGCGCAGGGATACACTCTCTTGAACCATTCAATAACCCGAGCGGTATTCAATGGACATTGAGTTCTATCTATTTATTATTTCATGGCCATGGGTCGGCTTACAGAATTGGCACAGTAATTTTGCGTTTTCAACTGGGATGCACGCGTTTGAAACAAACTGTAACCTCTGACTGTCAAAATAATCAAACTAGTCTCTTATTGCCGTCGCATCCCCCCCCCCCGCCTCCTGCGTTTTTAACTTGTAGTTTATCAATATAACCATCTGAACGGCACATAAATAAACTTAGTATTTTTACTCTTGACTTGTTTTAAATATAGTAGAATATTTTTATTCAACTGTTTCCTTATTGCCATGCTGTTTCAATATTATTATAGTTCTAAATATACCAACTTATTAAAATAGTTATATTACCACAACTATTTCCCTTAATTAAAATAACATGAAGACCTAGAAATAGAATACACTGACTTATTATAGTTTTACAGACGCACAACGACTTGGTAGGACTACAGCGCTATGGACGCGTATTCCCGACTCCCCTGATTCGTTCGCCTGATTTGATAGGATTTGTGTCAATGGTGGCGGGCGGGCAGTTTTTGTTCTGGGCCAGCCATATCCAGATTCCATGAGTCAATTATTTCATCTTTTCGGATCGATATTAAGATGCGATCAATTTTGATTGTGTTCTTCATCAAAGGGTATTAAAACAACTTCTTTAGTCGTCCCCACCTCCTCCCCGAACCTGCTTCCCTTACCCTTCGGGAAATCAATCGAGGTCACCATTGAATTTTTCAAATAGCGAGGTCCAAATGAATCTAAAAGTTTGTTTGTACATGTACTTTCGATTACAATTTGTTTTGTGTGGAATGTATAATAGTTATAAATTATAATGGACGGAGTGTATTACGAATAGTTAAATAATGAAAGTGTACTATAGTTTTGTACTATTTGGTCCAGCCATTCAGTAAATTTTATAAATGGTTGAAGTCTTCAAGTAGGGTCGGTACTGTTGTTTCAACATGGCACCTATCGCAATACATCGCCAAATACTACTTCCGGTTCAGGTGAAGGTAGGTGGGGTGTGTGTGTTCAGCACACCTGAACGGATACTGGCATTAAGGAATATATTATTCTGGTTTCCAGGAATTTGTCTGACTGTAGTTAACCTCACTATAACCACGCTTAGTCTGCACAATAGTTTTTAAACTTATTTGCCTCAAACATCCCGCTATTATGCCTTGAATGGCTAAATATATTTGTTAAGGCCAGCAGACAAGGTCGTTGATATGTAAATAAGGTTGGGGGACATGATTGTAGGTTAAGGGTTAGAGTAAGCATTGGGGCTAGGTCCAGGGTTAGGGTTGGGATTTGCGCGAGCCCTGTTCACATCTCGTAACCTATGTGCTGACCTCATCATTTAGCCCTGACCCGCCTTGAATTGACGGAAATGCCACTGTCCAGGCAAAATGTCCCTCACTGCATACTGCATGGCGATGTTCTTCTCCACTACTCCGGTCGGTACAGCCAAGTAGGATATTAAAACCCATTTCATTTTTATTTTTATAATACAAATTGTCTCACATTGTCTGATACATCGGCTGCTCCATTCCAATATATAATATACAACATTTGTATTGTTCATTTACCACATGTTAGTCTCCAAATGACCAAGATCCTATGTTGTCCAGATGTTCACCCCCCTCCCCCCCTGCCTGTATTTCCTCCCTTTTTCCACGCACTGACCTATTTTTTATTTACTTTAGGTCATTGTGTTCTAATTGTCTCGTGTCAGATATACCATAGTAGATATAGAAGTATAAATATATATGATATGAAATTATTATTACCAAATAACATACGGGGCGAGTGTTTAAAGTAATTAAACACAGAAGCCTAACAATGGCTTCATAACATTCTCCTTTCCGGAGTTATATTTACTCACGGAAGCTGACGAAAAAAAACAACAATACGAGCTATAGGTGAACGAAAAGCCCGGTAAGTAGGTGAGCCGCCGCTAAAAGTCGGTGTGTCTTTTCACTAGGGTCTGTTTATATCGCGCAGGTATCTAACCACTCGGATATTGTACAAGATTTTGGTTAATGCGCGAGGCGACTCCACGTGAAATTTAGAGCGTAAATCCGTTTAATATACTGATAAATCGGCACGCGACTTGTTGGACGATACCATTTCACCTTTGAAAAGAGGGGGAACGCGCAATTCTCATTGACAAAAAGAACTTTCCTAATTAAAACATAATTAGTTGATGCTGGTCATTTTAGGGGGAAACATTCGTTTTAAGTTTTATTTTGGTGTTTTTGTGGTTTTAAAAGTTTTAATTGCGCTTTATGAATTTTGTCCGGTTGTTACCTATATGGTTTAAGAATATATGAAATTGATTTGGTCTGTGGTGTCGTATATAAGGACCCCTCCCTGGGTGCTCGGACAGTCAGTTTTACAATTTTGGACCAGTTCCACGATTCACCACGGGATCATTATTAACTAAAGCCTATTTGGGAATTTTTGGAAGCCGCCTTTCTCAAGATATCGGTGAGTGCACTAGGTTTTATTTTCTAAAATGACAGCTTTCTCAATTTAACAAATTTTATTTCTGAAAATAGTAATAGTTTCAAAGTTTAATTGTTTTGTTTGATTTATATGGCACCGTGACCCCGCGATCAGATTTATATTGCAATGGTCTTTTTGTTTTAATGCTGTTTTGTTTTGTCAAAAATTAAATCGGCACATTGAATAATGAACATGTTACACTTGTTGACTAACGGTCCGGGACTGTACAGCGCAGTGGACGCTTACGGCTAGTACCCGGGTCCATTCACTTAATTTGATATGTTCGTTTGTTTGTGATTTTTGCGTATTGTGTCTTTTCCGTAGATTGTGTGTGGTGCAGTCCCCCTGCACTTATATCAGATTAGTATATATCGGTGTTTATTGACAGGAACATCTTCAGTATTCCATAGCTCCTATTGTACCCCTTTCCTTTATGATTCTAGATAGTATTGTCGCTCCGCTGTGGCCTTTCTTATCTTTCATGGAATCTTAACTTCGGTCAGCCCAGGCTTGCTTCTGTGGTTTCGATCCCTGGTGTGAGCGTATGTGGCTTGGGGATAGGGACGCCGTCTCAACCTTGTGGGTTTACTCCGGGTACTCCGATTTCCTCCCACAGGAAAATCCCCTGCGCTTATGCTAAGATAATAAAAATAAGATTTGTCTGCGATATCACCTTCGGTGGAAGCAGACGTTAAACACTAAGAACAACAACAGTGACGTAATATGACAATACGCTTAAATTTGTCTCATTAATTCATTGTAGTAGCCTATGACCTTATGCTGCCACTGTAAGACAGCATTTTAAGATTTCGGAACGCAACAACCATCTCAAATTAACCACAACGTGTTGAGATTGATAAAGTTTGCAACACACATTCATGGCCGACATTTTAGCGACAATAGGGTTATGGACATAACGCCCAAAGCCAGGCAAAATTTTTTAAAATTAATATTTGGTTGTTTTGACTAAAGTGAGTTTTGGCCGTCATGGTTTAAAACCGTTATGTCATGACCACATCCATCCCAGCGACACCTGTTCAAATTGACATTGTAAGTTTTGCAACAAACGTCCATGGTCGTTACTGGCGACGACCTGTTTAGGCGACGTTCACATTTGCAACAATCGTCTATGGCCGTTACTAGCGGTGGCACGTTCAGTCACAATCGTCCATGTCCGTTACTATCGACGACACGTTCAGGCGACACAAGGGTTTGCAATCAATCGCCCACGGCCGTTACCTTAGCACAACCTGTTCCGATGGACACCCAAGCTTTGCGAAGCTTGTTATTGCCACCACTTTAGCGCTTGGTCATAACGTAAAATATTTTGTTTTTGCAAGAAATCAATATGTATTGTTCGTTTTAACAAAATTTTGGTCGTTTTGAGTAAAGTGAATTTTGGCCGTCATGGTTTAGGGCCGTTATGATCACATCACAGCGACACCTGATCAAATTGACATTGTAAGTTTTGCAACAAACGTCCGTGGTCGTTACCGGCGACGACCTGTTCAGGTTTGCAACAATCGACCATGACCGTCACTGTTGCCACCACGACCTATTCAGGCGACACTAGGGTTTGCAACAATCGTCCACGGCCATGACCTGTTCAGACGGACAGGCTTGTTATGGCCACCACTTTAAAAGTAGCGACCACAAATTACGACCGTCGCTTTAATATTACAACAACCTGTTAAGAATATCGGAAAGACCTTGAACGATATAGTAGAAAGACTTTACTCTATT
This sequence comes from Patella ulyssiponensis, assembly GCA_963678685.1. Taxonomy (NCBI): domain Eukaryota; kingdom Metazoa; phylum Mollusca; class Gastropoda; family Patellidae; genus Patella; species Patella ulyssiponensis. The sequence continues at coordinate 4,049,395 of OY783225.1, forward strand.
TTGGGTCAATCTGTTAGAATTATAACCATATGTTTATTATAGACTACACGATAGAATAAACATTTGTACAATTCTGGATAAATTTATCATAATTGAAGCTGTTATTTTAGTCAATGTGACACCGTGCCTATATATTCCGGTACTTAAGATAATGACTTGTATTAAGAAGATGTCGAGAAATAACTAAATAAAAAATAGAATTGAGACAGAGTACTTTGGCGTATTGAGTTATATTAACGTTGTCGCCAGTTACTACGTCGTTAGCGTGCCCCCATCCCCTTTTACTTTTATTTTGTTCTTTGACATTGAAATAGTATTAAGAAGAAGGAACGCATGGGAATAATAGAAAACTAAAACCCAATCTGATTCACATTTTGGTCTTTGCGACAACAGGACTCTGGATTGTATTCAATTGGCTTAATTTAGCGAAGATTATTGGTGGCGCTGGGCGCTGGCTTGTTTTTATCATACCGTACCCACTTTATATAGTCTACAAAGGGTACCGAATATTGACAAATGTTCAATTCGTCTTATCTTTGTCAATACTGGACCGAATGGAACCATGGACTGATATTCCTTTGAGATATTGACCTTTCAGAGTATTGTTGTGTTGTACACGATCAACAGTCCATTTGCTGATTACACTATTTTGCCTATAACGTTTTTTTAGGACTTCGAATTTTGTCTAATGGTTTGGGTTGTTCGTACTTGGTTTTATTTTATTGAAGTTCCCTCAAATGGTGATCAACAACATTAAATTGTTCAGTTTGTGGGTGTAAAACAAGATATAATATTTCGTTTTCTTGATCGCGCTCGGCCAAATATCAACGTGGAATCCTAGTATTACATATTTATAATAAGATACACACGATCCCTTTGTAGACTCTAATTGATTAAAAGCCGCCAAAGTGCTGAGAATTAAACCCGTGGCCCCTCGTTTCTTTCAATCTTGTCACAAGAAAGACGTGGTTTTGTTTTTAAAAATATTTTCCATCCATGCAAAAAGAATTTTTGAAAGCCAGTAGATTGTTTTATCTTTAAAGTTCAGTAGACTCGACGACGCTGTGTTCAGTCCAAGGTTATGAGTTTCTATTTGCTCATACAATTTTCCGCGTTTACAGTTTTCCTTATTTTGTTTTTAAAAAGTGACATGAAATGAAGTGGGATTTAAGGTCCTATTTGTTCTACGCCATAGAGTGTGCACTGGAGGAATTTTACACTGCCAACAGACCTATTAAAGAGGATCCTACTCCATAGACTGTGCAATAGAGGAATTTTACACTGCCAACAGAGCTATTAAAGAGGAACCTCAACACCATGGAGTATGCTACAGAGATATTTTACATTATTGGTGTGGGGATGGTCGGGGGCTACTCTTCGATTTTACCACAGTCATTCGAACGACTAGATTGTGTTCCTTGCAAATATTTCCGCCCTGCACCACACGTCCACGCCACTTTCTCGTCCAACCGCAGTAGTCATGTCATATTTAGCAGACTTCTACAAAAACCAGTCAAGTTACAGATCATGCTATACTTAATTAATGAGGAGAGGTGGTATCACATGCTCTAGATCTGATAAGCATGTCCTGCATCGTACACAACACCCAGTACTACTTGATGACACAATGGTTATGGATTATAGAAGCGGTAGAGGATAGGTATGCAGCTTAAGGTCTCGTGAACATACTTTGTCATCTAGAGACTAATATACTGATTACATGCTGAATACCCAGGGGGAGAATTTTGCCCGAACAGCGACGGTTTTGGATCTCGGTTTCTGGTCCAATCCGAACTACTAGGCTGATAGTTTTGTAAGCCCCGTCGTTTTTGCCTACTCTCTTTTGAATTACAACTGTCTCCAGTGTGTACACTGGTGGATCTTGGGGTTTTTTGGTCCCATCCTAACGACTTGGTAGATAGGTTTGTAAGCCCCGTTTAGTATTTCTCTTTGATACGATAATAATGGCGCAGGTAAAAGAGTTATGGTTGACACGGCACAGTTAAAGGGTTCAATATTGCCATTGTCAGTACATTTGCGTGCTGTATCATAAGGTCTGTCATTGAGTCAACTGGCATGGTTTCGATTCCCCTCCCCGGGTCACTGTTACCTATGTCATTATTACTCAAATCACCTAATATTCGTATCGAGTGTGGGATGTTTCTGTTATCGAGTCACCATTATCAACCTATCATATCGCACTGAACGCTAACAATTTGACATTTGTATATAGTAGGTAAATATGTGATAGTATTTTGTTAATTAGTAAAATAAAAACTCGTCAGGTATGTACTTAACACCGTTTGTGGTTTAAGAACAGCCAACAATAATAGCCGATAGATTATTTTTCACCTGATCTTTTTTCAGTGTTATTTGTAAACCTGTTTTGTTTGTTGAATGGCGATCAATATTGACTTTCATGTTTTAAATTCTTCAACACAGAACTTGTGCATTTTATGTAGTTGTAGTAACCTGAATAAATGAATGAATGAATGAGTGAAAACTGAAATCCAGCTTCCGCGGCGAGAGAGAGAGAGAGAGGGGGGGGGGTAAAGTGGTTTTGTGATTAAGGCGCTGACTGACGAACCAGAGAGTCTCGGACTCAATCCGGGCGTTGCTCGGGAAAGTGCTACCAGTTTGTGATTTCTCGGCAGGGCTTCCACCTGTCAGTGTGGTTGGACGGGGCCGGGGGGGTCCTGGCGAGGAGAAGGATCTAGCCCACCTTTTTCCACCCGTCGTTCAAGATTTTTAGGAAACATTTTCGGTGATATAACCCTACTTAGAAACAGACTTAAGTCACCCTAGAAAGAAAAAACCATCTTGATTTTATATTCCAGCTCCAACTTGAACATCATTACGGCAACATTTGTATAATGCATTGTGACTAATAATGAAAGCTTCATATTGCAGTTATTTTAAATATTTCTGGGATATTCTTTTTATTTTTGTAAGATGTTGATGATTGTGTAAGAAAAGACGATATTTGTTTATAAGAATGTGGTATTTGTTGACAATGACTCACAAATAGAACCTGCTGTGCGGACGTCGAAGAAGTCACTTCAACTCGTGGTAAAAAGTTTAGCTTGACCCGAGGCAAGGTGACATCAAACTTTAGTGCCAAAACTAGAAATAGTAGCCGCCATGTAAAAAAAACCTTGACACAAGAGCATGGTAGATACTTATATCGCTTTATATATAGCATAACAATAATTTCTGGTCGTAAAGAAACAGCTTTTAAACTTTAGTCCAACGTCAACCGGAAACCAGCTCGGTCTGGAGTACAATGATCAAATTAAATTGATAAATAGTCAGAGTAAAATGTTGTTGAGCCCCTGACAAAACACTGCATATATTCTATATGTACTATGTCAAAGATTACAACAATCTTGCAAATGGTGTGTTTAAATCAGCTTGGAAGCCATGACCTCCATCCCCGAATAACTGGAGCAGCTTCTGTAGATCTTGACAGGGACCTGACAAGGACAGCTGTCTAGTTGTTCGGGTGGGACAAAAAATCGGAAGTTGGAATTCGATATAAGAGTAGGCCGTAGCTCCGCTGTCCTGGTCAAATCTGTATGGCGTAATCCCGTCTTCATTAGACCAGTCGGAGCAGAACAGTAGGATGTTAAACTCCATTTCATATCTGTAGATCTTGTATACCTACCAGATGAGTCAGCTCGTCATTAGCCCACCTCTTCCACCCACGCTTCTAGCTTCAATCTGCTATCGTCATTAAACAAAGATCGATTATATTATCTATAGTTTTGTTATTATTACTTCATTCCTATACTCGATCGATTAGCCTAGTTTACAGTTGAACAGTTCATTTCTATCCTATCTGCCATTGATTTGAGGAAACTAAGGCTTTTACAATCTTGATTATAAAAATGGTGGTTTACGTCCTACTTTTTAGCAACATCGTACGATGAGGACGCCCTATACGGTATGCGAAGCAGCGGTCTATTCTCTTTTCATTTCCAACTTAATGTGCTGCCAATGGCATACCCTGAGACTATGTTTACCGCTCCATCCAAACAAATAAATGTTTTGCCTTCTCAGGCCATCCGCCCTACACCAGTGACAAGGAGCAACCAACAGGAATATTTGGTTAGCGTGCCATGGCATTCTGGTTGGAACCATGACATTCTGGTTAGCGAGTCTTTGGCTCTCAGACTAAAAGAGACTGTTCTCTGTGCAAAAGTAGAAAACGGTAGGGTGACTATATACGGGTACTTCGGCTTCACTCCCCCCACTGCTAAAGACCCCTACGAGCAAGCCAATGGACGTTAAGTGCCGAGTGGACGTTAACATCCACTCTCTCTCTCGCTCTCTCTCTCTCTCTCTCCAGATATTATAGTTAACTAAACATAAAATAATTGGTGGTTTTTGACGACAGCTGGTTGTATGTTGTTTAAATTTAAATAAATTTAATACAATTATAATAGAAACTTTAAAGTTTTAATACTGCGGTCGATAGTTTTATTTTAAATTACCCTAGAATTACAATGAAGTTTTGTATTTTATTGTTCCGTGAATTAACCTTTCAATAGTGATTCAGTTTGCTTTTAGTTGCGTTCTCCTTATTGAATACTCGCTTTGTGTGCTACCTTGGTTGTATGTCAGTGTGCTACAAATTGAAATGTTTATCTGTTTATGATGCAAGTCTGGACAACTGTTTTGGATCTACAATGTGGAAAGTTTGTCCTATATTATGTATGCGGGATGAACCGACAAGTAGGTATCTTGGTGTAGGTTTATTTTCACAAAATACAATTGGGATGTGGTATCAGGTGTTTCGGTCACGAGCTGTATAACTTAATATGGTGATAGGTTGGTGGGGATTTCAGAAGCCCAAGCGAACCGTATTTTGATACATAACGATAATTTGAATTTTTTCGAATAGTTCACTCAAATGTCGTAGATATTTTATTTTTACGTATCGCTTTTATGCGGTGAAGGAGATTACCAGGAAAGTGCGCAAGTGTAAGAGGTAGACTGGGTAGCCAACCCTTGACAGTTGAAATTCCATGAAGGGTAGGCGGAAACACTGTAAAACTTTCCTCATAGCAGACTGCATGGCGCATGCGCTTCTTCATTAGCCCATTAAAAAAAATACATGACATGACATACCTTGGACTAAACTCAAGGAAGAAGTAACTTTCTAATTTCTTTTATAACTGCTTAGAAATGTATTGCATTCTTGGAAACGAGACGAGCCGTGTGTTTGAAAGCACGTCTGAGTTGCATTTTGAATCAACTGAACTTGATCTACTCTGAATAAGTAGGTCGTGGAAGATTTTTTTTATGAGTAATAATCGTGTTTCCTCGATTGATAAGTGAGCTAATTTTATAGCGGGATATATATTATCAATGCCTTGATTAACTAGGATTATCCCCCCTGTTGTTGCATACCCGGGTTAGAGAGGAACGGCTCGTGTTCGACAGAACTGCAAGTCAAATATTTATTTTCCTTGCTGTCTAGGGTGACTCGTGTCGAACTCGTAGCTTTTATTTTTCTAGCGTATTGACAATTATTACGTGAGTGTTACCGGGTTCATAATTGCTGAACTAAAACAAAGTTTACAAAAGTTGGCCGGCGTGAAAAATGGGGTCGTTGTTGAGTTATATCTACCATTATTTGTTCGGTAAGAAGGATTTAACTTTATCATTAGAAATACGAATACGTTGCATTACATTAAAGCAGGTTGTTATCTTATGATGTGTGAGTATATGCATTTTTTATCAAGAACATCTCGTACCACTCCCCCCGAATGATCAGAATGTTGAGATGACGTGTGATTGTGTTAAACTATTTGACAGATTAGTATAACCGTATAATAAGCGCAGGGCAAGTTTTGTTTGTTAAGGGAGCATGCTCTTTCACGAACACCTTATACCACCTCCCTAATGGTTGTTAAATTGAATTGACTTGTAATTGTTTATTTCATGGGTATATGTTAAATCATTTGGTTGTTATATTGAATCGATTTGTGATTGTTTATTTCACGTGTATGTGTTAAACTATTTCAATGATTTATACAACTAGCATTATGCAAGTTCTATAACGCGAACATCTCATATCACTTCCCCATTGATTATGATATGACTTGTGTTTGTGTATTTGATTGGTGTGTTAAATCATTTGACTGACTTATACGACCAGTATTATAGTTATTGTATATATAGGATGTATAATTGTGTTAATAATTATACCACTTTATAGATACGGTAGCTTCTCATTTCCGTCCGCCATCTTCCGTGCACTTGAACGGTGATGAAACCTTGGATGGACCAGATAAATGTCAATCTCGTTGCCTTCATTTCGTCATTTGTTTATTTATTAGATTTTCACGAGAGTTTCCTTTCTTTTACACAAAATATTGGTCCCATGTGTTGTAATGGTTATCTATTGGTACCGACATTATTATCTCGACATCATCATCATCATCATTGTTGTTCTATAAATTTATATATTATGTATTTGGATTGTTCAAGCTATTGCAGGTATTCAAATAAAATTTTGTTTGCAACAACCAATCATCATCATTGTACAATCATATTAAAGTTTTTATATAAAATATCTCCAGGAGTATCATCATCGAGTGCTCTTGCCAGTCTTCATAGAGCTGGTTTTATTGGACCTCCATCCATTACGGTGAAGAATGCTTGACATGGCCAGAAAACGAAACTAGCACCCCGCGCCTAGATCTCGGATTTAGGCCATTTTAATTTTCAGTGGATACAAATTTATTTATTTTGAAAAAAAAAAAAAAAATTTAATCGGGGCCCTCGGATTAACATATGATATGCAATTTTATTTCAATAATTCGCTTGGGTGTAGGAGTCTTTTGCAGTAGTAGGACAAAACCGGATGTCCCGCATAAAATAATACCAACGGGGTTGGACAAACGACCCTACTCCTTGTCACGTACTACTGGGGAATCAAAACCACGCTATAGTTGATACAACGCGCAAGCACTTCCCCCTCCCCTATCACCCCCACCCCGCCCCGCCTCACAACCCCTGTTGTATAGTCTAGATATAGAGATTATCTATAAGAATATTAAGCTACGTGTATTTCTGGCTAGTTTTTATCTTAATCTTGTCTGTAATGTGTAAATGTCAAGATGATCTGGTCGACTGTTTGTTTATAATCGTATTTTTATTGATGGAGTTGGCTTGTTTTTGATCCACGTGACTGATGTTTCACGAGCAGCATGACGTCTTGTCTATTATTATCTATTTATATACAGGTAATAGTAGAACGTCACCTAGTTATTACTCATTCACTGTATAATTCTTGTATAACTAACACACGAAATGAAAATAAAATGAAATGGGGTTTCACACCCTGCTGTTCTTCACAGACTGAGTCAATGAAGACGGATACGCACAATCTGTTTCACAGAGAATTACTTACGAAATATCTCTGTCACAGATGACTGTCTACAACACGCGCGTTGACATGTGGCGTCAGTCATTGGCTCAACTGCTCGTGCATTGTTTACATAACACCTAACTGCTTCGGGCAAAATGATGCATTTTACTCATTTTAATACCCATTTACACTAAATAGGAAATATTTTTTAACTACAAATACTTCAAACGTCTTTATTTATTTTTCTTATACTTCAAAAAAAATGTTTGAGAATTTAATTTGTCGGAGTAAAAAAGTTAATATGCCGAACTCATTAAGTCTCGTCGATGTCATGCTTATCAGTGATTGTAGCGGCCAAGCGAATATTCACTGCGGGATCAGTTTGGGATACGCAAAGTAGTGTGATGTTAGGGCCATTTTTGCCCGAACAACGGCGCTTCCTTTTACTCTCCGTCCAATTGCGACTGCTAAGGGTTCTTTTGCGTACACGCCTGTCGTCTGTTTTCGTCCCACCCGAACGACCAAACACGGTTCCTTGTCAGCTTCTTTATACTGCGCCACCGATGAGGAGAAGCCACACGGAAAAATCCCCGAGGTACTTTTTCGACCAGGGGCCTTTTGTCAGTGTGTCAGCGCCTTACTCACTGAGCTACCGCGGCTTGTGGTTTGACGGATCTACGTTTTATTGTTATACCACATTATGATGTTTATCACGCGTAAAATATTTCTAATGCTGCCAAACACGTTGTAAACAATCCTATCTTTGATTTAGCCACTTGTGTTAATAGTTACTTCAAAAACAGGTTATCAAGTAGGACCTACTACTACTAGGTGTGTATCAATGTTTAGTCGGGCAACCCGCCATTTCACAATAAAAATGTCTGATCTGATTCTATATATTATTTATTAAGTCAGGATGTACTCAACACTTGTCTTAACCATTCTAGCTATTATATTATGTTAATGCCGGAACGCGATAAATACGCACATAACATACATATTCGGCATTCCATATTATAATTGGCCGCCATTGATATCCATCGTCACACGTAAGTTATGACGTAAAAGCTATATCTAATTCAGAAATGCGTCATATTTGTGGTTTAGCATGCATTCGGTTTACTGTGTTATTTCTATAGCCATTGATCTAAGGTCAGGAATGCAGGTGTTCATATCTTCGTCGAGTAAAGATTATAGTTTTTACATTGATCTAACATTTATAGTAACCTTGATGAAACAGAACCCAGACACAGTGCGTGTAGTTCATTATTTGATTTAAAGACACACCATCACGCCCACCAAGAAAAAATGTAATTAATTATCAGTAGTAAGATTATTGGACCAGGAACTATAGCCCCAGGCGCTACTCTTCTTTTTGTTGTTTTTCTTGGAGACGACGCACTTCGAAAAAAGTATAAGACTTCGCTAATACAAGTAAGATCGACATGAAACTTAGACACTTCCAAGGTGCCGGCGACGACGTCATGATCGGTTCTTGGTCCATATCGTACTGTCATGCTAGTAAAATTGACCTTTGACATCGCTTTAATTATAAAAAAAAATCCAGGCATTGTCCACCCCCGACACCACTATACCCAAGTGCTTCGGACCTCTTTAACATTACCCTTGGTATTTATATCCCCCCCCCTCCCAATGGATAGCAGGGATGCTGCTGCTGCTGGTGAGAGTATAATATTGGGTGTCAAATATTGTATAGTGTACTATAGTAGTTAGGGGGCTTGTTGAGGGACGCACGTGCGCGCATGCGCGTGCGTGCATGTGCGTGCACGTGACCCTTGCACGTGCGTGACCCCTGGCACGTGCGTGACCCCTTGCACGTGCGTGACCCCTTGCATGACCCCTTGCACGTGCGTGACCCCTTGCACGTGCATGACGTACGAAGAGGGGCGCGCGCGCGCGGGAAAAGAGAGAGAGAGAGAGAGAGAGAGAGAGAAGAAGAAGACAAAGAAGAAGAAGAAGAAGAAGAAGAAGAAGAGGGAAGGGGAAACAACTCTTTTCCATTGATTAAGTTGGCCCTGAAAAGGGCCGTTGGTCCTCTCAATGAGAGGGTTAGCAGGAACATCTTGGATGCTCTGCCGAGTACCGTGGTACAGGTCGCTTCTCACACTTGACAGCATGCTTCGACCGCCTATGGTAGGTGTTGGACACATCTACCCCACACCAGAAGCAGACTAGGTAATCTGCTTCTGGCCGGTTCCCCTTAGACAAAGGGTAATACCCCCCACAAGTCGTACAAAACCTGAAATCTTTACGATCCATTTTGTTTGTGACTTCTTTTGGCTTCGACACTCCTATTTATGGCTCGAGACGGGACGAGTCTAAGGTGTTGGGACGATACCATTTTCCACCAATCAGAATAGCATGACGTCACATGACGTCACAAAAAACCAGACACGTGATATGTTGTCGACATTTTATTGAACTTGAACACATTTACAAAGCATATTATTCAACACAAAATTGAACACAAAATTGAACTTGAACACATTGAACACAAAAAACATATTTACAGAGCAAAAAAGCATCGACATCGTTGTCCCTTCTTCTGGTCTTTTTGCAAGTCGGGAAAATGATCCCTAGCCCATTGTTCGACGAGTATATCGTTCACACGATACACGTGCCCGAACACAGAAAGGGCGTGCGGGGAGGGAACGTGAAAACGATGACACAAATAATACAAACAATAATGGCCGCAGACGACACTCTCGAGTCCCTGAATCCATCGGGGTTGGTAGTGGAGTTGTAGATCTTGGACGAAACGTCGAAAGGCTTCTCCGTAGACATCAGGGGGACACCCGTAGGAATCGAAGAAGGTAATGTGATCTGGTCCTTCGCACACAAACACGGTCCAGTGTCTACCGGGTTGGTCTTCGTCGTCCGTGTTGATGACATAGGCTTTGGGGTACGAGGTCGGGCGCAGTATATCCAGATGATTACGAGCCCACACGCCCCCGAATACGTTAGCGGGGAGATGTTTTTCTAAAGCCCGTGTCAGTTGTCCATTGGAGAGAGCCTCACCAATCTGTGATGACTTGTCGGTTGGCGTCGATTTCCAAGACATTGTCGTATTCGGCAAACAGAACAAGACTGAGGTGATTGGTCGGGGCCGCACCGAACTTGAGTTCCAAAGACAGGTTACCCGCCGCTTTGGGATGAAAGTAGTTACCGTCGGCTCCGTGGTCGTTGGTCAAATCGAAACAATACAAAGTGTACCCATTGATATAGTCGTGGAAAGGGAGGTCCAGGTCTTCTCGGGTGTTTAAGACGGCCACCCGTTTCATCAAATCTAGGTAAGGTGCGATGGCTTGTCGCTGGGGAAAGTTGACGTCGTATTCGTCCACAATTTCCCCGTTCTTGGTCAATTTGATGTTTTCCAATTGATTGTGTTGGAATTCGAAGGGATTTCTGTTTTTTCTTCCATCGTAGGCCGTGTTACGTACCATACCCACGATTAATCTATTGGGCAGGCTTTCGTTGACAAACAGATTGTCTAGGACGTGACTGGTGCGATTGTCGGGAATGACCATGTCGCGGACCACCACGCGCTTCAGGGGATACTTGGCGTTGGACGATTGAAGTTGCGCGGCTACCCGTGTGTAGGTACTGGGAGCCAGAGTGACGAACGGGATATCCAGGTAGGCTTTGGTGAACTCGACTTTGTAATCTTCTGCATCGTTGCCTTCGCCGTACATCAGAAAAAATTTCGGGGATTGCTTTTCCAATTTCAATCGCAGGTCCACACCGTCCAACAGATACCGATCTTGTAAACACATGTCCAAGTGTAGACGCGACTGCAATTCAAAGGTGCGACTTTCAGCGATGGTTTTCTGACGTTGTTCCAATCCTTTGTTATTCGGAGCCTGTCGTCCACCATCCCCGGCGGTGGCGACGGATTTCGTGGAATTGAACTGACTGGCGGTGTCTTTTTCCCACAAGACTTGTTTCGACAGGTGATCGTTCTTGGCTCCCTTACCGAAACTCAACAAATTCTCCAAGTAAGCCCGGTAGGGATAGGTGGGCAGAGAGGTGGTGACCAAGGTTTCGGCATCCTTTCCCAGGCGTAATTTGACGTCTTTAAACAACGAATGAAACAGGTTGTTAATGGGTGCGACTTGACTATCCGCATCCAGGTCATCCCCGTTGTTCTTGGTCACCTTTAGGGCCAAGTGCAGTGTCATGTTGGCCAGATCGATGAAATCGGTGGTGGCATTGGAAATATAAAATTCGATGGGTCCGTCGTGGTTCAAGTCGGGCGTCAGTGGATACTTTCGGATTTTGGTCACCTTGTTTATGGCCGTCTGCGTGTCGGGTACACTGAACAAATCCTGCAATTCGTCTCGCGCGCAGGGACAGGAATCATTGCGCATTACCTGCGTAGCCATGGTCGAAGATATCTAGTTTACGTCGCTTGTGAGAAGTGACCTGTGTCTTCTTCTTCCTCTTCGGACGATGTGAAGTGGACGGGGTTCGTGAGGGGTCTTTTATAGGTTCCAGGTGGGCGACCACGTTCTTGAGTGTGTCGGACATCGTGTTTGACAATGCGGGGCGAAGCGTGTCCTGGGCGACTTTCTTCCAGTTCCATTTTTCACGACCACTGACGGCGTCGAGCACGCTTTGCCCCACTTTGGGTAACACTTGGGCCACATTCTTTTTCACGGCAGCTTTACCCGCCGACCACAAGGTCTTCCCAACCGATTTGACGGCATTCAATAACCCCGACCATCGACCGGCACCCTGTTGTCTCAGAATTCCCCCCTTGTACACCACCAGACCATTGCCAGCCCCTCGCTGTCTGAGCACTCCACCTTTGTACACTCGAATCATCATCGGCGGCGAAAATGAAGTTGGACCACCACCTTACCGTCGAGAAATGGCACGGCTTTCCCCATTCCGTTCCTTATATAGAGACCAATGGAGTTTAGTCGACTGTACTTCAGAGGTAAGTAGTGAATCCTGGCGGGGCGGTGATACAATCGTCGACTGGGAATCACGTCCAGCAAAGTAGCCTTCACGTCGCCCACGATCTGGGGTTCGATAATGTCCGTGTAGATGTAAAACAGATCGTACTGGATTTGAAGATTTGGGGTGTGGTGGGCGTAGAAATACCGTAGACTTTGGCCATCTTCGCCGGTCATATCGATTGACTGCAGGGCAACCAAGAGTTCGTTTCCAGGCCATCCCAACATGGCCACGATGGGTCCACACAGACGAAGTTCGATTTTCGGCAACACGTCAAACCAGAAAAGCGCCTGCACGTTATTGATCTTCAGATACACTCTATCGTTGGTGTTGTCTCTCTTGAAAGACACGAAGGAACCTCTTTGTACGGCCCCTTGGCGCATCACCTCTCGAGTTTCGTACTCGTTCTGCTCTTTCTTCTCGTGGTCGGTCATTTCCTTGTTATTGGGATCCAAGCGGACGGGTTTATGGGCCAAATGATTGTAGATGGGAGACAGGTTCCACAAATCATCCAGTCTAGTGTTCAGGACATCCAGGATATGTCTCAGCGACTCGTAGTCGTCACTCTTGATGTGCGTTTCCATTTCGACCGATCCCTTGATCTCACCACCCTTTACACCTTTGAAACAATTCGACGGGTCGATCCTGTGGCGGTCCCGGCATATCTTTACTCCGGATTCGTCGCTCGAGGGCGGCGACCAAGGATGAATGCGTAAGCCGAGCGTGTTGTCTCGTTGATCGATGTTTTGCCATTGGTCGGGTAACGTGATCATGGACAGACCCACTTCCCATTCCCGATGATCGACGAGAAGTGGCGGTTCCAGATGTGTATGATACGTGGAGACTTTGTTGTCGGGATACCACGACATGGAACTGTCACTAGGGAGCGTGAGGTAAAAGGGCCGGTCGTTGTTCATTATGTTTGGTTTTCAAAGTTGGAGAAGGTAACAGGTAACCCAAGCTACTGGAGAGCAAGGCCGTCCACAACGTGGTCTGCGATCCGTCGGGTTTGAAAGCCAATTGGGACAAAGAAACTCCCGCCACGACGTACACTAAAATCACTTGACAGAAAAAGACAATTTCCGCTTGTGGCACACGTTTTCCCAAGAGCGACCAATTGTGGGCACTCGCGGACGTAGACGTGGTTTCGTCTTGCATGTTGACTGATGTTGGCGTCTCTCGCTCCTATTTATACGTTTTGGAGACTGGTCCTGTCGATCCACGAATTAAAACTCGCCGGATAGCCCAACCATTTCACCAATACTTTGTCTTTTTTTCTTTCGAGTACTCTTTCGATGGGAAAGATCTCATCGTCGTTGACTTGGACCGCTTGCAATTCTTCGGGATAGAAGGTGCCCTGTATGGGTTCACCTCTTTCGTCCAACAGTTTGTAACCGGGACCGACGTTGGGTGCGACGTTGAACGTTTCCAGAGTCCAGTTGGGCCAGTAACCTTTGTCGAAGGCACCATGTTTCGGTAAAGCCAAACGTACGGTCGTACCAATGTTCATTGATTTTTTCTTTTTCGGGGAACGTGGAGGCGGTGTTGTCAACATCCATTCGTGTTCGGGGCGAACATCTTTGGGCGCCATGCCGATGGTCCGATGTCGTCTAGCATTGTAAGCCCGAACCAGGTCGTCTAGCACGTCGATGTACCGTTGTGTTTGTCGATGAGTAAAGTATCGCCACATGCGCTCTTTCAGTGTCCTTTGAAATCGTTCGACCACACTGGCTTTGGTTTCGACGTTGTGTGTCACGAAAAAATGTATTTTTTTCTTCTTCAGGTACGCTTGCATTTTTCGATTGAGGAATTCGGTACCTTTGTCCGTTTGAAGTCGCAGGGGTTGTCGACTTTGAAAGATTTGACGAAAGGCATCCACCAAACTGTCCCCCGTCTTGTTTTTGAGGGGCAACACCCAAGCATACTTGGAAAACACGTCGATGACGCACAGCAAATACCGGTATCCTTCATTCTGTTTGGCCAAGGCCGACATGTCGCTCAAATCGGCTTGCCACTGATGATCTATGCCGGCCACCACCGTGGGAGACCGCGAGAATTTCTTTTTCAATGGTTTGTGCAAGGTGTACGCCCTTTGTTGTTTCAACCATGCCTTGACTTTGTCCAAGGACACACCGGTAGCTTTGTGAAGGCCCAGGACTCCACCGAAAGCGGCCGGGTGATTCGGGTCGTAATACACTTTCTTCAGTTTTCGTTCCATGTTTCAGCAGGTGTCCCTATGAACAGGCTATTTATAGTTTTTGCAAGGAGAGCCATCTTCTGGTAGATGTACTAGGGGTATCCGTGCTGGAGATTTTCTTCTTTCTCGGGCGTCGCGGCGGAGTCCGTGTCGGTGGTGTGGACAACACGTTCCATCGTTCTTGATTACCAATGGCTTCGCGCGGTACGTTCGTGGCCTTCAAACTTTGCATCACGCCAAACCATCCCACAGGAGCCTGGGTATTCTTTCGCCGACGAACCAAATCGTTCACAATGTCAATGGCATTGGTGTTGGGTACGCGTGAGCCATTCCGAACCAATTCCAAGTTCTCGTTCCACGACCAAGGTGTCTTTTCTTTCATGTGTTTCAACAAAAGGCGAGCTCGATGTTGATAGGGTCGGGGGACCGACTCCAGGATGGGTGCCTCCGAAATTTCTTCTTTTGGCTCGGGTATGTTTTCGTCCAACAAGGGAATGACCTGTTTTCTTTTCTTTTGCATCGTTTGATAACGATGTAACAACTGTCCGTAACGCTGCATTTTATTTTCGTCGGTTAGGGTGGGATCGTTTAACACGTGTTGCATGTCTTGGTGGACATTCTCGACGGCCTGCTGCAGTGGATCTCGATCGTACGCGGGTTCGACTTGCATGACTTCGACGGGTTTGACGTCGATGGGTCCGTCGAAGGGTACCAGTTTCATTTTCTTGGCGAATTTCATCTTTGGGAAAGGACCTAAACAATCGGGTGAAGAATCCCCCTTTCTGTTGCTTCAGAAGTCGCCGACGGGTCTTCCAAGGTGTTTTAGACGTGCCCAAACGTCGTAACAAGGGGGCGTCCTTTTTCAAGCGCTTGACTTCTTTGTCGGTCACAGGAACGTTGCCGCGAATCAGGTTTCCAATACACTCACACACACCGTCGACGATGGGTTGGGTCTCGAGTAAAAGAGGACGGTCTTTCGGTGCAGTGTTCAATAGATACCGCAGTGTCTCCATGACTGAGCTCGGGGCCGTTCTCCGGTTCCCTTTTTATACCTTTCTGTCCACAGGGTTATCCACCAAATAGTTTAGATAGCTCGGCAGCCATAGCGTTCGCTCTATCGCGCCTTCTAAGGAAGGGATGTTTACCACCCTTTTGTCCACCCAATAGATTAGATACCAAGGGGGCCAAAGCCGGGAGGGCCATGGCCAGCAATGCCCCGATGGCACCACCCTGTTGATCGACAAGTCGTCGTTTGACGTCGGGGGATGTTCGTGGATTACTCAGTTTGCGAAGCAACGCTCGATGCTGGTTCAATTCTTCGGTACTCAGACCCCTTCCGCGCTGAGCGGCCCGTCGAACGAATTGATTTCGTTTCTTGTTTCTTTCCTCTTGCAGTCTTTCCTCCCATCGCAGCAAGATACGAATCAACACACCCCCAAAAAACCCACGTCCCCCGGGTTTCATGATCAGGGAGAGTTTTTCGGTCGTCGGCATGTTTCTCTCCGTCAGTTGGGTCAACACTTGTCGATTTCGTTCCACCCATTTCTTGTGCTGGGCATGTAGTGGTTGAATGTTACCCTTCAGCAAATGGTTGGCCGCCAACTTGAACCACTGCAACAATCCAATACGTGCCCGGCCCGTATTCTTGACCAACTGTCCATAAGCCATATCGGGAGTCAGATGTTGTAATTTGCGAATGAAGGACTTGAGTCCTTTCATAGAATTCTTCTTTTCTCTTCGTGGTCTGCGAAAGATCGGAGAGGGAGACCGAGAAGCGGAGGGTGGTGACGTGGGACGTGGAGGTGTGACCGGTAAGGTGAGGCGTGGAGGTGTAACCGGTAAGGTACGGCGTGGTGGTGTGGCCGGTAAGGGAGACATGGGACTCGTGGGTGGTGTCAACGACGGGGGTAACCATTGTGTTCTGGGGGCCCTCATTCTCGGGCGAGTCTGACTTCGTACCGTGGGATCACGAAGGTCCGGTGCCAGGGTCGGGAACGTCGCCCTGGGAAGGGTGGGAGGTGGGTGTTTCCTCTGCGTATTCTTCGTGCGAGCCATCGTGACAAACAAGAGTCATTTCGAGGTACAGGTCCCCCTTTTATACTTTTTGGACGTAGACGATGGGTGGTTCCTCTTGGGGTAAAATGTTGGATCTCAGTCGCAATGTTTCGGGAGTGTCGGGCTTCAAATCAACGAGTAAGTAACTGCGAGGGGTACTCGTCGCATCTTCATAAGCTTCCTGCATATACTTGGAGCGGGAAGGGTACATCTGACGGGCCAACACACCAATTTGCGAGGCGTCTCGGGGATTTTTGAACAAGACCAGGTAATGGGCATTCAGACTGATGGTACGCTGTTGCTTGTCAAACAAGTTTTGCACAATGTAAATGACACTCGTGTCGTGGTGATGACTCTTTTTCGTGAACCACTTTTGCAATATCTCCGTGTCTTCTCCCATCAAATCATCCACGACCAAGACTTGTGGACCTTTGACTTGACCCATCACGTCGTCAATATCCGTCAAGCCTTTGACATAGGTGTAGGGAAAGCGATCGTAACTCTCTTGCCATTCGCCATAAGCCCACACGATACGTTGGGGAGGGACGTCGAACAGGGACGCTTGAAGAAATTTCTGCACAAAGACCGTCTTTCCAACACCCGTTGGACCACTGACTAACATGGTAAAGGGATGTTTGAACGTCACATCCATCTTGCACTGTTTCCCCCCATTCCCTTTTCCCCTGCCTTTTATACCTTCGCGACAGAACAACAGACATGGAATGAAATTAGAACACAATTTATTTTACAAAAAATACAAAAAAAACATTCAATACAACAATTCAAAAAACATATCATACAAAGGAAAAGAAAAAACTGTTAGTTATCGCGTTCTCTCTTCAGGATCTCTTGTCTCACCCAGGGTACATTTCTCAGGACGCGAGGAATCCAATACACGTGTCCCAAAAGCTTCTGCATCGTGTCGTGTGGGTGCCAGTCTTCCACTTCAGCAAACGTGACGACGACGGGTATCCATTCACTCATATCGAAACAAGGGGGATACGACAAGACTTCGGTCATATCTCTCGGACCCGCATATTGGATGAGTGCTCGGGAAAAACTTTCTGCTTCCTTCTCTGCCAACAAGAGGACAGCCGGCTTCGGGATTTCACCGTTCGAAGTTTCACCGTTTTCACTGGTAGTTGGGAGAATAGGAGATGGGATGGAAAGCTTCGTCGGCTGTTTTCTTTTTCTCTTTGTATCGTCTGTAGAGCTCGAACGCTTCTCCACACCAGTACCAGTATCGCTGACTGCGGGTGTTGTCTCTGGGCATGTCGATGTTGTTGTCGAACATGCGACCGGCAACGGCTTCAAAGTTGTTTTCTGTTTGGATTTCTTCTTGGCACTCGAGCAGGCCGTGTCCGAGCTGTCCACAGTTGAGGCACTTGTGATTTTCGTCGGTGGGTCTCTTGATTCCGTAACACTTTCTTTTGACAGTTTCTTTTCTTTCTTCATCACTCTTCGCTTTTTGGGCTTCGGCTCGTTTTCCACACTGGGGTGCCCAGTGTCCTGGTTCTCCACAGAGGTAACAATTTCCATAGGAACCATAGGCTGGTCTGTCTTGTCTTGGTTTTCGTTGCTGTTGTTGTTGGGAACGAGCAGGGCAGTCTCTATACCAGTGTCCGACATTGTTACAGGAGAAACAAGCTTGACTAGCCATCGAGAGCAGAATGAAATTGCAGTGTGACACTTCGCTTCTTATAGTCCTGGTCGTGACGTCACTCGCTTTTGATTGGTTCTTTCTTTTCCTTCGTTTTGATTGGTTCGTTGTTTAGTCTATGATTTCCAGGCTTTCCACGTACTTTTTCACTTCGTCCCAATCGACCAAGGCTTCACTCACGTGACAGGCTTCCAAAAACGTCATCAGGTCGGCTCGATTACCGTGTTTTTGTCGCCAATGGTTGAACACGGTGAAGATTTGCATGCGCGCACTGTTAGGATGACTCATCTTGGCTTGACTGATTCGCGCTTCTCTGATCCCCAGATGTCTGCCAATACATTCCCAGCCTTCTCCCAGTTTACCGGACATGACATTGATATCCATTTGATCCAGAGACCATCGTTTCTTTTTCTTCGGCAAGTCGTCCATCCACTGGCGTATGGGGTCTTCTTTCTGTTCGACGAACTCGTCTTTGCGTTTGATCAACGCGGTCTTAAAGCCCGGTACCACCGTCCAGAACTTTTTCAAGGCTTTCTCGACGTCTTCTCGCCATCGTTGTTCGTCCTCCCACGTCTTGACTTGATCCCGTGGATCGTCCATCATACTGCCTAGCACGCTATCGATGTCTTGCAGTTTCGGCTCGTCCACCCAGAGGTAGTGATTGTAATCGTCCACGGGGTGTGAGGGTTGACCCGTTATGGAAGAAACGCCTAGTCCCAGACACGAGTGGTATCTCTGACTGGGATGTTCGTACTTGCAGCCGATACACTCTTCGTGTTGCCTTTCTTCTATAATGGGTAGGAAACATTTCAACACTCGAAAGTTGAGCCATCGTCGTCTAAGTTTCTCGATCATCTCCGTATTTTCTGCCGGTTCGTCATCTTCTTTGTTTGATCGCCATCGTCCTGAGACCCGAAAGTCAGTATCCATAGGGGTAAGTGTTGCTCGGTTGGCCATCGTCATTGAATTGAACAAACCGCTTGTCATACACGATTTTATACCGCTTGTTCTCGGGGCGTGTCCAAAGACGGCGGTCACGTGATCTGGTAATCTTGAACGGATTGGCTATGACCAGAGGTTCGTTTTGATGGACGTGCCGTACATTCTCCTTCATGATGGCGTAATTCAGCTGTTGGGAGGCACGATAATTCAAGGTGAATCCCCGGACTTTACATACAGTTTTACCATCGCTCTGGCGGTACGCGTAATTCTTTGGCCCTCCGCTAACAAATTCTCGAATGGTGACATCTTCGGGCAACTCGTTCTTCCACTGGCCCAAACTCGAACCTTCCGGGGGATTCCATGACGTGGGGTGGTATTGGTAGATGACACTATCTGTGTCAAAATAGCATACCCGTTCTCCCAACTTTTCCAAGACGGAATAGAGTTTCAAACGGGCCTGGGCCGTGACAAAGGCGGCGATAACCACGTTGGTGATGGGACAGGGTGCCACGTGTTCTTCTTTCTTCAGCGTTTCCATCAAGACCATGTTGTCGTTGACTAACTGCACATCTCGTACGGTCTGGGTCACGTCCAACATTTTTTCAAAATAGACGCTGGGCTCCGTGACGTACTCTGTTTTGGGAAAGTTGTCTCTCTGTCCGAATTTACCCCATGCTGTGTTCAATTGTAACTTGCTAAACGCCCGCATTCCTTTGTTGGGTTTTATCGACGCGGGATCCAGACGAATACCTTCCGTGTCGTACACGTCGTTAACGAAGCGGGCCTTGTCTTCTTCGGTGTGGCAGGTGTCGGGATAACCGCTGCTTTCCATCTTCTTCTTGAGGTAGTGATTAATGTACCCCGTAAACAGACCGCCCGTTTTGGCCTCGGGATCGTAGGTGCTGAATTCTTTCCAGTGCCAGACTTCGTAGACTTTCAGTACTTTGTATCCTAGGGCCACCGCTTTCTTCAGTTCCAGGGTGACAAATGTACCCACCCAGGCTCGCTGTTCGTCGGTGTGATCACACGGTTGGTATTCGGCAATCTCCCCTTGTTGCATGTGTTCGTCGACACAGCTTCGACACAGGGCAAACACCAATTTCTGTTTGCGTCGAAACGGGAGCACTGGATGGTACAGGCCACGGGGCGGCAAGACGGAACACTGGATCAATCCTTCGTACTGTTGCCACTGGTCTTGATCGGGCTGTGTGACGATCGTGGGTTCCTTGATGGGAAAGGTACCGTACTTGCAGATGTAAGGGTACAGGGACACCACGTCGATGTAGCGCATGTCTTCCACCGACTCGTTCACCAACAGTTGGATGGCATTGGTTCTTCCGCCGAAGAAAGCGTTGCGGGGCATCAGAGGTTCGGGAGCGGGCCATTGCTGATCTTCCAAGCCTTGTAAAAATTCGTTCATCTCGGGATCGTGGCGTCGTTCTTCCTCTAGCTCACATTCCCACATGACGCGGATGGTCTGTATACCGTACTGTTCCTGGAGTCGACGGTGACGTTCTTGTGTCTTCTGGTACAAGTCCCTCATACTGCGAGATGGATCGTAGGGATGTTTATGCTGAAGGTCTTGGACGGGACCCGGATAACATTTGGGACAACCGTGAAAAGCACACCCGTGAAACTCGTACACCGTACCCGTGGTCGTGTCCATACCATCTAAACTGTAAGGGCCAACTCGGCATTCATTACCGTTGCGGGCGTGTCGAATGTTGGGTAGTGGCGTCTGGTTTCGGAAT
Source organism: Patella ulyssiponensis (assembly GCA_963678685.1). Lineage (NCBI taxonomy): Eukaryota > Metazoa > Mollusca > Gastropoda > Patellidae > Patella > Patella ulyssiponensis. Next base: position 4,070,358 of record OY783225.1, read on the forward strand.
GCAGCCATGGTCTGTCGATGTTGTTCCCATTCCAACCATCGAAGGGCTTTGTTGGACTGTTGTCGAGGCTGGAAGCGGTGCCAGTCCTTACCAGGTTTTGGCTCTTGCATCAGGGCTCGAGGAATGACGACGAGGGTGTCTTTCTGTAGGTAGTGTGCGCGTAACACGCGACTGCAGGCAGAGGCCAGGGTCAAACTCTTTTCAAAGGGATCGATTCCCGTGTCCATGAGAAATATCTCGCGAAACACACCACAGCATCGGCGGAGGACATCGACGTCACTCTTACAGTAGGCGAGAATTTCCTGACGAAAATCAAAGACGTCGTGACGGTGTTGTTGGTACCACTGGTGAAATTTTTCTCGTTCAGTCACACTCATGCCATCCGGATCGTAATCGGTGTCGGGAGGATAGGTGCCCACGTATTTTTCGTTCTCCGGTCTGTTAAAGTGGTGAGGGAAGTAACCTTTCTTGAGTTCTTGCAGGCCAAATGTCTTGGGCATGTCCCGTAAAGCCATCGGTAGAAAGTTGAGTGAATCGATGAATTTTACCGTACCGACTGTGATCGTCATCGCTTTACCACCATTCATAATCACTTCGGGTTGCGCCACGGAATGTTTGTGCAGCGTCTGTAAAATCAGTAGGCCGTCGTAACCTTTAAAGTTGTGAGCCACGGCAATCACGGGACTCGATTCGTGACTGTCATGTTTCCGACCATTTACCACCGTACCGTGAGCAGCGAGTTGCAAAAACCATTTTCCCACATCGTCCAGCGTGTCTGGGCCTTTAAACACAATTTCCCGTTGGTGATTCCAGTACGTGTCACAGTGCTCGCAGGGATCTTGGTTGTCGATACAAAAGTGACAGCACGTTTGCAGGACACATAGGTTGGGAATGTGCTCACCGGTATCTTGCTGGCATTCAAAGTCAAAGAAGACGAAGCGGGTTAATGTTGTCTGCTGTAGTTTGTCGATTTGGGTCTTTCGGTCTTTGTTCATGTCGATGGGTGATTTCAGTGGTTGAATGTAACAAAACTGTTTCTCGGCCGTGTGCCACTCTCGGCAGATGGAACATTCGTATTCTCCGCATCGATGTTGTTCCAAATTTCGTTTGGCCTTGATGACGTCCCACTCTTTTTGACATTTCTCGCATTTCTTCCATCGATAACACACACTGCACTTGGCTCTGGAACGGGTGGCGAGATGGTTGTCGAAACACTGGCGGCTCACAAACACGCGATGACATCGGTAACACGTCTTTGTGTTGGGATCAGGTGGACAGGGTGGACCCACTGTCTTACATCCATGACACATGACGTGACATGAATGTTTCTCTGCATGATCGTATCCTACCTGACAGGTCTCACAAAAATACGAGTTCTCCACAAAGGCGGGCATGGAGGTAATGACGTCATAATGTCTGTCGTGTAAATACAGGTTCAGATGTTTTGGGGTCCCGGTGACGTGTTTTGTTCCCCGATAGATCGCCTTCCCAAAGATGACCCGAGAGAAAACGTTGAGCTGATATCCTTGCTCTCCCAAATACTTGGCGTACAATTCCCAGGTTTCCATCCCCGTACAGGCTTGCCTGGCTCCACCGACGGCATCGATAAGGGCTTCGGTTTTCTTCGTCTGCCACGAATGGGGTCCTGCCCTCCTCTGTAGTCTGTTCCGTTCTCTTTCCCATTCAGGCGTGTCTTTTTTGTTGGCATAATGACGAGCGACGACAATGGCTCGCTGAAAACATAAGTCGTCGGCATTCTTTATGGTGACCAAACATTTCTTTCTCTTCAAATATTCGTCAAAATTTGCGCAGTGTCTCTTCTTCATGTTTGTTCCACCGCTACCTCTACCATCGGGAGGGGACACGTGACAGATACTCATGGACATGCGTTGATCCAATCTAAATTCTTCGTTACTCTGTAACACGGCTGCCACTTTCTGCAAAACGTCTTCGGCTTTCAACAAACGATGTTCACGGAAGGGTAACCAGATCGGTGTTTTGAGTCCTGGGTGACTAATGGCAATTCTAACGTAGTCACTTTCTCTGGCGTCCAAGGTTCGGCGAATTTCCTCGATGATGGCCTCAAAAGTGTCGTGTAGTTGTTGTGGTACATCGTTGGCTGGAACGTGGGACCAATCTTCCAAAAAGTCTATCTCCACACACAGTGATTCGGTTCTAAATAATCGGCTGTATCGTCTATCCACGGGTCGTAATGTAAAACTCATCTTGATTTGCTCGCTGATCGCTTAAAAATGACCGAAGCTGTCGCTTCCAGGCCTTTTATTCCTGTCACCATGAATGGACTCGTCCATGACGTCATACCCTACAAATGGACTCGTCCGTGACGTCATATCCATGCTATTACACATGTGCAATACTTAACGTCAGGTTACATGCGGTTGTGTAATACTGGATTTTCCATACGTCTATTTTTAGCATCAAACGTACACACATGCGCTGTATAACGTTACATCGCGTCTATATTTAGCCTCCAACGTACGCATAACGTTGCATCACGTCTATATTTAGCCCACAACGTTCAACCTACGATGCATAACATTATGCTCAGTACTTTGACGTCACTCCATGAATGGACTCGTCCGTGACGTCATACCACTCAAATGGACTCGTCCTTACGGTTTTAAAACGACACAACATCTGTCTCTCTATCAGTATCAGAATGGATGCTCCGGTGTTACGCATCGAAGACAACCACAGCACGGATACTCTCGTGTATCTCAGGGGTCACACGCTTGCCGTGATTACCCCTGACGATATCTTTGTCTTACCTGACGAGGTATTAAAAACACCTCCCAGGAAAAGACCTCCTCCCGAATTAGTGGAGGCCATTAGACGCAACCGACATAAAGTGCGTCGTACCCTCACATTTGAGTGAGGACAACGGCCCTTTTCAGGGCCAACCAACGGCCCTTTTCAGGGCCAACTTAATCAATGTAAAAGAGTTGTTTCCCCTTCCCTCTTCTTCTTCTTCTTCTTCTTCTTCTTCTTTGTCTTCTTCTTCTCTCTCTCTCTCTCTCTCTCTCTCTCTCTCTCTCTCTCTTTTCCCGCGCGCGCGCGCCCCTCTTCGTACGTCATGCACGTGCAAGGGGTCACGCACGTGCAAGGGGTCATGCAAGGGGTCACGCACGTGCAAGGGGTCACGCACGTGCCAGGGGTCACGCACGTGCAAGGGTCACGTGCACGCACATGCACGCACGCGCATGCGCGCACGTGCGTCCCTCAACAAGCCCCCTAACTACTACTATATCAATCTTATTAAACATTTACTTTAATGTTATACTTCACTTTTGTTTTTCCAGAGCCAGAACCCTTACCTGTCGACGAGAAGATTGTCGTGTCTTCAGCACCAACTGCCAGTTCAGCCATTCCACCACCCGAGCCAGTGGAAGGAAAACTTAGCACACCTCCTGATCTCATCTCGAACGAACAGCAACCCGACGAATCCATACAATTAGAAGCTGTAGAAACTGAAGTAGTAATGGCTGCTGTCCAACAACCCTTAGATACAGCGCTATCAACCAAAACTTTAGAATTCCAAGATTCAACTGAAGATGTAGTGCCTCAAGCTACAGTAGATGCTCAGTCCGATATTACAAATGCAAAAGAAGATGCTGAGGTTCATGAAGCAGTAGAATCTGTTCCAGAAGCTGACCAAGTAGCTAGCAAAACAGAAACACCCTCTGAATCACCTGTTGCAGCCCCAGTCGAGACACCAGTTGATATACCCATAGAACCTGTTGCCGAAACAGGAACCGAAGCCTCTGTAGAAACATCAGTTGAGGTTCCAGCAGAAGCAGAGACTCCTTTAGAAACACCAACCGAGACCCCAGCAGAAACACCTGCCGATGTCGCTGCTCCAGTACAAACAACTACCGATGCCGAGGCTGCAGTAGAAACACCTGTCAATATCGAGGCTCAAGTAGAAACACCCGTCAAGATTGAGTCCCCAGCAGAAACCCCATCTGAAACCCCTGCTGAAACCTCAGTAGAAACGCCAGAAGAGGCTTCATCGGACAAACCTGCCGATACCGAGGCTCAAGTAGAAACACCCGTCAAGACCGAGTCCCCAGCAGAAACCCCATCTGAAACACCTGCTGAAATACCAGTAGAAACGCCAGAAGAGGCTTCATCGGACAAATCTGCAGAGGGTCCAGTAGAAACACCAGCGGAAGCTCTTGTGGAAACAACGGCGGAAAATCCGGTAGAATCACCAGCCGAGACCCAATCTGAGACACCTGTCGAGGCTCCAGTAGAGACAGCAGCTGAGGTCCCAGTAGAAACACCCACCGAGGCCGAGGCTGCAGTACAAACGCCTGTAGAGGCCGAGGCTCCACTAGAAACAACGACAGAAACTGCAACTGAATCACCAGCCGAGACCCCATCCGAGACACCTGTCGTAGCTCCAGTAGAAACAGCAGCTGAGGTCCCAGTAGAAACACCTGTCGAGACCGAGGCTGCAGTGCAAACGCCTGTCGATGCCGAGGCTCCAGTAGAAACACCGACAGAAACTGCAACTGAATCACCACCCGAGATCGCATCTGAGACACCTGTCGTGGCTCCAGTAGAAAAAGCAGCTGAGGTCCCAGTAGAAACACCTGTCGAGGCCGAGGCTCCAGTACAAACGCCTGTCGAGGCCGAGGCTCCAGTAGAAACACCGACAGAAACTGCAACTGAATCACCACCCGATATCGCATCTGAGACACCTGCCGTGGCTCCAGTAGAAAAAGCAGCTGAGGTCCCAGTAGAAACACCTGTCGAGGCCGAGGCTCCAGTACAAACGCCTGTCGAGGCCGAGGCTCCAGTAGAAACACCGACAGAAACTGCAACTGAATCACCAGCCGAGACCCCATCTGAGACACCTGTCGTGGCTCAAGTAGAAACAGCAGCTGAGGTCCCAGTAGAAACACCTGCCGAGGCTGTAGTACAAACGCCTGTCGAGGCCGAGGCTCCAGTAGAAACCCCAGCAGAGGTCCCAGTAGAAACCCCAGCAGAGGCACCAGTAGAAACACCTGTCGAAGCTCCTGTAGAAACACCAGCTAAGACCCCAACTGAAACCCCTTCCGAAGCTCCTGTAGAAACGCCAGCTGAAACACCATCTGAAACGCCTGTAGATACTGTGGTAGAATCTCAACCAGTTACAGAGACAGCGCATTCCGTAGAAACGCCAGTCGAAGCTCTATCTGAAACACCTGTTGAGGCTCCAGTAGAAACACCATCCGAGGCCCCAGTTGACACGCCGGCAGAATCCCAAGCTGATAAACCAGTTGAAACATCAGCAGATACTGATGCATCTGTCCAGGAATCTGCTGAAACGCCAGTCTCGGCGGCACCCGTAGAAGAGGCATCAACCAAAGAAACCACGGATCCAGTCCAGTCTGAAGAATCAAAACCTGAATCGGAATTGGCCGAGGAACCAAAAGTATTAGACTCAACAAATAATGCTCAACAGGAATCTCCTGCTGAGGAGCCGACCCAGGTTGAACAGCCCAATGACGAAGCAGTACAGAAATCTGTAGAGGAACAAACACCTTCGGGAGAATCTGCTTCAGAAGAAGCCCAACAGGAACCTACTCCAGAACAACCAGTATCTAAATCGGAACAAACCCCACAAGAATCAACACAGGAGCAAGCGCAAGAGGAATCTGTAGCGGTACCAGAATCCGAACAGGTTCCGGAACAACCCAAAACAGAAGCCACACCTGAACAGACACAACAAGAATCCGCTCCGGAAGAATCGTCACAAGAATCCATACCAGACCAAGAACAGCAGGAATCCGCACCAGAACAAGCCCAAAAGGTATCTGAACCAGAACAAGCGCCACAGGAATCCACACCAGAACAGGCCCCACAGGAATCCGCACCAGACCAAGAACAGCAGGAATCTGCACCAGAACAAGCCCAAAAAGAAACTGAACCAGAACAACCGCCACAGGAATCCACACCAGAACAGGCCCCGCAGGAATCCGCACAAGAACCAGTCCCACAAGACCCCACGCCAAAAGAATCTGAACAAGAACAAGCGCCACAGGAATCCACGCCAGAAGAGGCCCCACAGGAAACCGCGCCAGAACCAGTCCTACAAGCCCCCACGCCAAAAGAATCTGAACCAGAACAAGCGCCACAGGAATCCACACCAGAACAAGCTCCACAGGAATCCGCACCAGAACCAGTCCCACAAGACCCCACACCAAAAGAATCAGAACCAGAACAAGCGCCACTGAAATCCACGCCAGAACAAGATCCGCAGGAATCCGCACCAGAACCAGTCCCACAAGACCTCACACTAGAAAACGACTCAAAAGAATCTGAACCAGAACAACCCCCACAAGAATCTACACCAGAGCAGACGCTACAGGAACCCACGGGAGAGCAAGCTCCAAAAGAATCAGAACCAAAACAAGTCCCACAAGAATCCACACCTGAACAAGTCCCACAGGAATCCACACCGGAACAAGACCCAAAAGAATCCAGTCCAGAACAAGCTCCACATGAATCCACATCCGACCAAACCCCTCAAGAATCTGCAACTGAACAGTCCGTACCGGAACAAGCATCACAGGAAACAAAGCAAGAATCTGCACCAGAACAGGCATCGGATTCAAGTGCAGCCGAGATCCCACAAGAAAATGGTAATGTGTCACAAGAAAATGAGACCTCTCAACCGAAAGATGACGAAATCGCGGGACCAAAAGATGGATCGACCGAAGGCACTGGAGAAGCGGTAAATGGTCTGGAAAAATCGATAGAAAAGGCAGCTTCCAAGGCATCTGTTGCATCGGAACCAGCGCAGGCAGAGGCCGTCGAAACCAATACATAATGAAGCAAAACCAGTGCTAAAAACTTTCTTTTAAATATCAGAATCCCCAAAAAAGCAATACTGTCTTTTTTTAACTTGTTGATTTTCAAAAGATGAATTGGCAGAGGATTAAATACGGTACTCGAAATGCTATCATTGAGAAGGAGAGAATCGTAATCTGAAAAATTGTAATAATTTTTCAGTTGTAAATAATATATTTTTACGTAAAAGGAATAGTATTTTACGGACATTGCTTTTAAAACCTATGCGTATTATAGCTTAGACTTTATATCTGGATAATGCCTATGGCCATAGTGTACACATAAACCAATGTTATTCTACTTACAATGTATTATTGGAAGAATTAACATTTTTCTACTACATTTTTTAGCACAATTTGGTTATTTTGGTTTTTTTTAAAAATATTAATACCATGGTTGAATGTTTGAATGTATAAAAAAAATTAATATTATAGATAATATTTGCAGAACATATTTCGGTTTATCAAATAATTCAGGTGCCTCAATCTCGGAAAGCTAAAATAGTTTAAGTATCCTGCCATTTTATTGGCTTAAAATCAAGATATGTTATTCTCAGTCAATGAAAAGTCCGTAACCTTGAAAAGTCTGCGTAAAAAGTTTGAGAGTGTTAGGCATCAGCATTATTATTAACCGTTTTGTGAAGCTGTGATTCTCCTTCCTTTGTTTATATGTTTAACCAATCTGATTAAAACGCGGATCTGATTTTATTTCGCTGTTGTATGGTTCAAGTTTCGAAAGTAGAAAACAACGTAATGAAATAAAGTCAGATCCTATTTTATTTCGTCATTTTGTAATTCACATTTCGAAATTAAGATAGAGACAGATGCGATTTTAAATCGATTCTTGAAAGTAGAAACGAAATGAGATAGGGTCCTATTTTATTCTGTGATGTTCAATTTCGAATGTAGAGAAAACAACGAATGGGTCCTCGGGTCATATTTAATTTTGTTATTTTACATTTCGAAAGTAGACTAAAACAAGAAACACGAAATGAAACAGAAAGATAGTTTAAGTCAGATTGGTATTTCATCTAGTCTTCCATTTTTTACACACAGTATTATTACTACAAATAAACAACTTAATATATTTTCTTACATTTATACGTTTCTGTTGTCGTATTCGATGGCCGTAAAGCCAGTTGAAATGTTTTTTATCTAGAATAGATACTAAGTTGACATAGATTAGTACAGTAGGCCTGCTCTCTTGACATGTTTTCAGTCAACCCTCTATTTATTGGCCCAGAACTAACGTACGTGCCTTGGTTTTTAATTCTGGGCCAATAAAAAGATAAAAAGACTTAAAATTTGTTATTTTCAGTTTTCTAGAAACATGCCCTGAGATTTTAATATAGTCTAATACTGGGTGAAAAGCGATTGGGCCATGTTCTAGAAAGACAACCAGCAAAGAGATGTAACTAGAAATAATTCGGATACACTGATTCATGTGACATATTCTAGTCCATACATTTTGTTCTATAAATGTCTTCCATTTGGGCTTTAAAATGTAATATAAGATTGTTAATTCTATCTGCACGTGCTTGATGCTGTAGCTTCTGTGTTTGTGTTTATCGTGGTCGACCTATTTGTTATCGGTAAGAATGTGATACAGGATGCATGCTTGTCAGGCTGTGTGAAAGGATGCAATAAAACATGTATAACTCTCACTTCTTCCGTTTTTATTTCTTGTTTGGGGCCTGCTCGACTTTAAAAAGGAGTTGGTGGGTACTGACTATGCTGCGTTCCAAGGGCCCCGATATTAAAGCACCCTCCGACCCCCCCCCCTCCATCTTCCCTCGCAAGCCCCAGTTAGTCCTTATAAAAAGTCTGTACAATAAATGTCATGTGTTACGGGAGGATTTAAAATTTTCGCAGCTTTGGTAATGAAATGGGGTTTAACGTCCTACTGGATTAATCAAAACGGGGACAACTATGGCAAGAAATCCGGTGCCATTTTCAGTCAGGGTAAACCGTCCCTGGTAGTCTAGACTGGGTTCACCGGGACTGAGACTCCGTAGATTAAATGTTACTCTTAAACGGAAATATTTGGAATAGCTCAATGATCCCCAAGCATGTGGGGACGGATATGTATTGCGTTATCGTTCCACTAGTGTACGCGAATGCCCAGGTATTTTGTCATCATCCACAAGCATATTGGAACGTACAGGATTTGGGCAATGGTCCAAAAATATAGGAGAATGTTTAAGAGTAGGGATTAGGGTTGGGCAACTCATTGTCTTACACTTACACTGCCAAGAATTAGATCTGTCATCTGTGTTAGTCCATAGTCTAATTCAAGCCCATGTTTGTACGTGGCAATGAGTCATGTTGCCAATGCTTCCTACACTCCAGCTTGAACACACCCAATACAGTGGAGTAACAGGGGGTTTCTGTACAGTGCTAGTAGTTCCTTAAAGTCCACCTCCCTCGCCCATTAAATTGCTTGCAAACAAAATCTCAGCCGATCTACAAAACTGGGGGGTTAATGACGAGGGAGTGAGATTAATCATTTAATCGAAAGTAGTTGTCTCCCCTTATTGGTGAATAATGCCCGTAATCCAACATCATTAGAAATGAAATGTAATGGAGTTTAATGTCCTACTGTTCTGCTCCTTAACTAGGCTGCTCCACTCCTATACTAGGCTAATGAAGTCGGACATACACCATACAGTGCTACGGTCTACACTTATATCGAAATCCAACTGCCCCAGGACCTCGGGTTTTCGAGGCATAAGACCGAGTAGACGCTATCCTACCCAGGTCCTCCGGCCTGTAAAACTGACAAGGCGAAACCACACTGGAAAAAACACGGAAAACTTTCTTGGCCGACACCGGGATCGAACATAGGAAATCCTGGTTAGCGAGCCTGCGCGTTATACCTATACTCACTGAACCAATGCCGGCCACCACCACCGGTTGAATGATTGGAGGGCAGTCACTACTGGATCTATATGGACTGCAAGTAGGATCAATACCACCACACACATTTTGGGTCGAGAGAGGGAGAATTGGGGTTTAACGTCAACTCGACACAAACTAGGACTTTTCGGGATTAACACATGGTTCAATTTCATTTCAATAATTCGCTAGCGCGTACGGGTCTTCAGCGGTGGATAGGAACTGGAGGTTCCGGGGAAAACCCACGAGTTTGGAGGGTTGGACATAACTGAATAATTTCACATAATGTTTAGCAGGCTAAAGGTGTTATGTTGCAGCTACAACGATGATTACTATAACTCTATGATACGCCATCACGGTCACTTTTTTACGTAGTACCCCAGCAACTGTAAAGAAACAACAACAAATATATATAATGGACACAGTTATTTGTGGTAAGTCATGCGTCTGTTTATACAAAATAGCTTTATAAGAACGGAGGACTTCGTCCATTCAGCGAACTTAACGAAGTGAACTACAGCTTTAACTGTGTCTGTTTACTTTTCCGTGCAATTATTGCTAACTCAAAACATCATAATTACCGCAAGTGCGTTTTATAGCTGAGGCGCTGGAGGCGCCAGCCTCCTTGCGAAAAAAAATCAAAGAAATTGGAAACGTAAAACGGCAGAAAAAATGCTAAAACCGATGAGAAAATGAAAATGTACCGTAGTTAGGGGGGCCCTGAAGGCAGAGAAAAGGGCCCTACGTCTGACAAAAGGTCCCCTCTGGCCAAGTAAAAGGGCCCCCGTGTCCGAGTCAATCGTTTTCTATACACTGTTACTGTCGAATGTACTACTGAATGAGAATGTAGTCATTGCATTGGCATAAAAATCATCAATCAACACCCCCCCGCCCGCGAAAGAGGGCCCTCAAAATAGTGTAGCCTCCGCCATGATAAACCTTAAAACGCCCCTGAATTACCGCCATGGACTTCATCAATAAGCCAAAATGCTGGAATATCTTTACAATGATCAGCAATAGGATCCCCAGCAAATTTTCTTCAAATATATCCATCGATGGGTTCATTACTGGCATGTACTCGTTTGGTTGGTGTTGGGGTGCCAACTGCAAAGGGATCTTTTACGTCAGCCCTCCGTGAAATTAAAAAAATCACATTCTTACAGTTTAACAAAAAACGGCATGTCGTTTTTATCACATAAGTTTGGGGAATTGTCTGACATATAGATTCAAATGTCGTAGTTTCGATACCATGTGTTGGCGCTATTATCTAGCTGGTTTTATGGGGTTCTCCTATGGAAGGGTATCGTCAATATCAAATGCTCTGCTAAAATTTGTTTACATTCATTATGTGTAAAAAGTATAATGTACAAATTCCTGATACCGGTAATGATAAAGTCAAAATACCCCTAAAATGTCAAATGTAATGCGTCAAATGACAAATGTTTTATTGGAAAGGGCTGGCTGTTTTTGGCGAGTCTTCATTATACATTTCTGTCATTACATTTTACATGTCTCTCATTACATTTTACATTTGCGCTCTGCCACATTCCATTTGTCCAACACGTTTTCTACATAGCATCTTACGCAGAACACTAACCTTGATATGCAAATGTGGGATATCACGTGACTTATTAACATATACGACACCTCACCATACTCGCCAGTATTAGCATAAGTTATTTTATTTTCATAATCTACACGAGCATGTTCAGGAATATGGTATCCATTATAAAGTGTTTCTGTATCGTATTCCTGAAAATTTTCTATCGAAGGCCCGTTTTCACATTTACAATTGCCGCAAGAAAATCACAAACCTAGTTTTGTAAATTGTTTCAATGGTATTGGATGAATATACAGATCTTAATTTCTTTTCGGGTTTGCTTTTTTGGGGGCGGGGGGGGGGATAATTTGGATGGCCCCGAAGATCTGACCGGTTGTATTAGATTCTCCCGTCAAGGGTCAAACGAGCGTCTTTGACCTTATCCTTGGCGATCGTTTTTAAATCCCTTTAAAATCACAACCATCCGATTTGAATAAATGTGTAATTTGGCTCTTGTATAATGGACCTTTAAACTCTCATCATTTATCCCCAGTGACGTTTGGCAAAGACGCAGAGGTTCTAATAATTATCGGGGGATGGCATGGCCAAATGGTTAGCAGGTGCGCGCTCTGTATCATAAGCACATTGAGCCGCCGGCCGTGGTTTCGATTCCCCGGTTGTACGTGACCAGGAGTCGGGTTGCATTGTCCAACGTCGTGGGTTTTCTCCGGGTCCTCCGGTTTCTTCCCACTTCTAAAGATCACTACGCGCCAGCTAATAATTGAAATAAAATTGAACCATATGTTAGTCCCTAGTCCAGAAATGACCTAGTTTGTGTGTAGTGGACGTTAACCCCCACCCCCCTCTCTCTCTCTCTCTCTCTCTCTCTCCCTCTCTCTCTCTCTTCCTCTCTCTTATAACTATCTTTGTTAAATTTTGGTCTGTTCAAAAGTTGGACAAGTACCACAGAGCCGACGGCGCCAAAGGTTATAACCAGGGTAGCGACGTGTAGTTGGATTTTAAACGAACCATCATGTATCAAATTATTATAATCCAGGGACCCGTGCAGCAGAAAAAAAGAAATACCTTGTAAGATATTACCAGAAAATCAAATCATTTCATAAATATACAAACTCATATGAAGATAGGGACTTATTAGATAAAAAAAAAAATCATTTGTCAACCCTCCGTGTTTCCAGATGAAATTTCTCCCCATTTGGTTCCACGTTGCAAGTGCGATTGTGAATCAGGATCGCTCTTACTATGCAAAATTGACAATATTTTTCATCAAAACAACGATTGATTATTGTTATTCATAATATTTCTGCCACACCCAATTACAATTAAGCATATAATCCTACCTGGAACGGGTATAAATCACAGTATTTAAAATCCAGGCGTTAAGCTGTTACTAAGACCGACATCTTTTCAGACCAGAGACGTCTAGGGCTGTCACCATGAAAGCGGGGGCTAAATATAAGGCTTTATAACAGCCAATCAAAAACGCAATTGCATGTGGAAAAACGCAAACAAACTAAATGACATCCACGTGGATATCTATGGCGGTTAATGTCGAACAAAAATATCGCTTCAGTAATTAAAATGCGAATATTTGGATTTAGGCGATATTTGTGCCACCACATTGGCCGTTGTAAGTTTAATTTGTGATAATAGTAGGCCTATTAACTTACCTTATTTTAAAGATGTTATATGCATTAATAAAGAAATTGAATTTGCAACTTGGAACTAAAGGCCTCAAGTCGTAGCTAAAAACAAACACATCGGGATATCTCAACGTTTTTAGCTACGTTCTCGTAGCTAGGGACTTATATATATATCTCTTTTACGATACCATAAGGTTCGATAATTGTTTTAACGCCCGAAGATACTAAAGGTTGATACCCGATTACAGCCTCGGTAAATTAGAGTTGTTTCCCTTTTTTTCATTTTTGTTTCCGGTAAGCGTAAGGTAATAAATAAATAAATTATACTTCAGTAACGTGTAGATATTCTCAAAAATTAAAGAACTTAACGAAGCAAACCACCCATGAAATGAATTGCAACAACAGACTAACTCTGGCCGTCCAATTGCAAGATTTTAATTCCTTTTAAATTATCGCCAACAAAGGCTCAGCTATCTTTCAGGTTTGTTTACTTTCGCTATCAGCATCGATCGGGTTGCGGATCTGATCGCATTATTATTGTTCTGGGATATTTACCGTTATATGGAAGAAGCTAGAGGTAGATTAGTACAGCAGAAAAGTCAATCTGATTTATATATAAACGAAGAGGCACGAGTTCAGTACGATCGAAACTAGTCAGTCAGTGCTAACAGCAAACAGGCGTAAACTGGTTGGGATTGCCCATTTAATATAATCAATAAAGTAAACATTACTGCAGTTCCTTTAGGAACTGTCTTTGAGCAGACAATGTCCACTGACAGTTCCTATCCGGCTTTATACAGCTGCAGTATGAAAATACCGCTCTTCCCCACCTCTATTCTAAGGCTATTTTTAGTATTTTGGTATCCTTACCTACTATTTTTCACTCTGATTCTACTTTATTCGCCAAAGGAATCATTTCTTGCCACAGGTGACATAAATTTATAAAGATTCAACACTATTTTCAAGTACATGTAGAATTCTACGATTAAAAACATACACCAAACACGTTTAAACTGAAGAGCCATTACGAGATCCAGACATGCGCAAACCGCATGTTTATTTCGAATCCATGACCACTCGGACCAAAGACCACTCGGACCAAGACCAGTCGGACCAACTGATAAACCACTCGGCCCAAACAAAAAGACTGCTCGGACCAAACAAAAAGACCACTCGGACCAAAAATAAAGTGTTGTTTTAATGAATTGATAATTTTGTTTGTTTTAATATGATTATACTTGAACCAATAATACAGTGTTGTTTTAATGAATTGATAATTGCGTTTGTTTTAATATGACTCCTCGAACCAATAATAAAGTGTTGTTTTAATAAATTGATAATTGTGTTTGTTTTAATAAGGCTACTCGAACCAATATTAAAGTGCTGTTTTAATAAATTGATAATTGTGTTTTTTTTAAAAAACGCCTACTCGAACCAATAAAAAAGTGTTTTTTTTTAATAAATTGATAATTGTATCATAGATATAAAAAAATCGGGAATCATACAAGTCACGTTTAAAAAGGGGCAGGTCGCGGAAAAAGCATCCTCAGTATCCCCAATGTTCTCATTCCGTTCTACTCCACTAACAGTGCCGGTCACATCCTTAGCCCCTCCAAAAAGTTCCGTAGCCCCCCCCCCCCAATTTTATGAGCTGGCTACGGGCCTGGGTTAATCCATACCGTTTCGACGATTTCAAATTATCTGCCCTGGTCTTGTTATTGAATTTATACTTGAGAATTTGATTCACAATACCTTGTCTACGATATCACGTGGACGTAAAACTCCGTAACGAACGTACATAAATAAACTTTTCCGAGTTTTGCGCATATTAGTTATTACTACTCTGGGTGTTTCATCATTACCGCGATCTTTCTTTTTTACATTTTTTTTTCACTAAACATTACTCTTGATCGAAACAGAAAAGAATATGAGCATACTATCGAAAAAAGGGTACATAACAACGTGAACGATTTTAATAAAAGGGTATACGAGAATCAGAATAAAGTGGGTAATAAATTAAGAAATATATTATCAATCAATGTATTGTGATTAAATAATAACTAAATAGCATATTTTTTATATTCTATTTCTTAAATGAATAAGTCAAGCCTTATAGTATAATTTAATTGGTCCGAGTGGTCCTTTGGGTTGGTCCGATTAGCAAAGATAAATTTTGGTCCAAGTGCTCTTACACTATAAATTACTTGGCCCGAGTGGTCTTTTAGTTTGGACCGAGTGGTCTTTTAGTATGGTCCGATTGGACTCTATTTTGGTCCGACTGGTCTATCAGTTGGTCCGACTGGTCTTGGGCCGAGTGGTCTTTGGTCCGAGTGGTCTGGATACCTTTATTTCATCGCTAACTACTACTTGAAAATTGAGTTGAATTATTATAAATTTGTGTCAAATATAGTGAGAAATGATTCCTTTTGGTGGAAAATAAAGAATTGTGGTGACAAATAGACTGTGAGGGTTCTAAAATAGCCTGAGAACAGAGGTGGGGAATAGTGGTATTTTACCGTATTTTCATATTGCAGCTATAATAAGCCCGTATAGGAACTGTCAGGGAATATCGTTTGCTCAAAGACAGTTCAAAAAGGAACTAATTACTCCATCATTAAAAATGTGTTTGAACAATTTAATATGCCATACAATGAGATGTAAATTGATTCTTAATGCAAATATTTATTTTTATCCTTGCCGTTTAATTATATGTCCAGGTGCTGAAAAAGGACACATAATATATTTATCCATTGTCAATTTATTAATTTTTTTTCCAGGCGGTGAAAAAGGACACAAACTATCAAGTTCTTACAGATGGAGGAGATCCCCATTCCAAATTTACCAGACATATGCACAGGAGATGGAAAGTTTTCATTTAAAAGAGAGGTCACTGATGACTATGAAGAATCAAGGTCAAGTACAGAATTGAATGATGAAAGTTCAAATAAGAAAAACAAAGAACGTCGGAAAACTTCTGACAAAAAATCATGCACAGACTCAGGCGCATTCTGCAATTTGTGCGATCAAGTGTTTAAAAATAAAGGCAGTATGAGTCTTCACATGCGAATTCACATCGGCTACAAACCCCACATATGTGAGTTCTGTAACAAATCGTTCAGTCAGATAGGAGGTCTTCAACAACATATGCGTATTCATACAGGACACAAACCTTATAAATGTGAAATTTGTGAAAAATCATTCACACAATTGAACTCGCTGCATCAGCATTCACGTGTCCACAGCGGAGAGCGACCCTATCAGTGTAGCGTGTGTTATAAGCGATTTTCACAAAATGGCAGTCTACAAAGTCACATGAGAACACATAGTGGAGAAAAACCATTTCTCTGTAAGGAGTGTGGAAAAGGTTTCAGTCAAAATGGAAGTCTTCAGTCCCATAAGCGAACTCATTTATCTGATAAACCGTATAAATGTGATTTATGCCCCAAAACCTACGCTCAAAAAGTAGGTTTGCAAAATCATCAAAAGCTACATCACCGAGTATTAGACAAGTTAGACGATGTAAATTCTTATAATAAAAATGAGCATGTTCAATCGACCTTTCCAAAATGTGGAGATAAAAGAGGCGATGTTTGTGAACCATGTTCCCCAGGAGAAGAGAATCCGATTGACAATAAAACAACTTAATACAAGTAATCTAAATAAACAAATTAAACACAAACACTTGTAAACAATAACTGTTAAAACTAAAGACTTAGATAATTATGTTGTTGTGTAAATGGCTTAATGATCTACTTTTTATATATTGCACATTCTGCATTTTTTGTGTTCATACATATACGTACAATATAAATGTGACGTCATCCTTTGATGTTGGCTTACTATTATTTCAAATAATGGTTGGGGCAATGTGCCAACCGTATATTATTCATACCAGTTAAAATATTGGACCTGCGTGACTGTACTTTAAGTTGTTTAATGGTCTTGTGCAAGACATTGTGTAATATATAGATATTGCCCTTGTGCTAACAAACTCGTGCAATATCAATATATTACTTAAAATAGCATTATGCAAGAGCAAAATCTGCTTATTACAGGTCTTTCTTTAGGCCTGAGATGTTATCTAAATAATCAATTAGACATTAATTAACATATCCAGGCCATAATAAACTCTTAAAGTCAAGGCTAGCCTTCGATGTTGGCGGATTGAATTCCTATATGCCGCTTAATGGCCGTTGATAATTAAATCAATCAAGTGGATAATCGAGTCTATGCTGTTTATATTAATGATTTGAGTAATGATGACCAAGGCTATGTGAATATTTCAAACGCTTTTTTCTCGACTAATAGTGGACCAATTTGACTGAAATTTTCATCAAATTACCTTTACAGTTACACTATCTAGTTTTTAACTATTGTAGTGAGAACTGCCATCTCGTTATCTTATCTCCCATAATGTAACTTTAATGTTTCGCACTCGACCATTAAACTACACAGACTATACATGCAATTGTTGCAGTACAGAATGCTGAAAGGGATGAGGGGAATAAAGTTATAACATATAAAATTTACCCTGAAGGGGAAACATGGAGAGGGCATAACCTCCACCTGACTAGTTCTCCCCCTAATATGTTGGTTCTGTATGTTCCTATCAGGAGGGTTAAATTCACAGGCAATGTGAAAATACTTGTGAGCAAAGGACATTGAAAAGTGACCTTTTCCAGCGAACAATGAGAGATTTTTGAATGTATCAAAGTCTGATTATTGTAATTTAAATAAAAGCATGGCACAGAAACAGGATGTTGATTGGCCCCTGTAAGAAATATGATTGTGTGAATAACTAATTTCATACCTAGATTGCTGCCTGTCCAACCTCACAGGCTTTCTCTGGGTCCTCTGGTTTCCTCCCACTGCTAAAGAACCCTACGCGAACGCAAATTATTGAAATGAAATTGAACCATGTGTTAGTCCAGAAATGACCTAGTTTGTGTCAAGTGTTAAACCCCATTTCTCTCTGTCTTCATGGATGAATAATTCTAAAATTTTCTCATTAAATACACCTTTCTTCAAATATCTAAATCTTCACTGATTTATTTGAAATTAAAATCTTGCATGTGTTATTTCATTTACAGGTTCAGTAGTGATATGAACTGAAAGTAGGTTTCGTTTGTTCGTTCCATGAGTTTAATTTCCACTTCCTCCAAGGGTGATATCGTAGACAAATTGAGATTTCACATCAATCTTCATTTTATAAAAGGGGGGTTGGGATGGCCTAGTGGTCTAGAGTGCCGCGCTTCGACCTCTAGCTGGCCGGTCACCTCTGGCTTGCGGCGGTGGTTTCGAGCCCTGGTGTGAGCGTATGTGGCATGGAGATAGGGGCGCCTTCTCAATCTCGTGGCTTTTCTTCAGGCACTTCGTTTTCCTCCCACTGCTAAAGACCCCTAAAGATTCCTATGCGTAGGCGAATTATTGAAATAAAATTAAACCATGTTAGTCCTGAAATGACAGTAGTTTAAAGGGACAATAACATTCTTGCTGGCTTGGAAGCTCCAGAAAATAAATAATACCCTTATTCTAAGTACTAGATGTTTAAGTGTCCTACCTGTTGTGTAAATTATCCATTACAACCTATTTTACTTGTCCAGAGGGTTCGAGAATATTTTAAAATCCAAGTCACATTTGAAAAGGTTTACGTTAGACTTTTCAAATCAATTGGTTGAATTTTTCCAATTTTTTAAAATAGGTGTGTTCAGATGAAATTTATATCATCAATTAATTGGAATATTGTAAAATAATACGATTTGTTGACCAGAATGAAGATTGGGACATATTATTCAGTTACAACAAGAGTGTTATTGGGGCTTTAAGTGTCGAGTGGACGTTAAACCCTGTTTCTCTCTCTGTATTTCGCTTCAAAAGGTGTAACATCCAACCCCCTATTAACAAGGGGAAATCCATCGAAGTTGAATTATGGCTCTAAAATAAAACAATGAGATCTTTCTATAAGGAGAGCAATTTTAGCTGTACATTGTAGCTTTCCAGATCTTTGTTAATTTGAATTCTTGTTTAATAAAAAAATAAATATCTTGCTTATAACTAATTGATGGTGACAGTAACTTAGTAAGGTATGCTCAGTTATGATTATTCGTATAAATATAACCATTTGGAGAAACAATTACAATGTATTAAAATATGTTATTTTACCTTTCAAAATAATAAGTTATCGAGATTAATAAATCATTAATAACGTAGCGTGCATCAAATGAGATGCATCAATCGTTACAAGAGTTGCCTCCCTTCAATAACTTGTGAGTTTCCGATTTGTACGATTGATCGCTACACGGCATGGAACACCCAACATGATTGAACTTTTAAACTGTTTTTGAGATCTGACCATTCAGTTAGACGAATATATCACGCCACATTTACAGTTTCGGCCCCTGATTCGCTTCTCAGACTAGAAAATGGTACGTTTCTAAATCTAATATGGCAACAACCAGATCTGCAAAGCAAAAGTCGAAAAGTCTGGACTCAACCAGAAACATAAAATCTTCACAAAAATTCGTGACATGTACCAACAAGAAGACAAACATTGACGAAACTGATAAAGGTGTTAGGGGAGATACTGTTTTGCTTAAAAAGAATTTTGAAGCTGACGAAATTACAATCTCAGAGAAAGAACATAGTCCTATTCCGGGAATTGCGTTATCATTCAGGGGTAGAAAGAGTGGCCGAAAAAAAGCTGTTCCAAAAAAATCAGCTGTTGCTGATTCTAAACAACCAAATGATGGTGACGACCCACGTGTGGGTCCAAAAGAAGAGTTAACGGTAGAAGAAGAAGCACATGGTAATGGAAGAACTGACAAAAGTAACAGACGGTCGAGAAAGATCAGAAAACCATCTATATATGTAGACACTGTAGAAGAGGACGAAGAAGAGAATTCAGATGAATGCATAGCCATAGATGAACTCGATGATGAATGGAAACCTGAAAAAGAAAGATGTAAAGGCATAGAATTAATAGAAGTTGGTGAGGATGATGGTAATGAAGATACATCTACCATTTCCATAAAGAATTGTGAATTACCTGAAGAATCAAATATGGGTAACAAAAGGAATAGGCCTAATGTTACCGATAATAATAAGGGAGTCAATAAAAATACCAGTAATAAAACAGGGATCAAAAAGAATACCGGTGGCAGTAATAAAAAAATTAAAGTGAAACGGGAAAACATGGACAAATATATTGAAGCTCTAGAAGGCAAGTGTAAGCCAGAAAAGTTGAAGAAAGAAGAAATTGTGTGTGCGGAATGTGAGCAGCATTTTAAGAATAGATGTCAGTTAGTTAATCATATGAGAATACACACTGGTGAACGACCATTTGAATGTACAGAATGTGGCCGATCTTTCGCTTTGAAATCAAACTTGACAGCTCATTTAATAATCCATTCTTCAGATAGACCTTTTGCGTGTACTAAATGCGAGTGGGCGTTTAAAAGTGAAAAGCGATTGAGAGATCACCAGCGAGTGCACAGCCAAGAGCAGCCTTTTTCTTGTGACGAATGTGGACAAAAATTTAAAATCAAGAGAAATTTGGTTTGTCATCAGCTGATACACAAGGGGGTAAAACCGTATAAATGTGATCAGTGTGATTATTCCGCGGTAAGAAAGAGTTGTGTAATTAATCATCAATGGACTCATAAAGACATTAAACGCTTCAGTTGTCAGGAAACTGGCTGCAATAAGACGTTCGCATCGAAAGCTAAATTTATCATCCATACAAACAATCATAATAACATTAAACCATACGCATGTACCATCTGCGATAAAGCTTTCGGCAGACAAGATAATCTCAAAGTCCACATGCGTTCACACACTGGTATTAAACCCTATAGTTGTGCCCCGTGTCAGAAAGTGTTTAGTTCTGTTCAAGGTTTTAGAACCCATGTGAAAAATATTCATGTCGAAGGTGGGGTTTCCACGGTTACAACTAATACTTGGGATGAAGTTCCCATGAAAGCCAATATGGTTTCAGTTCAGGTTATGACACATTTTATATAGGGGATACTCAAATGAATGTTTCTGACTTGAATTCATTCCATTCCAAAAATGGTGACAATTGGGTGAAAGGAGGAATTTCGAGCTACCATGCATGCAGAGACAGCATAAAATTATCTCGAACAACCAGGATAGCTGAAACAGATGCATTGAGTTAATTACATCACAATCCTACTGACACCACCTCCCTTTATTGAACTGACAGAACTGTGATAATACTGAAATTCTGAGTCAATCAATTGCAATTCTGTCATTTGGCGTATTGAAATTGAAAATTTCATAATATAATATACATGTATTAATTTGAATGTGCAATATACTGGTTTATCTACAGAGGAAGGGGAGTTGAGATGACCTAGTGGTCTAGAGTGCTGCGCTTCGACCTCTAGCTGGCCAGTCACCTCTAGCTTGTGGCTGTGGTTTCGTTCCCTGGTGTGAGCGTATGTGGCATGGAGATAGGGGCGCCTTCTCAGCCTCGTGGGTTTCCTCCGGGCACTCTGGTTTCCTCCCACTGCTAAAGACCCCTACGTGCAAGCGAATTATTGAAATAAAATTAAACCATTTGTTAGTCCCGAAATGACCTGGTTTGTGTCAAGTGGACGTTACACCCCATTTCTCTCTCTCTCTATCTACAGAGGAACAAGAATTATACTTGTACATTCTTAAAAGGTACTAATGTTGGGCAAACTAACCCCTTAAAATAAAATCTGGGTAAAAATCATGTTAAAGAGGCATTATGTAAGATTTAGATAAAGAGCTGACTGTTCTCGCTATAACTATAATACTTCAAATATGGATAATGCAAAATGACTATATTGAAAATTTCATTCAAATTACTCTTTTCTGAGCAAAGTTATGAGTCTTTAAAGTTTTGATAAGATGTGTGCATTGATCGTTTTACTATCATATGCAGGGTACTGGTATATTTGAGACTTAGCCGTGTGTCTTAATTTTTAAATTAGATCATTAAATGGCCGAATGGTTATAATCTACTTAAAATCGGAACCATCCAATGGCATCAAGAGTTGATAATGGTCTTTTAAAATACATATCTTTAACAATATATACA
This sequence comes from Patella ulyssiponensis, assembly GCA_963678685.1. NCBI lineage: Eukaryota > Metazoa > Mollusca > Gastropoda > Patellidae > Patella > Patella ulyssiponensis. The sequence continues at coordinate 4,092,399 of OY783225.1, forward strand.
TGTATACTATGTACATATATTACTATTTCAGACCTAAAAAAAGACCTGAAATAGGCAGATTTAGCTCTTGCATAATGCCTGTTTTTAAGTACATGTACATGGCCTAAAACTAACAAAACAGTGGTTGGAAAGAAATATGTTGCTTATACTATTACATGTAGCTCTCACTCTACTGAAATTTGGAAAAGTTCCTTCAAGTGTCAAGTATAACAAAGCTCCTTCAAGTTTCAAGTATTACAAAGATCCTTCAAGTATATTAAAGCCTATTTAAATGTAGCAAATATCCTGCATATTATGCTATAGCAAAGATGCTTCAAGTATAGCAAAGCTCCTTAAAATAGAGCAAGTGTCTGTCAAAAATAGCAAAGCTATTCCAAATGTAGCAAGCTCTTTCAAACATAACAAAGCCCCTTCATTCAAGTATAACAAAGCTGCTTCAAGCATATCTAGTTTTTCGAATTGAATGGAAAACCAAAGTCCCATGTGCATGTAAAAGATCCCTTGGCAGTTGGATTTCGATTATAAGAGCAGGCCGTAGCGCTGCTGTTCGGGCAAAATTTCCTTCCTAGCACACACTATGGTATATGCCCATTTTTTTTGCCCAGTCTGAGCAGAGCATCTTCTTCTAGTACATATGTGTAACAAAGCTGTTTCAAATGCAGCAAAGCTCCTGCATATATATTCGGTAGCAAAGCTACTTCAAGAATAGCACGGCTCCTTGAAATAGAACAAAGCTGCGTCAAATATAGCACAGCTTCAAGTATAGCATAGCTCTTTCAGATTGAACAGTGTAGTAAAGATCAGTGGAAATGGGTAGCTCTGTTTGGAGAGTCAATTCGAGTTCCGTTGCAGCAGGTGAAATCAAGGGAATTGAAGGATACTGTACATTTTGACCTCCTCATATCTACGGGTAGAAGGCAACGATAGCTGGCCGTTTTTGGCCCCTATAATACGTTGGTTTAATTAATTATTTTATTAAATTCAGTTACATTATAGTTTTTATACAATTTATTTTAAATCAAGATGTTCCAAGGTAAATTTAATGTTATATGTTGCCAATTTTTTTATACTTATTTTTTGCCATCTATCAGAATATTTACATTGTCAGAAAATAGCCTATTTACACAATTTAGAAGTGATCGCTAATAGTTATATATTTTGGGGTAAAAAAACAAACTTTCACCAATCGGCAGAAAATTAGGACGTTAATCTACATGTATGACGATCCGTCGATGGGTAACAAACGTATTTATGCATTTCACCAAGGGTGATGTAGTAGCCAAATAATCGTGTCTGTACATGGTTCAACATGTACAGGCGTACTAATTGGACGAGAAACTCGGCATGACTTCATCGCGGCCAATTTGAGCAGCCATATCATATGTACAATGTAGAACTTCCTCAAGCAATGCGCACTTGGCCAAGAAACAAGAACGGCAATTTCCATGAGGATCGTACTTTAATTAGAGGAACTTTTAGGCTTTTCTCGAAGAGCGTGGCATTAGTAGTGCTTGAGGACATAGGCGTACGGGCTTGATGACAGTTAGGGCAGGGGGTCAAAATCTGAAATACCCGAAAAAATTTCTGGGTACAGACGACGGCGCCGAACTTTTGACAGAGTGGAGGAGCGGCTTCCCCCTCCAAGAAAATGTTGGAAAATTTTACGCGTTTTCCTGAATCTCCAATAAACAATCAACCTTCTCGGGTTAAGGGGGCCACGCCTTCCCGGAGAAAATTTTATACCGTAAATGCGTTTATCTGCTTCTCTAGCCCGTTAAGCAACTCTAAAGTTCTCAAATGCTTTTATAACCGAAATCCCATTCAATGCGACCTGAATTCCAACCATTATCAATCACACTGTTACAGCTACATGTGGCCTACATCCACAAGTATTAATCATGCCCGAAATATGTCGCACAAAGTAGATGAAATAATATATATATATATATATTTTTTTTTTTTCACTTTACACGTGGTCAAGTCCCTTTTGTATCGTTTTGAATAAATCATTAAATTTACAATTATCACAGGCAATTAAGTATAGGAGCAGTAGGCCTATTATATCTCAGCAAGTTTAATTTATCCATGGAGTGACAGACACCCAAAATAAATAATCGAATCTCGATGTTGCATATAATATACCCTAGCTTAATAATAATATAAATAATTTCGAAGCGCTTAATTGCCAATTATTGAAATAAAGTTGTGCCAATCCATATTATAGTCCTGAAATGTGGACGAATGGCTTACTATATTGTATAACGATATTAGACCTAATCATAAAATATCGTAACTTATTAATAATGCAAATGAACAGAAGCGCACGCGATGATAAGCGTATTGCGATAAAACCTGACATGCAACCATATTTGTTTGCAATTACCTCCCTTGCGAACGATTTGTATTTCCGCTAAATTGAGGGATTGAAACGCTCAATACGACAAACTGACAAAAAGAGAACTAGTTTGTTGGCTTCGGAAAACATTGGTGTAGAAAATTATTTAAAGCCTTATATATTTGTTCAATCGCGTGTTGTGACAAAACTCTCAGCAATCCATCATTGGCAAGAATGGCCACGTCAACAAGATCGACAAATCAGAAATCGCGGTCAGAGACTGAACGGAGTCATTTCTTGGCGGGCCTTGGCTTGGCCGCGAAGAAAGACATAACTAATGATAAACAGAAAGCTCCTAACAACGATCAAGACTCTAGCAAAGATGCAAAAACAGTTAATAAAAAGGATTTCGCTGATACAGAAAAGAACATCACCAAGAAAGCTAAAAATCCTACCACCAAGAAAGTTTTGAGGGGGAAAAGAAGGGGTCCAACTCCAAAGAAAGATGCCACTTTAAAACGACCAGTTGCTGATCTTCAAGAAGCAGATGATGACGAAGAAGAAACAACTGGAAGAAGTAGGTCGAAACGTCCTGCAAGAATCATCAAAAAACCATCAAAATATGGAGAAGATAGTGATCCAAAAAATATAGATGATATTGTCGATAGTGATCCAAAATCTTCAAATCTAACAGAATTAAAAGAAGAAGAACGTGCAAGTTCTGATACAGAAGATGTCACCGAAGAAAATGGGGCTGATGAAAATACGGATACCAATGAGAAGAGTGAAGACTCAGATGCTGAACCTACACCTTCCAGAAAAGGTCGCAAAAAGAAGGAAACGAAACAGAATTTGAAGACCGATAAAAATAAGAAAAGTTCCAAACTAAAGGTAGCATTGATACCGAAAGAAAAAGCAAAACAAAAGAAAGATGAATGCGTTTGTGAAATTTGTAACAAGCACTTTAAGAATAATTACCTGTTAAGTAATCATATACGAACGCATACCGGAGAAAGGCCGTATCAGTGCTCCGAATGTGGCCAGTCGTTCACCATGAAATCTATCCTAGCTTCTCATGTCATAATCCACTCTGCAGAACGACCTTACCCTTGTACCAAATGCAACTGGACATTTAAAAGCGAAAAGCGATTGAGAGATCACATGCGGGTGCATACACCAGTGAAACCACACGTTTGTGAACAGTGCGGACAACGATTCAAAATAAAAAGGAATTTAATCTGCCACCAGATGATGCACCAGGGTGTAAAACCCTATAAATGCGATCAATGCGATTACGCCTCAACACGAAAGAGTTGCGTAATTAATCATAAATGGACACATCTGCCTGTTAAACGTTTTATTTGCAAAGAGGCTGGTTGCGATAAAACATTTTCACAGAAGGGTAAATTCATTGTTCATATGAATCAGCACCGAAATATTAAACCTTATGCGTGTACCTTCTGCGATAAAGAGTTTTTTCGACAAGATAATCTGAAGATCCACATGCGTCAGCATACGGCTGTCAAATCCTACAGCTGTGAACCTTGTCGAAAAATCTTCAGTTCCCTTCCACATTTTAAAACCCACGTTAAGACGGTGCATATTGACGGTCGGATATCTTTGACTCGAAACACCAATACCTGGGACGAAGTTCCAATGAAACCTAATATGGTTTCTGTCCAAGTCATGACAAACTTTGCCTAAATCAGGAATCATGGTGTGAGAAAAAATAAAACAATTGATCAATATTAAATTTTTGTCAAGATTATTAATGAAGGGAGTTGATGGTCTATTAGCATTTTTTTATTGTTATTTATGAATGAGAGTTAACGGTTTAGTCCATTGATTGTTCATAGGTTACAGTATATCTGAATTATGGACTACAGGTACAGTGGACAATGTAGTATGAACTGTTTTCAAACAAAATGCAGAAAAAATTACTATTCTTAGTTCTTCTTCTAGAGCTGCTTACTACTTGTGAAGAGTGGATTTCCTTCCTGTTTACTACCCGGTACCAAACTCTTCAATCTTCAAAATTTCGTTGACTTGTCTTTACTACTCTAGGATCTGGAAGAATTGATTGGTTAATCAAATGTCTGACGTCAAGCCGCTCGTATGACCTCTGATGTGACCTATCGGTCAGATCTTCATAAAGTGTAGACCATTGAAAGTATAATAAACAAAACAAAATATAGATCTGTATTTTAATCAGATTGCAAGATTTTGAATGAGTAAATTATAAATTGCATACGTTTATAACCCGTACGGGTATTATACTACATGTATATAATATATGTACATTCATAAAGGAACTTTTGGTGTCTTTATTTAAATCGCTGAGGTAACCCTTTGGGTGTTGACATAACGACAGGCGTCACGGTCAGTTGCTTCAAAGAACTTTTACTCCCTTCATTTCAATGTATATGTTTTCACTTTGTTTTAAATCAAGTTATTTTCCTATAAAAAAAAAAATCAGACATTGGTACTTTTTATTGAACTAATTATACATGTAAAAATGTATGTAGTAGATAATTGTAACATTAGTTGATATTAAAATACTTTATTCTACCATTCGAAGTTTATAATTTTCTTCCTAGCACCCCATCCCCCCATCCAAAATCTATGTCAAGCGAAATTTCAACAAAAAAAACAAAACAAAAGACATCAAGTTGCACAGACCAATTTATATGTGTGTTGTTTATGTTTTTGGATCGCTAAATTTGACTTGAAAATATTCTTGGATTATTATAAATTTGGGTCAGATATGTGGGACATGAATCCGTCTGGCAACATAGAGAGAGAAAAGGGGTTTAACATCCACTCCACACAAACTAGGTCATTTCGGGACTAACATATGGTTTAATTTCATTTCAACAATTCGCTGGCGCGTAGGGGTCTTTAGCAGTGGGAGGAAAACGGAGTACTTGGTGAAAACCCACGAGGATGGATAAGGGGGAGGGGCGGGTGATAGGGGTTAGGATCAATCTAAGGTCACGGTATACTGGTCAATGAATGACGAAACTGACCAACATTTTACAGATAAACCATTTTAAAATATTTCATTTACTACGTAGTTTACTATAACAACCAGGTATAAGCTTACGAATTATATTATAGAAAAACAGCAATGTAAGTTGTCCTCGAATTACTAAAAAATTTGAGGGAGAGAGAGAAATAGGGTTTAACGTTCTCGAAACAAACTACATGTAGATCATTCGTGACTAACATATGGTTTAATTTTATTTCAATAATTCGCTGGCGCGTAGGGGTCTTTAGCAGTGGGAGGAAAACGGAGTACTTGGTGAAAACCCACGAGGATGGACTGGCGACCCTACTACTTGTCACATACAGCCAGAGATTCGAAACCAAACCACGCCAGTTGACTCAATGGCAGGCGGTATGATACAGCGCGCACGCTAACCATTCGGCCATCTAACCACCACTGGCAACATAAAAGGATGTCAAAGTTAAAACAGCCTTTGAATTTGAAGAGATACATGTACGTATATTGAAGGATGACCATTCAGAGACTGTATAACTATAACAGAGGCCAATGCCAATGGCCACTTGTAACCTTGGACCCTGTAACATAACAAATAAATTTTATCGCTTTTATTTACATGTACATGCATTGACAGCCAGTCATAAAATAGACCAACATACATTTGTAGATCATGTTTTTTGGGGGAGGTTTATGTATATCCGAATGACTATGGCACACAGAAATTGTTGTCTGCAGTCGCCATTTCTTGGCCGATAAAGTTTATCTAGATTTTCCCGCGTGGTTTCCCCTTGGCTGATAAAGTTCATCTAGATTTTCCCCAGGACGGAGGGCCTGACAAGGATGGCTCACTAGTTGTTTGGATAAGACGAAAAGCTACGGTCCCAAGTACACATTGGCATGCAAGTAAAAGATCCCTTGACATTTGGAATTCGATATAAGAATAAGCTGCTGCCAAGGCAAAATTTCCCTCATCATAGCACTCTGTATCAGTGTATGGCGTATGCCCTTCTTCATGACAGGACGTTACGACCGTAGGACGTTAAATTTCATTTCATTTCAGTCGCCATTTCTGACATGTGATGATTGAGCTTGACAATGGTTAATTGACTGCTCAATTACCGCGGTTCCGATTCCCGATATTACTCTCGCTTAAAGTTAAATTTTGAAAAGTGTTCTACTTCAGTTCAGTACGACAGTAGACTTCTCATTTCAGTTCTGGGTTGTGCGTTGGCTACATACATGTAGATTGGTAGGCTAGATCTAAAAAAATAATTTATGTGAGAGATCAAATTAGTTTTTCTTTCCATTTATTCTCTTTAATTAATGTTCATTTTTTACTTTATGATATCATAATTGTTACAGCATACATTGGCAGCCCTGTGAAATTTATAAACGGTAAAAGTAAAATGTGACATGCAATAAATAATAATCTGTTACTATCTTGAGAGTTATCCCCCTTGTACAGAATTCAGTTTCCGGATAAATGGGGGACACGCACACTGAAGAATTCGAAATATTAACTTTATACCTTTGTTTTATGTACGATCGTCGTCGAAATACCGATTAGAAAATATAATTCATCTCTAATATTACTTCCACTATTGTTTAACAAAATCATTTGGGTAAACAGAATTGGCAAAAATGTCAGACACAAAATCTGCAAATCCAAGGAGGTCGAAAAGGATGTCGAGGTGTGAGAAGAGTCATGTAGCCGACTTGGCTGCCATGAAGGCCGTAAAAAGATACGTGACATGTTACTTTAGGAGGACAGCCCCTGAAAATAATGAGGGTGTTACCGAAGATACTATAATAGTGAAAAAGAATTTAGCTGACGACGAAATTGTCATTTCGAAGAAAGTTCACAATCCTAAAAAAGTTTTCTACTCCAGAGGGAAAAAAAAGTCAGTTGTACCTGTCCTTAGACGAACAGGAATTTATAATTATGATGAGGATCCTGACATGGAACTTGATGCTCAGTTAGCAATAGATTTGTTAAGCAACCCGATCATTCCTGTTGAAGAAAATGAGGATGGAACATCTAATCAGCCCAAACGACCAGCAAGAAAAATAAAACGACCATCCAAATATGAAGATACAATTGTTGATGAGGACCCCGAAATATCAGATGAGTTTGAGGATGATCTTGATGATGAATGGGAACCCGAAAAGGAAACTCCAGACGACGATGATGAAAATGGTGAGGAAAAATTAATGAGTTCGGAAGATGTAAACAATGAGAGTGGCATAGATGCGGCACATGGTAAAAAGCACACAGACACAGGTGAAGAAGCTGAAGCAGTCACTACAATATTAGAGGAATTAAATAGTTCCACTACTTCAACTGTTGATTCAAAACCCCCCATAAAAAGTTCTAAAAAAGGGAGCAAAAATAAGAAAGCGAAAGGTGCTAGGAAAACGAAGTCAAATAAAAAAGTGAAGGTTTCTAAAGCTGCAACAGATACTGAATCCCAAAATGTGAAGGAGGAAACCCCAGAAAAGAAAACGGAATATTTTTGCGAAATATGTGGACTCAAGTTTAAACATAAATGTACTTTGAAAAATCACATGCGAACACATACAGGAGATCGACCTTTTCAATGCACGATATGTGGACAGTCATTTACCATGAAATCTATCCTAGCTTCCCACGTCATAATCCATTCAGACGAAAGACCTTTTCCATGTACCAAATGCAAGTGGACGTTTAAAAGCGAAAAGCGTTTAAAGGACCACCAGCAAGTGCACACCCCAATAAAACCACACGTTTGTGAAGAGTGTGGACAAAGATTCAAAATAAAAAGGAATTTAATCTGCCACCGGATGATGCACGAGGGGGTAAAACCCTTTAAATGTGATCAATGTGATTACTCCTCGACGAGAAAGAGTAGCGTGATTAATCACAGATGGACACATATGGCCGTTAAACGCTTCAAGTGTCAAGAAGTCGGTTGCGATAAAACATTTTCACAGAAGGGAAAATTTAAAGTTCATATGAATCAACACAAAAATATCAGACCTTACGCTTGCACCATCTGTGAAAAAGCATTCTTCAGACAGGATAATTTGGCGCATCATATGCGATTACACACCGGAATTAAACCTTATAGCTGTGAACCATGTAACAAAGTGTTTAACAATCTCTCGACTTTTAAAGCGCATATAAAAAAAATACACCTTGAAGACGGAATATCGCTTCTGTGTACTGATTCTTGGAATGAGGGCAGTCAAATTATTTTCAAAGAGGATGTTGTTATGAAAGATGATATTATTTTGAATGAGAATGGTTTGAACGAAAATGTTGTTTTGAATGAGAATTATGTTTTGAACGAGAATGTTGTTTTGAATGAGGATGTTATTTTGAAATCGGCTGAGGAAGTTGTTTTTAACGCGAACGAGGAAGTTGTATTTAATGCTGAAGAGGAAGTTGTTTTGAAAGAGGATGTTGCTTTGAAAAATGATGCCTTGAAAGATGTTGCTATGAAAGACGATGTTGTCACTGTTCAAATTATAACAAACCTTGACTAAATAAGGTTTTATGTGTATTGTTGAAGATCGTTATGCAAGTTTAAAAATAGATAATGTAGTTCAAAAATAGATAATGTAAAATGAATAAATACAAAAGTTTGTTCAAATTGCTTTATTTTGGGTGAAGTTTTGAGTTTTGCTGTTGGAAAGATCGACTAGGTCTGATGTAGATTGCTCATTAACGTACATGAAGCAACGGTACTTAACAATTGCGAGCCGTTCCCACAAAACCCCACGGATGGTCATTTTTATAAAAATAGAGCTGGCACCATATTTGAATAGTCCACAGCTAAGCTTTCCAAAAATGCAATTCTTTTTAAATTTGTCGAATCATCTGGAGTTGGGTACGGCTCATTAATAGAAACAAGAAGGCATACAGTTTATGTCTTTTGTGCCCATAGTACAAAATGAAGTTGTGCGACAAGCGTCTGGTTTCGTGGGAGCGTGTGACAATTGTGCCAAAGTTTTGATTATCCATTTTATCGTTGCAGTTGCCCTTATCCGTTTGAATCTTATAGACTTATCATATGAATATATCTTTAGTCTAAATAATAATTTCTATAGAATTTAAAGCCAAAATAAAAACCTGAAATAGACAGAAATCATTTAGCTCTTACATAATGTATCTTAAAATTTCATTCATTTTTCCATTTTAAAAAAAATATATTACATATTTTACTTTGTTTACATGTACATGTAACATGTATTTTCACTGAAATGAGTAATACGACCACAAGACTCTAAGAAACCATCTGAAATTGAATTTGCTGATTTTATCCCCCAAGTCTGGACATAATGCACCAGTCACAGACATTGCCAGGCACAAATTATCACAGAAGGATTGTCTGAGTCTTGACAAATTCTGAATTTATGTCCTTACAATGGTTATGACAAGTGCCAAATGTAGAAGATGTACATGTATAAATATGTTGCCTGATAGTTTGTGCTTGACAATGTTTGTGACAGCTACTTGCTTGCTTTATCCCCTACCACAATGTTTATGTTATTCTGGAATTTCAACACCAGTCAGACTATGCCATACAGTATATAATGAGAGAAATTTGCCAGCATTTCGGATTGCTCATCACCTCAAGTGTATGCTTTTTTTGTCCCATCTATACAACTATACACTGTTCATTGCCAATGACATGGGGAAGCACTGTAAAAAATCCATACAAGCTTTCTTGGCCAGCACAAGGATTAAAATGAGTATTTTAACCCTTTGAACACTGACTATACATGGGGTGTTGCACGTCCCTCCCTGGATTTACAGGACGTCATATTAATTATGACGTCAACATAATTGGAGCTTGACACGCCCCAAGCCGCAAAACCGACATTTCGGTTATATGCGATACAACGTCAAGTCGGTTTTGCAGCATTTCGGGTTCTAAGGGTTAAGGACTGCAAGTAAAGTATTCCTACTTCATTGCACCTGGCTGATTTGATTCTTTATTCAAAAATTAAGGGATCTAGGTCGCTTTAGGCTATAAGATCTGTCCATTGAGTCATGCGACATGGTTTCAATCCAGAGCCCTCAAGGTTTCTGCCCGCACTTAAAAATATACCCAGCAGTTAGTGTATGAAACAACCCAAATGACCCACAGTAATATTTATTATAAGGCAGGTGCAGTCTTGAAGATAAGTTCATTTTGTGTGTAAATCCACATCCTCAGTGTCCCTAGAGGTATCGTGCTATTCTACTCGAATACATGTAATGCTTGTTATCAATAGTGGATGTTATCATTTGTGGTCTGGTCCCATTCTACTCCCATAGTGTGTGTTATCAATAGTGGTCTTGATCCATTCCTCAGTATCCATAGTGGTCTCATTCCGTTCTACTCCCATAGCGCTTGTTATATTAAGTGGTCTCGCTCCATTCTACTTCAATCACACTTGTTATCATAAGAGGTCTTGCTCCATTTTACTCCACTAATGCGTATTATTAATAGTGGTCTCGCTTTACTCTACTCCAATCAAGCTTGTTATCAATAGTGGTCTCATTCCGTTCTACTCAACTGGTGCGTATTATCAATAGTGGTCTTGTTTCATTCTACTCTAATGGGGCTTGTTATGCATAGTGGTCTCGTCCTGTTCTACTCCCATAGGTGCTTTTGATGGGAAAAACATATAGTGGTTTGAATTGGACAAAAAACGGATAACTGGTGTACACACAGACATGCCCACACAAAATTTTTAGCACATGGAATTTGGGGAGGGTGGCACACACTTTGGATCATAAGATCTGTTAAGCGGATTGGTTTCTATTACCAGCTTCTACACAAGGAGTATGGTCACGTGACTAATCTCGTTGACTAATCTCGTGGGTTTTCTCCGGGTCCTCAAGTTTCTTCCCACTAGCAAAATATGTAAATAAAATGGATTTCTAGTATTGGAATGACATAATGTTTATCTTCACCCCACCAACACCCCCACCCTACTGGGAATTCCTAGGATGGTACATCCCCTGTGTGTAAAGTATTCCATGAAATAACGATAAACATGATTATTTCCTTTAATGAAGTACAAAAAGGAATGATTACATTATGCATGTCACAATATTTACAAAAATTAATACACATTTAACAGTAGGCTTGTTTTTGGTTTTACATCAATTATAAAAGATAAAAAGTTTATAATCACAGATTGGACAGAGTATATGACTGACCTTGATTAAATACATCCAATAGTTCCAGAATCAACGTTGGGAAGGGGGACATAGGATGGGGGATGCAATAATGGTAGTACAACCTGATTAAAATACAGATCTTTATTCCGTTTCAGTTCATTTATACTTTCGATGGCCAACACTACATGATGTTCTGACTGTTTGTGTAGTGTAAGGCTGTGTCAGGGGTCATACACGTGTCTTTTGAATATTGGTTAATCAATTAAGGATGAGAGAGAGAGAGAAATGGGGTTTAACGTCCACTCAACACAACCAGGTCATTTCGGGACTAACATACGGTTTTAATTTTATTTCAATAGTTCGCTTGCGCGTAGGGGTCTTTAGCCGTGGGAGGAAACCGGAGTTCCCGGAGGAAACCCACGAGGTTGAGAAGGCGCCCCTATCTCCATGCCACATACGCTCACACCAGGGCTCGAAACCACAGCCGCAAGCCAGAGGGGACCGGCCAGCTAGAGGTCGAAGCGCGGCACTCTAGACCACTAGGCCATCCCAACCCCCACCAATTAAGGATGAAGTTTCTAGTGGTTTTCCCACAGTTCCGTGCACAGCATGCCAAGAACTCACCGTAACAACGGAATTTTATTGGCTAATCCCTCACTTCAACCAAAACGCGTTTTATATAACAACTCTCACAGATCAAAGTGTTGTGATGACACGTTAAACGAAATTTTGAACAATATTGAGACGTGAGACATTGCACTTTTAAATAGGGATAATCCAATCCCACCTCTTGTCACCAAAGAAAACCCTGTAGCGTCCAACGGTTGTGTCCACAATACAATAGGCCTCTCTACCACAAAGCCTCACTAGTGGAACGTCGGCTACTGATCTGTTATCCAGGGAGGGGTATTGCTAAGCTCGCGTGGGATCACAACGATTGGATCTGTGTTTTAGTCAGATTGATGGTAGTAATGATGGACAACATACACTGTAAATCGAGTACCATTTCATCTTATATATCTAGCACTAATTTCTATCAAAGTCATTTAATATCAAATCTTTGTCTAAAAACTGATTAAAATCATCCAATTTGTCGTTTAAAGTCTACAATTCAATTTTGATAATGAAAGTCCAATTTACAAGTTTTTAATTTCTTGATCACTGTTCAAAAGATAAACAACCAAATTAATTATTAAAGTGTAATGATTGATTTTTCAACAGTGGTCAGGAAATTGGACACTCATATCAAAATTAATCTGAACACAAGTAAATATTAGAGATGATTTTGACTGATTTTAAATGATTTTTCAAAATTTTTAAACAAAGATTTATTATTAAAGAAATGTGAAAGAAATTAGCGCTAGATACGCAAGATTAAATGATAGACAGGTTGCAGTGATGGTGAATTAAGGCTATTAGAATATGTGAAATGCTTCATCTGTAATTTGCACAATTACTATTTACAAGTTTTACTATTTACATGTTTTCCTCGAAACAATTGAACCAAATTTCTTGAGAAAACATACTGGAAACTAGGCTAAATGCTGCTGATAATCTGAAAAATTGCTATTTGATTTATCAATGGATATTATAGATTATTGTTTTGGAAAATACATTCAAAAGAAGCCACCTGTTTTAACATTCTACTTGTTAGCACCAACAGGGCTGGTGACGACATGCTTGAATAAGAAAAACAAGATTTCAAGGGTAATTGAAAGGCCTCCAAATGTAGCTAAAACAAACAAAACAACATCTAAGTGTCCACTGTTTTTTTTGGCATGTTTTTGTAGTTACTGGCGATCAGATAATCATTGACAAAATAAACAGATTTACAAAATTTCAAATATTATTAGAATCCTTTAGAAAAGAACGCAACATAATTTATATGGAAAACAATCACTGGTTTGTACATATATAGCACAATGTTTTGACAAATGGGCTTGTTAACAATAAGACGTTTCAACAAATGTGCTTGATAACGATAAGACATTTCAACAAATGTGCTTGATAACGATAAGACATTTCAACAAATGTGCTTGATAACGATAAGACGTTTCAACAAATGTGCTTAATAACGATAAGACGTTTCAACAAATGTGCTTAATAATGATAAGAAATGTGCTTGATAACAACGAGACATTTCAACAAATGAGCTTGATAACAACGAGACATTTCAACATATTATGTGCTTGATAACGATAAGAGAACACTTGTTGAAACGTCGTGCTATATGCCTACAAACCAGTCATTGTTTTTCATATTAATTGTGTTATTTTTCAAATATTATTATATCACTTATAGGCAAGGCCTTCATCACAGTCATAATCCATTTAATAGACGAAAGAGTAACACCATATATAGACAATAAATTCTAGCTTAAAGAAAGCAAGGCATTAGAACACAAGTGCTGAAAACACCATCACAACACTTGCTAGGCATTAATTGATCACAAATTTAAAACATTAGCGCTTGTTAAAGATACATTATGTAATATTTAGATAAAAAGCTAACAGTTCTCGCTATAATAGTTTAAAAATAAATAACGAAAAAGGAATATCTCGAAAATTTCAGTCAAATTACTTTATTCAGTCCATTCAAAACACAGTCATCTGATGGTTTAGGGAGTTAATTAAGGGCTTGTCGAGGTTGTATGTATTAATGTCTAATTAATAATTTATATAACATTTGTGGCCAATACGTAGATTTAGCTCTACATAATGTATCTTTAATCGGCCATTCCTTTCAATATAATACGAAAGAAAGACATCCACATTCAGCCAATACAAGAGCAAATAACTCATAGAAAATGGCTGTCATTCTGTATGTGTCTCAACTGAGAACAAGTCTGAAACAAATTACACTTCCTGAAAACAAAGCGGTGCAGCGAAGGACTTAAATTTTAAAAAAACATTCTCAATTACACTTTTAAAAAATAATTTACACTCCCAAAATTAAGAGAAGAAGAAATGAACATCACTATTATCACTCAGATTGTCTAGCTTTCACTGTTTATTCCCTCAGATAAAAGGAAATAATATAGAAATGTCACTGCAAATTCACTACCGGTACATTTAACAACAAAATTTCACAACAAATTCCATTAAATAAAAGAACATAACAATGACTTTCCAAAACGAAAATAACAATGACTTTCCAAAACGAAAATAACAATGACTTTCCAAAACGAAAATAACAATAACTATCCAAAACGAAAAATAACAACAAATTTCCTTGGAAATTCAGCCAAATAAAAGAAACAATCGGTTCCTTATCTCAATATAGTACAATTCCAAATTGTTGTCTGCCTGAATTCACACCAGCTAACCATAATTTTACATGTATATAAAACAATTTCAAAAAAAAATTCGTAATTTAAAGCTTAATTCTATAACAGGAATATTTAAGTTTTGATGAACTATATGGACCAGATAACTTCTTGTTACAAAACAAATAACTGACGAACTGAATCCATTGGGTATAAGTCAGGCCTATTTGGAAATTCTGGCTGTTTTGAATATTCTGGCCTGTGTGGAAATTCTGGCTGTTTTGAATATTCTGGCCTATGTGGAAATTCTGGTTGTTTTGAATATTCTGGCCTATGTGGAAATTCTGGCTGTTTTGAATATTCTGACCTATTTGGAAATTCTGGCCGTTTCGAATATTCTGACTTATCTAAATATTCTTGCTCTTTCAGTAATTCTTGCTCTTTCAACAACTCCTGTTTGGCATGAACAAGCTTGTGTCTGTTGAGATGGTTAGTACGACTGAACCCATACCCGCAAATCTCGCAAATGTAGGGTTTTTCGCCAGTATGAACGCGGAGATGGTCCTTCAAACGACTGGGTTGTGTAAAAACTTTATCACAATGTATACAAGGCAACTGATATTTATCTTCATGAACGCGCTGATGTCTCTGAAGAAGTTTTTTTGATTTGTATGCGGTATTACATTCGGGATAATCACAGTTAAAAGGTTTCAGGCCCGAATGTGTCCTTTCATGGATTTCCATGTAACTTTTCTCGTACTCCTTCCCACACAACGAACACGCTATTTTAGAATTATTTTCATGTGTGATCATATGTCGCTTGAAACGACCTTGATGGATGAAAGTTTTCTGACAGATTTTACAAGCGTACGGATGAACTTCTTCGTGGGTGAAATTATCTTCTAGATGCGGGGTCTCTGTGTGACTTTTCAGATTGCAGTAATTTACAAATTTTTCCCCACACGTACATTTATAAAACTCTCCGCTGTGTTGTTTCAGATGTTTCTTGTAGGTGGTGAACAGGGGAAAATGGTCGCCGCATTCAGGGCAGATAAAATCGGTTCCGCGCCGGTTTTTGGTGCAACTGTTGAGCGTGTGGTTTTCCAACGAGGATTCTTTGATAAATCGTTTATGACAGAACGGACATTTGAAGGGCTTTTTGATATGAAGAGCCTTTTGTTCGTCTGTGTACGGAAGTCGTCGTAACTCTTCCCCGTGTTTTAAACCATCATCGGGAGCCGACTGGATGTGACAAGTCAGGTTAAACTCACTCTGAAAGTGTTGTCCACAGCTGCATTTGAAAAGTTCGGTATTGTGAGTCGTTACATGTTTTTTGTAAAGGCTAAACATCGTAAAATGGTCGCCACATTCGGTGCATATGAAGTCCCCACCCCTTTTCTTCTTCGTACAACTGTTTAGCTTGTGACATTCTAATGACGAATCCTTTATAAAACGCTTGTGACAGTACGGACATTTATACGGTTTCCTCGATCGCAAGGCTCTCAATTCTTCTGATTCTATCGGTTTTGGCTTCAGTCTCGCAGCAAGTCTTCTTGCTTTCTTTGTACAATGGTACTGGTCGTGGGTGTCTAGAGACGTCTGCTTGATAAATCTTTTATGACAATATTCACATTTAAACGGTTTTCGTAACCGTAGAGATTTCTGCGATAGTGTAGCACGACGTTTCTTTAAACCAGTCGTGGTCTTTGTCCTTTTTCTTGGCGGAGGAGACGGCTCTTCTTGCCATTCTTCGGACATTGCTGCATTATCATCTTCATTATCTTCTTCGTCATCTTCCACGTATGGTGAACTGAAAGTAACTTCTGGAACAGCCAGACGTTTCAGAACGACTCTCAGTCTGCTTCGTGTGCTGAGTGACGGCTGTATCTCCTCGGCATCTGAGTCCCACCCGCCAGTCAAAGTGCTGCTTGAATTCAAGATGGGAGGCTTAATGTCCTCTTTGATGTCATAAGAATCCTCATCTGGTAATGGCAGTACTTGGAATGGGACCGTTTCTGTCTGGCACTCTGAATTTGACTGGTGGACGGATGCCTGCACACCAGCATCTTGTAGATTTGGTTTCTTTTTTGCTACTAAATCATTTGTGTTGAATTCATTGGATGTTTGTGTTGATCCATCTACCATTTTGTTTTTTGATGGCTGTGAATCAGGAGAGGTAATTCTGTTAACAACTTCTGTGACATTTTCAATGGATGATGTTGATGGCGAATTTGATTTCAGGTTTTCACAGATAACCAATGAACTGTCAGGCCTTTGTGTTTTTAATGTCTCTGCAGTGTTTACTGCCAAAGGCTTTTCTCTGTAATCAAGGGTTATGGCTAATTTCACGTCTGTGTTGAGTTCAGTTTGTTGTGTCAATAGCATTTCTTTTTTTGGGAAATTACGTGTTTCTTGATTAGTATGACTGACGGAATTTGCAGGGGTACTTTCTGTGAATGAATATCCTTTAGGCACAGCTGATGCTGGTCTCTTGTATTGTACTGGAAACAGGGGCAGGGGTGGTATCTCCATATCGGGAATTCCATACGATCTTTCATTACGTTGCATCGGTAGCTCTATTTCAGCACCTGCGACACTTCTCGAATTTATAAGAGAATTTTGCGAAACTAATGGAGCATGTGTAGATATGTTATGCATGTGTTGTCTTGAAGTTAGAACTTCTTGATCGACTTCGTGCTGGGTGAGAATTTTTGTTTTAAGTAGTTGTGGTGCCGCCGTTTGTGTCAGCTTTTTTTCCACTGGGTATTTTTCAGGATACATGTGTGTGGATAATTGAAGGGCTTGTCTGGAATAGTTTACTGGGTAATTCCTGCTATAGTCATCCCTGTAAGATTGGGAGTGGTGTTGGATTGGATAGGAAGTTACCATATTCTGGAGCGGCCTTCCAAAACCTTGACTTGTCGTCGTTGGGGCATTACCTTCGTCCGGAGGTTCCATGATGGAATAGTCTTACACAATCTGAAAAAGAGGATAAATTTTTCGTATTAAGTCTGTTTATGAAAACAAAAGCAAAAAGAAAACTAAAAGCCATCAAAAATAAAAATTATTAGCTTGGGAACTTTCCAGGGGCTCTTTAATTTTATCAAGGTGGAAGCAATGAGTACACTATAGAAAAGTTGACATGTCACTTCGTTTTTTCATGTTATCTGAACGACTAGATGCTATTAGTGTATTAGCATCATAATTACAAACGGCAAAAAAAAGAACAGAGTATAACACAAACTGATCAGCAGTGAATAGTCGCTAGGCAACTACAATCACTGTGAGGGATGACATCAGTGTCAGTTAATTAGCTCACAATATTAACTTTTTTCCTTCTGCAAATTAAATTCTAAAACATATTTTTGAAGTGTTAGAAAAATAAAGATGTTTGAAGTATACCTGGTTAAAAATAAATCTCATTTAGTGTAAATGGATGCATGAAATAGTGCACGAAGGAGTAAAACGAGTAAAAATTAAAAAGCACCATTCTGCCAGGACCAAATGACTATGCAATATGGTTTAACTGACAGCCCCACCAGCATTCATTAATTTTTTGGTGGGCCTAACACTATTTTTTATTAAAGTAGCTAAATCGCTAACATTTGGCACCTGGAAATTGACACAAGTTGGTCGCAACGAATATAATACTATAATATGAATGTATATAAACTGATTTACACTCAATGGTTTCCGTTTTTACTCTTAATTTTTAATCAGTTATGTTCGGTGAAATAAGCCAGCAGTCTCAATCGAATGCAAATTTCTAGCATCTGATTATTCCAGTCTATATACCCATTTGAATTGGTGCAATGTCACTAGCCTCGTTCCTCAAGTCTCTTGCTAGAACTGGGGTTGAAACGCATTATGGTACACGATTCGTGT
This sequence comes from Patella ulyssiponensis, assembly GCA_963678685.1. Classification (NCBI taxonomy): domain Eukaryota; kingdom Metazoa; phylum Mollusca; class Gastropoda; family Patellidae; genus Patella; species Patella ulyssiponensis. The sequence goes on from OY783225.1 coordinate 4,111,042, forward strand.
ACCAATGGTAAAATTTTTCTTTTTTCATAGATACTGGATATCAGAAGCCCATCTTTTTCCGGTAAGATCATAGCATCACTGTTGATTTAAATTGACAAATAATTTGTGTTTTCCAATGTTGAAGATTTTGGATGATTTTGAGTTAAGAGACTTAGCTACTTTAAAAAAGAAAAAAAGAAATAGAAATTCATGTATGTAACCTTGCTCTTTTTTTCTTTTTTGCATAAAAAGGATTAAAAAAAATTTTCGGGGGGGGGGGCAATTTAGATCAACATTAGGCCTACTGATACATGAGGTAATTTAGGGGTACAGGGGAGCCATGACCCCCTCCCCTCAAACTAGCCAACTGTTTTCATTCTTACTGGATATATTGTTCAGACTATGCACCTTTGCAGGTTGAACTGGGAAAATATGCTAATAGCATTTCTTTATGACAGAATACAGTTCCACCTGAGGCGAATCAGGGGCACCATCTGGTGACCATGGTTACAGCACCCAGCTGCTAAGCAAAACATGCAATGAATACATCTGCAGCGATTAAAACCTAATTCTAATAAAGAAAGCATTGTGACCCTATAGCTATAAGGAAGATATAGTTATCTGGGTCATGTGATAGGCCCTACTATGCATTACATAGCCTACTACGGTATTACCTACAATGTTCAAGTACAGTAACATTCAATGCGTACAGCGAATTCGACGCAGACATATATATATTGTTGTCCAAACCCGACAAAATTCTATGATATATTATGATAAAACTAAACAGATGGTGTAATACCTTTAAACAATCATAAAAATACACTTGTAAACATGCAAAGGTTGTAAATAACCATGCAAGAGTATAAGCCCAACATGTAAATACCCCACCATCCAAATGTCGGGGGTACGCCTCTTTTTTGACACGCATCCGGTATCCGCCCAGACCCGTCAATTTCAACGGGGAATTTAGACTGCTGAAAAACCTCATTTTTTATTTTAATAAATGTGCATATTTTGATGGCAATGCCTCTGGTAACAGCCTAGAGGTGCCTAAAGATACTTACATCAACTAGTTCTCGTAATTATAATTGTTGATATAAAATATTAAAAATAAAAATATTATCTCAATGGTCTGAAGCGGAAACACAAGGGAGACAACTCTTTCGACTAAATGTTGCATGTCACTTACACGTCATGATAACTGATAAGAGTTAGGATTTCATTTAAGAAACAACAATTTTACGCGGGCGATAGCTTTAGTAGTAATGAATGAAATATTTCCGAATTTGAGTTAATGCTGTTCTAATAGTAAATGCTGAGGGACTGCGCCACACATAATTTACACAAAAACAAACTATACGGACAATATAGGTAGAAATCACAAACAAACGTTTGTACGTGGCAAGGAGTAAGGGTCGCCTGTCCAGCCTCGTGGGTTTTCTCCGGGTCCCCCGGTTTCCTCCCACTGCTAAAGAGAGACGGGGATGGGGATTAACATCCAATCGACACAAACTAGGTCATCTCGGGACTAACATATGGTTTAATTGTATTTCAATAATTCGCTTGCGCGTAAGGATCTTTAGTAGTGGGAGAAAAGCGGAGGACCGGAGAAAACCCACGATGTTGGACAGGCGATGACCCTACTCCTTGTCACGTACATCAGGGGATGCGAAACCACGCCAGTTGACTAAATGATAGGCTTTATGATACAGTGCGCACGTACCATTGGCCATCCGACCCCATAACTTAAGACCCCTACTCGCACGCGAATTATTGAAATACAATTAAACCATATTTTAGTCCCGAAATGACCTAGTTTGTGTCGAGTAGACGTTAAACCTCATTTCGCCTCTCTTGTAATTACAAGATACTCAAAATATATTTTTTTTCATTTGATTGACTCTTATGGTCTTCCGTAGTAAACCTTCTCGAACGTTACGGTCATCCAGAGACAACTTTTTATTAACGGAAAAAAGGAGCCAAACTTTCAAGTTATGGAGAGCGATCGTTTTCGTTTCAAGCCCCAAAGCAGTGGAATTTCTTTCCTTTTAGTATCTGTACTTCTTTAAATCTAAACTGAAAACTTTTTTATTCCAAGAGGCTTTTAATAGTTGAATTAATTTTTACCTTCACCATATGTACATGTATTTTATAGATATTTATTTATCAATTTTTGTATTGATTTAGATTCTTACTGTTTCTATAATTATTATTTTTTACTGATTTTATATATCCTATACATGTATTTATTGTAAGGCGTACCTATTATTTATACATCACTTACATGGCACTTTCATCCACATACGTGTTGCATTGCTATTCTTGGTAAGGCAACCGTGTTAACTACTGAGAAGGCAAGCGTGTTAACAACATAGATAAGAAGAAGAGGATACACAACGTGAAATGGACATTTGGAACTTCAATGAAAAGAAAACCAAATGAGACATTTAAAAATACTAGACGATCACAAGGCTACTAAGATTTGTAGGATGTGGTGACCGGTTTGCCCGAGGTCCACTTTCCACGTCAGAAAAAAGACCCATGGTACTACACATTACAGAACATCGGTTTTGGTCCCACCCGAACAACTAGATACTGTTCTTTGCCTACCCCACCTCCACCACTGACACAACGCCGTGAAACTCCGAGGTATTTTGCCGAACCCCTTGGCTAACGAGCCAGCACCCCCCCCCCCCCCCGTGAATATAAAATAAATAATGGGTAATGAGTAAATAGGAGCTCTAGCAAAGCCCAAAATGAGAGCATTCTTGAGAACCTAACTGTCTAGTGGTTCGGATAAGGCGACAAACCCAGTTTCCCGCTTAAACGTGACAATCTCGTTCCAATCCACTGCAGGGGCGGATTGGGGCCGGGCTCCCGTGTCGGAGCGGCCCCTTTTACTGACCGCGGAGCCCAGACGGGTGCACGCGGCGTCAATCATTGGTTCAATGTTGTGTGCATTGTTTACACAGCGTAACCGCTTCGGGCAAAATGATGCCTTTTACTCATTTTAATAGACATTTACACACACACACACACACACACACAAACCCCTGCACCCGTCTGGGCTCCGCGGTCAGTAAAAGGGGCCGCTCCGACACGGGAGCCCGGTCCGGTTCCCGGCCCCAACCCGCCCCTGAATAGGTTGCTATTGTGATGATTGGAAGTCACGATAGCCATACTGATCATCAGTGAATATTCGCTAGGCCGCTACAGTCACTTAAGCAGTGGACACATTAGCCGAATCATTCGGCCGAATGGTTCGGCCGAATCTATCGGCGCCGAATTTTATTCGGCCGAATGGGTGGACACACCAGCCGAATGCTTCGCCCGATTCACCAGTCGATTACGTCACCTTTCACGTCACATGATCAAAACATGGCGGCGTCAACGTCTTCAAACAATCACGTGACTTCTCGATCTGAGTGACGATTGGCTAATGAATTCTACATTCGGCCGAATGCTTCGGCGAAGCGGACACACCAGGCGAATATCATTCGGCCGATTAAATATTCGGCCGAATATATCAAACTTGTTTGATTCGGGCGAATCATTCGGCCGAATAGAAATTCGGCCGAATAACAGTGGACACACTAGGCGAATTTTGACGCCGATTGATTCGGCCGAACGATTCGGCCGAATCATTCGGCTAGTGTGTCCACCGCTTAAGGATGACATCGACGCGACTTAATGAGTCCCCCATTAACCTTTTTTCTTCTGACAAATTAAATTCTAAAACATTTTTTGTATGTAGTAGAATAATAAGTAAGGACGTTTGAAGTATTTGTAGTTAAAAAGTATTTCCTATTTAGTGTAAATGTGTATTAAAATGAGTAAAAGGCATCATTTTGCCCGAAGCAGTTACGCCTTATGTAAACAATGCATGCACCATTGAACCAATGATTGACCTCACGTTCATGTCATTGCACGTGTTGAAGACAGTCATCTGTGACAGAGATAATTCGTAATTCTCTGTGAAACAGATTGGCGACAGCCTTCAAAAGGACAGGAATGGAAAAACCTAGGAGTGAATATTGTTTAAAGATACCTCCCCTCGTACAAACTGTGTAGCCTAATTTGATGATATATTCCAACTAAAAACACACTCTAAGCTAATTTATCTCTCGATCAACATTTTAATCGAAAAACATTTACCCAATATTTTTATCAGCCTCGATTTGATGGGGGGAGAGTCCATTAAAAGCTTGTATCTGTGATTACTCGCTGTCCATTTTACCATAAATATCGAATTATAGATCATCCTCTGCCAACGTATACTGGTGGACGTTTTATTTTTTCGATGTTCTCACAACCGTTAACCATTAGATCAATACATAAGTGTCGCCGCTCGAGAAGACATAAGTATCGCCACCCGAGACGACATAAGCGTCGCCGCTCGAGAAGACAAAGGTATCGCCACTCGCGACGACATAAGTGTCGCCACCCAAGAAGACATAAGTCTCGCCACCCAAGAAGACAAGTTTCGCCACTCGAGAAGACATACATGTAAGTATCGCCACTGGAGAAGGCGTAAGTATGACCACTGGAGAAGACATAAATATCGCCACCCGAGAGAAGACACGTCGTCTTTGTTTTGTGTGGGAATCTAGTAAGATTGAGCTTCTCGTCTTTCCATATATGTAAACGAAAATGTTATTGGAATTGACTACCCTAAATACGTTCATGTGAATTCATCTTTAAGTTTGATAAATTTGCAGAATAATTGTAATATGATCCAATCAGCGGTCATCCTTCGTGTAACATCTGTTGAACTGGATTCACACAATTCATGTAGTTCAATATTTCTAGTCTGCAAACAGCACGTGTTACAGTCTGTACATAGTTTGGAATACTAATAGACCGGCACATTTATTTTTTACTCGTAAGTATATTTGCATTAGAATTTTCTAATTTCGTTTATTTGGGCCACCCATGGAGCGCTGATGATCATGTTGTCTGTGGCCGGTGGCTTTAACGGGCCGCCACGGCCAGTAAAAGGGGCCGCTACGACACGGTTCCCGGTCCCAATCCGACCCTGTGTCCGGTTGATTTGTTCGTTACGGGAGTTTAACGTCCACTTCCACTGAGGGTGATAACATGGACAAGTGTCGGGCTGCTGGGTTGGTGCCTTTCACGGTTAAAAATAGACGGTAAGGGTTCCAAAATAGCCTGAGAACAGAGGTGGGGTATTTCACATTTATTTTCATATTGCAGCTATATAGGGCTTCATAGGAACTGTCAGCGGATGTCGTCCGATCAGAGACAGCTCCTAAAGGAACTAGGGTACTTACAGCTGATACACCGTAGTAATGGGTACTTAACGCCGATACAGCGTAGTAATTGTTAGTTAAAGGAGCTAAATCGCTAACATTTGGGACCTAGAAATTGACCCAAATGGCTCGCAACACATATAATCTGATTCTATATAAACTGATTTACATTCATTGTTTCCGTTTTAACTCTAATTTCAAATCAGTTGTGTCCAGCGAAATACGGCATGAGTCTCAACCGAATAGACACTTCTGGTGTCTGGTTATTCCAGTCTATTGCGCATGCTCGCCACATAAATTATGCGTCGCCGTTTGACATGAGTTGTAGAATATGTCTAGCCTCGTTCTTTCTGGTCATTTGTTACACCTGACGCTGAAACGCACTAAGGTACACGATTCGTCTTAAATATTGGATATCAGAAGCCGACCTTTTCAAGGCAAGATAACATCATCAATGTAGATTTGAATTGACAAATAATTCGTGTTTTCAACGTATAAGACTTTGGGTGATATTGTGTTAAGAGACTTACTTAGCTACTTTAAAGCTGAACTCCGATTAAGTAAAAAGGGCTTTTTCAATAATTTCTGTAATTTGTAATCGGAGTTCAGCTTTAACCATAACCCTTAATAAAAGGGAGGCTGGTCAACCGCGATCGCCATTGATTTGATATATGATCTGTTTGTTGTTTTATTGTAACAACTGTTTTTATATGAGTGTCTTGTCCGCGGGTTTGTCTTGGTTTACTCCCACCGTGCCAGTTTTATTGTTTAGGGATTAATCAAATAATTAACGATACAACAATAGGGATTAGTTAGAATTAAGGGTTAAGGGTTTACCAGAGGATTGTGTAGCAATAATAGATAAATAAATAGTTTATTGCCATAAGCATGTCAGAAACTAATAGTTACAAAATAAAATACAATTATGTACAACGGCGAATTAAATATTTTCCATTATATTCGAAATTAAAAACCCGAATTAGAATTTAATATTTATTATTTTCAATCAATAATGGTGTTGTTATCAATAGGATCCTAATATCCAATATTTCAGACACAATTTACATTTTATAATCAATACACCATCCTATGGTTTCGGGTGCCAGTTTGAAAAGAAATGAAATGGGGTTTAACGTCCTCCCGTTTTGCTCCTAAACTGGGCTAATGAAGACGGGCATGTGCTATGAGGGGAAATTTTGCCCAGACAGCGGCCCTAGGGCCTACTCATATCGAATTCCAACTGCCAAGGGATCTTTTACGTGAACGCCAATGTGTACACGGGACCTTGGTTTTTCGCCCCATCTGAACGACTAGACAGCTGTCCTTGTCAGGCCCTCCGTCCTGCAGTCAGATTGAAATGAACAAATAAAAACAGCGCAATATAGAAGTTATTTATACAGGCTGATTAGAGAGAGAGAGAGAGAGAGAGAGAGAGAGAGAGAGAGAGAGAGAGAGAGAGAGAGAGAGAGGGTTTGATTTTATTTTAATAATTCGTTTGCGCGAAGGGGTCTTTAGCAGTGGGAGGAAACCGGTGTACCCTGAGAAAACCCTTGAGGTTGGAGTGACAGTCGACCCTACTCCTTCTCACGTACAACCGGGGATTCGAAACCACGCCACTTGACTCAATGACAGGCTTTATTATACGGCACGCACGTGCTAACCTAATTCACAAACAACAAAATAATCATAATAACAGACAGCTTTATGGATAACATTCACTAGGTTTATTAACTGCAACGTTTGTGAATGTTATCCATAAAGCTGTCTGTTATTATAATATATCGCTTTCACTAAATGCCATTTAAAGATAACAAAATAATCATTTTAAAAGCGTGTAAAATGCACTAAGCATGCGTAAACGGCTGCCATTTAATTTGAATTGTTCACGTATTTAACCGAATTAGAAATAACAATTTTTTTTTCTCAAAAACTGAATATATATCACTTTACATACATTCATATTACATTATTATGTGCATTTAGAAATTGCAATATGCGCGGATTTAGTACCCGTCTAGCGGAAAAGCAGGCGCGGATCCAGTGAGACTGGTCATCACTGTTCAGACAAGCACCTGCAGTCAGCAATGGGATTAACAGACTTAAGTTTCTGTTTAGGGTCGATATGTATCTCCCCCCCCCCCTCGACAAAATCCTGGATCCGGGCCTGGAAAAGCCACATTGCCCGAAAGGTTATGGGCAGATGCCCCCCCCTCCCAATCCTTCGCATACGGGAAAGTCTTTCTGATTTCTTTATTTTACTTACATCTTGAGACTCAAACATCGACCGTTTACCAAATTATAGGAATTCGCCCAACTTAATAAATAAGCTTGCAATATGGACAGTTAGATATTGATTTTAGCGTGTATATCAGATAAAATATAAAATGGAAACAGCTGGGGAGTAGTACTATTGTTAGGCGTAATGATCAATAATATTTGGCCTTATAAAAATGCTGATTTTAAAACGAGGTGAATTTTAAACAACAAGTACTTGTTATGTCGAAGGTTTTATTAAATTATAGTTTATTGAAATAAAATACAATGAAATGGAGTTTAACGTCCTACTGCTCTGCTCCGAACTTTGCTAATGAAGAAGGGCGTGCGCCATACAGAGTGCTATGAGGGAAATTTTGCCCGGACAGCGGCTCTAAGGCCAACTCTTATATCGAATTCCAACTGTCAAGGGGTCTTTTACGTGCACGGGACCTCGATTTTCCGTCCCATCCGAACGACTAGACAGCTGTCCTTGTCAGACCCCCCACCCTGCATCACTGACAAGGTGGACCATGCCGGAAAATCAAGATGAACATTCTCGGTCAATGCAGGGATCGGACACCCGACCTCCAGGAAAGCGAGCCAACGTCTTACCCACTTAGCCACCGCGACCCCCAGTTTATTGAAACAAATTCCCATACAAATGAAATCATATGAAATGACGTACTGTTCTGTCTTAACTGGCCACGAGTTCACAAAGCATTCTCAGACTTCCGTAAGGAATTTAATCAAAATTGTTCGCCTTATTTTAAGCAGCCGTTATGCTAGAGCTAAATCAGCCCATTGCAGGTACTTCTTTCATTAGGCCCAAAATGTTATCCCAATTATAAATTAGGCCTTGGCATAATAAACTCTCGATGACAAAGGACAATATTGGCTTCAGTCATTGTTACATGTGTGATAGAACTGGTTAAATACATTTCAAATATAATTTTAACACAGAGATCATTGCTACGGGTGATGTGTAACAAACATTTGAATAAACGGGAAGTGACGTCAAACATGACAAACACGAGTTATCCTTCTATATAACTGACTGAACTAACGAGCTATAACAGACACATAGGCACCATTTCACTTATAATTCCGTTGACGATGGCACCAATATTGTCCTTTAATGTATCAAATACATCAATATGAAAATTATGTGCAAAGTTTTGTGTTTCTGGATGAAATATATTTCTTATAAACAGTGATTGAAAGTTGAGTAAATTCTTAAGTCGAATGGACGTTAAACCTTGGCCTAAGAATGCTTTGTGAACTCGGTCCCCGGTCTAACAAAGTGCACTATATCAGAGTTGTTTGCACGGACATCGGCGCCTGCACATACTCTCCATGTTTCAATGGCTTTTAGTAATTGCCATAATAAGAAACGTGTCATATGTTTGTCTTTCTCCCACTGATAAAGACCCATACGCGCTAGCGAATTATTGAAATAAAATTGAACCATGTGTTACCCCCCCCCCCACTCACTCCCTCTCTCTGTCTCTCTCTCCCTTTCTCTCTTCAAGTCGTGCGTGCTAAATGTCCCCCATAAAACGCTGTATTGTATGGCGTAACTCCGTCTACATTGGTCGCGTCGGTACAGAAAAACAGGCCGTTAAACCAAATTTCATTTCATTTCCATTCGTCATCATTATTCCAAACCATACTACCTTCTCACCCCACCCCACTCCACCCCCTCTGCCGTACCATAGTGCATGTTCGTAACTGGTTTTTGTTTTTTTTAATTTACAGAATTTTGGACAACAGCTGCCATGCATCGTTATATCAAACATTTTCTCAGCCTCTGTGTTTTGTTTACCCTCATTGCCATATTGGCACATCAAATAAACCACAATAGACAAAAGTACTACCAAAATCAAGAACACGGCTGGTTGGCAATTTCATTATCGTGCATATTTCACGTTCTGTGGTTGAATACCTGGATTTTTACCTGGGTGAATATGGCGGGGTTGATATGCTTCAACAACTTTCCGGATAAACCAGTTCTGAAACAATCTCCTGGGAATTCCCCACTTCAGCGATGTGTGTATTTCCGCGTTGTGACTCGGGGAACGTATCCACAACTCGTTAAAACAAACGTACAGCGGAATATAGACACGTGTACGGAATTCGGACTACCTAATTATATATTTGAAGTGGTCACCGATAAATTAATTGGAATAAAAGAGAGTCTGAACGTGCGGGAAGTTGTCGTTCCTGACAGTTATCAAACCAAACATGGTTCTCGATATAAAGCACGTGCTTTACAATATTGTTTAGAAGAAGGAGTAAATATATTGAGCGATAACGATTGGATAATACATTTAGATGAAGAAACATTAATTACCGAAAACAGTTTAATTGGTGTGATTAATTTTATAAATGATGGAAAATATGAATTTGGTCAAGGTGTCATTACCTACGCTAACGAGGAAATTGTTTGTTGGATAACGACATTGGCAGATTCTGTTCGCGTCGGCGTTGATTATGGCATGCTGCGATTTTCGTTAGGAATATTACATCGCCCAATGTTCAATTGGAAGGGATCATTCATTGTCGCCAATGTCGGGGCAGAAAGAAACGTCTCTTTTGATTTTGGACCCGAAGGCAGCCTTACCGAAGATTGTTATTTCGGCATGAAAGCGTGGGAAAAGGGATATAGATTTAACTTTATTGAGGGGGAGATGTGGGAGAAGAGTACATTTTCAATCATGGATTATATTCGACAGAGAAGGCGATGGGTGTTAGGAATTAGTCGAGTATTTCTCAGCCCTAATATCAAATTTCCCTACAGATCCACAATGGGTGTTTTAACCATATCCCAGATAAGCCTGCCCATAGTAATCATAGGACAGTGTGTAGGAATCCCCCTCCACCCAGTCGTTCATGTCATAATGGGGTCCAGTCAATCCGGATTGATGTATTTTTTATTTGCTTTTGGTTGTACGAAATCATTCTCTAACCGCCGCCCGGGTTGGTGTTTTTATCTGTTTTTATGCCTGATTATGTGCCCTATTGTATTAATCGTAGGTATTTTGGAAATATCTGCAACATACTGGGCAGTGTTTTCGCAATCGCAAAAAGGATTTCATATCGTTGACAAAGGTATAGCAGAAAAACCGAGGCCTGATCATATTGCCTAAAGGAGCTAAATCGATAATATCGGGACCTAGAAATGGACACAAATATCATATATTTAATTGTAAATAATGTTTTGGTGGAATTTGACCCTAAACCGCACATTACGTCATGGTTCCTTGCTGTCGCCAATTCTCGCTCTCAACGCAACTACTACATTTTCTTGTATCGTTTGCAGCTTGTCATGTGCTAGGCCCGCTTAGAACTTTTCTTCTCATTACAGTCATGTCACAAAATGACAGCAGACTTCGATGCGCCAAGGCAGGTAATCGTCTTACCGAAGCCCTGGATGTATTGCAGCGAATCGGAGGACGAAAACAGCGATACCATGTCTGCTGACAAACAACGTAGAGACGCTACATTTGCTGAGGTTAGCATGCACCGATGACTTAGATAACGATAACCTCCGACAGGAACTTGGTCACATCCGATCTCCCGGCGACAAATGATTCCTGGCATTATTATTAAATAGGCATCAATGTGCCTAATCAGTCGAACACCAGTACTAGACAACACTAGTGCCATTCCGCATACTATTACTAACAATGACTTACAATTTGACTCACGTCATCAAAACCAACGACCTGCAGAAGCGGTAAAAGCCAGGGATAGACCCACCCAGGTACACGCCCAAGCAGGAAAGCAGTTTCTCCTGCCAACTGTGGTACCGAATTTTCTTCTGAAACCAGTAAAGCTCTCGATATATTTCTTGTTTCAATACTTATGTTTTTGGATCTGCTGGACGGTATAGTCCATGTGACAGGGCGATATTCATTACCCCCCTGTCAGACTGGAGTGGCACTCTTACTGGCAGCGCAGCTACGGCGAGGGAATTTGATCTCGGAGTGCGTCAAGGTTCTGCGATCTGACCTGAAAAGCTGTGGATAAAGCTCGGTTCATACTAGATCCGTATCCACAAACGTATCCGCATCCGTATCCGCACCTGCATCCGTATCCGCGTTTTGCCGTTCAAACAGAAAACGCGAAAACGCCCGACTTTCAAGGCTGAATTGTCTATCAGAGCTAACATACATGTATTGTCATTTGCAATCATGGAGTCTGACAGTGACTCATTATGAAGACTGTTGACATGAAAGTGAAAATGTGTTTAAATAAAGTCGCGTATTTTTTTTAATCACATACCTGTGTCTTTGTAAATTGTGTTGTCATATAGTATGGGATTTCTCTCCACAAGGATGATTATTTCCTCTGTCTTGTCCATGTTGTGTTCTTCACAAGACTACACAAATCCACAGCACACAAGGCCAGACTTTTCTTGGAATGAATTGAGTTTCTTTTTGGAGAGATGATGTAATAAGGGGAAAATACTCGCTGACTGGCTAAAGCTCGGCTCACTAGCCGAAATGCCGGACGCACTTTACAAAAATACGCTCTGGGAGCAATCAATCCGGCTTAACGGACGCAGTTGTGTTTGTGCGCAATACGTGCTGGATTCTATTTTAACCCTTTCTCTAAAAATGACTAAAGTATACCAGTGTGCGTATCCACGCACGTATTTACAGATACGGATATGAACCGAGTTTAACTCGACTTTTTTAAAGTTTGTTCACGTATGGTAGCGACCTTGCGCATTTTCTGATCGCCGTACAGCCGTAGCAGTGCAGTATATGGACGCAATACCGATCTGACGCGGGCATAACCAATATTGATGCCTTAGGTCTAAAGTGCCCAAACAAAAATTGACTGATGGACATCCGGGTCACTGGAAATAGTGCGAGTCCGGGAAACCTTCATAACGCCTCAACAAGTTCACCTGTGATTCTGTATTATGCTTCATAATACAATTCTACATCTGCTGGTGTGTGATATATGTTGTTTAATCAATACTTTCAGTTTCAAAATAAAAGATAAATCTGAAAAAAGCAACAATTTCGATTTTTTTTTTCATGCTGTCTGTTCATAAGTTTACCAGCAATTCTTGTTCAGACCCACATAAGCCAAATCATCTATTTCGTCAATTAAAGTGATTTACTAGATATCAGAAACATTGATCATAAAAAATAATCACTAATATGAATGTCCCAAAATCCAAGATGGCAGAAACTCAAAATGGCGAATAAAGTTGCTAAAATGGCTAACTTTTCAGATAATAGGCATTTCACTGTTTGATAGGACATGTAATATCCAACTGAATGGGTTCTTAGTGTTGCTGAACTTACATTTAACCTAAGCAAAGAGTATGAAAAATCAAAAATGGCGAATTTCCCTAAAATGAATGATTTTTTTCAAGCTAATCGTCAATTTTCTGTTTCATATAGCTTGTAATGTCAGAACTTGAAAAGAAAGTCAAAATGAATGCTGAAAATGGTAGTACTGATAACAATAAAATTAATACATTCTTTGGATCGGAAAGCGATCATTTCTACAAAAAAATTCTCCCTACTCAAACTTTCCTACAGAACCATAGCCAGATCCAGGACTATTTAATGGTGGGAGAATAACTTCTTTTTTAAAAAATTCTTCAAACAAAAAAAAAAAAGAAAAAAAAATAGTTAGAGATGCGAAATGTGTTAAAAACAACGAATTTTAAAAAAAAAAAAAACGACAGAGTATTACACAATGACATATGTCATAGAAGCGTCCCGCCATATTAAAATACGTGTAAGTGATTGTAACATATAAACCTGTTGCTATCAACACCCGGCTGGAGATCTTGGTAGCATTCCTTATGTCATTGTGTAACTTTAACTTGTTGTACTGTATCCAGTTTTACAGTCTAATAATATATTTCACATTTATTGACTTTCAGTTCATTGAATTAATATATTTACGGTTTCCCTCGTCGTCCAGGTGTCGTGTCTAATAACAAGTTTTATCTTTCATGATTGAATTAATATATTTATCGTTTCCCTTGCATCAGCGATCACTCTTCTCTTGTTCAGGAGCTTATGCCGAACTTATACATTGATTCCCATACTTTTGTCCTATTGCAGTGCTTGTTCATTGTTTTTTCAGTCTTAGTTTAGTTTAAACGATATTTTATTCAATAAACTGAATTGGATTGAACAATAGGAAAGCAAAGGCCTATATTAGTTCTCTCCAAACATAGAAATAAATAGTCAAATCTTATGTTTACCATACAATGTTGGACTTTCATACAGACAGTGGGTTACAAACATATATACAGTACTTGGAGTGTAATTTTAAGTTTTAAATGTTAAAGTGTTAAAATCTCTGGCTGTCTTTTACGTATTTTTGCACTATTTCAAATTTGATAGAATTATACATTTAACATTTTGATACGAATAAGAATACATTTACGTCAAGTGTAACCGTTACATTCTAAAAATGCGCCATTTTTATGTCTTCTGCCACGACCAGAAGTCAGTGCTTCTTGTCCTTCATCTCAAACAGCATCCCAAACTTAGCCTGCCTGTTTCAGTATGGACTAGATTGATCGCTGAGTGAAGTAAGCTAAAACAGCTTGCTAGGTCTATCTATATGTACGTCATTGGATATCACCCTCAGAAACTTCCTTGAGACCGCCATATTGAAATGAGTTTGTTTGGGACAAGGAGTGGTGGATCGTTCTAAGGAATTCCTTTGAGCACGTTTTGTCATCATTTGATAACAGGAAAGTTAATTACTGGCCTATAGCTCCCTTTATTTCCAATTAAACCGACCCCAGTCGGCACAGCACACAGATTAACATTGAAATAAACTTGATACCACATAAATTGTGTTTTTTTAAGTATAAAAATGTTGCCTGGAAACCCCATTTTGGCTACACTGGCAGTCCGTTCCCCGAAATATGAATTTGGCTCCGATAATCGAATGCACTTCACCAAGTTCCCAACAAATGAAAATAAAATATGTTTGGAATAATTTAACTGAAGTGTCGTATCAAACTGATCCACAGCAAAAATTTGCTAAGCTGAGGGGTTTTCGAATTACATCTCTCTATATGGTCCATGACAGAGCCTAATGCTATGGTCCATGAAATAAGGGTTTTGGTGTCGTCTACTCCAAATCTGGTGAATGAAGGGGAATAACTCCGTCTGTTCTCTTCAACAGTTTGTAGGATCTCACAATTTCCCTAACAATTTGCATCAGCCAAATTTTGAACAATATGCATAATATAGCGCTACGACATTTTGGTAATGAATGGGGAAACAATAAATTATTCTGTGTATACTGTGTTTCATAGATTGAACAATCAAATTAAATTCATTCTGGAAATAGCAACAAAAGAAATTGGGGATGCTCGATTCACAGTTCCGGAATTGAATTCCAAAACTGGTGTCAATCAAGTGAAAAGGAGAATTTCGGAGTACAACGCCTGTGTCGACTGTATAAAAAATATCTCAACCAATCATGACAGCTGAAACATATTTTTTACCTAGGAATACGTCACGATTCTGCTCACTCCACCTCAGCTGTCGGGACTGGCAGAACTGTGACAGGACTGAATTCCGCGTAACTCGATTGTAATTCTGTCCATTCGGGACGTTCTGGACTATGTATGAATCGAGCATCCCCAATTAACTTTGAAGACTAAAGGGGGATAACTTGGTTGTTGCGATCACGTCAGGACCTCGAATTGTAACCCTTCAGTAATGAATAAATTATTAAAAGCGACTATTAAGCTAGAAAATGAATACTGTAACGCCCCGAACATTGTTCATTGTCTGACTTAATAGATGCTTTGAATACACTCTCTTACTTAATGCATACCTGTTCTGTATTGAACAACAGCTTATAAAACTAACCTTACTTCATACATGTAGGTTGCCCTTAGTAGGTAACCATGATCAAAATAACCCATTATCATTTTGCCCCATGACGTCAACATGTCTTCCTCTAGTGGAAATGAAATGTACTCCCCCCCCCCTCTCGTTGCTCTGGTTAACTGATAGAAAAACTTCTAAGGACCAAGAAATTGATCATGCATTAAGTGAAGTATTATATGAAGATGGAACAGCCAAAACTGACTTATTTTGGGATATTTCGTAGGAATCGGAATCTGAAAAGTCTGCCTTGAGATAAATAAGTCCAGTATAAATGTTCAATGTTCAAGCGAGTCACCTATCAATACTTGTAAAATTTTGATTAGTAATTTTCATGGTGTGAATAACATGTTTATCAATAAAATTGTGATTCAGAGATTTCATTGTTTGTTCTTCTTGCTAATAAAAAAAAATCCATTATTAACAAAAAGGGTCAGTTATTAACATAAACCGTCTGAGAAAGTATGAAATGATGGATAGTATCGTCTTTATATGGGAGAGTTAGTGCGTGCAACCTTCGACGTCACGTGTGCAGATATTCCTAATTGTCGGGTTGAGGATTAGGGGAACCCTTACATTTTTGTCCTGTATATATATGGTCAATTAGTGTTTTTAAGGGAATCCAGTATTTTTCTAGTAAGATTGGATATGTCTACTTTCCATATATACCAAAATTGCCATACTTTTATAGGAAATAACCACCCGATAAATACTTTTCCAGGAACCTGGTGGTTTTATAGGAATATGAGATCCGTGCAACTCCGTCACACTCTCCAATGGTAATATTAGAAGTTAATGAATTTAACCCTTTGGAACATGATAACTCAGTTTCTATTTAGTGTAGATGCGATCATTAGATATTCGACTGTATCTCATACTGTTTCGAACACAATAAATCTGCTTTTAATTGGGATAGGTGAAACTTGGTGCAGATGTGTGTTAATGGAATGTCGTGACAAGCAAATTGATTTGTTGATAATGGTAACCCAACAAACGACTCATATATTTTATTTCGAGGGGCATTCTCTAATATTTAGATAAAGATCCTGCCATTCTCCCTATACTATTTCAGAAAGCGATAATTAAATGCAAAATGAATATATTGATAATTTTATTCAAATTACTTGATCATGAGCCAAGTTATCAATGGTTGTGGTCTTGACAAGATGTGTGCATTGATCATAACCCCCCGTCCTGGTCATTTGACTCAAAATGTTTTTAGTCTTACCCCGTATCATTAAATAGATGAACCCTTTTAATCTATTTAAAACCAGAGCCATCTGATGGTGTCATGAGTTGATTATGGCCATGTAATGTTAATAAATATCTACTTAATCATTTATATAACATTTATAATAAGGCCCAATGAAAGACTTGTGTATGCACAGTATGCCTGGATCAGCAATTGTGACGTATCAAACTCCATCAATTAATTGTGACGTATCCAAGTCCATCTCATCAATTGATGCACAGTAGTCCGAGGAACCAGCATACCAAGTTTGGTGTTGATTGCATCTGAAGAGCATTGTTCCCAAGAGCAACAACAGGAACAACAATCATACTATAGACTGATAATGTTATTGGATGAAATTCAAAAATCTAATTAACCAAATCAAGGCAGAATTGTTCAAAGAACATGCATGCCAATTTCCCAACCTGTTTCACAGAGAATTACTAACGAATTATCCCTGTAACGGATGGCTGTCTAAAACACGTGCGTTGACTTGCACGCCTCGTAGTCATTGGCTCAACGGCTCGTGCATTGTTTACTTAACACCTAACTGCTTCGGGCAAAATGATGCATTTTACTCATTTTAATACCCATTTACACTAAATAGGAAATATTTTTTAACTACAAATACTTCAAACGCCTTTATTTATTTTTCTTTTACCTCAAAAAAATGTTTGAGAATTTAATTTGTCGGAGTAAAAAAGTTAATATGCCGTACTCATTAAGCCTCGTCGATGTCATGCTTATCAGTGATTGTAGCGGCCAAGCGAATATTCACTGCGGGATCAGTTTGCCAATTTCCATGTCGACCTGACTTGAATTGTAAGACCCTTAGGCTTTTTCAAAGCGCACCACCCCCAAAAAAGAAGATGAGTGGCCATTAGCAGATCCTGCTCCAAAAAGATGAGTAGTGGTTGGGGGACAATCAAATCGGTGAGCATATTATATTCTAGAACCACGTATAACAAATGAAATCGGGTTTAACGCCCTACTTTTCTGCAGCACTGTTATGACGCATGTGGAAACGTTTGCTCAGACAGTATCCAAACTATTAATATGTACATGGGACTTGGATTTTCCGTCCCATCCAAAGGACTCGAAACTGTCCTTGCCGTGCAAGCCCTACCCCCTCTCCCCCAGCAAGTCTTACATCATGGAACCTTGGGGAACAGCACAGGACAATCTTGGGGAGCTTTATCTGCTAACACTAGGAGAGGAGAGAGGAATGAGGTTCAACGTCCACTGGACACAAACTAGGTCATTTCAGGACTAACATATGGTTTAATCTTATTGACTCAATGGCAGGCCGTATGATAGAGAGTGCACACGCTAACCATTCAGCCACCCAACCCCCCACAAATCTAACAACAATGATATATAAATAATAAAACACTTTAATGATAAAATGTAAAATTAATACATTAGGCCACACAAACTTAATTTTTAGTTCCTCCTCATCTTGATAAATAAATCACCACTTGATTCACATAAAAAGATGTTTTGTTTTAATCTGCTTAAAATACAGATCTATATTACGTTTTTTTTTAAAAAATACTTTCGATGACCTACGCCACATGAAGATCTGTTTGCCACATGAAGATCTATTCAGTTTTAGTAAGAGGTAATGTCAGGACTGATATGTGTGGCCTTTGACCCAATAGTCCATCAGTGTTGGCGTTTCTAGTGGTTTACCCACAGTTCCATGCACCACAAGCCAAGAACTCACCATAACTAACCGTTTCATTGGCTTATCTCTCACATCAACAAGAACACAGATTTATATATCAACTCTTCCAGATTCTAGTGTAGTAAACACAAGTTTACAAAAACAAATCGAAATAGAATTTATGTTTTAATCAGATTCGTCTTGTTTAAAATTTTTTGAACAGCACAACGAAATACTTTTGTTTTTTATTTTATGTAAGAACGAGAATTTTTACAGGTAAGAACAGATAATTATACTGGTGTGGCCTTAACACAAAATAATAATAGAGCTCAAAATACACCAGCTAAAACACAAAACAAAATGCATTGTCAAAGCACAATATGTCATACTTAATAAGAGATGCATTATGGAAGTTTTAGATATGGAGCTGTCTGTTTTCACTATAAAAGTTAATGGATATGTAAATGAATGATGGATATGTGGAAAATCTCAAAATAACTTTATTCTGGGCTTAAATACAGATGTGACGTCACCCTTTGATGTTGGTCTACCATCATTTCAAATAATTGGACTAGTGTGACGTTTTAAGTAGTTTAATGATCTCGAGCTTAAAGCGGAAATTTCATATTTTCTAAGAAAGTCAAAACATAATTATTTGTATTGTCTTTTGCTCAAAAGGTTGTCAACTCACTATTTTACGATCATGGGCATTATTTTAGAGGCATAAATATCTGTGACACGGGAAATAATAACAAATTACCTCCCTTGTTTTCCATTCACCCCTATGGAATGGCTATCTTCAAACGTTTGAATTTGAAGTTGAAAATTATATTTTCGCCAATTACTCAACTGACAATAGAGGATTAATAGGATTATTCTTTAACAAGGTAGGACTGTTTATAGATACAATCTATTTTAGGCCTTTATTTTAATATATTTTAAAAATATAACTTAAAAATATGAAATTGGAACTTTAAGACATTGCCCTCATCTTGTTACAATATATTAGTTAATGTCTTGCTCTCGACCATTAAACCACACTTAAGTTATGAATGTTTAAAGTTTTGACAAGAATAGCGTGGTCTCAATATCATTGCTACAATAATAAACATATTCCTGATTTTTCTAATGTAACATTAACCGATTAAATGGGGTGCTTGGTCTAATCCACTATATATCCTAGTCATCTGATGGTCTAAACACCAGGGGCCTGTTTCAAGAAATTTTAACGGAGATAAAATCCAAATTTTTTCATAATTTGATTGGATAATATTAAACTGATTATAGTGCATAAGCCAATCAAAATTGAAGTATCTACTAAAATTTGGATTTTATCTTTAGTTAAGATTTCGAGAAACAGGGGACAGGGGTGTCAAACATTCGGCCTGCCAAGGATTTAAATGTGGCCGGCGGAACAAATTGATGTGTTAATAATTTATAGAAACTAGCAGTATAAATCATTTTTTATTGTTTTCCTGGTTTCAGTAAAACAGACTATAGATATCTAAGTTGTATATACATGTAATACAAGATAAAATTGTGACCAATATCACGTATATCTTGGCAATTTGGAAAACAGTCTAAAATATTACCTGTGCCCAGGACGGTTGGCATTGTTATTAAAATTCAGTAAAGTTCAAGGGCGTTTGGCTTTGTTTTTAGAATTTTTGCACATTTGATGTAAAATTTTAGTTCATATGGCCCATGAATCAAAATCCGTTTGACATCCCTGGTCTAGACAGTTGTGGCTTGTCATGGCCAATAACTCAATAACTAAATAATATTTTATATGCTATTTGAAGAGTGAAAACAAGACATACAATAGGGATATTTAGCTCTTACATAATGCATATTTAAGGCTCTATCTATGTTCTTAGAATATTTACCAACTAGAATATCTATGTTTCACATTATCACATAATGGGCGTCATTGTAAAATTAATAGCCTCAAAGTTCAATAGCTTACATGGTAAACTTAAAATATAAAAGGCCTATCATGGTTACAGGTTAAATCATGGGAAAGTACATCTCTCAACTGACTTAATTCATGCAACTCCACTTATCCCAAACTAGGTCATTTCGAGAATAACATTTGGTTCAATTATAATAATTTGCTGGCTTAAGGGAAGTGGCTGAAATTACTGCCTTGTCTAAGGTATTAAGAGAGAGAGAGAGAGAGAGTTTAAGGGCCACTCCTCCCAAACCACATGTACATGTAGTTCATTTCGGACTAACATCCGGTTGAATGGGGAAAACCCATGCGGTTGAACAGACGACCCTACTTCACTCCTTGTCACGTAGAATCAGTGATATCATTCATGGGTCTCTAATGGATACATGTATTTATTAACCAAGGGCTTTATTCATGAAAACTTTGACTAAAACATTGCAAGAATTCCGCCATTTCATTGGCCAAGATCTATATTCTGCACGCGGATATTAACTCTCAACCAATGAAATGGCTGTCTCCTTTACATATTTTAGTATAAATTTCTGTGAATTAGGCCCATGTACATGTACAAAGACCTGAAATAACTATAAAGGACTTTGGTTTGATGTAAATCATTAATTGTGAGTATTTAGTCTAGTCATACAGTTAAATGTATTTCCACAACTTGGTGTAGTGTCAGCTCTCTTTATGTGTACATGTATAAAATAAAACATTTTTTCTAAGATTCTGCATAAAGCAAAAATACCCCCCCCCCCCCAAAATCATGGAAATTTTAGTTTGTATACATGTAAGCCTCTAATTACAGCTTTATAATATAAATATGTTGAGGCCGTCGCAAAAACGCATCGCAATGAATAATATTCCAAAATATCTCCCCACCCCCAACCAATCCATGTGGATACATATATTTAATTTATTGTTTTCTATCTTGTGGTGTCATCCACCCAGTTCCCCGCGGGTAATTTGTTTTGCAATTTTGCGACAGTCTTTGACAACAGAAAATGGACCTACATGTACATGTATATAATAACATTTAACGTTGTATTTTAGCACAAAGTAAGAGCAACAATTAAAACACTTCTTCTAAGACAGTGAATTTTAGTTCTTTGGCATCAATCATAAAGTTGAAATTCTTCCTCTTTTTTAGAAATGAAATAAATATTAGAAAACATAAGAAATCTTGGCTCCTTATTTTAACATTTTGATATTCTAAGAAAAAATCGCACCATTGGTCACAGTCGATCATGAAGCCAATATGAAGATCCTGAGGAATCAAAGATCAAATTCTTGGGGCCCGAGAAGGACGATGGTCTGTCAGATTTCATTCCTCTTCTGCTTGCATCGGATCTGTAATCGTCGGCTTTCTTCATCTTCCATTTCAGGATTATAGACTAAATCTATAATCCAAAAGAAGAAGTACCGATTTTCATTTTGACGAGCGATTTAACAATTTTACAGTCATAGAGTCAGTGACTCTAAATTCTGATAGTGTTCTTCTTCACAACAAGCCAAACAATCATAACAAACTTGTCAGGTAGAGAACAAGGTTTCAATTAAATAGATACATAACTATACATGTATGTATGACTGTGGAATTCAATAAAAATAAAATGACAAAAAAATCAGAAAAAATCTGGCCTATACATTAAGTATTTACAATGGTTAATTGGCAGGGGCTATAACTCAACACAGAATTGATATGTGACCAGATATCTAACTAAACAATCCCAACAAGTAACTAGATAGATTCATCTCTAGAGTGTTCACAAGGTTCTGGGTATTAACTTTTAGTACAACTATAAGCCCAACAGTTCCAGCCAGCAAAAACAGCACTTTTAGCACAAGCAGAAACATTCCCGACAAAAATCTCACAACATTTGGATCCGTGGAGTGTACAGGAATTGTAATCACATGAACCAATAGACAGAAGCGACCACATAAATCTGGGCGCAACAATAAGCACAAGCTGAATTAAAAATATCAAAAAGGGTCGGATTTGGTGATATTCCTCTTACAATGAAGCACAGCCACTGTGCAATGTTTACACTGTTGGTGAATGAGAATATTATTGGGTGACATGTATGTCCATCACTTTTTTTTTAAAAACTATATCTAAATTTAAAACTGAACTCCACTAAAATTCGGTGTATTTCTAGTAAACGTGGAATGTTACAGTATTATAAAGGAAACAATAACTTAAAACTAAAATATCTCGCTGATCTTCTCATACATGACTGAGCAATGGCACCTCATGAACGTCCTTTTTAACCACATGGAATCCACTGTTCTTACTGGACGTAAATGCCAAAACGATCCCAGTAGCCTCCATTATCATGGCAACTGGCATAATACACAGTATCATAAAACACAACGCAAAGTTAAACAAGAAATGCCGTCGATGTGAGAAGGATTTTAGGGCTCCAAATGTAAAGAGGAAGATCATTGCCCCTCCCATCATGCTGAGTAGTAAATTTATGAAGCCGAACAGGGGAAGTGGAAATAAGGGCGCTAGAACTACATTTGGAACTGTGAAGGGTAACACCACCCAAGCAATCATCATCAAATTGATTCCTCCTTTGTACTGAAACGGGATGCTTTTACTTGATATGACTTTGCTGATTCCTTGCACCCATCTCTTTCGCTGACGAATATAGTCCATCACAGAAAAAGTACTTTTTTCCCACATCTCTCCCTCCACAAAACCGAATTTATATCCCTCCTTCCACGCCGTCAACGCAAAAAAACAATCTTCGGCAATGCTGCCTTCCTGACCAAAATCATAAGTGATCTTCCTCTCGGCTCCTGCATTCGCCACGATAAATGAACCCTTCCAACTGAATACGGGACGGTGCAAAAATTTCATAGTAAACCGTAGTATTCCATAATCTATACCGACGCGTATAGAATCGGCTAATGTCGTTATCCAACAAACAATTTCCTCGTTAGCGTAGGTAATCACACCTTGACCGAATTCATATTTTCCATCATTTATAAAATTAATCACACCAATTAAACTGTTTTCGGTAATTAATGTTTCTTCATCTAAATGTATTATCCAATCATTATCACTCAAAATATTTACTCCTTCTTCTAAACAATATTGTAAAGCACGCGCTTTGTAAAGCGTTTCATTTTTCGTGCGATACTTATCGGGCACCACTAGCTCTCGTACTTGAGCTGATTTTGAAACTCCTATAGCACTGTCAGTGACGACTTCAAACACAAAATTAGTTAAACCTAGTTTCATACAAGAATCTATATTTCTTTGAATGTTTCGTTTTACAAGTTCGGGATATGTACCTTTAGTGACGACACGAAAACACACAAAGGGACCGAACAATAGCGATGTTCGCAATACAGGAGTGCTTGGATAACAGTTGAAGCACACAATACCAAGCATGTTACAGACAGTCAAAGGTAAGGGAATAAACGTCAATAGTCTCAAAATGTAGAGAATAATCGCAACAAAATAGCCATACTCCTTGAACGGATCTAGTTCTGGCGTAGAGGGTCCGGATGTCACACGCACAGCTCCCGTCAAAACACACATCACCAGCATACATATGACCAACACGAAGATCGTGAGAAAATGTTTTATTCGTTGATTCATCTTTCACAGTTCTCGGAGATTATTAACCTGGAATTAAAAAAAATGGAAATAAAATTTCAGATATAAATGATTTCAAATAATAAAACAAAAATATTGATGTTCTTTGTCCAGCATTTGTGACAAGAACAACTTTTTGGCTAACACCGGCATCAAAACCAGAAGCAGTAAGTTAAAATGGCAGTCACAACACTTGCACGCACCTTGACCACTGAGCCACTGCGGCTCTCTTACATAAATACAACACAGAAATGAAATTGGTTTAATGTCTTCCTGTTAATAAAGACTGGCATATGCCATGCAGTATGCTAAGAGGGGAATCGGACTGCCAACAGATTTGACAAGAGTCGGTACAGGTACAGGTAGGTAATCACCTGTGTCAGGTACATGTAGGTAAGTATACTATACTCTATATGTATATAATCAAACAGCAAATAGATCTACCTGTAGTCTAATACTCAGGTAATCTTATTAATATTTATATACTAGCTACTGTGTATAAGCTCTTTATCACTGTATTTAACATGTGTATATGTAATCAATATACTTTGTGACTAGCAGCCTTTTTTCAAGTTTCAACAGCTTGTCGTCTCACTCACTATATGCATTATTAACTATTTCTATTTTACCAATTGCAATCATCTGTAACATCTTTAGCTTACATAATGACAATACATATAGAGTCTATAGACGTTAAAAGCCATAGAAATAAAATAGCTTTAACATCATACTGTTCCCTCCGACTAAACATCCAACGAACACTGGATGCAAAAGGCAGCAACAAACTGTAGTTATTGCGAGAGAGAGAGAGAAATTGGGTTTAACATCCACACAACACAAACTATGTCATTTTGTGACTATCATATGGTTCAATTTTATTTCAATAATTCGCTTGCGCGTAGGGGTCTTTTTAGCAGTGGGGGGAAACTGGAGGACCCGGAGAAAACCCACAAGGTTGGAAAGGCGACCCTACATGTTGTCACGTACAACCTGAGATTCGAAACCACGCAAGTTGTGATACAGCACGAACGTGCTAACCATTAGACCATCCAATCCCGCTGTAGTTATAATACAAAAGGCAGGGACAAACTGTAGGTTGGAAGAACAACAGTGGATTGTACAAGTGAGAGCCGTGCATTAATGAGCTTTGCAACGTAGTTGTGAGTTTTTGCACCCCATTGATTGAGTTTTTGTACCCCCTCGAAAACGGCAAAAAAACCCCCATGGTTTCATTGTAGTTTTCAGCATTATAATCTTAATGTTTGACTAGTGTCAAACATATACCGTGGGTCAGACATGCTACAAATCCATTCTAGCATGTTCCACAGCTAAACTTTACGTGTCGACATTGGGAGTGTTACGAATCTTAGAAAATGTGAAAGGTACACGAAACCACGTGTGTGTATGACGGATCTTCATCGAACGAAATTGCATAATTTGACGTCGTGCCTAAACAATGTTTGAATTGTGCCAGCATAAATGTATTGTCATGTTTGAAGGAATCGAGTTCCTATTTCTAAACGCTGTGATTGGTCAAGATTCACGCGATCAATGTTCCAATCGCTCTGATTGGTTAATATTTAGATTAGGCCTTGAGCGCGTTTGTCTCGACATCGCTCTCCTAAACGACATCTCCCCAACAAGGAGAATGGAATCATTTATGTTTAGTTACTAAATACTCATGGGGAAATAATTAGACTCGGTGCTAATTAATCATGAGACTAGGACTCCTGACCCAAGAAAGGAGTAATCTAGCATTTTTGATCTAATTCCATTTCTCCGAGGATTTCTCGTTTAGGCTTAGCCATGTTTAGACTTTGGTCGGGAGGAAATTTTATTTCAGATTTATCATATCAAATTCACAAAGAAGTGAATTGTTTGCTTAGTGACGGTCGTAGTACTATTGTTTGATCTTGGGTATATTTTTACCTCGAGAACTTTACTCCAATAGGCTTGTAGAGCTTTGGAGAATCGGCATATTATTAATATTAAAATAAAGTGATTTCTTGTGCAGGTGAAATAAACCTGAAGTGCTGAAGTGAATCTGAATTATCATATTTGGGTAAAATCCCAACTTTTTATCATTTTTGGGGTAAAATCCCCATCATCATCAATTGGTGGGTACATGTAAATCCCCACTTTTATCATGGGTAAAATCCCACCTTTTATCATTTTGGGGGGTAAAATCCCCATTATCATCAATTGGTGGGTAAATCCCCACTTTCATCATTTTTTGGGAAAAATCCCTGTTTTGTGACTTTTGGGGAAAATTACCCACTTTTGTCATTTTTGGGGAAAAATCCCCATTTTGTCACCTTTGGGGAAAATTACCCACTATTGAGGATAATTACCTGCTTTTGTCACTTTCGGGGAAAATTTACCCGCTTTTGTCATTTTTGGGGAAAATCCCCATTTTAGTCACTTGGAGAAAATCTCTGCCATTGTCACTTTTGGGGAAAAATCCTGCATTTAGGACAGAGGGTATTTGTTGTTAACTAATAATAATATTAAATTAATATTGCCTACCAATATTTTATAATTTATTCAATTTGTCGATTTGTTTATTTATTGCTGTTGAGTCTATAATATATAGACCTACAATAAATTAATTGTTTTTCCCCATAATAAAATTTATTAACTTTTAACTTGTTGTTTGTCTTATTCTTTTGGTTTAGCACTAGACTGGAGCGAACCCTATTTTATTTACGTTCTTCGTTAAGGGAATCGAGGGAAGCCCATATCCCCTCCTTCGGATGGAATCTTGGTGTACATAGGTTTTTTTAAAGTCATTTTCAACTCAACTACCACCCACCAACCAACTGTACTAAAATTTAAAGAAATTGTTGCATGTGTTCTGTATAGGACCCTAGCCAATTTTTGCCAAACCTTGTTCACCCTACAAGTTAGGTAGTTTGTATTAAAGATACATTATGGAAAGTCAGATAAAGAGCTGGCAGTTCTCACTTTAATATTTAAAAAACAGGTAATGTAATAGGAATATGCTAAAAATTTCAGGCCTAGTCTCGGTTATCATTA
The DNA here is from genome assembly GCA_963678685.1 of Patella ulyssiponensis. Classification (NCBI taxonomy): domain Eukaryota; kingdom Metazoa; phylum Mollusca; class Gastropoda; family Patellidae; genus Patella; species Patella ulyssiponensis. Next base: position 4,137,930 of record OY783225.1, read on the forward strand.
CAAAAGTTGGATTTAATCATCAATGAACATTGAGCAGCACATCAGATTCAAATCCAGTGAAAATCAAACATGTGTTAGCATCGAGAGTTGATTAAGATTTTTCCATGTTAATAAATTTCTAATTAATAGTTGATACAAAAATAGGTTGCCAGGCAACGAAACATACGCCCACACAGCAGCCAAATCGTCCGGGCAGTCAACAAGAGCTGTTGCATTTTAAGTAATCATCAGAAAATCATAATTCAAACTCACCCATAACTACGGTGTAACTGTGATATAATCAAACGTTTTTTTAAATCAGATAATAATTGTGACCTCCAGAGGGACCACAAGCTAAAAAGGGTGATTTTTCGTACAATCAGGGGCCATGATTCAGGAAGTTACGATCCGATATGGGCAAATATGCAATGGAACCAAGATCATTAGGTTATAAACATGTATTTCAAGTTTCATCAAAATCAGTTCAAAATTGTGACCTCTATAGGGCCCACAACCTTGATATAACATATTTTTACACAATTCGCGTACAGACGGCGGCCATTTTATCCGTCAACTCTGGTCTGATTTTCACAAAATTCAAATTCTCTCTTCATTACCATGAAACCGTGATATAATCAAACGGTTTTTTAAATCGGATAATAATTTTGACCTCCAGAGGGACCACAAGCTCACAAAAGCGATTTTTCGGACAATCAGGGGACATAATTCAGGAAGTTATGATTCGATGGGCGCAAATATCGAAAGGAACCAAGATCTTTGGGTTATAAACATGCATGTCACGTTTCATCAAAATCGGTTCAAAATTGTGACCTCTATAAGGTCCACAACCTTGATATAACATATTTTCACACCATTCGCGTACAAACGGCGGCCATTTTGTCCGTCAATTTTGGGGCCGATTTTCACGAAATTCGAATTTAACCTTCATAACCATGGAACGGTGATATAATCAAACGTTTTTTTAAATCGGATAACAATTTTGACCTCCAGAGGAACCACAAGCTAAAAAGGGCGATTTTTCGGACAATCAGGGGCCATGATTCAGGAAGTTACAATCCGATATGGGCAAATATGCAATGGAACCAAGATCATTAGGTTATAAACATGTATTTCAAGTTTCATCAAAATCAGTTCAAAATTGTGACCTCTATAGGGCCCACAACCTTGATATAACATATTTTTACACAATTCGCGTACAAACGGCGTCCATTTTGTCCGTCAATTTTGGTCCGATTTTCACGAAATTCGAACTCAACCTTCATAACCATGGAATGGTGATATAATCAAACGATTTTTTTAAATCGGTTAACAATTTTGACCTCCAGAGGGACCACAAGCTAAAAAGGGCGATTTTTCAGACAATCAAGGGCCATAATTCAGGAAGTTATGATCCGATTGGCGCAAATATCGAAAGGAACCAAGATCTTTGAGTTATAAACATACATGTCAAGTTTCATCAAAATCGGTTCAAAATTGTGACCTCTATAGGGCCCACAACCTTGATATAACATATTTTCACACCATTCGCGTACAAACGGCGGCCATTTTGTCTTTCAATTTTGGTCCGATTTTCACGAAATTTGAATTCAACCTTCATAACCATGGAACGGTGATATAATCAAACGTTTTTTTAAATCGGTTAACAATTTTGACCTCCAGAGGGACCACAAGCTAAAAAGGGCGATTTTTCGGACAATCAGGGGCCATAATTCAGGAAGTTACGATCCAATGCGCGCAAATATCGAAAGGAACCAAGATCTTTGGGTTATAAACATACATGTCAAGTTTCATCAAAATCGGTTCAAAATTGTGACCTCTATAAGGTCCACAACCTTGATATAACATATTTTCACACTATTCGCGTACAAACGGCGGCCATTTTGTCCGTCAATTTTGGTCCGATTTTCACGAAATTCGAACTCAACCTTCATAACCATGGGACGGTGACATAATCAAACGGTTTTTTAAATCGGATAACAATTTTGACCTCCAGAGGGACCACAAGCTAAAAAGGGCGATTTTTCGGAGAATCAGGGGCCATAATTCAGGCAGTTACGATCCGATTGGCGCAAATATCGAAAGGAACCAAGATCTTTGGGTTATAAACATGCATTTCAAGTTTCATCCAAATCGGTTCAAAATTGTGACCTCTACACTGTTCACAAGCTAAAAAGATAGGCTGGCACTGCCAGGCAGGATACGCCCACATTTTCGAGAGATGGATAGAGAACAAGCAATACCGAAAGTGATTTTTCCTACATCATTAAGTCCTGTATTTCATACTGTATTGGGAGCAGCCATTTTGTTGGTCAGTTCCAGTCTGATATTCATGAAATTCGAAGCCGACAATGATTATGGTGTGACGGTACACAACCTAGAAATGTGACTTTTCGGCAAAATCGGATAAGAATTGTGACAACCATGATATACCATATTTTTACATTATGGTCCAATTTTCTCGAAATTCGAACTCAACCTCAAGTAGGGTGTAACGGTGATAGAGTCAAACGTTTTTTTAAATCAGATAATAATTGTGACCTCCAGAGGCACCATAGGCGATTTTTCGGAAAATCAGGGGCCATAATTCAGGAAGTTACGATCCGATATGCGCAAATAACGAAAGGAACCAAGATCTTTGGGTTATAACCATGCATTTCAAGTTTCATCAAAATCGAATTAAAATTGTGACCTATACAGGGTCCACAACCATGATATACCATTTTTTAACAGTATTCGCGTAACAAACGGTGGCCATTTTGTCTTTCAATTTTGATCTGATTTACCCGAAATTCGAAGTCAAACCTTCCTTAAGGTGTAACGGTGATATAATCAAAGGTTTTTTTAAATCGGAAAATAATTGTGACCTCCAGAGGGACCACAAGCTAAAAAAAAAAGGCAATTTTGCGTACAATCAGGGGCCATAATTCAGGAAGTTACGATCCGATATGCGCAAATATCGAAAGGCCAAGACCTTTGGGCTATAACCATGCATTTCAGTTTCATCAAAATTGAATTAAAATTGTGACCTCTACAGGGTCCACACAACCATGATATACAATTTTTTAACAGTATTCGCGTACAAACGGCGGCCATTTTGTATGGCAATTTTGGTCTGATTTTCCCGAAATTCGAACTCAACCTTCCTTACGGTGTAACGGTAATATAATCAAACGGTTTTTTAAATCGGATAATAATTGTGACCTCCAGAGGGACCACAAGCTAAAAAAAGGCGATTTTGCGTATAATCAGGGGCCATAATTCAGGAAGTTACGATCCGATATGCGCAAATATCGAAAGGAACCAAGATCTTTAGGTTATAACCATGAATTTTAAGTTTCATCAAAATCGAATTAAAATTGTGAACTCTACAGGGTTCACAACCTTGATATACCATTTTTTAACAGTATTCGCGTACAAACGCGTCCATTTTGTATGGCAATTTTGGTCCAATTATCCCGAAATTCGAACTCAACCTCCCTTAGGGTGTAACGGTGATATAATAGAACGTTTTTTTAAATCGGATAATAATTGTGACCTCCAGAGGGAGCACAAGCTAAAAAAGGTGATTTTTCGGACAATCAGGGGCCATAATTCAGGAAATTACGTTCCGATAGGCGCAAATATCGAAAGGAACCAAGATCTTTGGGTTATAAACATGCATGTCAAGTTTCATCAAAATCGAATTAAAATTGTGAACTCTACAGGGTCCACAACCTTGATATACCATTTTTTAACAGTATTCGCGTACAAACGGCGGCCATTTTGTATGGCAATTTTGGTCCGATTTTCCCAAAATTCGAACTCAACCTTCCTTAGGGTGTAACGGTGATATAATCGAACGGTTTTTTAAATCGGATAATAATTGTGACCTCCAGAGGGACCACAAGCTAAAAAGGGTGATTTTTCGGACAATCAGGGGCCATAATTCAGGAAATTACGTTCCGATTGGCGCAAATATCGAAAGGAACCAAGATCTTTGGGTTATAAACATGCATGTCAAGTTTCATCAAAATCGGTTCAAAATTGTGACCTCTATAGGGTCCACAAGCTAAAAACGTGATTTTTCGTACAATCAGGGGCCATAATCCATTAAGTTTTGATCCGATACATGCCAATATCGAAAGCAGCCGAGATCTTTTGGGGATAAACCTATATTTCAAGTTTCGTCAAAATCGGGTAAGAATTGTGACCTGTAGAGAGTCCACAAACAATTGTGGACGGACGGACGGACAGACGGACGGACGGACGGACGTCCGGACGGACGGACGTCCGGACGGACAGGGGCGACGACATAATACGTCCACATGAAAATGTGGGCGTATAAAAACATGATTTTTCGTACAATCAGGGGCCATAACCCATAAAGTTACGGTCCGATACATGCCAATATCGAAAGGAACCGAGATCTTAGGGTGATAAACGTATATTTTAAGTTTCATTGAAATCGGATAAAAATTGTGACCTGTAGACTGTTCACAAACAATTGTGGACGGACGGACGTCCGGACGGACGGACGGACGAACAGGGGCGACGACAATATACGTCCACATGAAAATGTGGGCGTATAAAAATCTTGGGAGGCAACCTGTGACTTCCACACTAGCCAGCAAACAGATTCCAACCTCAACCAACAAGCAAGCAAGCTAGCTGCTGACTGGTAATACTGAACACAAACAACTCCTACTGGTTTATGTCCCCTGCTGTCCATAATTCGAGTTAATTACGTAGATTGAGTCTCTAATTAGGTATTATCCAGATTAACAAGATTACTTATTAACGACATAACACCATGAGTGCTGACTGTAATGGTCAACTTTTACCCTAGATTTTTATTTGCAGTCATAACAAGTCTAATTCCCAAGCTTCCAGGTAACAAGTTTTAATCCCTCTGTCCGTGGTCGTAGTCATACACATCGATTAAAAATCTCTCGGGTTACATATAAAATCCCAAAAAACATACTGATCACAAAGTTTCTCGGTATAAACGAACATATTGATTACAAAGTTTCCAAGTATTAACACAGTTTATTGACACAGTCGTTAGCCATACAAATCTGATAACCCTACAAGTTGATAGTCTAGCCATATTACATTTATTTATTCCCAGGTAGATATAGATATCTGTGATCCCTACCCGGCCTGGAAATAATGGTTTTCGATGTACCTGACAAAATGTCACAGACTAATGAACTAGGTACCTGACATTTTCAACTTAGTGACAGACATGTATTAATAATATCAGTAAAAAAGACAAATCAATGCCGCACAAAACAACAGGCACCAGAGGTTTTATGCCTGACAAAGCCTGAATCTGCGCCTGACATTGTCAGTGACTGGTGCCTTATTTCCAGGTTTGATCCCCACACAGACCAAGTGTTGAATTCAGGGTTCGTCTCCATTCAAACTAACATCTGCTTGAAAGTGTATTGTAATAATTCCCTTTAAAACATGGGTCTTTAATATTGGGAGGAAACTGGAGGACCTGGAGAAAACAAACAAAGTTGGACAGGAGACCCTATTATACACTTTGTCAAATTATATGATTTAAAGGACTCAAGTGAAAAAAACATGCCACGAAAATGTTGAAATGAAAGTTGATGGTCGAATCCCTGTGATATTCAGTAAGACACAACTGGTCTAATCCATGTAAAACTAAACCCCCAACTATCAGATTTAACGTTAACATACCCTCATCATAAACAAACAGTCAATTGACCTCAATACAAGCCCAACACCAATCTAAAACTTTACACACTGTCATGGGTCAAGACTGTTTTAATAGATCTGAAGACATTGAGGCCGTGTCTACACCACAAGGTCAAAATTGATCTAATAGACCTGAATTTCCTAAGGACGTGGCTACACCACAAGGTCAGACAGATTTAACAAATCTCCCTGGGGATGTTGAATCATCTAGAAATTAATCCAAAATTGAATGGGGTATAAAGATAAAGAGTAATAACCTAGTTTGTGTTGACAGGACATTATCACCCTCCCCTGCCAATTTTCTCCTTGTCAGCAAATATGTTTAAGATCTGAGAAATGAAATAAAATGGGGTTTAACATCCTACTCTTCAGCTCCTACTGGGCTAACGAAGACGGGAATACTCCATACAGTGTGCTATGATGGAAATTTTGCCCGGAGAGCGGCGCTACAGCCTAGTCTTATATCAAATTCCAACCACCAAGGGAATTTTTTACGCAAACGCCAATGTGTACACGGCACCTCAGTTTTTTGTCCCATCCAAATGACTAGACAGCTGTCCTGGTCAGGTCCTCCGTTCTGCATCACTGACAAGGGGAAACCACGCCAGACAATCTCAACTTTCTCGGCCAATACAGGGATCAAACACCCGACCTCCAGGCTAGCGAGCTAGCATCTTGCCTATTTAACCATAATATTAGAGAGACCATTAAACACACCTGTATTGATACAGACGAAAGTGATTGATTGATTGAGGTGTGTGATTGATGAGTGATCACTTGACTTGTTAACTTGTCACTAATGGAGGTGGTTATTTGTCAACATCACTTGATGTAAGTGGGGCGGTTAAACTTCACAATAAAAAATCCATGAATGTTTTCATAAAGTAACAAAGCACTACTGAAATTTTCACTAAACTCATTCCTTAATGTAATATGCAATTATGGATTGATTATCTAACATTTAATAGGGCCGCTATTAAGACGAAAACAAAATCAAAATAGCAAAGCTTTGATTCAATCGGATTTAAAACAGGCCTACAACTAAATTTCCGTGCACGACAAATGGCGGCAGGCTTATTAGTGCATAGACTGACAAAATTTTCATTCATCATATCTTTGAATTGCCCCCTTCAAGCATTCATCTTTCCAAATACTGTAGTTTTCAGGGGTTTCCTAAATGGCACATTGGAACACAACATAAACTAGGTCATTTTGGGACTAACACATGGTTCAATTTTATTTCAATAATTTGCTCGCTTGTAGGGGTCTTTAGGAGTGGCAGGAAACAAAGGAACCAGAGAAAATCCAGGAGAAATTGAGAGAGAAAAAAACTAGGTCATTTCGGGACTAACATGGTTCTTTAGCGGTGGGAGGAAACTGGAGGACCCGGAGAAAACCCATAAGGCTGGAAAGGCGACCTCCAATTGCGGACGGAGTAATAGACAGTCGGACGGACTATAAAATTTTGGACTGGAAAGAACTACAATAGGACGATTTAACTGGGGGGTTGGATGCCAGAAAGGTTATAGCGTGCGCGTGCTGTTATCATACGGTCTACCATTGAGTCATCTGGCATGGTTTCGAATCCCCGGTTGTACGTGGCACGGAGTAGGATCGTCTGTCGAACCACGTGGGTTTTCTCAGTTTCCTCCCTACGCGCAAGCGAATTATTGAAATAAAATTAAACCATTTGTTAGTACCGAAATGACCTAGTTTGTGTCGAGTGGACGTTAAACCCCATTCCTCTTTCTCAGATTTAACTGTTGTATTACAGTGTATACATGTACATGTTTCAATAATCTTCTTTGTATTAGGGTAAATTCTTTGTGTATTCAAAAATAGACCAGGATGAAGTTTTATGAGTGATATTATAGTCCCAGTACACTGTGACATGATTATAAATTTCACCTTTGTTAACTTACATATTTACCTATATTTCTGTTATTTACAGGGGAAGAACAATCTAAGTCACATTTTTGACCTGTGAATTTTTCTGATTTTCAGGAATTTGGGCCATCATCTTATCAAGGACTAGATTTGTATGCAAAAAATCCAATAACTCCATCAGACATGAAGACTGCGAATTTTGTAGATTTATGATGAAAATAGATCATTTAATATGATCTTTAAAAACACAAGACACATGAGATGTCTATTTAACAATCATACCAAATGTATGTGGAAGATTTTTAAAAAAATAATATAAAAATGAATAGTGAAGTTACCATATGTCAGACACGGCAACGTCCTTAAATATTCAAAATTCTCATTCAGTTCAAAAATACGCAGATGCTGCTCTGGTTGTGCCTGGATGCGGTAGGCCGTTCTGAGCGACCCCCATAAACCAAATTTCAGCCTCGTGACAGCAGTAGTGTAGCCACCAACCCTCAACAAACAAACAGTCACAAATATAGATGACGTGTCTAGGGTAGAAGATTAATACATCTCTATTTTGTTTATCACCATTTCAACTCTTAAATCAGAATCTTTAAAAATTCCTTTCAGATGTATCAGTCAAACATTTTCTTTCAATTATTCACACCCTTATCACACCTCAATCCTTGACGAAAACTATCTTTCATCACACTTCAAAACTGTTACATCACACCTCATGTCTCTACGGTCGATCTACCAGTATCTTATACAAAATAAACATTTGGATAAAAAGAGACAACTTCCTGGGCGATATCACCTCAAATAATCCATCGTATTAATCAATACATAGGTAGACATATATGATAAAACTTAACGTCACAAAGGTAGGTCATACTCCCAGAATAATCTTGAGTTAAAACTACAGTGTATGTCGGTGTAAAGGTTATACGCAGTTATGCATTTTGAGATAAGATGTTCAATTTAACTACCGGTTTTAATACTATTGTATCATCAAGTTCTATATTACATGGTGTATTGTATATATATTTATAAAGTGTTCTTATTAGGGCTTACCTAATCTCAATGAAAAATGACAAGCGATAATGACAAGCAGGCGTGGAAATAACGTTTTTAGATGTACCTGACAAAATGTCAAACACTAATGAAATAGTACCTGACATTTTCAACTTATTGTCGGACATGTATTAATAATATCAATAAAAAAGACAAATCAGTGCCTGACAAAATAACAGGCACCAGAGTTTTTGTGCCAGACGAAGTCTGAATCTGTGCCTGACATTGTCAGTGACAGATGCCTTATTTTCAGGCTTAATGAGAAGGAATTTCTAAGCAATAACTGCTCCTGTTAGGCCAACATAATTCAATTTCAGTATAGATACATATTAATCTAACTTTTATTTATGGATGGTGACACCGATACTTCCGCCATCAATGAAATTTATATTGAGGATAAATCAATCTTGTAACTAAAATGATAAAGTGACTCTAGATCTTATTTTCTTAACCTGTTAAGCATGACGTTTTTAAAATGTTAACTACCCCGTATTGTGTAATTTAATTTGACGAAAAACATCGTTAGTGGACCTTATTTCTGATTGGACAGCACTGTTGTTACCAGGTTGAAGCAAAGATTTCCTCGACCAGGCGTAATATAACGTCGTGCGCATTCAGGAAAGTCATTATACACATGCTGCGATCGTGGGAGAATTCCCTAGGGATTCCTTCAAATGAGAGAGAGAGAGAGAGAGAGAAAAATGGGGTTTAACGTCCACTCAACACAAACCAGGTCATTTCGGGACAAACATATGTTTTTTTTAAATTTTATTTCAATAATTCGCTTTTGCGTAGGGGTCTTTAGCAGTGGGAGGAAACCGGATTGCCCGGAGGAAACCCACGAGGTTGAGAAGGCGCCCCTATCTCCATGCCACATAGGCTACGCTCACACCAGGGATCGAAACCACAGCCGCAAGCCAGAGGTGACCGGCCAGCCAGAGGTCGAAGCGCGGCACTCTAGACCACCAGGCCATCTCAACCCCCCTTCCTCCAAATGACTCACTATGTTCTAAGAATAGGTTGAGGAAAATACTTCCAAGACGTTATATTACGCCCTACACACAGTGACTGGCAGGATGTTATATAACGCCCTACGAACTTAACCGGTTAAATAACAATTAAATCAAGTGAGATTCCATGTTTTATTCTGTGGAAGATACCATACTATGAATGGAATAATTCCTAGCTTTATTTACGGAATGACAAAATCAATAGGCTTCTTCATCTCATGACCTTAAACACTGTGTATGAATGTAAAGTGAATTGGACATTACGGCGGAAGACAAACATTTCAATGTGGGCGTATATAAATCAATATCTATTCAACTCAATTTAGATGAATTATGTTGACCAAAGGGGAGCAGTTATTGCTAAGTAATTTTTCATCATTCGTCATTGGCTCGTCATTGAGATAAAGGAGGTCCCTGGTTATTATTAGTAAGTCGTGTATCTGTGTATGTGAGATCACTGTTCTCTAATGTCATTGGTCCAGATCATAAACATAGAGACAGATCAACTTATTTCTTATACATGTACCAGGATGTAATCTACTTGTTATCTAAACGGTAAACCTATACGATCGCTATAACCACAAGAAAATCAACATTACAACTACAAGTGAATACAAATATCTGATAAACTTTCTATATATCAATCACTTATAGAGAGAGAGAGAGAAATGGGGTTTAACGTTCACTCAACCCAAACTAGGTCATTTTGGGACTAACGCTTGCGCCTAGGGGTCTTGAGCAGTGGGAGCAAACCCACAAGCTTGGTCAGGCGACCATACTCCTTGTCACGTACAACCGCAGAATCAAAACCACACCAGTTGACTCAATGACAGACAGTATGATATCCACCCACTCCCCCAATCACTTCTAATCTTGGTGATATCTGACGTGCAACCCAGGAACATAAAGTACCTGTCACTATTATATTATCATATACATGTACATGACTGTGATGCCACGTAACATACATGACATGTAACATAAACCATTGATTAGGACTTATTGGATGTTTGTACTAATCAATATGAAAATGACGTGGTTATTGTTGAGCAAACTGCGATACAGCTTATCATATTCCCTGTTATATACATGTATATATCATTATATATACATTGTGTAATAAATTACGTCTGACACAGTCTACAACAGGTGCCTCATGTCATGTCTTGTTTATGTGCATGCCACTGTAAACGGCGAATCTATTTGATCATTTTCTACATCCTCTCTAACTAACAAGCCTGGATTAAGGCTCCTGTCACAGACTTCGTTCAGTAAAAATTATTACACAACATACAAGCCTGGGGCCTATTTCACGAAATTTTAACCAAGTTGAAATCTAAATTTTAGTAATCTGATTGGATAATAGTAGATCGACTTTAGAGCTTAGCTAATCAAAATCGAAGTATCTACTAAAATTTGGATTTTATCTTTAGTTAAGATTTCGAGAAACAGGGCCCTGGGCAAAAGCAACCCGTCACAGATATTGAGGGGCACAAATTATCACTATACAATGGTGCAGATAAGGACCTGTCACAGTTTTTGACAAGTACAAATTATCATACAACATCAAGCCTGTCAGGCACAAAACCTCTGTGTCACTTTGTCCAGCACTGATTTGTCTTTTTTAATGATATGGTTAATACTTATTCTTCTCTGTTATTTGATGACAGCGTTTCGTAACACATATACATATAACGTTTTTAAACTAATAATAAATGTACAACTTGAAAACATAACCTGTTTGTGTTACGAAACGCTGTTACCTGTATGAGTTACGAAATGCTGTTATTAAATAACAGAACTAATTGTATCCATACACCAAGTTTTATTAAATAACAGTGAATATGGATGATTGAAATGGAGTTCAACCTACGATTTAATAACAGAAAGTAATAAAAGGTCTATATATATATATATCATTTATATAAGTCATTTATTCTTAACATGACAAGACCATAATCAAGTCTTGATGCCATCGGATGGCTTTGATTTTAAGTAGTTTAGAATAATTTTGTCATTTAATGATTTAATTTAACCAGCGGATGCCAGGCAGGATACGGACACATTTTTGAGAGATGGATAGAGAATAAGCTAAAAAGAAAGTGATTTTTCCTACAATCAAGGGCCATAATTCATGAAGTTACAATTCATTTCAAGTTTCATCAAACTAGGATTAATATTGTGACCTCTACAGGGGTCCACAACCTTGATATACCATATTTTTACACTATTCGCATACCAACGGCGATCATTTTGTTCGACAATTTTGGTTTGATTCACAGGAAATTCCAATTCAATCTTCCTTGTGATGTAACAGTGATATAATCAAACATTTTCTTAAATCAGATAGTAATTGTGACCTAAAAAGGGCGATTTTTCGTACAATTTGGGTTCATAATTCAGGAAGTTTTGATTCGATCTAAGCAAATATCGAAAGGAACCAAGATCTTTGGGTCTTAAACATGCATTTCAAGTTTCAACAAAATCGGTTCAAAATTGTGACCTCCCTGGTGTTGACAAGCTAAAACATGATTTTTCGTACAATCAGGGGCCATAATCCATGAGGTTACAGTTCGATACATCCCAATATCGCAAGGAACCGAGATCTTAGGGTGATAAACCTATATTTTAAGTTTCATTGAAATCGGATAAAAATTGTGACCTGTAGACTGTTCACAAACAATTGATGACGGACGAACGGACAGGGGCGACGACAATATACATAAAAAAAAAATGTCAAAACTACAAACAGTGGTAACTTGGATCAGAATAAAGTAATTTGAATGAAATTTTCAATATATTCATTTCCCATTATCTATTTTTGAGCTAGATGGGAGATAGATAAAATTTCCGACCTAAAGAAAGACCTGCAATAGGCAGATTAAGCTATTGCATTATTTATATGGTATGTTTAAGAAGTTAGAAACCGGTCATGATAATGTTTTATTTAACTTGGTACAAATATCAACCTATTATGTTTTGCTGATTAGAAATCTCTTGGATTCAACAAATTCCATCATTTTTGTGTTAGAAAAATGTTTTTTAATTCAGTTGTTTTCAAATTTGAGTGAAATCTGTATCACTACAGCTCAGTGGACGCTTACAGATAGTCCCTGGATCCATTCACTTAATTTGATATGTTCGTTTGTTTGTGATTTCTGCGTATTGTATCTTGTCCATATATTTGTTTGTTTTTGTGTAAATTATGTGTGGTGGAGTCCTCCTGCACTTACATGTACTATTAGTAGTGTACTTGAAGATATCATAATTTAATGAATAGTATAGATAAGGTTTGTAGTCTCCCTTTATTTATTATTAATTCTTTATCAATCAACCATTCATCTACAAGATAAAACTGACCTACAAGTAGTTCAATATTACATAGCCCATAAAACAACGAGCGTGACCTGTCAGTCAGACTTTCCTCGATCCAAAATAAAGCCAAGATTTAAAAGGGTTCACTGCCAGGAGATTATTGATTACTGATCGCTGTACACAGCTTTCATTACTGTCTCTCTATAACTTCGCTTGTTGATTAATCTCCACACAAATCAACCAAATTAACGTCCACATCTGACGACTAAACATCAGAAACTCACATACACGGCACATCCAAAACATGAACTTACCACAGACACACTTGCTATTCAATCTAAATTTCCACTATTCTTCGTTGTTTGATGTTAAAGTCTACTAATTTTAACATACAGCAGAAACATTATCCAGTGTCAGAAAACATTTTGTTTATATCGAATAACTAGCAAAAATACACGAACAATCAAATAGTTTTTCAAAGCTTCTCAAACCGAATGTTTAGAATTCTTTATTTGATGTTTGATGTCAATAACAACTGACTGAATTTGATTTATTTTTTTAAGTCTCTTATGGAAAATTTAATAATGCTAATTCAATTAATTCATTTTATAGTTATACTGACTTGAAAGCTTCAAATTTAATAAATTAGAAAAACAATCCACCAAACCCGCACTTCAAATGCTGATTCCTTTGCTCAGAATAAAGAAATGAAATGGGGTTTAACGTCCTACTGTTTTGCTCCTAACCTGGGCTAATGAAGACGGGCATACGCCATACAGTGTACTATGAAGGAAATTTTGCCTGGGCTCCTGTGCTACAGCCTACTCTTATTCCAACTGCCAAGGGATCTTTAACATGTACGCCATTGTGTACACAGGACCTTGTTTTTCCATCCCATCTGAAGGACAAGACACCTGTCCTTGTCAGGCCCTCCATCCTGCATCACTGATAAGGGGGAACCACGCCGAAACTGGGAGAATTTTCTCGGCCAATCCAGGGATCAAACACCCGATCTCGAGACTAGTGAGCCAGCGTCTTACCCACTTAGCCACATGATCCCCTCTCAGAATAAAGAAGTTTGACAGTAATTTTCCACTAATTCTCCTTTCATTATCTATATTCTAACTATTATAACGAGAACTGACAGCTTTTTATCTAAATCTTTCATAAAGTATCTTTAAGTGTAATCCTATTCAATTGTATATATATTCTTACTCTTTCTAGAACACTGAGTACCACTTCTGACTTGCAGAATTCAGAAAATCAACACGTTAGAAAGTTGTCCAAGTTCTTGCAAGGATAAGTTTACTGTGAATGAGTTTTAGGAGTTGTCTGTACATAGTTACATATACAATGTAGTTGTAAAACCATTGACAAAGACAGATGGTTACAACAAATCAATAACATATAGAATCTAATGAAAGCCAAAATTTAAAGTGGATATCTATTTTATATTGATAATAGAGCTGTCAGTTCCATATAGAACATAAATTCAATATTGAATATATCAACATTTAATACAGCCTATTATATTTTTTTAAGGTCAAACACTGTGCATGACTAATATGTGTAACTCAAAAACAGGGTTTTAACAAAAGGTGATGAGAAAATGTGACCCGCTCCCACCAAAGCATAGACTGTGGACAACTCAAATATGCTGTCAGCTCTATTTATTTAAAAAGGACCAAGAGCTTTTGTTTTGTGGGAGCAGCTCACAAATGATCAGAGTCGAGAGAGAGAGAGAGAGAGAGAGAGAGAGAGAGAGAGAGAGAGAGAGAGAGAGAGGGGTTTAACAAACTAGGTCAAAGCCTCAATCCCCCAAAATTTCCCTGATAGCACAATGGTGTATCGTATGCCTGTCTTCGTTACCCCAGTTTGGAGCAGAACAGTAGAATGTTTAAATCTCATTTTATTTCATTTCTGTGAAACAGATTGACCACCTACATCTAAATATATACAACTTATTATATTGGATTAGGTAATAGGGTTGATGTAATTTGTCAAAAAGCCAATATTCTGTCCTGGAAATAACGATTTTATTTTAGTCAGACCTGACAAAATGTCAGACACTAATATAAATTAGTACCTGACACTTTCAACTGATGCCAGATATGTTTTATAAATATGAGAACAAAAGTTTTAAAAATTGAGGTCAAACAGGGCAAGTTTCATCAAAATCGGAATAAAATTGTGACCTCTAGCAGGTCCACAACCTTGATATACCATTTTTTTTCACTATTCGTGTACAAGCAGCGGCCATTTTGTCTGGCAGTATTAGAACTCGAAGTTCAATACGGTGTAACGGTGATATAATTAAATGGTTTTTTTTTAAATCGGATAATAATTGTGACCTTAAGGGGGACCACAAGCTAAAAATGCCATTTTTCGTACAATCAGGGACCATAATTCAGGAAGTTATGATTTGATATGCGCAAATATCGAAAGGAACCAAGATCTTTGGGTTATAAACATGCATTTCAAGTTTCATCAAAATTGCCATAAATTGACCTCTACAGTGTTCACAAGCAAAATACGTGATTTTTCGTACAATCAGGGGCCATAATCCATGAAGTTACAGTCCGATACATGCCAATATCGAAAGGAACCGAAATCCTAGGGTGATAAACCTATATTTCAAGTTTTATTGAAATTGGATAAAAATTGTGACCTGTAGACTGTTCACAAACAATTGTGGACGGACGGATGAAAATGTGCGCGTATAAAAAGTTTAAGGCCGGGGGAGAGACCCCCCCTGTCCCCCACCCCCAAGATACATTGTCTTGGGAACCGGGAAAAACTTGATCCACTCTGAACCAAGAATTTAGCAATTGAACTTTGGGCCAAGCCTCAATCATCATAACTAAAGTCAGTACGATAAAAAAAAACAGTAAATATTGCAGGCTAGCCATGACACAAAGAGTTGATTATGGTCTGGATAAGATAAGTAATGTCTAAATAATAATATTTCAGGCGTAAAGAAAGACCTTCAATAGGCAGAGTTAGCTCTTGCATAATGTATGTTTAATAATAGAGTGTGGGTATCGTGTTCCAAATCCTGCTCAATTAAATAAGCTTATCTCTGGCTCTCTTTTAGTCCCCAACCTCAATCCCAAAATAGATGACACTCATTAATGGTATGTATCTTTTTATAAAGACAGAGAGAAATGGGGTTTAACATCCACTCAACACAAACTAGGTCATTTCGGGACTAACATATGGTTCAATTGTATTTAAATAATAATTTAAATAATTCGCCTGCGTGTGGGGGTCTTGAGCAGTGGGAAGAAACTGGAGAACACAGAGAAAACCGACGTGGTTGGCAGGCGACCCTACTCCTTGCACGTACAACCTATGATTTGAAACCACGCCAGTTGACTCAATGACGGACCTTGTGATACAACATGCACGGCCATCCAACCCCCCATCTTTTTAAAAAGCTTTGAGCAATCAAATTAACAATCCCTCTTCTTAACCCGTCAATAAAATGTTCATCATCAAACTAATTTGGGGTATTGACTCATTGATGTAATGAATCTATACACCAGACCAAGTCTGTTAAAATCCATTAAAATCTCTGTCATCCGATGGTCTAGAGAGTTGATTATGGGCTTGACATGTGAATAAATGTCAAAATAATAATTCATATACATGTAACATTTGAAACTAAAATGAGGTTTGAAACCTGACCAGGTTTCCTCAATTTCCCTTAATTACAATTTCAGGTGTCATATTTTAAAACATCAATCAATCAAATTGCTTTGTCTAATCAGAAAATGTCCATTATCGAACTTCAACAAGACACTTACCTAATCAACACCTTCACCAAGTATGAACATTCTACCTTAAGAATGTGACAGACACACAAGTGAACAAAGTCACTTCAATAATCCACCACTCCAGTCAAAAAGCAGGATTTCTGAATACAGCTGGTTATATAGAGGACAACACGTACCTTTCTACCTAGTGTAGTACTATAGGTATTATAGGACTTCTTCTTTGTTGTGTTCTTCTAGTGATCGACAATAATACTACAGCATTAGTTGTAAATAACTTTATTACAAGCTGGATGACTTCGCAGGTCGATTGTTCTCAACAGATAATAGCTGCTTGAATATCTGGGTGAGTTTCTAACGAATCTCGCTCTACCCCTATTTTCCCCAGTTCCTGCAGGCTCAAGATAAACTTTGACCCTTAATTCCATTCCAAATATGGAATAAAGCCTTTTATTCTATAACTACATACAAATACAAGCAAATATCATTGAATACAGCCATTGAATACAGCCATTGAATAACCTATAGTTGTATTCAATGGCCATTGAATAACCTATAGTTGTATTCAATGGCTTAGACAGGGACCAGGGTTCAATTTAGTCTAAAACCAATGAGTAGCAAATTTTTGTGACAGATTCACATTTTGGCTAATCAATTCAAAATCTGAATAGCATTTGCTCAGATTTGAGGAGCAGTAAAACGTAGCTTACATCACAAAAATTTGCAATTCTGATTTTTCGGGGTATAAGTGGATACTTTTTTCCGCCGACGTCCGGCCTTCGTTGTATACTCCGCTTCGACTTATGCACGGATGAAGGTAAAAAAAAATTGACATCTCCAAAAAAACAAAAAAATTCAGTTACCGTCTCTTCACGATGCCGGACGCACTAATCGTCTAAAACAAAACTACACGTACTTTATGTTAAACCATTCCAATCGCAATATTTGTAGACGTGGCTTTGCTTGTTTATTTCTTTATTTATATATCCCCCTCTCCGCCTTCAAAATATTATCAACCCGAGAATATGCCATAAGCATCAAATATATTCAGACATTCGTCAAAAATGGCTTGTTTCACGCGTCTCGCGAGATGTCTACTTTTAGTTTTCAGTTAAGTTAACCAATCATACTATACTGCAGTGTTTTATTCTAATTTTAGTAACACTTTATAAACACGTGTGATTAAAAACGGAGTCTGCATTGTCTTCTAGTTATCGGATATATTGAAATAAAAACTGGTTCAAATTAATCACGACCACAACTTGGAATATTGAACATGTTAGTCTTGCATTTATAAATTGATTCTTTCGTAGGCCTAAATATACCCCATATTCATCCAAAATATAATGAATCGCACTTCACAAGTTTGAAAGCAATTTTTGGCTAATGAATGAAATAATTCTATCGCCTTTACCGCGATTTGAGTAGCTTTTTGCGATGCGATACCGCTTAAATTGAACCCTGACAGGGACTACTTTTTCCCGAATGACGTCAATTCCAGAATGACGTAATACTGTAATGACGTCATTACTTGGCAACCATCTATCTTGTAAAACAGAAAATGGCAGAACCTTTAATCAATTTTGAAGTTATTGGGGATGATTTTTTGGATAATCTGTCTACAGTTGAAGAAAATGACATCCAAGAATTGGAAACAATGGATACTTCCGAAGTAGAAGAAATGCTGATGGCTGTTGAACATGTGGAGCAAGAAGACAATAAAGCAAATAAAGAAAACTCTAAACTTCATTTGCGGAATTTTATAAAAGAGAACAGGGCTGTAAATACAAGCAAAAAAAACGAAACATGCGAAAGAAGGTTCCATAGATACCTACTGCCGATGAATTGGATTTATATTTTGGAGATTTCCTCATGGCCGTCAAGAAAGAAAATAGGTTGCCAGGCAACAAAACATACGCCCACACAACAGCCAAATCGTCCGGGCAGTCAACAAGAGTTGTTGCATTTTAAGTAATCATCAGAAAATCATAATTCAAACTCACCCATAACTACAGTGTAACTGTGATATAATCAAACGTTTTTTTAAATCAGATAATAATTGTGACCTCCAGAGGGACCACAAGCTAAAAAGGGTGATTTTTCGAACAATCAGGGGCCATGATTCAGGAAGTTACGATCCGATATGGGCAAATATGCAACGGAACCAAGATCATTAGGTTATAAACATGTATTTCAAGTTTCATCAAAATCAGTTCAAAATTGTGACCTCTAGGCTATAGGGTCCACAACCTTGATATAACATATTTTTACACTATTCGCATACAAACGGCGGCCATTTTGTCTGTCAATTTTGGTCCGATTTTCACAAAATTCGAACTCAACCTTCATAACCATGGAACGGTTATGTATTTTAAGTTTCATCAAAATCAGTTCAAAATTGTGACCTCTATCTATAGGGTCCACAACCTTGATATAACACAATTACACAATTCGCGTACAGACGGCGGCCATTTAATCCGTCAACTCTGGTCCGATTTTCACGAAATACAAATTCTCTCTTCATTACCATGAAACCGTGATATAATCAAATGGTTTTTTAAATCGGATAGTAATTTTGACCTCCAGAGGGAGCACCAGCTAACAAAAGCGATTTTTCTGACAATCAGGGGACATAATTCAGGAAGTTATGATTCGATGGGCGCAAATATCGAAAGGAACCAAGATCTTTGGGTTATAAACATAAATGTCAAGTTTCATCAAAATCGGTTCAAAATTGTGACCTCTATAAGGACCACAACCTTGATATAACATTTTCACACCATTAGCGTACAAACGGCGGCCATTTTGTCTGTCAATTTTGGTCCGATTTTCACGAAATTCGAATTCAACCTTCATAACCATGGAACGGTGATATAATCAAACGTTTTTTTAAATCGGATAACAATTTTGACCTCCAGAGGGACCACAAGCTAAAAAGGGCGATTTTTCTGACAATCGGGGGCCATAATTCAGGAAGTTACGATCTGATGGGCGCAAATACCGAAAGGAACCAAGATCTTTGGGTTATAAACATACATGTCAAGTTTCATCAAAATCAGTTCAAAATTGTGACCTCTATAAGGTCCACAACATTGATATAACATATTTTCACACCATTCGCGTACAAATGGCGGCCATTTTGTCCGTCAATTTTGGTCCGAATTTTACGAAAATTCGAATTAAGCCTTCATAACCACGGCCGGGTGATACATTCAAACGGTTTTTCAAATCGGATAATAATTTTGACCTCCAGAGGGACCACAAGCTAAAAAGGGCGACTTTTTGGACAATCAGGGGTCATAATTCAGGAAGTTACAATCCGATGGGCACAAATATCGAAAGGAACCAAGATCTTTGGGTTATAAACATACATGTTAAGTTTCATCAAAATCGGTTCAAAATTGTGACCTCTATAAGGTCCACAACCTTGATATAACATATTTTCACACTATTCGCGTACAAACGGCGGCCATTTTGTCCGTCAATTTTGGTCCGATTTTCACGAAATTCGAACTCAACCTTCATAACCATGTGACGGTGATATAATCAAACGGTTTTTTAAATCGGATAACAATTTTGACCTCCAGAGGGACCACAAGCTAAAAAGGGCGATTTTTCGGACAATCAGGGGCCATAATTCAGGAAGTTACGATCCGATTGGCGCAAATATCGAAAGGAACCAAGATCTTTGGGTTATAAACATGCATTTCAAGTTTCATCCAAATCGGTTCAAAATTGTGACCTCTACACTGTTCACAAGCTAAAAAACGTGATTTTTCGTACAATCAGGGGCCATAACCCATGAAGTTACGGTCCGATACATGCCAATATCGAAAGGAACCGAGATCTTTGGGTGATAAACCTATATTTCAAGTTTCATTGAAATCGGATAAAAATTGTGATCTGTAGTCTGTTCACAAACAATTGTGGACGGACGGACGGACGGACAGGGGCGACGACAATATACGTCCACATGAAAATGTGGGCGTATAAAAATGGGGAGGATTACGAGCCGAACTCCCTAACTAGCTTCCACAGGGGATTGGATCGCTATCTACGTGATAAAGGCTACGGCAAAAGTTTGGTCTCATCTAAAGAGTTTGAAGTGTCTAAGGGAGTACTCGCAACAATGCGAGGTAAACTCAAAAAGAAAGGGAAAGGAAACCTGAGCAGAAAAGCGCAGAAGCTAACTGATGAAGACGAGGAGTTACTTTGGCAATCAGGAGAACTTGGCATGCACTCACCCCAGTCATTGCTAAATACAGTTTGGTACTTTAATGGGTTGCTACATGTATTCTGCTTTCGCTCGTGGAATACTTGCGCAGGGATACACTCTCTTGAACCATTGAATAACCCGAGCGGTATTCAATGGTGATTGAGTTTTATCTATATATTTCTCACCACTACAATGAGGTGATACTCCTTATATGGTCTTCCAACCATAGGTTAAATAACTGTTTTTATGTATAGCTTTTAATTCATCCCTAGGTACGTGTGATTTTAATTTTATAAATAAGTTGTTTTAACAATTTTTCCAAAGACACAATATGGTCTTAAAGACCATAGTCTTACACTAGTACATAAGAACAATAATGTGGTACAGACCTGTAGGAGGATTCTCTAACAAAGTAATACTTGGATGATTATATAATCTGTCAGATTGAATTTTCTCTCCACCACCACCACCACTATTTACATGAACAGGTTATTCACATGTAGGTCGATCACTAGATGAAAAGTGAAACCACCTAGAAGTAATAAAAAGATAGGTTGACAGGCAACGAAACATACGCCCACAGCAGCTAAATCGACCGGGCAGTCAACAAGGGTTGTCGCATATTTTTACTTTTTTTTGGTAATGAAACATCTGTAATACACTAAAATCTGATTAAGAGTAACAACTCATTATGTAATTATCTGAAAATCATTAGAATTTGTTTGCTTTTTATAAAGTTTTACCCCACGCTAACAATTAGTATAGGAAACATTTAACATCATGGATTCAGCTGTTCAGTTATCAAAATTCATTGAAAATCAAAATACTTGTTCGTTTCAACACCTTAAACTCTGTGTATCAATCTGAAGTCAATCGGATGATAAGTTCGGCATCTACAGCGTCACAAGGTTTTTTGAAGTGATCAAGGGAGATAACTTTGGAAGCAATTATTTGAAATCGCTGAAAATCAGTAGGCTTCTTCGTCTCATGACCTTAAAGAGTGTGTGTAAATTTAAAGTCAATCAGATATTAACTTTGGCCTCTAGAGCGTCCACAGGATTTTTTGAAGTCGTCAAGGGCCATAGCTCTGATGTGATCAAAGGCCATAACTCTGGCACTAATTATCAGAAATTGATGAAAATCAATAGGCTTCTTCATCTTATGACCTTAAACACTGTGTATAAATTTAAAGTCAATCGGATATTAACTTTGGCTTTTAGAGCATCCACAAGATTTTTTGAAGTGATTAAGGGAGATAACTCCAGCACTAATTATCGGAAATCACTGAAAATCAATAGGCTTCTTCGTCTTATGACCTTAAACACTGTGTATAAATTTAAAGTCAATCGGATATTAACTTTGGCTTTTAGAGCGTCCACAAGATTTTTTGAAGTGATCAAGGGCCATAACTCTGGCACTAACGTCAATCGGATATTAACTTTGGCTTTTAGAGCATTCACAAGATTTTTTGAAGTGATCAAGGGCCATAACTCTGGCACTAATAATCAGAAATCGCTGAAATTCAATAGGCTTCTTCATCTTATTACCTTAAACACTGTGTATAAATTTAAAGTCAATCGGATATTAACTTTGGCCTCTAGAGCGTCCACAAGATTTTTTGAAGTCGTCAAGGGCCATAACTCTGGTAGTTATTATCGGAAATCACTGAAAAACGATAGGCTTGTTCGTCTCATGACCTTAAACACTGTGTATAAATTTAAAGTCAATCGGATATTAACTTTAGCCACTAGAGCATCCACAAGCAATTGTGGACGCCGGACGGACCGACGGACGGACGGGGGCGACGACAATATACGACCACATTTCAATGTGGGCGTATAAAAAAACATTTTAATCTCTCTGGGGGTATGGGGGACGATTATAGGATGACAGAGAGAGAGAAATGTGGTTTAACGTCCACTGACAGAAACTAGGTCATTTCGGGACTAACATGTGGTTTAAATTTTTTTCAATATATTTCACATGCACGTAGGGGCTTTTAGCAGTGGGAGGAACCCAGAGGAACCATAGAAAACCCATGAGGTTTTGAAACTGGGGATTCGAAACCCTGCCAGTTGACTCAATGACAGGCTTTATGATACAACACGCATGTGCTAACCATTAGTCCATCCAACCCCCTGAGAATCAATAACTTCAAACCAAGACAACTTGATGATCAAACAAATGTAATAAAATCAATCACTAATATATGCTATTCCTTATCTTATCTCTACTATTAGAGAATCAACATCAGAAATATAATACTAGGTTAATCACACAATAAGTCAACAAGAACTAAAACAATGAGGAGTACCCGGGGTAAACCATATTCCTGAAGCAATGGCCCGAGAAATCCCTCTCTAGCCATTGCTGGAATAACGTCTGTTTCTTGAACTTTTGCGGGAGTGTGTCTATTCTCCCCGTTCAATGAAAGCTATCACTTAAGTACAGCAACATGACAGTCCTTCGTTTAATCTGGGTCTTCCCTAAAACTTTGGACAGTGATTTAAGGTACAAAAAAAGGTGAAAGTATGTTCGTTTCCAAACAGTATTGTTTACATTTCATTCGACTTGATAGCCTCGTTTGTCACACAATTAGTTTTACTGCAGTATTCTCCTATGCACGGGTTAATTAGGCATAATAAAAGCGTGAGCCATGACGTAACGTTATGTAAACATATTTGGTCCAATACTGGCACTCGTTTGAAATGTAAAGCTTTTGTATGGTAGGTAGTGATTGGTTGGTAGTCGGACTACTGACCAATCAAAATTTAACACAACAATATCTACTCATAATAGCAGTGTGTAGTGAGATTACCTGTAATCAAACGAAACGCTGCGCGGAGTATGGGGGTAAACACACATTTTTCTGCTCTATAATTTAGAAAAGGGATAAATAGTCTAAAATGACACACAATTGACATTAACACCAACTGGTTGTAGTGTCTGGGTGTTCTGGACTTTTTGAGGGGGTTCGCCATCTCAGTGGTGCAGGCCAGACGAAAAATCAGGCTTCCGTGTATATACATTGGTGGGCATGTAAAAGAACACTTGGCCATTGGAATTCGATATCAAAGTGGGTCATAACTCGGCTGTCCTGGCAAAATTTCCCTCATAGCACACTGTATGGCGTTTATGCAGATCTTCAATACCCCAGTCGGAGCAGGAGAGCTGGACATTAAATCCCATTCCATTGGATTTTATTTATCAGATGTACATTATAGTAGATTTATAGTGAGAAGGGTTTTACATGGGCGAAGTCTGTTCATCAATCCTATTCAGATTTTTTTAATAAAAACATTATTCAAAAGATTTCTGTTGAGGGCAACAGCGAATAATAATACAAGGTACACTGTAAGTAAATGTTGTTTGAAATATAGTTGATAAAAACTAGTCAATGCAAAGATTTTTCTATTTTTCAACCTTTGGCATGAACATCGACTGTTTGTCGCTCTTTACTACAGCCAGGAACGACAACGACTATTTGGAATGAATTTAACCAGCTCTATCATGTGTATGAGAGAGAGAAATGGGGTTTAACGTTCACTCGACACAAACTAGGTCATTTTTGGACTAACATATTAAGGTTTAACTTTATTTCAATAATTCGCTCGCACGTTCAGGGCTTTAGCAATGGGAGGAAACCGGAGGACCCAGAGAAAACCCACGAGGCTGGACAGGCGACCTTATTCCTCGTCACATACAACCGGTGATTCGAACCCACGCCAGTTGACTCAATGACAGGCTTTATGATACAGCGCACACATGCTAAACATTCACCCATCAAACCCCAATATATAAATGAAATGATGAGTGTGATCCTGGTTAATTACACATATCTCACTTGAAATTAAACATTTCCAGAAACTATATAGAAATACAGTGGCTAAAGTCTGCAATTTTAAAGGACAATACTTCTGCCAGTCATTGGGAATGTACGGACTATTTATATTTTTCTCGTGTTCTCTTATCTAATGACACTCAATTACTTTATTGAACCGTCAGATATCCACTTGCAGTCCCATTTGAAGGAATTATTAGTGTATCTGTTATCATTCATCACTTCAGTCAGTTATATTGAGGGATAACTTGTGAATTCCTTTACCGTTCGTCACTTCCAATTCATGAAGCCTTTATTACGCATCTATCGTAGCAATGATCTCTGTGTTAAAATATATTTGGAATGTGTTTAACCAGTTCTATCACATATTTGATGATGACTGACACCAATATTGTCCTTTAAGTTAGCCAGTTCAAACGAGGTCAGCATGGTCCTAGTTAATTACGGATACCTCACTTGATATTTAAAACATCCAGAAACTGTAGCGAAATACAGTAACTGAACCAGTTCAGGCAGCTTCTCAAAGACACATACCTAGCCTGGAAATAAGGCACCTATCACTGACAATGTCAAGCACAACCCCTGTGCCTGTGGTGCCTTTCATTTTGTCAGACATTGATTTGTCTTTTTTAAGAATATTATTAATACATGCTAAGTTGAAAATGTCTAAGTTGAAAATGTCAGGTACTATTTCATTAGCGCATGATATTTTGTCAGGTACATCTAATTCTAAAACCGTTATTTGCAGGCCTACCTTATTCGCTCAAATCTTTGCAATCAGACAACCAAGATAAGCTAGGTTATTTTAAGCATCTGAACCCAATCAAATCTAAAAGATAAACCCTTCATTCTTTACTCTACTCCAATGCATCAACTTGCCCTTTTACACTGATATTTTTAAATGTGAAAATAGTAACTTATCATTCGGATCTGAATGACTGAAGTTAATCATGGTATTTAAATTAAACTCTCCTGTTCTTATTATAGAACAAAATTCCATGTCTTTTCTATATCAGTATTAACTATTATAGTGCAGCACTATCTCAGATAATCAGACAACTTGTAATTAAAGGAGCTAAGCCTCTATTCCTTGTAATTAAAGGAGCTAAGCTTTTATTCCTTATAATTATAGGAGCTAAGCTTCTATTCCTTGTAATTAAAGGAGCTAAGCTTCTATTCCTTGTAATTAAAGGAGCTAAAGCTTCTACTCCATGGAATTAAAGGAGTTGAACCTCTTTTCTTTGGAACTTCTTAATTGGACAAAAATGTTGCTTGTTTAAAGTGTCAATCGCATTTTTTCATGATAAACTGAAGTAATGATGTATTACATCAACTGACAATAACAAAAGCTTAAAAAATAACGGCAATTAGGATGTCAACTGTTCTGCTCCAAACTGGGCTAATGAAGACGGGCATACGCCATACAGGTGCCATGAGGGCAATTTTGCCCAAACTGCCAACTGCAAAGGAATATTTTACATTCACGCCAATGTGTACACAGGACCTCTTTCATTTCGTCCCATCAAAACGACTAGACAACTTCCTTATCAGGCCCTCTGTCCTGCATCACTAATGCAAGGATTGACACCCAACCTCCAGACTACCAAGGCAGCGTCTAACCCGTTTAAAATTAGGATGTCCTCATGGAATAATAACACCAGACAATAACAAAGACTTGAAATATAACCAATTAAAGTTACATTATGGGAGATAAGATAGAGAGATGGCAGTTCTCACTATAATAGTTAAAAACTAAATAGTGTAAAGGTAATTTGCTGAAAATTTCAGTCAAATTGATCCACTATTAGCCGAGAAAAAAGCGTTTGAAATATTCACATAGCCTGGGTCATCATTACTCAAATCATCAATATAAACAGCATAGTCTCGATTATCCACTTGATTGATTTAATTATCAACGGCTATTAAGCGGCATATAGGGTTTTAATCCGCCAACATCGAAGGCTAGCCTTGACATCAATATGGTCTGGATATGTTAATCAATGTCTAATTGATTATTTAGATAACATCTCAGGCCTAAAGAAAGGCCTGTAATAAGCAGATTTTGCTCTTGCATAATGCTATTTTAAGATGTTATATTTAGCATGTATTTATAATTAGACAATAAGGCTTAAAATAAAGATGTCGTGTAAAATTCACCACCTAAACTGCTTGCATGTAAAGATTGAGAGAATGGGGTGAAACGTCTACTGGACACAAACTCGGTCATTTCGGGACTAACATATGGATTAAATTTATTTCACTACTCCTTGTCACGTACAGGCTTTATGATACAGCACGATATGCAAACCATTCGACACCTCTACCCCCTGCTTGTATATATAGAGTTACAACATACATGTAACCAATTGGACAGCGATGAAGTTTAAAATATAACCAATTACTGCATTAGGACAGTTTATTAGGTTGAATTATCACCAGCAACTAAGGCTCACAATAAAACCAATTTGGACAGTATATTATGTCCACTGATTTAAGAAGTCTAATGAAAACCTCTGTAAATAAATAAATAATTTGATTTTCACGTGTTTATTCTACTCGGAGATCTGTGAATATGTTGTATATGGCTGTGATTAAACTAAGTATGATGTATAGAAGTATTACATAGACAATTAGAAGACGGAACAGATCAATACCCTATCATAATGATGTAGTATATTGACAAGGAAGAGAGAGAAAGAGAGAGAGAGAGAGAGGGGTTTAACAAACTAGGAGGCCATTTTGGGACTAACATATTATGGTTTAACTTTATTTCAATAATTTGCTTGCACGTAGGGGTCTTTAGCAGTGGGAGGAAACCGGGGTACCCGGAGAAAACCCACGAGGTTGGAAAGACGACACTACTCCTTGCCATGTACAACAGGGGATTCGAAACTACACCAATTGACTCTCAATGGCAGGCTGTATGATACAGCACGCACGCTAAAAATTTGGCGATCCAACCCCCCCAGAGACGAACAAGGGTTGAAGACATTGTATTATGTACTCACATTCCATTCGGTGAACAGTGAACACGTAACATGAATATATGACAAATGACAGTCTATTGTTTCATAAAATAAACATATTGTCTCTTAATCTGCAGAAAGAGGGAGAGAAATGGGGTTTAACGTCCAATCAACACAAACTAGGTCAAAACCACGACTCAATGACAGGCTTTATGATACAGCAAGCATGTGCAAACCATTCGACCATCCAATTTCTCCCCCCTGCAAATCCAAAGTACAATCCTGGTACTGGCAGACAAAAAATTTCTCTAAATATTAGTATTATCACACTGCCAGTGGTGCAGGATGTAGGACCAGGCAAGAAATAGTATAATATGCCTTTGACAGCTGTAAAGGACCAACAACCGGACAAGAAACATGTCTGGTCATTATGATGGTACGAAAAATCTATCTAAGAAATAGCGAATCACTTTGACAGCGGTCCAGGATTAAGGACCGTTTAAGAAATAGATTCACTATGACAGCTGTACAGGACGACATTCACCATGACAGCTGTACAGGACGTACATTCACTATGACAGCTGTACAGGCCCTACAACCAAATAATAAACATGTCTGGCCATCAAGATGGTACGAAAAACACACATGCCATGTACATGTATATCATTGGTCGATGATGGAAGCAGGAAATAGTAATAAAAATAGGTCGTAATACCACTGCCTGGGAAAAAATCTTGTAGTGCACTGAATTAGCCTCTGTAGCTCTTGTCACTCTGTATTTTCCTATCGTCTCTAGTGTCTAAATTGGATATAAAATGAAATGGTGTTTGTGCACGGATGTTATTACCAGGGGAACGTTTATTACAATATTTCTATAAATAAACCATGTTTTATTAAACACCACATCTCGAATCATTCCCATATTATCACTAAAAGCCCTACAGCAATAATAACAGCCATTTTATCTTTACTTATTACTTCAGATATTAAAAGGAGAGAGAGTGACGCACACACAGAGTATCAAATACTTTAATTTTATATCATTAATTTGCTTTCATCTAGCTTATCTTTACACATGAATTATGGTGAAACACTGTATACAATGTACATGCAGATACTATAGTACAATATCATATAATATTACCATTTGATGGAATAATCCCATAGCTGCAGTTCATCATACATGTACAGTAGAACTTGTATTAAGCAAGCACCCAAGGGAAATTTAAAAATGCTTGCTTAAGGGCGTTGAGTAGTCTAAAATGCAAATTTTAAAGCTAGCACTGTAATTTTTGTTGATAAGATATGACATTTTTTGTTATTTGGGGTGATAAACTACATATTAATCACCAAATAAATACCAATTTTATTTACCAACTATGTTCCAAACTTGGCCCAAAAGCATGATAAAAAGGGGTATTGATGACAACAAAAGTAGAATTTTCTCAGTTATGCCTGCAGATATTTTCATCAAATTTCGCATGAACAATGCTAATAGCAAGTCCCAAAAATACACTGGTCAATTTTTGGCTATAGGTTTTGGTTTGTCTTGTATCCATGGAAACGCAAAAAAACGATGCGTTTTCTTGGAAATTCTATTAGTACAAGCTCAAAAGATTTATTGATAATCCCACCAGTAGATCGAAAGTGGAGGTTATAAGCTACATTTCGACACCAAAAACGTTAAAAAATACCAACTCAAAGTATTTTAAAATTGTTGTTCATTATTTACCTTCAAACGAGATTTTGCGATTTTGGGTTAATTCTTTGAATACGTCGACAACAAGTATTAAAATACAACAATTCGGATGTAAAAGTAAATAATTACTTCACTGCACTACTCCACCGCACTCTAAATCATGTTATGCATTCAAAAAATAGTAATCTTTGACCATAAAAAAAAAAAAATCCGTCATGTTCCTTTCGTGATAGATAAATAGACCTGGATAATCGCGTCATACAGGGAATTCCTTCTGGTCACGTGACATATTCCACTCCCGTTGAAGCCACGTCTGTGTTGGTCACGTGACTGGCGTGCACGACGTCATAATTTATTCAACACCTGATCTAGGTCGGGGAATCAGTCTCGTTTGCTATAAATAGTTTTATTCCTCCGCCTCGTATCTCCATTGTTACACATAAAACGACGCGACTTTCGAGAGTTTTCTGAGTTATTTTATAAGTGGAACAAGTTTGCAAAGACTTAATAAGATTGGCGTTGAAAAGTTAGTGCGAATCTTAGACTGCTCAACGCCCTTAATGGAGGTGCTCTTTGACTAGAGGTATCCAATATTGCCCCAACCCCTACCACAAAAAATAAAGATATAGATTGCATATATTTTTTTATTCATGTAGTATAACAATAACAATACATGTACTTTTTATCTAGTTGTGAATTCAAAGTAGTCGCGTATACGTGTTTGTTTAGTAATACTGGGTCTCTGGCCCCCCCAATATTTCTTTTACTTTCATCATAGTGTCTAAAAGCGTTTCAAAATGCCGTGAATTTGAGAATTTCCCATCCCAACTATTTTATCGATTACGCGACCACTTAATAAAATCTCGGTGCTTTTTGTGCTGACATAAATTATTTACGCTTGGGTGCATTGGGAGCGAACATCAATACTTGCATCGATAAATTTGACCGTCGTTGAATCTTGCGCCGAACGAAAATTCTTTACTCAAATCTCGAACATAACTTCTGTAAACTTGTCATTTTGTACCAACCTTCGATACTACTGTCTACCATTGTGATGCATTCGATAATATTTATCCATTTTTGTGAAGCAAATCGATGAATTAATTTTATTTTATCAAAAAAGCCCATGAACAAAAAATCCATCGCTGATTTTATCACCGATTTACAGGGGGTGTAACTCTGTTTGTAATATTATAGGGGGCGCTAAAACGTCTAACAACAAAGTTGCAATGGAAAAGAGATACTAGATGATCGTAACAAAACTCGGTACTTTCATTTTATTCAATCAGTATCAAATAATGTTCCGTTAAGTGTGAAAACAATTATCAGGTTAGTCGTTTAATAAAACAAAAGATAAATTAACAGATAATCCCGGGTTGATTGTTATTTTTACATTTCTTTTTACCTGATCAGTGGGGGTCCAGTTAATTAACTACTACTCACGGGATTAGCGGGAGTGTTACAAAGAAAGAACGACAAGATGGTATCATTCAACAATGGCCGTTGAATGGGCGATGTTTTGTTAGAGGAGTGACTGTTGAAACAATAGAATTTTTACGGAGGGAATTAATCGTGGTGCCCGTTGCACGCGTTGAACAGGTGCGTGTTTAGTAGAGGTTAAATTACTTAAAAATCGCTCCGGGGGATTTTTTGGTGCTCGTTGAAGCAAGTGTTCGCTGATTAGGAGTGCACGCCAGAGCAAGTTCTACTGTATGTGAGCCACTCCCACAAAACCAGACAGATGGTCATTTTTATAAAAATAGAGCTGGCACCATATTTCAATAGTCCACAGCTAAGCTTTCCAAAAACGTAATTCTTTTTAAATTTGTCGTATCATCTGGAGTTGGGTACGGCTCATTAATAGTAACAAGAAGGCATATAGTTTATGCTTTTGTGCCCATAGTACAAAATGAAGTTGTGCGTCAAGAGTCTGCTTTTGTGAGAGCAGGTCACATATCACCTACCACGATATCACAGCGGGGAGAGGAAATGGGGTTCCAATAGGCTGTCATTTCCAGATGAATATATAAATCAAATGATTTTTTTTCAATAATTTGCTTGCAAATTGGGGGGCTTTACCAATGGAGAGAAACCGCAGGACCTGGATTAACTTCTAGTTGACAAAGCCCAAGTCATTTACAGACTAACATATGGTTCAATTTTATTTCAATAATTCACTTTCACCTTGCAAACTTTAGCAGTGGGAGGGAACCGCAGGGCACGCAGAAACAGGGACAGGGAGCTCTTGAAAGATCTTTACTAAACAAGATGGATTTTTTTTAACATTCTTCTGTTCTGGACAAACTGGGGCTGAAGAAGACAGGTACATGTACAATGCAGTGTTTATAATAATCAAATTCAATACAGATTCATTTCATAATTTCACACGTTAAAACCTCCCAGGATGATGTCCAGACTGTGTTACATGTATATTAATTCATTATTAAAAAGCCGTTAAAATCTACTCTACATGTTTCAATTTATCAAATACATGTATACTGTATTATTTGGTACTATGTGTACTTGTTATTTAAAAGATAGGTTGCCAGGCAACAAAACATATGCCCACAGCAGCTAAATCATTTGGGCAGTTTGGAATTTGAACCATGTTACAAGGCACATCCAACAGGAATAAACGACGAGTAACTTAACTTCTGTCCTTTTGATTTCCATTTTAGCTGCCATTTTGAATTGCTACCATGTTGGATTTTTGATATTATCTTTAAATTTTGCAGACATTAGCCGTCCATGTGAAAAATACATTTTTGTTTTTTTTTCTTCAGATGCGTTATTTAGGCACATTTCGCCTCCATAACTACTTTTTGTTTGAAGAATTTAAAAAAGAATCAAGTTATTCTCCCACCCCTAAAACACACTGGTTACGAGATATCGCTATCTGAAACTTCCTGAAGACCGCCTTATTGAGTAATGTTAATTACACTATTCCACCTTGGAATTTGAGTACGATGTTGTCATTGAACCAAACTGTATTGGTTTCTTTTGCTATTTGTTTTGGGTAAGACGTTATCCCTCCCCGAGTATCTTCAGAGGTGTAACGATACATTGGACAATCAATGCACCCCATTAATTTGACTGTCGGTCGTTTGTATCCATTAATATTAATCAACTATCGATAAAAGTTGTGACAGTCAATAAAACCATTGATTGTTTCGATAGTTTGTAATAGCAAAACTTAAATGGCACAAATTCGCTCGTATTTGTCAAATATTTACTTCCAAAATATGTGTTCGAGATTGTGTTTTTATTACAGATTAAAAGTCGGTATTTGTTTCTCCACCAGTCCAGTCCAGACAGTTCCTTCGTTTATGAGGATCGTGGAAATATAACTGGTTAATCGTGTATTCTTATTTGTTTTGAGATGGCGGAATACAACTAATTTAATGGACCGTATTAATAGAAAACATACTGCCAAAATGGACGCACTTCACGTCGAATCCGATTCTCAACGGTCACTCGGGTCAGGTCATGCAGTAGGCCGTCGTTATCATGCATAACTCCCAATGTGATGTCATTGTTCAGAAACAATTTATCCTCAAATTCAACCAGAGCAAAGTCTAAAACGGCTTGGGTTGGGTGACAGAATTTATTGTCAAAGATTTAAGGCCTTTATGCTTACTAGTTCATGAGTACTTATCTGATAACCCAATCTGATTAAAACACAGATCCAATTTCGTTTCATTTTTTATAGTTCAAAATTTCATTTTTACTTGTCTTTACTACTCTTGGATCTGGAGGACTTGTTATTTAATTCGTGTTCTGGCTGAAATGAGGGGTCAGCCAATCAAATGATCTGTCGAATCGACCGTTTGACCTTTTCATGCGTGGAACTGTGGGTAGATATTACCAGCCAACGACGTCTATACTATAAACACCAGCGGATAGAAATCATAACAAAACAAAAGTGGATTTTGAAAAGCATGGCGGTCGCTAATTGGTTAATCGAATGACTGACGTTATCGGGTCAAATGTCCCGTGCTTGATACCTGACGTCATAGAACGTGAGCTTCCACTATAACTAGTTAGATCTACATGAGTGTAGGCCATCGAAAGTATAAAAAACGAAACGAAATATAGATCTATATTTTAATTAGATTGCTGATAACCTAGAATATTGTCATCCGTCCATATACCAGGTGTCTTTTACTTATTATGTTTTCTGTTTCTACTAGTACTAAAACTAGCAGTCATTATATTAAACTCACATTGCCTACAACTTTCTAGGGTTTCATTGATTTTAGTTTGATTAAATATTATAATAATAAATGTATACCTGACAGTTTGTTTTAAACCTAAATTAATAAACAGATCAAACTATCCCACTAGTCCAATAGTATCACAATATTTAATCCCCAATAGTAATAGTATTGCAATAGCTGTTTACCCAATAGAAATACTATCACAATAGTGAACAATAGTCACCCCTACGAGTACGTAACTTGACAGTAATTTTCCACTAATTCTCTTTTCATAACCTATTTGTTAACTATTATAACAAGAACTGTCAGCTCTTTATATCTTATCTTACCTAATGTTGCTTTGAGTTAGACTAGAGAGTCCTATAAAATATTCTTACTTAAAATTTAAATTTCAATAAATACAACGGTAAGCTACATGCAAATGACTTTAGTGTGTGATTTTCAAGTTATATATAACAGGCAAGCTTTCAGCTCAGTTCGGCCACACCAATTTGTATCTCTGCTTTTCGGGAACACCTGTCAAAATTTTGCTGTTTATTTTTTCGGGTATAAGAAATGAAATAAAATGGGGTTTAACATCCTACTGTTCTGCTGCAACTGGGCTAACGAAGAAGGGAATACACCCAACAGTGTGCTACGATGGAAATTTTGCCCGGACAGCTGCATTATGGCCTACTCTAACATCAATTTCCAACTGCCAGGGGATTTTGAACGTGCACGCCAATGTCAAAAGATGAGACCTTTGTTTCTTGTCCCATGCAAATTAGTATACACTATCCCATGCCATGCCCCTCTGTCCTGCACAACTGCCAAGGGGGAGCCATGCCGGTATATCCCGTTGAACTTTCTCGTTGAACGCATGGATCAAACACAGAACCTTGTTAGCAAGTTTTGAAATTTTAAACATAACATTTTTCACGAAATTCACAGGGTCACTTATTTCATCAAGACCATGAAAATTAATTTTGTTTGGCTTGCATTAAACCATGCAGTCTATAGTATAATATAATATCAATGTGGACTATAAAAAACAAACTTTCTATGAGTCATTGGCTCATTAACTCTTAAAGGTTTTCAATATCATCACCTCAATTCATGCATATCATATGCTCACATATAATAGAGGATATTGTCCTTGTACATATCACTTCATATAATCAGCAATGAAAGAGAGAGAGAGAGAAACGGGTTTTAACGTCCACTCGACACAAACTAGGTCATTTTGGGACTAAAATATGGTTTCAATTTAATTTCAATAATTCGCGTGCGCGTAGGGGTCTTTAGCAGTGGGAGGAAACCGGAGTGCCCGGAGGCAACCCATGGGGTTGAGAAGGCACCCCTATCTCCATGCCACATACGCTCACACCACGGACCGAAACCACAGCCGCAAGCCAGAGGTGATCGGCCAGCTAGAGGTCGTAGCGCGGCTCTCTAGACCACTAGGCCATCCCAACCCCCCTCAGCAATGATATTGACTAATGAAGCCGGGTATACAAATATGTAGTGTGCTATGAGGGAGATTTTGATGGGACAGCAGCACTACCGCCTACTCTTATATCGGATTCCAACTGACAAGGGATCTTTAACGTGCATCCCAATGTATACACGGGACCTCAGTTTTTCGCCCCTCCTCGGTTGTACGTGACAAGGAGTAGGGTCGCCTGTCCAATCTCGTGGGGTTTCTCCGGGCCTTTCGGTTTCCTCCCACTGCTAAAGACCCCTACGCACAAGCAAATTATTGAAATAAAATCAAAACCATATGTTAGTCCCAAATGACCTAGTTTGTGTCCAGTGGACGTTAAACCCCATTTCCCTCTCTCTTTTTTTTTTTCATCCCATCCTAACTTCTAACAGCTGTCCTTGTCAGGACATCCGTCCTGCACCACTGACAAGAGGAAACCACACCAGAAAAACCTGATTTTTGGCCAATGCAGGTATCGAATAGGCTACCTCCTGGCCAATCAGCCACTTTATTTTGATTTTAATTGATACTGAATTACCATTACAACTGTTTTAAAATCTCTAGATAAAAATATTTCCTCATTTTCTCACGTTGTAATAAATCCACTTCCCTACACACTCATCTATCAAAAAGTACTTCCTGCATGTATGGGTTTATTTGTGCATTTCAATACAGAATTATAATTTCCTATAAAAATGTAAATATGTGTATTAATACTTAAACATGCTTATCATAAGATTTAAATAAAGAACTGGCTGTTTTTGCTATAATACATGTACTTCAAAAAAAAAGATAGTGGAAAATGGATATTGAAAACGCCATTCATTAAAAACTTTGTTATACCACTAAAACCATAAAGATTACACACGGTAATACAAAGAGTTCAAATATCCGACCTCCATGCCAGCGGTGATATTCCCAATTCGTCACGACACCCCGTATCTAATGCACTTTATTTACGCTTACCCCTGCGTATGCACGGTTACTCTCAGAGTTAACAAATAACTTCTTTAAATTACTTGTAGCGTTTATAACTGTTTACAATTCTCGATTAACCATTTTATCCTTGACTTAAAGGGACATAACACTCTTGCTGGCTTAATAGCCTTATTCTAAGTACTTGATGCTTAAGTGTCCTACCTGTTGTGTAAGTTATCCATTACAACCTATTTTACTTGTCCAGAGGGTTCGAAAATATTTTAAAATCCAAGTTACATTTGAAAAGGTATACGTTAGACTTTTCAAATCAATTAGTTGAATTTTTCCAATGTTTTAAATTAGGTGTGTTAAGATGAAATTTGTATCATCAATTAATTGGAATATTGTAAAATAATACAATTTGTTGACCAGAATAAAGATTGGGACATATTATTCAGTTACAACAAGAGTGGTATTGGGGCTTTAAATTCTAGAATCTCTCTGCCGTTTGAATCCATGTAAATCAGGCCCATTTGATCAACAAGAGTGTTGATAATACAACTGTAGGTTTGTCAGGTGAATAATGTCTAAGTAATAATTATATCACTTGAAGACAGATCTACATGTACGTGTACAATATTCGCAGATTTAGCTCTCACACAACACAATCAGGCGTGGAAATACTGGTTTTATTTTATGAAATAGTACCGGACTTTTTTAAGTTACACGTAGTGCTGGAAATGAAATGAAATGGGGTTTAACGTCCTACTCTTACGCACCTAACCTGGGCTAATGGAAGACGGGCATACGCCATACAGTGTGCTATGAGGGTATTTTTGCCCGGGCAGCTGGACAAAATGACAGGCACCAGAGGTTTTGTGCCTGACAAAGCCTGAATATGTGCCTGACACTCAGTGACAAGTGCCTTGTTTCCAGGTTTGTACATAATGCGTCTCTTTGAAGTAAAGTCGTTTCGTAGATTTTGAGCTTGTACCCAGATACCATGTAATCTGGTGTATTTTGCACTAATTTCTTTCACATTCAATTAATATCAAATCTTTGTTTATTTCAAAAACTTGTATAATTTGTTTAAAATCACCAAAAATCCTCTAATTTGTACTTTGTGTCCAGTTTAAAGCTGTACATTCAATTTTGATAATGAGTGTCCAATTTAAAAGCGTTTAATTTCTCGACCGCTGTTAAAAAACAAACAACACAATTGATTAGGAAATTAATTACTTGCAAATTGGATACTCATTATAAAATGTTAAAGATACATTATGGGAGATTTTTACAAGGAGTTGGCCATTCTTGCTATACAGTTCAAAAATAGATGCTGAAACAAGAATATATTGAAAATTTCAGTCAAATTACTTTATCCTGAACAAAGTTGTTACCACTATAATTTTTTACTAGAAATGGGAGTTAAATTCATCGACACCCTTTTCCCATTATGGCCGATTGTTGATTGACAGGCGTTAACTCCACCTATATAGTCTCGATTATCAAGTAATGTTTACAATGACTAGTACTGATAGCGTATTCGGTTTGAGACAGGACTGCAATTCAATTCGTATACATTTATTTTTTACTATAAATTAGAATTAAGATTTTAATATATAGATAAGAAGAGAAAGTCTGCGATAGGATATTAAAGTTTGAAAGGAATGGGCCAAATCAACGAGGCAGTATTGTAAATAAATTATAATAAATAGCCGACTTCTTGCGTTGCCTGCGTGTATTCTTTTGTACTTCAGGTAGGCCTAAGCGACTCCCTAAGCAGACGAATAGAAAACAGTCCGGAAGTATGATGACGTCAACGTCACGGAGAAGCCCCGCCCACGACGCCATAGTGATTAAATCAGTCAACGAAATCCTGTTTTAATCCGAGCCCATTCCAAGCCATCCGTGGGTCTACAGAGTTCATTTTAGGCTTGTTGTTTAAATAAAGATCTAATTTATAATTTCTATGACTTCTGAGGCCCAAAGGAAGACCGACAAAAGTCTGTTTTTGCTCTCCCATAATGTATGTTTAATCAGTCACCTTCAAACTGGACACAAAACAGATGATTTTGGGCGATTTAAACGGTTTTGTATTCAATGAATATATATTAAACGAATGTGAAAGATACCCAGGTAACAGTTAGTGTACATACATGTACATGCTACATTAGGCCTCAAGTGTTATATAAATCATTATTTAAGAGATTTATTCGCATGCCAAGCCCATAATGAACTTTCTAGAACATCAGACGGCTTACATGTAGATTCTCAACAGATTTAAACACGATTGAATAATCGAGAGTTTGTTTATTATCATAAAAATGGTAGCATGGAAAATCAAGACTACCGTACACTGTTTTTCAAATGTAGGGTGCCCCACGTGCCAACTGAAAAGTTGTTCTTGACATGTTGATCCTGCATCTTTAAACGATGATCAGAAAATGATCTAAAAAATTTACAAGGTGAATAAACTTCTTAAAATTAGTTGAATAAAATTGTACATGATACATGTACAATGCCATAAATATTTAGCATTTATACATTTAGGCACCATTACTGTAGGCCTACACTTATATAACATGGTACATGTAGGTCTATACTTAAATTAACAATGGAGAGAGAGAGAGAAATGGGGTTTAACGTCCACGACGACACAACTAGGTCATTTCGGGACTAAAAATTAACAATGGTAGACTACATGTACCACTAAGTATACATATATCATTTATAAATGTACATGTACATTTGTAGGCTACTGAGTAAAATTTGAAATAAAAAAATCTCGAAATTAATATGAAAACATTCTCTTTCATGCATCCAATTGAAGAAATGTGTTCATTTTATTTTATGGCTGAGTTTCAAACCTATACAATGTACCTGAATTAAGCTCTGTATTGCCTGTAGCCAGCAAGCAGGAAATCAAAATTATCTAAGCTTGAAAGTTACAAGAGAGATTTTATAAGTGTTATGTTACTGACTGATATTTGTATGATTAAATTTGAAATAGTTTACATTCCATACCTGTAGGATTGTCAGACATTACACCCAACATCCCGTCAACCGATTTTACTAAAGAAAGACTCAAATAGAGCGTGATACCGATTTCATATTCATAAATATGGATAACATGTCCTCTGTGCTACCCCGAAATAAAATCTTCTGCTTCGACTCGGTTACAGAGAGAGAAAGAGAGAAATGGGGTTTAACATCCACTCGACAAAAACTAGGTCATTTCGGGACTAACATATGATTCAATTTTATTTCAATAATTTGCTTGCAGGTACATGTTGGGGTCTTTTTTATTAGCAGGAGGAAACCGAAGAAGTCGGAGATAATTGAAAAGATTGGGATTGAAACCACGCCAGTTGACTAAATGACAGACCCAGCGTGCATCCCCTAACCATTTGGCGATCAGTTAAAGTTGCAATTTCATATTTTTAAGTTATTTTTCAAATGTATTAAAATAAAACCCTTAAATAGATAGTATCTACACACAGTCCTACCTTGTTAAATAATAATCCTATTAATCCTATAATTCACTGTTGGCAGTTGAGAAATTGGCAAACATATCATTTCCAACTTCAAATTCAAACGTTTGAAGATAGCTATTGCATGGGTGGAAATGGAAAAACAAGGGAGTAAATTGTGTTATATTTCCTGTGTCAATGATATTTATGCCTGGAAAATAATGTCCATGGTTTTGAATTTCTTTGAAATATGAAATTCCCACTTAAAAGGAGCTAAATATCTAACTCAATATTGTCCATAATATTTATAATTCAAAAAACGACCTAGAATTCAATATTAGTTAATTTCAATCAATATTGATGTTGTTATCTTTCTGTGAAATTAAATAAAAAATTTTTGAACGTCCTACTCTTCTGCTCCCAACGGTTATCTTGCTGGGAAACTATAGGATCCTAATATTCAAAATTTAAGACTCAATTAACATTTTATAATCAGTACAATCATGTGGTGGTTTCAAGTGTTAAGGGGGTTAATTTGTAATGAACAAATCAAAATACAATGTGGAAATAATTGGTAATAGCCGATTCACAAACGACAATATAATAAATAAAAAAACATGTAGAATGGACTAAGCTGGCAAAAACGACTGCCTTCAATTTGAACTGTTCACATTTTGTTTCAAAACTTGAATATACATTGTACATGTACAGTATATCACTTTACATACATGTACCTTTATATAACATTTTCTTAAATTGAGTTTCCTAAGAAATACATGTACATGTAGAGTCAAATTTATTTCATCA
The DNA here is from genome assembly GCA_963678685.1 of Patella ulyssiponensis. Taxonomy (NCBI): domain Eukaryota; kingdom Metazoa; phylum Mollusca; class Gastropoda; family Patellidae; genus Patella; species Patella ulyssiponensis. Next base: position 4,178,279 of record OY783225.1, read on the forward strand.
TTATTTTGGAGTATCCAAATTAATGTCTGCAATTTAGAAAATGAAAATTGTTTCTGTAAGTGGCATAACCAAACTATGGAAACTGTTTTCACTAGAAGTCTTGATCATGGAAGATAATTCATTAATATAAATGGTAGGACTTTGTACAATTTTATGATGAATTTTATGTTTTCATCATTTCACCATCAAAAATCAATAAACATTAGCTTCTCTGTTTGATTTTTTCCGAGATTTTAAAAGCACTTTGTATATTTATAATTTGCACATACATGTAGGGGTCTTTAGAAGTGGGAGGAAACCGAAGGACCCATAGTATACCCTACAAAGTCTAGATGGGACTGCTTTACGACGCACATGTACTTGTTGAGATTGCAATCCCACCCATTTGACTCAATACATGTAGGCCACTCAAAAAATTCACATACCCCATAATATAGCCCATTCAGATTTATTATTGGATGAGTATAGAGCAGGAGCCCGGGGGGTTCAACCTAGCTGAAAAGCTAACCAATTTCTACATGTGTCACTAGGTTCCTTATGGGTCACTGTCACAGGATATGAACGTCTGCCGTGCAAGTTGTGGTGGGTGTGGTCAAGAGGGTCAAAATAAATGGACCCAAAAATAGGCTAGACTAGCTTATTCTATTAACCACGCAAAACTTGTCGGAAAATGTTAAGCATGTCAAAATGTATTGGGAATGACCACCGCCAGACATTTTAGGTGGTGGGGCGTGTCCGCCAGACTAAAAAAAACGGGGCCCTAAAACTAAGCTAGACTAGCTCATTTACTAACCGCATGAAATTTGTTGCAAAATGTTCAGCATATTCACATGTATCAAGAATTACCGATGCCAGACATTTTCAATGGTGGGGTACCCCCGCCAGACGTCCACAATTGCCCCACCCCAAAAGCTAGGCTAGACTAGCTCATTTACTAACCGCATGAAACTTGTTGCCAAATGTTCAGCATATCCACATGTATCAAGAATCACCGATGCCAGACATTTTCAGTGGTGGGGTACCCCTGCCAGACGTCCGCAATTGCCCCACCCCCAAAAGCTAAGCTAGACTAGCTCATTTGCTAACCGCATGAAACTTGTTGCAAAATATTCAGCATATCCACATGTATCAAGAATCACCGATGCCAGACATTTTCAGTGGTGGGGTACCCCCGCCAGACGCCCCCAATTGCTCCACCCCAAAAGCTAGGCTAGACTAGCTCATTTACTAACTGCATGAAATTTGTTGCAAAATGTTCAGCATATTCACATATATCAAGAATCACCAATGCCAGACATTTTCAGCGGTGGGGTACCCCTGCCAGACGTCCGCAATTGCCCCACCCCCAAAAGCTAAGCTAGACTAGCTCATTTGCTAACCGCATGAAACTTGTTGCAAAATATTCAGCATATCCACATGTATCAAGAATCACCGATGCCAGACATTTTCAGTGGTGGGGTACCCCCGCCAGACGCCCCCAATTGCTCCACCCCAAAAGCTAGGCTAGACTAGCTCATTTACTAACTGCATGAAATTTGTTGCAAAATGTTCAGCATATTCACATATATCAAGAATCACCAATGCCAGACATTTTCAGCGGTGGGGTACCCCTGCCAGACGTCCCCAATTGCCCCCCCCCCACACACACTCAAAGTTGAGTAAAGTTTGCCTAGCTCATTTACTAAACGCACGATAATTGAATCATTTTTTTATTATATTAAATTGTTATTAAATTGGTTTATTTAATATGTTTAATTTGATTAGTTTTTCTTATTCTCTTATACCTGATTCCAAACCCATTTAGCTTGTACATTCTAAATATATAAAGGCAGTGTAATATATGATACCATGGAATAGATAATAATTGGGTTACAATTTATTGTCTTGGAGAAGTTGATTACAGGATTCTCTGTATTATCTGTGAGTCAAATTCCTAAACTTGAAATCTGGCTGATCTCTAGTCATTCTCAGAGCTGTTTATGCCAAAGATAAGTAGGATAAAATGTAAGTATTTCTACATTTTTTTAACATTATTGCAATACCATAAGAACTGTCATATTGGGAATAAAACATAGAGAGAAAATAAAAATATTTGTCGTATTAATTATGTTTTTGGGTTGAATTGAGGATATCACTAATGGAGGGTTATTACTGTCGATCTTAGATATTTTCAATATCAAAATAACGTATTCCTCAAATATCGGATTTTTAACTTTTCAGACTTCCTGAATGATGACTACCTCGTGCTCTAATATGGATCGTGAAGATAGGACATTGGAGGAGCGGCAAGTTTTGGAGGATTTAGCGCAAGAACAAAATACTTCTGCTGATTGTTTCAATCAAGTCATTGTAAGTTAGTTAACATTCTGTTACTTCACAACGTATTTTGGTAAGCCAATTGCGTACGAATGCGTGCATCATGTCTATGGGTTTTCTACTTCATGCACACTGGTAGAAAATATTCATGATGAAACATAGTCATGCTTTTTTAAAAAAAAAATATATATATTGATGCACTGTTATAGGCCTTGTTTTATAATTCCAGGGTCCGGATGTCGAACCTAACATCTGCTACATCTGTCAGAAGTCAACTGAAGAGGACAAGAGACTCAAGAAATTTGTCGAAAACACATGGGCAGCAATAAAGAATGCTGCTGCCTCACGTACAAACCTTAAGTCCAACGTATACTCTGATAGTACAAGTAGGATTTTAAGTTGCAATGATGCATCTGCTCTAAGTTACCATCCTGCTTGTCAGAAGAGATATACAGCGGTGAAGCGTTAACATCCTGACCCACCCTTCAGTGATGTACTTTCCAAAAAGGCTCAGATTGAGACAAGACAGTGTAGTTCTCTACCGAAGTCAAACCAACAAGGATTGCTGAAAGGTGAATGCATATGAAAAACACGCAAGAAAATTCGTGGAAAAGAAAAAAACTTAGTCAAGATTGCTACGTTAACAGGTTGTCAGTCCCTGCTTGAACGGGCTAATGAATCGACCAATGATCGCATAAAGAGTCTTATTAGGATTGGCGTCAATCTTATAGCAAAGGAAGCGGAATATCATAAATCCTGTCGAGCCCAGTTTCTTGTTAAAACATCTGATCAAATGCCATCAACTTCTACACAAGCACAAGAGGGCTTGAAACAGCACCAGTACCACAAAATAGCATTCACATCGCTATGTACCTATATCGAAACAGAGGTCATAGAAAACCAGCGATCAGTGTCAGTTACTGCGTTACTTGAAATGTATAAAGCTGAGTATGCAAGCAATGGTGGGGATGAGGTTGATATCATCTCCTACCAGACTCAAAGTCTATAGCGAAAGATCAGAGACCACTTCAAACAAAGAGTCAATATCATGTTAGTTGGCCAGCGTACTGGTAACATCATTTATTGTTCCGGCTTGACAGAAGAAGATGCTGTGGCACGTCTCTACAATGATGCAGAGCGACACAAACAGGACGACAAGTTACGGTGGGCAGCTCTGCATCTTCGATCCCTAATAAAGCAGTTACCAAAAGACCAAGACTCCAGATCCAGTAATAGTCCAGAATCTAAAGGAATGCGCCCCAGACATTCCCAAACAATTGGACTAGTTTGTCAGGAACCTTTTATGTGGCTCAGCACGAAGGGGGTGAGATGCGTAACAGGAAACCATTGACCGCAAGGTGATTTCATGGCATCTCGTGGTATTGTCAAGCCATGGAAGCACACTGTTGTAGGCCTCGGATTAGGTTCACTAACTGGCTCAAAATTATCTCTTCAGATTTTGAATAGAGCAGGACACTGCATTAATTACAGTGAAACAAAGGGTCTCAAGACTGAATTTGCATATTCAGTACAGTCTGAGCAATGTGACGCCCCTGACGGTATACACCTCGATCCAAGCTTAGCAACTGCCTGTGCCTGGGACAACAATGACGCGAATATTGAAACCCTAGATGGCAAAGCAACATTACATGCTACTGTAGGTCACACTTACCAAAATGTATTAAATGATCACAGACAGCTAAGTTTTTTTGTCCAATACAGTTTTGAGATGGAAGAAACCGACGAACGTTTCAGGGACAAGATCATAGTATACCTTCATTCAGAAAGTCACTCAACAAAGCTCAATTTGCCTGCGTTACAGCTATGACTGAAACCGCTGACAAAGTGTCAAGTACTCCTGAACCCACTTTTGGAGACAGTAAAATAAAAATTGCATTGAAAGTATTGGATATCTACTGGTTTTGGAGACTGGAGGAAGGAAATACACCAATGCATGCTGGATTTTTCAGCAAGTACATCAGGGACACCTTACCATTACAACGAATCTGCTACATGGATCCAATACCCAGATCGGCAACCAACAACGATGTCGTGAGGGAGACCATGATCCGTACCATGAACGTAGCAAAAGAAACAGGACAAAACTATGCAGTTGTTACATATGATTTAGCATTTGCACTGAAGGCATATTCAACACAAGCCATCGAACGACCCCTGTTTGATAAGCTTCTGGTAATGCTAGGTAACTTTCACATTGAGCTAGCCTTCTACAGGGCGTTGGTAGTACCCTGATCAATGAATCTGGAATTGAATATGTTCTTTCACAGGCAGGTGTATTTGCAGAAGGCTCAATGATGGGTTTCATCAAAGGCAAGTTTTATAACCGCTGCACAAGGATTCATGAGCTCCTTGCAACTGTTCTGGAAAAGAAGCTCTATGCGAGATTTCTAATGACCTTAGACCAAGAGGAATGCGAGTGGTTCCAACATGTCATGAGCACAGTTCCTTTGAACCCAAAGGAAGTAGAGGCATATCTTTCTGATCCAGTGGTTACTGGACATCTTCAGAAGTATGAGGAACCTCAAAAAGATCAAAATTGTGCTGCCGGATTGATAACTCTTTAGCAAAAACATGATCACGTAACTCCAATTTTAGCTTTTTTACAAAGCACCGCATTAATTTTGAAATACTTTTACTACTTTATAAATGTTTTAATGAAACTTCGCCCTTTTATATCAAGGATTTAATCACTGTATATACGCCAACTAGATGTTTGAGATCATCTAGTGACCCCTTTCTCCTTAAACCCATCTCTGTAAATCTTTCTTGTTTTAGAGAACGATCCTTCTTTTTCCAGGCACCGAAGCTCTGGAATAAGCTCCCCTTTTTCATAAGCTCAGCAAAATCTATTACAATATTCAAACAATCATTAAAAACACTCTTTTATAAACAGGCTTTTAAATAAAAAGATTTTATATATCTTGCATTTTGTCATTCTCTATATGTATGTAATTTTATCATGTAGACTATTTTGTACATTTGAATTTTGTATTGTTTCAGTTATGTCTTTGTAAAGCGCCTCTGAGCATTGCTCTGCGATTGAAGATAATGGCTGTATAAATATCGTTTTAATAATGATAATAATACCCCAACAATGATGTACACGTATCAAAAATATCAGTTTAGATAAAAAAAAAAGAAACTGAAAATTTTGGAATCGGTGATTCTCGATACATGTGGATTTGCTGAACAATTTGCAACAAGTAATGTGCGGTTAGTAAATGAGCTAGTCTAGCTTAGCTTTTGGGGTGGGGCGATTGAGGACGTCTGGCGGGGGTACCCCACCACTGAAAATGTCTGGCATTGGTGATTCTTGATACATGTGGATATGCTGAATATTTTGCAGCAAGTTTCATGCGGTTAGCAAATGACCTAGTCTAGCTTAGTTTTAGGGGTGGGGCAATTGCGGACGTCTGGCGGGGGTACCCCACCATTGAAAATGTCTGGCATCGGTGATTCTTGATACATGTGGATATGCTGAACATTTTGCAACAAGTTTCATGCGGTTAGTAAATGAGCTAGTCTAGCTTAGCTTTTGGGGGTGGGGCAATTACGGACGTCTGGCAGGGGTACCCCACCATTGAAAATGTCTGGCATCGGTGATTCTTGATACATGTGGATATGCTGAACATTTTGCAACAAGTTTCATGCGGTTAGTAAATGAGCTAGTCTAGCTTAGCTTTTGGGGGTGGGGCAATTACGGACGTCTGGCAGGGGTACCCCACCACTGAAAATGTCTGGCATCGGTGATTCTTGATACATGTGGGTATGCTGAACATTTTGCAAGAAGTTTCATGCGGTTAGTAAATGAGCTAGTCTAGCTTAGTTTTAGGGCCCCGTTTTTTTTAGTCTGGCGGACACGCCCCACCACCTAAAATGTCTGGCGGTGGTCATTCCCAATACATTTTGATATGCTTAACATTTTGCAACAAGTTTTACGTGGTTAATAGAATGAGCTAGTCTAGCCTATTTTTGGGTCCATTTATTTTGACCCCCTTGACCACACCCACCACAACGGGCGTGGCAGACGTTCATATCCTGTGACAGTGACCCATAGGGAACCTAGTGACACATATGGAAATTGGTTAGCTTTTCAGCTAGGTTGAACCCCCCGGGCTCCTGGTCTAGTAGGGTAAAGATTTATGAGTTCTTCACCCAGGATTAGTTTTATCCACTAAGAGGTACACTATGAGATAATATCACACCTATTTAACGTTACAGGTTGTCTGTAAGAACAGGTAGAGTAGGTACATTATGCGCAACTGGACAGCTGAACATACAAGTTTGGTTAGGTACATGTACCAGCTGTACTTTATGTACCGGTACATAGATATATATAAAGAATTGTTGTTTCTTCTAGGAGAGAACAAAAGACATATATCATCCCAGAGAGAGAAAGAGAGAGAAGCGAAAGGTTTCATATCCACTCGACACAAACAAGGTCATTTCGGGACTAGCATATCATGTGGTTCAACTCTCTATTCAGTTAACTTCTCTTTATTCAAGGGGGAGACACGATGGCTGATTGGGGAAGACGCTGGCTCTCTAGTCTAGAGTTGTAAACATGCTGTATTATGGTCTGAGGCCTGCTTCACAAAATTTTAACTAAGAAAAATAAAATTTTTAGAAGCTACAAACATATTGAATCTATAGAAACCTGGCAATTTTTTGCACCCATTGGACTTTATGTAGTAAAAGAGATAACAGCATGAGAGGGGGGACCTAGAAACAGACTGCAACAGAAATCATTTCTTTGGGAACTCTTCAAGTGTTGTCTGTAGCACTCCCAAAACAAAAGCAACCCTTATCGGTCTTGGGGAAATTTGCATAATTAACATAATTCCAGGATGGTCGCTAGTGGACCAGAAAATCGACGAAATCTCTGAAATGGTAGACTTTTAGCGCAAATAACTGTTTCCAAAGTCCTATATGACGCCACAAAAACCATGACGTCATGGCGTCATACAGCTTTACTTAACATTATGAAACATTTTATTTACTTCTTGCAAACTGCAAAATAAACCAATGCAGTTTAGTTTAATCATAACGGTAATCAAAATAAGCCACATTAAAATTACGTTATCAATATAATTCAATATGGTAGTCTTCAGGAATTTTTGTGGTGGGAAGATAAATAATTTCTTTTTAAATTATGCAAGCGAAATGCTAAAAAATCAGATTTGACAACATCGATTAAAAATATGTATTTTTCATATGGTGCCAGGCATTTCTTTCAAAATGGCTGCCAAATATGGCAATATAAAATATAATGCAATTTAAAAAAAACCAACATACATATGGTAATAAAAGGGCAGCAATAGTCTGGTAATATATATGACTTTTGCTACATGTATGTCTTTAATATGGTTATCAAATGGGAACGAAGGTATTTTTGTCAAATAATGCCTCAGTATTTCTTTCTTCACTATATATACGGCAGTTTTTATATACACTACGTCAAAACTTTTACTTATACGTTATATGGTTGTTTTCCAGATCAGGTTCTGTATGATCCTCTACTCTGGACTTAAATAAAGTGTTATTCGGGCGAATTTATACCTTGTAATTATAGTATTTTTCGCACAACCCGGGGCCATAATTCAGGAAGGTACGATCCGTTATTCATAAAAATCGGTTGAAAATTGTTAACTCTATATTGTCCACAATCTAAAAATGTGATTTTTCGAACAATCATGAGCCATAATCCATGAAGTTTTGATCCGATACATGGCAATATCGAAAGCAGCCAGGATCTTTTGGAGATAAACATACATTTCAAATTTCGTCAAAATCGTATAAGATGGCAACCTGTAGAGAGTCCACAAACAATTGTGGACGGACAGACGTCCGAACAGACAGGGGCGATGGCATAATACTTGGGCGTATAAAAATCGAGTATACAGACTAACAGAGACTGACCCATTATTATTTATATATAATTTCCCAGAATTTTCAAGCGAGGAAATATGATGAGCAAGATTATAAACCAGTAAAGGAGCCTATGCCTATCTATCTATGATGTGAAATGATTTATTCAATAAGTAGGATTGTCACTTTAATAGATACTGACAGATCGTTGGAATACTTACTTCATTACTTATTACTTGTACGGATTCATTTTCTTAATAATACTGATTAATTACTCCCTTAGCCTTAGCCTGGATTTTCCATTCACCAGACCATGTCAGAGAAAGACAGCGAGGCCCTGTATAATCGTTTATTATAATGGACTATGCAGTGGGCTATAAAGTAATGAATGCCCCTCATTCACTCCTAACGACAAACCCATGAGGTGAGGCGAGCTTTAAAGTGGTGTCATATTTAGTACTATTGTTTTGCCGTTGTGGGCCTTATCAGTCAGACTCTTCTTCGTCAATCTATTCCTTTAAAAATGTCTCACAGTGTCCCTCACAAAGCTCAAATTAATGGTTTATTCCCTACCTGTTAGCAAATTCCCTAGTAATACTGTAGCGATCAAAGAATTTCCTCTATATTTTCAAAGTATTTGTCTAATTTTCTGACACCGGTCTCGACTCTCTTACTCTAACACACTGCTCATACAGCATCGTGACAAATATGAACAAAGCGCATGCGCAATATTAACTCTGGCCACAAAGCTATACCGGCCTATAGACAGAACTGGTCCAAGAACAATATTATTATAATTTGTCAAATTCCACCCTTTTTAAATAATGCCATCAATTCTTTTTAAAAAATATAACAAGACTTGCATGTGAAATTCGAAGTGTGGTTAAATACAATCGCTCTATCAAAAAAACAAACCAAAAAATAAAAAAAAAATATTTTTAACACATTATTCCCGGCTTTTTAAAGCAACAGCCAAAAAAATCCAAGAAATGTAGGCTAGGTCTTATAAATCCGCAAAAACACCATTTATTTATTTAGAAAAGCATAACATATTTTCTGATTTGATAAGGCCAACAATTTTACTAATTACAATTATTTCATTTTACTAGAATGACGAAGTGAGATAGCCTATATATACTGTCCCTGAACAAAACCAAAAATTTGATTAACCCTTTAACTAAAAGAAGTAGGCCTATTCACCACGGATTTTAAAATTTTAAAATCGATAGGCCCACCTTCGAAATTTTCAAAACTATACAAAACCATACAAATACTTACTGATCTGGCCAAGGTTTTTTGGGCGGGGCGGTTATGGGCGTCCTAAATAATTTCCCAACATGGGAATTTACTAATTTTCTCAATTGTCTAATAGCGGAAAAACATTTGTTGTGCATATATAATATATATTCTCAACTAGTTACTTTAGTAACGTAAATTTGTTTCGGCTCCGCTCTCCATTAAAATTTAAAGTAACTAATTCTCAACCAGGGCCGTAGGCCTATCTAACGGGGGTCCAGGGGCCACCGGTACATTATGTAGCTTAATATATTACTAAAACATAAATTTCTAGGACTGTCCATCTATAATTAAGTGTTTGTGATTCCCCTGGACAACTGTGTAGATTTGAGGTGTGGTGGGATAGCAAGTGCGTGGGGGTGGGGTTGGGATAAAATTGGCGGGAAATGAGTTCACGTTGATTTAAATGATGATCGATTGTCTAACAGCTTGATGAAACATCTCTAAATATGTTTACAGGATTCACATTTTGTGGAGGTAGGTGCCCGTGTGCGGGGGGGGGGGCAACATCTATTATTTTTGTGGACAGAAATCATTAATTGAGCTTTAAGTTGTATCTCGAATCGTTAGCGTTTTCGTTCATAATATTGAATTATATCTGAGCGCCATAGAAAACGCATCACTTGGTTTTTCGTATAACAAAATGATCCTGTAAACATATCTTATTTATTTTGCTTCTTATTGTGAACAATATTCAAATGGGAACACATCAATAACAACACATTAAAATTTGTACACTTATGGATGTTTAATCTGTAATCAACGGTACAAAGTCAGAGGGGTCAAAACCAAAAGTACGACACAGATGTCAGTAGCGCGTGTGTCCTCCACTGGCTCTTACGCACGCTGTGCAGCGACGTAGCATGGAATTAACCATCTGTGTCGTACTTTTGGTTTTAACCCCTCTGACTTTGTACCGTTGATTACAGATTAAACATCCTGTTAAAAATAAACTTTCTTCATCTTTGTTTTATAGTGACTGGTTAATTACGTCTATTGGCGTATGAATACATGCATGCTATTTATATATAAATGTAGTCCCAAATAAAGCATGTGAGATGCACTAGAGGGTTCATACCATCAACTATGGAAGCCTATTGCGGCCATTTCAGAATCTCGTCCCCTCGCCGCGAGAAGTCGAGGGCGAGAACACGAGAACACGAGAAGTCGAGGGCGAGAACACGAGAAGACGAGAAGTCGAGGGAGCGAGAAGTCGAGGGCGAGGGAGCGAGAGAGCGAGAAGACGAGGAAACAGGGCGAGAATACGAGGATCTCGCCCCGAGAACACGAGATTACTTTCACCTCGACTTCTCGTCTTCTCGTCCCTCGACTTCTCGCTCCCTCGTGTTCTCGCCTTTGAAAAACCTCGTGTTCTCGCTCCCTCGCCCTCGACTTCTCGCTCCCTCGACTTCTCGCCCTCGACTTCTCGTGTTCTCGTGTTCTCGCCTTTGAAAAACCTCGACTTCTCGCTCCCTCGCTCCCTCGCCTTTGAGTCAATCTCGTCTTCTCGTGTTCTCGCTCCCTCGCTTCGTCACAATCTCGTCTTCTCGTGTTCTCGCTCCCTCGCCTCGGAAGTGCAGTTATTACGCATGTCCACTGACTACCGTATTTGCATTTGTATTTTGACATGGATTATAATAAACGAAAATGTTTGAAGTTCTAGAAAATGTAATAGTCCTAAACAAGCTTAATCTCTTCTTGCACAGATAGTATTGTATTCTGTAATTGATTTTAAGTCTTCAGTCAAATCTTTCTTTGCTCTCTAAAAATATTCATCGGGTGTTTTCACTTGATGCGTGGTTTTGTCAGTGCTGCAGGATGGAGAGCCTGACAAGGGACAATGTATAGTTGTTCGAATGGGATTTTAAAAAACGATGTCCTGTGTCTGGAATGGCAAGGAAGTTGGTTCTACGGGGGCTCACTGGGTAGGACGTTTGCTCTGTAACTTCTTCAAAGTTCCTCGTGATTTTTGGCGATGTTCACTATTGTCAGTGGTGTAGGACGGAGAACTTAGCAAGAGACAACGTATAATAGTTCGGATGGCATAAAAATAACCGAAGTCCTGTAGAACGGAGAGCTTAGCAAGAGACAAAGTATAATCGTTCGGAATGAATAAAAATAACCGAGGCCTCGTGTCCGGAATCTAATTGAAGTGGGAACTACGGTGGGTCAGTGAGTGGGACGTTTGCTCTCTTACTTCAGTGGTGTAGGAGGAAAGAATTGACAGGGGACCACGTATAGTCGTTCGGGTGGCATAGAAAAACAATGTCCCGTGTTCGGAATCAAAATGAAGTGGGAGCTACGTCGGCTCAGTGAGTAGGACGTAAATGTTTGGAGCCACGGCAGCTAAGTGGGTAAGACGCTGGCTCACTAAACTGAAGGTCACGTGTTCGATCCTTGCATTGGACAAGAAAGTTTATCGGGTTTTCCGATGTGGTTTCCCCATGTCATTGCATTGGTGCAGGACGGAGGGTTTGGCAAGGACAGTTGTCTATTTGTTCGGATGGGATGAAAATCCTTATCTGTAAATTGACGTACACGTAAAAGATCCCTTGGCAGCCTGGATGCGATATAAGAGGAGACCTAAGTGCCGCTTTCCGAGCACAATTCCCCTTATAGCACAGTCGGAGCAGAACAGTAGGACGTTAAACCATATTTCATTTCATTTCATCAAAGTTCATCGGAAATATTCTAGCGGGTTTTTTTCCATATCAGTGGAGAAGGAAGGGTTGGGTTAAAAGAGCGAGGTCATGTGTCCAGATTCGAAATAAGTTGGAGCTGCGGTGGCTCAATGCGTAGTCTAGCCTTTCTTGCGAGGTACCCTCTTATCAGTGTAGGACGGAAGGCCTGAGGACAGCATGTCGTTCGGATGACATGGAACAGCGAGGTCTCGTATAGGCTACACATTGGCGTGCGTGTGTGTGTGTGTGGGGGGGGGGGGGCTCGGTTTCGATACCCGCTTCTTTCTATGATGCTAATATTATCAAATAAACTACTCGTAGTTTACCCGCCTATACACGGGCCCAAATTCGCCCGGGGTCCAAGTTCGCCCATGGCCCAAATTTGCTAGGGGCCCATATTCGCCCAGTGCTCAAATTCCCACGGGACCTAAATTCGCCCGAGGTTTTATTCGTTCGTGGCCCAAATTTGCCTGTAGGACAGATTCGATGGCCTAAAATACATGTACGTGGTCGTTCTTTTCAATTTGATACGAGATATGTGGGGGTTAATCGCGGCGACGAAGCGTAATTCGCCTTGGGCCCGAATTCACTGACCTAAAACATTCCTGTTGTGATGCTGGTTAATTTAATAACACATAATAATGTGTAGGTGGAGTATACAAACATACATAAACACACCCATACACACTTAGATTTTATTTATAATATATATATATTAAAGTAGATAAAGTAGGCTACAAGTACTTCTTTGTTTACGGTAGACAATGTATAAAAAAATAGAAAAAATACGTCCAGGCAAAAAATTCTCCACTTTAGGCCTACATATATATGCCGTGGTGAGAAATTTCTAGCTAGCCTGCTTCTGTTTTCCGTCCTAGCAAGTTTCGGGTAAAAAAAGGTACATCATCTAATTCTTCTAGTATTACTTCATTGTCACGCGACTTTTCTGTTATCCATTCTTTGACGTTTGACAGAAGCCGTAAAATAAATACAGGCTTACTTAATGTGCGATGGTATTTGAATTCCGCGGTGATTTGGTTTTAACAAATCACGTGACATAGCTCGCCAATCAGACACACATAATGGAAGGTCGAGTAGAGTCAAAGGTTACCGTTCTGTGTTGATAGTAAATATGGCGGAAGGATAGCGAAAACTGAATACTTGTGAATATTTTGTTAAAAACACTAAGCTAAAACCGTTCAATGCGACAAGCTGGGAACAATTTTAGGTATTGGCTAACCATTGGATCGAATTAGATGGAAATGGCAGGTTTGTGCCGGAGACAAATGCTGATTTGTAAGACAAAGAACTCCAGGAATGTGCAGACAAAGTTCTCAATCATTGGGGTATACTAATAATACAGAGTTCTCACATTTCAACTTAAAAAAAAAACAACTGTGTATGAAACATTATCACGATTCCAAACTTGTTGACGAAAGTTTGAAAGTGATGTTAGAAGCAAGCAGCTAAAATTTTACCAACAAAAAAAGAATAATTGGTCTGGTTAATTTGTTAAGGGGATCATTTAACAAGTTGATTGATAAAGATAGATATTCTTATATTCCTAAATGCATGACAACTATTGACAACGCGCAGTCACCAAGGAGTAAGGACTACTCGAATCAAGACCACTCAGACCAATAAGGACTAATATGGTGAAGACTGTCACCATTGAGGTGAAACACCATGCACAGTACTTTAAGAAATATACCCAAGATGTTATGGAGAAAAAGAGAACCAAAATAGATGAGTTGGTACAAGAGCACATGTTAGGCCCTATTTATGAAAAAAATATGTGTGAATTAATTCCACACCAGATTGACTTTGCGTGTGTCCCCTGGATGAAAATGTTGCTTTGTCCCTTGCACCACCAATCAAAACGGGGGCCTATTCTGGCGCATTCCCCCCGGGTTGCCTTACTGTAGCTGCAAAATTTTTTGCCCCTTTTGTTAAACACTACTGTTTAAAATGACAGGGTTAGGGTAACTAGAGATCAAGCACCAAATAAAATTTTCACTGTGGATACAAATCAGGCTGCATTACAGATAGATGTACTTGTTACAAGTGAAAACTTTCTTGTATGGATTTGTGTAAATTGTTCGACAGTGACATTGATTTTAGTACTGATGATGATATCTATGAAATTATGTGATTTTTTATGAGTAGGCTTAAACCTGTATTCATGTACATGTATTTTTTAAGCAGTTTTTAAATACATTTAATACATATTTTAAAAAATGTTTTAATTAAATGTACTGTATATGACAAAAATTTTCATGTTATATTTTGTCACTATGCTGATTAATATTGTATGGTTTTGTTTTATTTTTATTCTATTTCATTTCCGAGGTGGTTTATCTTGTCAATGGTGCAGGCCGTGGGGAGGGGGTGACTGACGAGGTACAAGGACAGCTGTCTAGTCGTTCTGATGTGATGAGAGTAGGCCGTAGCGCCGCTGCCCTGGTAAAATTTCCATGATAGCACACTGTATAGCATATGCCCATCTTCATTAGTCAAGCTTAGGAACACAGCAGGAGGACGTTAAACAGCATTTTATTTTTTTATTCTGTTTCATTTCCGACGTGGTTTCTCCTTGTCAGTGGTGCAAAAGGAGGGTCTAACAAGGTACAAGGACAGCTGTCTAGTTGTTCGGATGTCACGTAAAACCGAGATCCCTTGTATTCATTGGTGTGCATGTAAAAAGGTACGATGACAGCCATCTAGTTGTTTGGATGTGACAAAAAACCGAGGTCCCTTGTATACATTGGTGTGCACGTAAAAAGACCCCTTGGCAGTTGGAATTCGATAGCACACTGTATAGCATATGCCCATCTTCATTAGTCTAGCTTAGGAACAGAGCAGTAGGACGTTAAACCCCATTTTATTTTTTTATTCTGTTTCATTTCTGACGTGGTTTCTCCTTGTCAGTGGTGCAAAAGGAGGGTCTAACAAGGTACAAGGACAGCTGTCTAGTCGTTCGGAGAGAGAGAGAAATGGGGTTTAACGTCCACTCGACACAAACTAGGTCATTTCGGGACTAACATGGTTCAATTTTATTTCAATGATTCGCTTGCGCCTAGGGGTCTTTAGCAGTGGGAGGAAACCGGAGTGCCCGGAGGAAACCCACGAGGTTGAGAAGGCGCCCCTATCTCCATGCCACATACGCTTACACCAGGGATCGAAACCACAGCCGCAAGCCAGAGGTGACCAGCCAGCTAGAGGCCGAAGCGCGGCACTCTAGACCACTAGGCCATCCCAACCCCCCTAGTTGTTCGGATGTTACGTAAAACTGAGGTCCCTTGTATTCATTGGTGTGCCTGTAAAAAGGTACAAGGACAGCCGTCTTGTTGATTGGATGTACCGAAAAACCGAGGTCCCTTGTATACATTGGTGTGCACGTAAAAAGACCCCTTGGCAGTTGGAATTCGATAGCACACTGTATAGCATATGCCCATCTTCATTAGTGTAGCTTAGGAACAGAGCAGTAGGACGTTAAACCCCATTTTATTTTTTTATTCTGTTTCATTTCCGACGTGGTTTCTCCTTGTCAGTGGTGCAAAAGGAGGGTCTACAAGGTACAAGGACAGCTGTCTAGTCGTTTGGATGTGACGAAAAACTGCGGTCTCTTGTATACATTGGTGTGCATGTAAAAAGGTACAATTACAGCTGTCTAGTCGTCCGGATGTGATGAAAAACCGAGGTCCTTTGTTTACATTGGTGTGCACATAAAAAGATCCCTTGGCAGTTGGAATTCGAAAGAAGAGTAGGGAATAGTGCAATACCCGGCCAAATTTCCCTCATAGCACACTGTATGGTGTATGCCTGTTTTCATTAGCCCAGTACATGTATAGGAACAAAACAGTAGGACGTTAAACTTCATTTCATTTCTAATTCATTTTACTGGAATCATTAAGATAACTATTTGTTTTTCTCTTATATCTATTTTAATTTACTGGTATATATCTTGTACAGTGTAAATGGGCACAAGACCTGATCTGTGTGTATTCTGTGAATATAACAATCTGAACAGCAGATTAGAAACCGTTCTCCAGAACAATGATATTATTATAATTATTATATACATTTTTCATCAATACTTGTGGTGTGTTAGATCCCTGCATTGGCCAAGAAAGTTCATCTCAATTTACCGGTGTGGTTTCCCCTTGTCAATGATGCAGAACTGAGGGGCCTGACAAGGACAGCTGTCTAGTCGTTAAGATGGTATGGGAAACCGTGGTCCAGTGTACACATTGGCGTGCATGTAAAAGATCCCTTGGCAGTTGGAATTCAATATAAGTGTAGGCTGTAGCGGTGCTGCCCGGGCAAAATTTCCTCATAGCACACTGTATAGCATATGCTTGTCTTCCATTAACCCAGGTTAGGTGCAGAAGAGTAGGACGTTAAAACCCATTTCATTTCATTTACTAGTAGTGGGGGGGTTGGGATGGCCTAGTGGTTTAGAGTGCCACGCTTCAACCTCTAGCTGGCCGGTCACCTCTGGCTTGCGGCTGTGGTTTCGATCCCTGTGTGAGCGTATGTGGCATGGAGATAGGTTGCCTTCTCAACCTTGTGGGTTTTCCTCCGGGCACTCCAGTTTCCTCCCACTGCTAAAGACCCATACGCGCAAGCGAATTATTGAAATAAAATTAAACCATATGTTAGTCCGGAAATGACCAAATTTGTGTCGAGTGGACGTTAAACCTCATTTCTCTTACTAGTAGTGTATGGTATTGTTGTGTATGAGGAAATTTATATTATTGCGTTTGTTTATTTTTGCCAAAATCGTTTTCATGTGTATTAAGTATGTATTTCTCTTGGATATTGTTTTACTGAAATAGTTTTTTATAAAAAATACTTGTTTCCAGTAAATAACAGATTCTTTCAATCATTGGTGCTATTTCTCTACTGTTGACCATATTTATTCCACAGACCTGGGATTAGTCGTTTTCATCGTGTCACTGCAACATTTAATATGTGGTATTACAGTAATCCCGGCATATTTTCCACAGGTACATTGGGACAGGAACGCCCTTATTAGACTATGGCACACCTGATCTATACATCAGATGGTATTTTTTTTTAAATATGAACTACATGTTTGATAGTAAATATTATATTATTTAGCATCAAATATGGATAAAATATGATCAAAAATTTAAAATATGTTCAGAAAATAACAGAAACTCAAAAACTTTGAAAAATCACATAGACTCTATTAGTATTATTATATTATAGGTCTGGTGTGCCTTAGTCTAATAAGGGCGTTCCTGTCCCCATGTACCTGTGATATTTTCAGAAAAATTCTCTCTGACAAATGGAAACAAACCAACGTGTTCCGTCTCGTAAAAGGTATTCCATGGTCTAATTATGGCTATTGACCCGTGACCCTGTGACGTTGATTTTTGGTTTCTGATATTGTCTTAGAATTTGATTTTTTCACCCCAGTATGGTTACACTTGACAAATGTAGTTCGAGGCGTAATTCTAGTGCTGACGTATTGTGCAATGCATCGGAAAAGAAATGTATGCGACAGTGGGAGAAACCGGAAAAACCCCACACGACGAATCGAAACCGAACGACTACACGTTATCCCTTGCCAGGCCCTCCGTCCTCCATCCTACACAACTGACATGGGAGGACATCTCCAGAAATTTAGCCCGATGCGCTTCGATGAAGCGAGAGAGCAAACGTCCTACACACTGAGCCATTGTAGCCACCACTTCATTACGATTTCGGACAAAGAACCTCGTATTTTATATATAATACCGTTCAAACGACTATACGTTGTCCCTTGCCAGGTCTTCAGTCCTATACCACTGACAAGCAGGAACCCGACCGAAAAATCCTGAAAAACTTTGATAAAGTAAAAGAGCAAACGTCGATCCTACTCACTGAGCCATCGTAGCTCCATTTGTATTCCGGCCACGGGATCTCGGTTATTTGTATTCCATCCGAACAACTATTCTTTGTCCCTTCTCAGGCCCCCCGTCCTACACCACTTACACCACTTGGTATTCGATCCCTGCATTGGAAGAGAAAGTTCATCCAGATTTTATTTCGGGCGTGATTTCTCCTTGTCAGTGATGCAAAACGTAGGGCCTGTCAAGGACACCTGGCGTGCACATAAAAGATCACTTGGAAGTTTAAATTCGATATAAGAGTAGGCCTTAGCGCCACTGCCCGGGCAAAATTTCCTTGATAGCACACTGTATTATTGTATCGTATGCCCGTCGTCATTAGCCCAATTTAGGAACAGAACAGTAGGACGTTAGATCCCATTTTATTTCATTTCATTTCATTTAGATTCCGGACACGTCACCTCGGTTATTTTTATTTCATCCGAACGATTATACGTTGTCTCTTGCTAGGCTCTCTGTTCTACACCAGTGACAAGGGTGGACATAGGCAGAAAAATCGCGATGAACTTCGATTAAGTTAGAGAGAAAACCTCCTACGCAGTGAGCCACCGTAGAACCAACTTCATTTCGATTCCGGACCTGGTTTTTAAAAATCCCATTCGAACAACTATACATTTTCCCTTGTCAGGCTCTCCATCCTGCAGCACTGACAAAACCACGCATCAAGTGAAAACTCCCGATGAATATTTTTAGAGAGCAAAGAAAGATTTGACTGAAGACTTAAAATCAATTACAGAATACAATACTATCTGTGCAAGAAGAGATTAAACTTGTTTAGGACTATTACATTTTCTAGAACTTCAAACATTTTCGTTTATTATAATCCATGTCAAAATACAAATGCCGATACGGTAGTCAGTGGACATGCGTAATAACTGCACTTCCGAGGCGAGGGAGCGAGAACACGAGAAGACGAGATTGTGACGAAGCGAGGGAGCGAGAACACGAGAAGACGAGATTGACTCAAAGGCGAGGGAGCGAGGGAGCGAGAAGTCGAGGTTTTTCAAAGGCGAGAACACGAGAACACGAGAAGTCGAGGGCGAGAAGTCGAGGGCGAGAAGTCGAGGGCGCGAGAAGTCGAGGGCGAGGGAGCGAGAACACGAGGTTTTTCAAAGGCGAGAACACGAGGGAGCGAGAAGTCGAGGGACGAGAAGACGAGAAGTCGAGGTGAAAGTAATCTCGTGTTCTCGGGGCGAGATCCTCGTATTCTCGCCCTGTTTCCTCGTCTTCTCGCTCTCTCGCTCCCTCGCCCTCGACTTCTCGCTCCCTCGACTTCTCGTCTTCTCGTGTTCTCGCCCTCGACTTCTCGTGTTCTCGTGTTCTCGCCCTCGACTTCTCGCGGCGAGGGGACGAGATTCTGAAATGGCCGCAATAGGCTTCCATAATCAACAGCCTGAGCCTGCTATTTATGGGCCCAGCCTGAGAATCCATTTCGGGATTTCTCATTCATCGTTCGCAACACATCCATAAGTGTACAAAAGTGTTGTTATATTGATGTGTTCCCATTTGAATATTGTTCACAATAAGAAGCAAAATAAATAAGATATGTTTACAGGATCATTTTGTTATACGAAAAACTAAGTGATGCGTTTTCTATCGGGCTCAGTATATAATGGTTATTTTCAAGAGATCTGGGAATGTAAATCAAAAACATATATAGTAACTCAGAGATATGTTAGTTATTAGTTTTATTCTTTTTCTAAGTTCCTTGGATGACGTTTAGAAGTAGGGGTATATATATACTTCTTGGTTTATTATATGCAACGTTTCAATTTCTTACAGGTATCTTTACACACTGATCAGCAGTGAATACATACGACACACCTGTGCTTGCCTACTCCATGATCAAACTTGAAGTAGGTACACATGATGTAATCGTATGCAGTGAATATTCGCTAGGTCGCGACAGTCACTGATAAGGATGACATCGACGCGACTTAA
Source organism: Patella ulyssiponensis (assembly GCA_963678685.1). NCBI lineage: Eukaryota > Metazoa > Mollusca > Gastropoda > Patellidae > Patella > Patella ulyssiponensis. Next base: position 4,198,320 of record OY783225.1, read on the forward strand.
TGAGTCCCCCATATTAACTTTTTTCTTCTGACCAATTAAATTCTAAAACATTTTTGTATGTATTAGAAAAATAAGTAAGGACGTTTGAAGTATTTGTAATTAAAAAGTATTTCCTATTTAGTGTAAATGGGTGGTATTAAAATGATTAAAAGGCATCATTTTGTCCGACGCAGTTACGTCTTATGTAAACAATACACGCGCCTTTGATCCAATGATTGACGCCGTGTGATGGCATTGCACGTATTTTCTGTGAAACAGATTGGTATCTTTATCTAGCAAAGTATACCTGTAAGCATCCTCGGTTACCCAGTGTACTCATTCCGTTCTACTCCACTATACCCTGGGTTAATCCATAGGGTTTCCACGATTTCAAATTATCTGCCCTGGCGGATTGTGATATTTTTATCGTCCAATCCCATAAAGTGTTACTTGGAAAGGTAATAGGCGAAGGGAAGAAACTCTCAACAAAGAATTCCCCACACATGGTGACCTCAGTCCGTTCTTGCACACTTTGCAAATATGTCATTGGGAAAAATACCTACCGCGTAGTAGAAAAATCAGTGTCATTTAAGCATTTCATGACAGAACTTAACCTGCCATCTTTTTGTGTGCATGTCAATTCTTTTATATTAAATCTTTTACAAACTTTCTCATAATCGATCAAACAAGCCGCCACATTGTTTGTAAACAATGTAGTTCTATGACGTAAAAAATGAAGCTAAAGAGTCTACGTAGGACTGGTTTGTAAATAGTTACCATTGCAACTGTTAGCGAACGATATTCGCTGACAGTTGCTATCCGGCCTTATATAGCTGCAGTATGAAAATACGGTAAAATACCGTTATTCCCCACCCCTATTCTCAGGCTGTTTTAGAACCCCTGCCGTCTATTTTTAACAACAATTTTTTATTTTCCACCAAAAAAAAAATCCTTTCTCATTATATTTGACACAAATTTATAATAATTCAACTCAATTTTTAAGTAGAATTTAGCGATGAAATAAACATGCGGTTTACGCATGTCCGGGTCTCGTTATCGCTCTTCCGTTTAAACGTATTTGATGTATATTTTTAATCGCAGAATTATACTTGAAAATAGTGTTGAATCTTTATAAATATGGGTCAGCTGTGGCATGAAATGATTCCTTTGGCGAATAAAGTAGAATTAAGGTGGAAAATAGTAGGTAAGGATTCCAAAATAGCCCTAGAACAGAGATGGAAGAACGGTATTTTCACAGCTATAGAAGGCCGGATAATAACTGTCAGCGAATATCGTTCGCTAAAGGACAGTTGCAAAAGTAACTAGTTTGTAAACTGTTTTTTGATTGGTTCGTACACTCTAACTACATTCAGATAATTTGAAATCATGGAAACCCTATGGATAAACCTAAAGTTTATCGTGGAGTAGATTGGAATGAGTACACTGGGTAACCGAGGATGATCTGTAAGAGTATTGAAACGTTGCATGTAATAAACCAAGAAGTAGTAAATTCATAAAGTTGTGTTATTATAAAAATCATTATGAATAGTTTATTCTTAGTCTTTATCAGAAGATTTAAGATCAAAAGTTCATATGATCGAGATAAATACTTTCTTGGTTGTTGACCAACAGCTAGGATATCTTTTGGATATGCTTCAGAAATCAATTCCAGGGGCGTTTTAAGGTTTATCATGGCAGAGGCTATACAATTTTGAGGGCCCTCTTTCGCGGGGGGGGGGGGGGGTCTTTATTGATGATTTTTATGCCAATGCAATGACTGCATTCTCATTAAGCAATGGATTCGACAGTAACAGTGTATAGAAAACGATTGACTCGGACTCGGGGCCCTTTCCCTTGGCCAGAGGGGCCTTTTTGTCAGAAGTGGGGCCCCTTTGTCTGCCTTTAGGGCCCCCCTAACTAGGGTACATTTTCATTTTTTTCATCGGTTTTAGCATTTTTCTCCCGTTTTATTTTTCCAATTTCTTTGATTTTTTTCGAGAGGAGGCTGGCGCCTCCAGCGCCTCAGCTATAAAACGCCTTTGATCAATTCACATTGTAAATCTTCATTTTAACCATGCAGCAAAAGACTACCTATACGTCAAGGTGGTAAAGAAAGGTCTGTATTTTTTCACCCAGAATTTTTTTTTCTAGCATCATATCTACAGTAATTCTGTTGTAAGTCGCCTTTCGCTGTATTATCTACCTTTGCTCGTGTATATTTGGATCATCGTTTGCAGAAAGAATGATTGGGATGTCTATAAATTTCGCTCGAGCAAGAACGCAAAATACAATAGGATTCAGCACCTCCATTAATTTGAAATGCGGCGAGGAGTAGGTAAGATATTTTGGTATCCTCGTGGTTGGTTGTCAGTTCTAGGTCTATTCTCGACACTTTCAATACTAATCTTGGTTTTTGGTCCAAACAAATTAGTATTGAAAGTGTCGAGTATCTCTGCCTACAGTACAGGCTTTCAGTTGTAATGACCATCCGTCATTCTTTTTCAAGTTAATCCCAAATTTCTTACAATTTTTAAACATCTGGGATGACGTAATTGCTGGTTTAGAAAAAATGTGTGTGCCTTGTTCGGTAAAAACCGGCTTACATCAATAGATGACACTAGAAGAAAGATCTCCTTGGGGAATTTCAATTGTCATGAAAAACAACAAAACTTTCTTTCTTTGTAACCACCTGACCTGAGTAGTCCTTTGCTGCATATTAGACACAATAATTATGTTGCAACAATATGGAGATAGGCTGCAAAACCAATGATCGAACAAGATGACCCTTCGATACAAGGCTGGAATGAAGATTTACAATGTGAATGGGTATCTGAAGCATATCCAAAGGATATATGCGAGCTGTTGATCAGCAAGAAGATGAAGATATCTATCCCGCTCATATATTATAAGAATAAACTAATATCTAAACATGTGTTTTTATGTACATTCCCAGATCTCTCGAAAAGTACCATTATATAGATTAATATTTTGAATGACGATGTTGGTACTGAACGAAAAACTCGAGAAAACACCTTTCAGGTCAATTTTGAACCTAGTCGTTAATGTCCCCCAAAATACATTATCCCCCCCCCCCCTATAATGGTAATCTTATACACATATTCACGGTTATATGAAATCGCCCAGGTAGTTAGAGCACTAGTGAGTGAGTGGGTCGTAGGGTGACAGACTCAGCAAATGTTCTGTCAACAAAACTGGCGGAATTAACAGTTTCTACTGTCCATATAAGGGTGGTTCTCGACGTCATCAGGCTTAGTAACCAATCGTCACAATTAATTACCGGTACGTAATATTTGTCCAATTAAGAGAGGGATTTCATGAGATTCCGTGTGTTTAGATATCGACAGCATCTGGATTCCGGATGCCCCGTCATATCGACATCATAGTTTAGAGACTGATTATTTAGAGGGACTCTATCCGAACTACAGGATACACCATGGTTTAGAGTCTCAGTGTCATGGTTTAGAGACTCTACCCGAACAACAGTTTAGATACCCCCGATCCGTCCTGGTAGCTGTGTTTGAGGAATTTTAAAAGAAATTATTTATTATCCCACCACTGAAAGACACTGATTACGGGATATCGCTCTCCGATAATTCCTGGAGAACGCCGTATTGAATTATGTTAATTACGTCATTTTTTCCATGGCCGAATTCGGCCGATTTTAAGTATGAATTTGTCTGACATTTTTATCATTGAACCAAATAGCACTGGTTTCTTTTGCAATTTGTTTAGGATAAATTGTAGCCCGTAAAACGTAACCCCAAGAAAAAGATCAAACTTTTTGTTAAGTAAAGACATGGACCGTTGGAGAATGAGTTGGGACCCACAATGGCGACTGCAAATGAGTTGTCGTAACTTTCCCTATACAGGGCTTTGAACTATATGACGCCTTGGTTGGGACCCACAATGGCGCCTGTAAATGAGTTGTCGTAACTTTCCCTATACAGGGCTTTGCGCAGGAGAACCATGTGACGTAGTACGACCCGTTAGTAAACCCATTCTGGCTCTGCTAAATGGTGGGGTTGAGAGGGTAGCCTATAGAATGGCTTTTATTGTAATCTGTGCTTGTAACCTAGGTTTCCAGTGCTTGATATAAAATGTTAAACAAACTGTTGCATTGCTGTTCCTGATGGAAAAACGTAACTACTGAGACAGTACAGGGCCGTTGGAAGCAATTCTTGAATGGGGGGGGGGGGGATCTACCATCCTGGGGATCAAGAGACGCTCTCTGGCAAATGAAATTACTCAGCAATAAAGTGAAATTTTACTTCTTTTCCAAATCCCTCACCATGCAAGCACATGTGATTGTGGTTTCCAGCGATGCTAATAATTCCAAGGTTGTGGACACTCAGGACTCTGGACCTCACATTTTTGTTTAAAATTCAAGTGAAATGAAATTGGGTTTACAGGAACAATAACACTCTTGCTGGCTTGGCAGCTCTAGAAAATAAATAATAGTCTTATTCTAAGTACTAGATATTTATGTGTCCTACCTGTTTTGAAAATTATCCATTACATCATATTTTATTTGTCCAGAGGGTTCGAAAATATTTTAAAATCCAAGTCACATTTGAAAAGATTTATGTTAACCTTTTCAAATCATGTAGTTGAATTTTTCCAATTTTTTAAATTAGGTGTGTTACGATGAAATTTGTATCATCAATTTATTTGAATAGACATATTATTCAATTACAACAAGAGTGTTATTGGGGCTTTAAGTCCTACTGTTCAGCTCCGAACTGGGCTAATGAAGACTAGCATATTCCATACAGTGTACTATCAGAGAAATTTTGCCCGGTTAGCGGCACTACGGCATACGCCATACAGTGTACTATCAGGCCCACTCTCATATCGTATTCCAAATGTCACATGATCTTTAAGTTTTAGGAGCATGTCAATGTGTACAAGGGGCATCGTTTTTTCGTACCATCTGAACAACTAGAGAACTGTCTTGGCCAATGCCAGGAACGAACACGCGACCTCCAGGCAAACGAGCCAGCGTCTTACCCACATAGCCACCGTGATCCCCCCAATTTAGATGAAACTGACAATGTATGTTTACAACCAAAAAAGATCTCGACATTTTCAGCTTGTGGACCCTCTAGACCTCAAAGTTTTTATTTGTTGTCAAAACCGTCCAAATATATCACCGTTGCACCATAATTACAGCCGAGTTCAAATTTCATGAAAATCTGCCTGACAAAATGGCTGATACACTTAAAAGCATATAATACCCAGAAGTTTGAATTTACATAAAATTTTGATATATCCTAAAGGCCTGGGTTCCTTTCGTTGGCATGTATTGGGCCGTAGCTTTCTGGACCATGACCTCTAATTTACGAAATATCATTATTTAAGTTTGTGAACCCTCTAGAGGTCACCAATCTTATTTTTTGGGCAGATGGGCAAAGTAAAAACAAAAATTAATATTTCAGCTATGAACTTAGGTTCGATTACACAGGAACTGTCCTATTGAATCCTTGTCGAAAATAAAATTGCTTCTTAATCAATTTTAATGGGCAACTTTTTACTGCTAAACAGTCACGTGTCAGTCCCAGTGAACGCCTGAACAATGTAACTGAACATCTTAGTGATAATAAAACCTTGCGTACCTCACTAGAACCAGTGGGCAGTATGGGCAAGAAACACACTTTAAAAAATACGTTCCCGTCTTATAACCGACTTCATTGAAAGGGTAACGCACAAATTTATGAACTCCGCCATATAAGATGAAACAAAATTTAGGTAAGCCTGGGGGGAAAAAATTGAAATCTTTGAAAAGTTGATTATCTCAGTCAATTATTAGTTTGCCCAATTACAATCATTTACAAAAAGTAATTACAAATTGTGAAACCCATAATTACAAATTGTGAAACCCATAAGTACAAATTGTGAAATCCACAATTACAAATTGTGAAAACTGCAATTACAAATTGTGAAAACTGTAATACAAACTGTGAAAACTGAAATTACAAATTGAGAGAGTTGATATTATACATACTAGAGCAACGTAAAGTTTGTATTGAATCTTTAACATTTTATTTCAATTTGGGTATATTGTTCATATCATAAGTCAGAAACCAAATATCAAATTCATATAAAAAAAAATTATAAAAATACTTCTGAGGTAAGAGGAGAAAGAGTACCAGTATATTAGAATTCTAATACACCATCAAAGTTATGGCAGCCATACATTCCTGGCAAGTCAGGGCACCTGGCAAGTGTGGGCACCTTGCAAGTCAGGGCAACCATTGATTCCATGACCAATCAAGGCAACCATTGACTCCATGAGAGGGCCACCCAATTATTAAATTACTAAAATTGACAGTAATGGAGATGTATACATTCCATACAGTATAATTTTTCGTGACCACATACAGGGCTGGTTTACAAATCAAATCTACTAAATTATAATCATTCGAATATTCGAGCTAAATATTATGCTCTATTTGTTAAATTATTTTCATATATTATTGGATTTTATCATTAATATCAATAAATAAAATACCAGTTTGAATATGCAATAAAAACTATTCAAAAACAAATATTTCATAATGAATAAAATACCGGTTTGAATAGACTTGAAAAACTATTTAAATACAAATGTCACCAATTATATAGGTGGATTATGCTAGTTATTGGATTAGTCTGGTAAACAAAATGAACAGTTGTCTGGTGGCCTTTTCCCATAAATCTGCCATTACTCTCTATAAAGAATGTAAAATTGTTCTGGACTTAAGGCCATTGTTGTACAGCTTTCTCAGAAAGAAATTTGCCTCTTATGTCAGTTCCTTCTGGTAACAGAGCACAAAGTACTGGTGTTTCTGCACCTAGAATAAAATTCAAATATTTAAATATATTATAATAACTTTTAAATATTAAAATAACTTTTAAATATTAAAATAACTTTTAAATATTAAAATAACTTTTAAATATAAAAAATACTTTTAAATATTAAAACAACTTTTAAATATTAAAATAACTTTTAAATATTAAAGTAACTTTTAAATATTGAAATAACTTAAATATTAAAATAACTTAAATATTAAAATACCTTTTTTTAAATATTAAAATACCTTTTCTTAAATATTAAAATAACCGTTTTTCAAATATTAAAATAACCGTTTTTTAAATATTAAAATAACCATTTTTTAAATATTAAAATAACCGTTTTCCAAATATTAAAATAACCGTTTTTTAAATATTAAAATAACCGTTTTTTAAATATTAAAATAACCGTTTTTTAAATATTAAAATAACCGTTTTTTAAATATTAAAATAACCGTTTTTTAAATATTAAAATAACCTTTTTTAAATATTAAAATAACTTTTTTTAATATTAAAATAACTTTTTTTAATTATTAAAATAACTTTTTTTTTTAAATATTAAAATAACTTTTTTTTAAATATTAAAATAACTTTTTTAAAAATATTAAAATAACTTTTTGATAAATATTAAAATACCGAAATGTAATGGGGTTTAACGTCCTACTCTTCTGCTCCGAACTAGGCTAATAAAGATGGGTATACACCATACTGTGGGGGGACAGTTGTCTAGTCATTCGAATTGTCCGAATAATCAAGGTCCCATGTACACATTGGCGTGCACGTAAAAGAGGCTGTAGTGTCTCTGCCTGGACAAAATTTCCTTCATAGCACACTGTGTTGTTAAACCTCATTTTATTTCATTTTGTGCGAACCAAAGCCTTCATTATGGATGAAAGAAGCAATGGATAAGCATGATTATGGCAATGAATTTCTTTACCTTGATCAATAGTCTTTGTTCCTTTATGACTGGTCATATCTGTATCTACGTAACCAGGGCAACACTGAAAATCACAGAAAAAAAACAAAAAAATAGAATTACCTTCATCAATAGTTTTATTTCCTTTACGACTGGACATATCGGTAATTACTAACCCAGGGCAACACTGTAAAAATATAATGGTGTCATTATCAGAGTTAATCATTTTATTGTCTCTTCCTATTACGTTCCATTTTTTTTGTTCAAAATTTGTACACAGGCGATCCTACTCCAAACCACCAGAACAAAAAGAGAGAGAGAGAGAGAGAGAGAGAGAGAGAGAGAGAGAGAGAGAGGGTATAATGTCCACTAACATATTTATGGTTCAATTTTATTTCCATAATTTGCTTGTGCATTATATATATATATATAGAGGTCTTTAGCTGTGGGAGGATACTGGAGGCCCTGGAGATATACCACACCTATATATATATACATACTCCATCTAAAAACCTGGGCCCTGTTTCTTGAAATCTTAACTAAAGAAACATGCCCCTGGCATATTTAAACATATAACATACCTTATATAGACCAGGTACTTAATTATACCATACCTTATATACCATCGGTGGATATACCACACTTATCCATAATAATACTGCATCTGATATCAGGTGTTACAATATACAACACCCTATATACCATAGGTAGATATACCACGCTTGCATCTGTTATACTCCATCTAATATCAGGTGTTACAATATACCACACCCTATATACACCAAGTAGATATACCACACCCTATATACCATAGGTAGATATACCACACCCTATATACACCAAGTAGATTATATACACCACATCTGTATATACACCACATCTGCATATTGCAATTAAAGTTTTTGTGCATATGTGAGCTGCTCCCAACAAAACCAGACAGATGGTCGTTTTTATAAAAATAGAGCTGGCACCATATTTGAATAGTCCACAGCTAACCTTTCCAAAAATGCAATTCTTTTTAATCTGTCATATCATCTGGAGTTGGGTACGGCTCATTAATAGTAACAAGAAGGCATACAGCTTATGGTTTTGTGCCCATAATACAAAATGAAGTTGTGCCACAAGCTTCTGGTTTCGTGGGACCGGGTCACATATTATGAAAAGATACAATGGCCAATAACTTACAGCATTAACAACGATATCATCTTTGGAATTTAATTCTCTCTGTTGAATAAATGCCATGACAGTCACACCAACTTTCGACATACCATACGCAGATTCGGGAAAACCAGATTCGCTAACCTTTCCAGCTTTAGCAGCACTTTAGAATAAAACAAATAAAAATATTAAAAATACAGTCCTTCACGTTTATAAATTTGTGCTATAAAAAATTGTACCTTGTGTTAGATGAAAATAAGATCTGTGTTTCAACCATATTGCTCTATTTGTAACTACGATCAGGGCAGTCACCAAATTGTGATTCACCTTACACAATCTCTAATTCACTTGATTTGATATTTGTTTATTTTGTGCAATGTCTATTTTCTGTCTTGTACGCAGATTTATCTTGTGGATTTTTGTTTTTTGCGTAGTGTGGTCTTCCTGCACTTACTAAAAGGGTAGGTAGTCATTTACCTTTTGTTTAATTTAAAGAATTTTCCTTCCTTTACAGGAATCAGAGGATGTCAAATGTTGAATTCATCAAATTTTTGGAAATACTGAAAATTGAACCCTTTTTGGACTGATATTGGTGACAATGCTTCAAATGTCATTCACAGGCTTGAATACTGGGTAAGGTATCCACTCCTTTTTTTGCCAGTATATCATACAACAAAACCAAAAATAAAAAAAATAATAACATACTCAACGAAATTTTGCATTATTTGTTTCAGTTCATCAATGGTTAATGTAGGATCCAGAAAACGAGCTTTCAAAGCGTCAGAACATTTTTTACCAGTCCACTGTGAAACCATACTGGACACATGAACTACTCTAGAAAACATAAAAATACAAGTCTTTATCAGTAATATCAGAGGGTTGGGGTGGCCGGATGGCTTAATATTCCCCGCTTGTACTTGACAAGGAGTAGGGTTGCCTGTCCAACATAGTTCCTAACACAGCTAAAGACCCACAAGCAAATTGTTGAAATAAAATTGAACAACATCTTATTCCCAAAGTGACCTAGTTTGTGTTAAGTGGGATTCTTTAGCAGTGGGCGAAAACTGGATGACCTGAGATTGGACAATCCCCACTTCATTTCATTTAGTTAATTTGTCTTCACAGAATGTTTGAATTTTTATATTACCGGGAATGAGGCCTGAGCAGTGGAAACAAAACATTAGAAACATCTAATGTGGCTGTAAAATTGGTTCTCACTGTCACTTCAGCTTGTTCGGAAAATGGGGCTGTTGATGCTGCCTGAAAAGAAAACATTGCATCAAGTCATAAATTTGAAAAAAAGATAATTCAACAAAATTAGACAGGGTTCATTATGACAACCGTTACTGAACTATTCCAGCAAGATTCAAAGGGAATCACAGCATTTTTCCTTATACAGTGTTCAAAAGTTTAAAAAAACTAAATGATATGCAATGGAGGAGCTCAACGTCCCACTCATTTGCTCTAGCTCGGCTAATAAAGATGGAGCATGATCAAGAGTGCTTAAAAAGTTTCAAAGCGCAGGGCAATAACCCTGTGCAAAATTGATGCACAACTCTGAATTTTGAAATAATTCTTTCTAGCCAAAGAATCTGAATAAAGTAAGAATAAAGAAAATCACAAAAACTTTAGAGCATGTACAAGACAATTTTATTTTGTCGCTACAATTAGATTTGAGTTTCGTTCCTTTCAGCTCATAATGGCCTCAGTAAGGTACTGACTCAATAACCAAGAGGCCAGGGGTGTGGCTTAGATGGGGGGTCTGACAAAGGCAGTTGTCTAGTCGTTTGGATGTGATGAATAACCAAGCTCCTATGTATACATTGGCATACACGTAAGAGCAGGCCGTAGTGCAGCTGCCCAGACAAAATTTCCCTTGTAGCACACTGTATGGCGTATACCCATCTTCATTAGCACAGTTGCAGAAGAACAGTAGGACGTTAAACCCCTTTCTATTTTATTGCAAACCTGGTGTGTAAGTAAAAGAACCATGACAATTTGAATTTGATGAAGAATTAGCTGAAATGAAGCCGACTGGGCAAAATTCTCTTCAAAGCACATTGGGGTTTAAGGTCCGTTTGACACAAACTAGTTCGTTTCCATAGTGACGATGTATGGTTCAATTACTTCAATAATTAGCTAGCTCTGGGCAGGGGACCCTACTCCTTTTCATGTACGGACTGGGAAACGAAACCACGCCACTTGACTCTATGACAAGACTTTATCATCACACGTGTTACATTCAGCCACCCAACAATCATTTTGAATATGCATCTCTATGTCTTGATGTCCAATTGGGTATATTCCTGGTTGGATGTTCTCCAACTAACGTAGGACATGTCTGACTTATATGGGTGAAACAGCATCCATGTGTTAAACCCCAATTTCATTTTTTTTTTTGCTTATTACACATGTACGTAATACTAAACCCACCTTATAGGCAATACCAGCATTATTAACCAACAGATCCAGACCACCATAGGTAGATTGAAGATATTGTTTGAATGTTTCAATACTGGACATATCACAAATATCTAACTGATGGAACTCGGGTTTTAAATTCTCTGCATTTAAATCACTCACTGCCTTTTTACCTAAATCTACATTCCTCGCTGAAAATAAAATTAAGTGGTTACCATGCAAGATAAGCTCATATTTTGGAATAGTTGCATGGAGAACAGGTAAATCAATAGGGCTCATCCTCTCATTGTCACAATGCTTCACATGTTTAAAAAAGCTGTCTTGGTGATGCTGGTGCTTGAGGTTTAGGCCAAGAAAGTTTCTAGGACTTTACAGTCTGGCCTGCCCTTGTCAGCGATGCGGAGTGATAGGCCTTTGTCAGTGGTTCACAATGGCTCCCTTTGTCAGTGGTTCAGGATGGCAGACCATGTGATGTCATTGGTGCAAGATGGGCGGGGTTGGGGGGAGGGGGGTCTTGTAAGTGGTACAGCATGGTGGTCCTTTTTAGTGTTGCAGCTTCTTGTTTTTTTTGTTTGTACAGGGGTCTTACAGCGAAGGGGCCCATAGAAAGTTCACTGTGTTGGTCAGGTTACCCATGCAAATTTTTGTTTAAAAATTCAAATGTGGATTAAAATTTAAAGATTCCATGCCTGTTAGAATCTAATAATAAAGAGTTGCCATTTGAATAAAAATCATGATATACCAACCTGTTAGGATAACATCACCTTGGAACTGTTTACATAAAGCTCTTACAATACCAAAACCTACACCTTTATTTCCTCCAGTAACCTGCAGGAAAATAACAAGACAAGATGATATTAATAACTTCAAGAGAATTGTGAAGCAAGGGAGACAACTCCACATTAATACCTGAGATCAGACCACTGAATAGGCCACTCAAAATTTCATGTAGTTACCTGATATTCCTCGTTGTTATCTTATGTTTTACTTTACAGGAGTTATTGAATATTCATGTTTTTGAAGCTTAGTAAGGAGGTTGGTGGTAGATTGTTACATGTTTATCACATGTATGCTACTTTTGGTTTATGTATCTCAAAAATTTCATGCTTTAGGGCGAGACACTGAGTTGCTTCATCGGTAGTGGAAAGCATTCAATCCAAAAAGATTAGTCATTAGGAAATTCTTTGGGGATCTCGATATTCAATCTCTAGCAAACTACAGTATTGTGAATCTTGAAAAATATTTCAGCCCCTAAATAATTGAATTCCTTTCAGTATAAACACAAAGATCAATTCAAAATTTCTCAACATATTGAATCATCTGCAAACAAGCCAGTCGTGCCACCTATAGGATATGAGTAAAATCTTTTGTTAGGTCTCTTTTTCATCCACGGGACTGTACAGTGCAGTGGATGCTTACGGCTAGATCCCACATCCATTTACTTTTTTTGATATGTTTGTTTGTTCGCAATTTCTGCGTTTCGTGTCTTGTCCATAGATTTGTTTAGTGTAAATTATGTGTGGTGCAGTCCCCATGGACTTACTGTACTAATATAGTACAATGACCTAATTTGAGATGAGAGTATTGAATTTGAATGTGTCAAAAATTCAAGTGTTATCTAAAGATTGTGGTAAGTGTTCACTGATAAGTATATGGACAATAAATATTGATACACCTGATAGCCTGTCATGTTATCGTAAAGGTCATACAACTAGATATAGAGAGGAATGGGGTTTAATGTCCAGTCAACACACACTAGGCAGGGGCGGATCCAGGATTTTCAGAAAGGGGGGCGTGCTGCACCCACTTGGGAGTGCGAAGCCCGGGGCATGATTTTTGAGTGGACTGAAATGCCCACAAGGACTAATTTCATACTAGTACTGTAAAAATTTACGATTTCCAACCTAAACTGTTTTTGTTCTCCTTTCCCTCGAGAATATATGGAGCTAAAAATTGTTTGCCACCGCAAAAAAATAGAGGGGGCATGCGCCCCCCTCTGTATCCGCGCCAGCTAGGTCATTTCGGGACATGGTTCAATAATATTTTAATAATCCACTTCTGCATAGGGGTCTTTAGCAGTGGGAGGAAACCAGAGGAAACCGGAGAACCCGGAGAAAACCCATGAGGCTGGACATGTTTAGGCCTACTCTACCCCTTGTCAGTTAGAAATGGGTGATTGAACCACACCAGTTGACTCAATATGACAGGCCGTATGATACACCGCACACATGCTAACCATTCGGCCATCCACCCCACCCTCCACAATACAACAGTGTAGATAACTCCAATATATACGATGAGATATTTTTAAAATGTCCACTCCTGTCATGTCAAGACTAACTCGGTTCCATCTGATTCATATAGTTCGCTCATGCATAGCCATCTTTAGCCGTTGGAGAACCTGGAGAAAAACCCACAAGGTTGGACAGATGACTCTACTCCACGTCACATACAAGCTGGGAATCGAAACCACGTCATACGACTCAAAGAATAACACAGAGATAGAAATGAGGTTTAACGTCCACTCAACACAAACCAGGTCATTTCGGGACTAACGTATGGTTAAAATTTTATTTCAATACTTCGTTTGTGTGTAGTGGTCTTTAGCAGTGGGAGGAAACCGGAGGACCCGGAGAAAACCCATGGTTGGACAGGTGACCCTACTCCTTGCCACGTACAACAGGGGATTCGAAACCACACCAGTTGACTCAATGACAGGCTTTATGATACAGCACACACATGCTTACCATTCGGCCATCCACCCCCCCCCCCCACCCCCCGTATTATGGCGTTAGAGAGAAATGGCCCGCCCTCTTATATCAAATCCCAAATGCCAGGGAATCTATTACGTGCACCCCAATGTGTACATGTGACCTTAATTGGTTTTTCGTCCCATCCGAAGGACTAGAAGCCCCCCCCCCACCGGATACCCTGACATTAATGAGAGCCTCAAGCAAAACGAGGATGGGCCAGGGCTCCCACGGCGCGAATGCCTGGACAGGTGACTTATAGTTTTTAATTCACCAAAATACAGTGTATTTTTCTTTTATTAATTTATACCAACAAATTAAAAAAAAAAAAACATTACTCGGCATGCGTTCGGGACAAGTGTCCCCGTTGTCCTTACCACCCCCTATCACGGACCTTGCATGTCCCACATTATGACCTGCATTCTTTTGCCGTGTTTCAAATATTTCACGACAGACTTTTAGAGAATCGTTTGAATTGGGGTTTTCTTTCAACACGACAAAACCAAACCATACTTACTACTGCTACACGTTTAGCTGCCATGATTTATAAATGATAACAATCTCTGGAATAACAGATCCGAGTTAAAACATGAAACACGTAACGTTTTGATAACTTCCCGGGTTATGCAAGTGTCGAGTGAGTATACAGTAAAGCGGGCTGACACGGAAAAATAGGACACGTGTCTATAAATAGACTGTTCAAAGTAGTTCCTTCTATAAATAGATTTTCTCTCTTAAAATCGTGGAAACCCTATGATTAACCCAGGGTATAGTCGAGTAGAACGGAAATGACTACAGCAAGTTTACATTTCGTTCAGGTTTCGATGAGTAGTCATGGTTTAGAGGCGGAGGATAACAGAGTTAGGAGGTTAGTTACGGTGACATGTTGGGCGGATAGTTATGTTATTTTTTTTCAGTATCCTACTTTTAGTTTGTATATCTGGACACGGCTCACCAAATGTTTCTAAGGAGGCTATTTATAGTCTTTCTTTCCCCTATCCTCTCCCCCTTTTGTATGGCGAGTTTTGCTAACTTTTTGGAGTAGAATCGAAGAAAAGGGTTTGAAAATGCATTTTATGCCAGGTTTTGGAGAATAATCATAATTGTAAAGCGGAAGGATACAAGAGTTGAGAGGTTATTTAGGCTGAAATATAGAGCCGGAAATTGTATTTTAATTTACCTCTACTTCCACCTTGTATATCTCAAGCTTTTCAGGAAGAACCCTATACGTGCTTTTGGGCAAGAAGTTGCCACATGTTGCTCTATCTGTGGTAGAAAGCGCTCGACCGAACAAAAATTTGGGAAAAAGTTAGAGCCAATCTAAGAGACGACAATTAACATTAAAGTCAATGGGGAAATTTTTAGTGATCCGTGCCCATCTCTGAGAGAGAGAGTGAGAGAGGGAGAGAAATTTGGTTTAACGTCAACTCGACACAAACTAGGTCATTTCGGGACTAACATGGTTTAATTTTATTTCAATAATTAGCTTGCGCGTAGGGGTCTTTTTATAGCAGTACCGTGGGAGGAAACCGGAGTGCCCGGAGGAAACCCACGAGGTTGAGAAGGCGCCCCTATCTCCATGCCGTACATACGCTCACACCAGGGATCGAAACCATAGCCGCAAGGCAGCGGTGACCGGCCAGCTAGAGTTCGAAGCGCGGCACTCTAGACCACTAGGCCATCCCAACACCGAACACAAATTGGCCACCTATTCGGCTAGCCAGCTATTCGACCGATCCAGCTGGCCACCTTTTCGTTGGCAACCTATTCAGAATTAAGACAACAGTCGCCCAAACTCATCTATTTTTACCAACCAATAAAATCCAACGTTACGTCTATCAAATGAAAGTAGAATAATATATTATTTTTTATCCATTCCTTTAGCTCAGAATAGAGGTGTAATTTCGCATTATCGTACAAAATTCTAGACATTCAACTAAATATATTCCGAAAGGTAATTAAATAGGCTTTCCAGATATTATTAGTAAAAGTTGGCACAATCATATTAAAGGGGTGAGCTCTCATCCTAAACGTCGACAATTTTTCAATATTTTAAACTCAAAGAACGGTAATATTCCGAGTCAAAATTCGCACCATCGTACAAAATTCTTAGCAACCAGCTATATATATTCTGAAAGGTAATTGATTACGCTTTCCAAATATTATTAGTAAAAGTTGGCACAATCATATTAAAGGGGCGCGCTCTCAACCTGAATATAGCCAATTTTTCAATATTCTATATGTAAAGATAGACCGGTATTTTATTCGAAGTCCAAATTCGGACCATCGTACAAAATTCTGAGCAACCAGCTATATATATTCTGAAAGGTAATTGAATAAGCTTTCCAAATATTATTAGTAAAAGTTGGCACAATCATATTAAAGGGGCGCGCTCTCAACGTGAACATAGCCAATGTTTCAACATTTAAAGTGAAAGAACGGTAATATTCCGAGTCGAAATGCGGACCATCGTACAAAATTATGAGCATCCATCTATATATATTCTGAAAGGAAATTGGATAAGCTTTCCAAATATTATTAGTAAAAGTTGGCACAATCATATTAAAGGGGCGCCCTCTCAACCTACAAATAGCCAATTTTTTAATATTTTAAAGTGAAAGAACGGCAATATTCCGAGTCGAATTCGGACTATCGTACAAAATTCTAAGCATCCAGCTATATATATTCTGAAAGGTAATTGCATAAGCTTTCCAAATATTATTTGTAAAAGTTGGCACAATCATATTAAAGGGGCGCGCTCTCAACCTATAAATAGCCATTTTTTCAATATTTTAAACTGAAATAATGGTAATATTCTGAGTCAAAATTCGGACCATCGTACAAAATTCTGAGCAACCAGCTATATATATTCTGAAAGGTAATTGAATAAGCTTTCCAAATATTATTAGTAAAAGTTGGCACAATCATATTAAAGGGGCGCGCTCTCAACCTACAAATAGCCATTTTTTCAATATTTTAAACTGAAAGAATGGTAATATTCTGAGTCAAAATTCGGACCATCGTACAAAATTCTGAGCATCCAGCTATATATATTCTGAAAGGTAATTGCATAAGCTTTCTAAATATTATTAGTAAAAGTTGGCACAATCATATTAAAGGGGCGCGCTCTCAACCTAAAAATAGCCAATTTTTCAATATTTTAAACTGAAAGAATGGTAATATTCCGAGTCGAAATGCGGACCATCGTACAAAATTCTGAGCATCCATCTATATATATTCTGAAAGGTAATTGGATAAGCTTTCCAAATATTATTAGTAAAAGTTGGCACAATCATATTAAAGGGGCGCACTCTCAACCTACAAATAGCCAATTTTTTAATATTTTAAAGTGAAAGAACGGCAATATTCCGAGTCGAATTCGGACTATCGTACAAAATTCTAAGCATCCAGCTATATATATTCTGAAAGGTAATTGCATAAGCTTTCCAAATATTATTAGTAAAAGTTGGCACAATCATATTAAAGGGGCGCCCTCTCAACCTGAACATAGCCAATTTTTTAATATTTTAAAGTGAAAGAACGGCAATATTCCGAGTCCAAATTCGGACTATCGTACAAAATTCTCAGCATCCAGCTATATATATTCTGAATGGTAATTGGATAAGCTTTCCAAATATTATTAGTAAAAGTTGGCACAATCATATTAAAGGGGCGCCCTCTCAACCTGAACATAGCCAATTTTTCAATATTCTGAATGTAAAGACAGACCAGTATTTTTTTCGAAGTCCAAATTCGAACTATCGTACAAAATTCTAAGCATCCAGCTATATATATTCTGAAAGGTAATTGCATAAGCTTTCCAAATATTATTAGTAAAAGTTGGTACAATCATATTAAAGGGGCGCGCTCTCAACCTGAACATAGCCAATGTTTCAACATTTAAAATGAAAGAACGGTAATATTCCGAGTCGAAATTCGGACCATCGTACAAAATTCTGAGCATCCATCTATATATATTCTGAAAGTAATTGGATAAGCTTTCCAAATATTATTAGTAAAAGTTGGCACAATCATATTAAAGGGGCGCCCTCTCAACCTACAAATAGCCATTTTTTTAATATTTTAAAGTGAAAGAACGGCAATATTCCGAGTCGAATTCGGACTATCGTACAAAATTCTAAGCATCCAGCTATATATATTCTTAAAGGTATTTGCATAAACTTTCCAAATATTATTAGTAAGAGTTGGCACAATCATATTAAAGGGGCGCGCTCTCAACCTACAAATCGCCATTTTTTCAATATTTTAAACTGAAAGAATGGTAATATTCCGAGTCGAAATTCGGACCATCGTACAAAATTCTGAGCAACCAGCTATATATATTCTGAAAGGTAATTGGATAAGCTTTCCAAATATTATTAGTAAAAGTTGGCACAATCATATTAAAGGGGCGCCCTCTCAACCTACAAATAGCCAATTTTTTAATATTTTAAAAAGAAAGAACGGCAATATTCCGAGTCGAATTCGGACTATCGTACAAAATTCTAAGCATCCAGCTATATATATTCTGAAAGGTAATTGCATAAGCTTTCCAAATATTATTAGTAAAAGTTGGCACAATCATATTAAAGGGGCGCGCTATCAACCTGAACATAGCCAATTTTTTAATATTTTAAAGTGAAAGAACGGCAATATTCCGAGTCCAAATTCGGACTATCGTACAAAATTCTCAGCATCCAGCTATATATATTCTGAAAGGTAATTGGATAAGCTTTCCAAATATTATTAGTAAAAGTTGGCACAATCATATTAAAGGGGCGCCCTCTCAACCTGAACATAGCCAATTTTTCAATATTCTGAATGTAAAGACAGACCAGTATTTTTTTTGAAGTCCAAATTCGAACTATCGTACAAAATTCTAAGCATCCAGCTATATATATTCTGAAAGGTAATTGCATAAGCTTTCCAAATAGTATTAGTAAAAGTTGGCACAATCATATTAAAGGGGCGCGCTCTCAACCTGAACATAGCCAATGTTTCAACATTTAAAATGAAAGAACGGTAATATTCCGAGTCGAAATTCGGACCATCGTACAAAATTCTGAGCATCCATCTATATATATTCTGAAAGGTAATTGGATAAGCTTTCCAAATATTATTAGTAAAAGTTGGCACAATCATATTAAAGGGGCGCCCTCTCAACCTACAAATAGCCAATTTTTTAATATTTTAAAGTGAAAGAACGGCAATATTCCGAGTCGAATTCGGACTATCGTACAAAATTCTAAGCATCCAGCTATATATATTCAGAAAGGTATTTGCATAAACTTTCCAAATATTATTAGTAAAAGTTGGCACAATCATATTAAAGGGGCGCGCTCTCAACCTACAAATCGCCATTTTTTCAATATTTTAAACTGAAAGAATGGTAATATTCCGAGTCGCAATTCGGACCATCGTACAAAATTCTGAGCAACCAGCTATATATATTCTGAAAGGTAATTGAATAAGCTTTCCAAATATTATTAGTAAAAGTTGGCACAATCATATTAAAGGGGCGCGCTCTCAACCTGAACATAGCCAATGTTTCAACATTTAAAGTGAAAGAACGGTAATATTCCGAGTCGAAATGCGGACCATCGTACAAAATTCTGAGCATCCATCTATATATATTCTGAAAGGTAATTGGATAAGCTTTCCAAATATTATTAGTAAAAGTTGGCACAATCATATTAAAGGGGCGCCCTCTCAATCTACAAATAGCCAATTTTTTAATATTTTAAAGTGAAAGAACGGCAATATTCCGAGTCGAATTCGGACTATCGTACAAAATTTTAAGCATCCAGCTATATATATTCTGAAAGGTAATTGCATAAGCTTTCCAAATATTATTAGTAAAAGTTGGCACAATCATATTAAAGGGGCGCGCTATCAACCTGAACATAGCCAATTTTTTAATATTTTAAAGTGAAAGAACGGCAATATTCCGAGTCCAAATTCGGATTATCGTACAAAATTCTCAGCATCCATCTATATATATTCTGAATGGTAATTGGACAAGCTTTCCAAATATTATTAGTAAAAGTTGGCACAATCATATTAAAGGGGCGCCCTCTCAACCTGAACATAGCCAATTTTTTAATATTTTAAAGTGAAAGAACGGCAATATTCCGAGTCCAAATGCGGACCATCGTACAAAATTCTGAGCATCCATCTATATATATTCTGAAAGGTAATTGGATAAGCGTTCCAAATATTATTAGTAAAAGTTGGCACAATCATATTAAAGGGGCGCCCTCTCAACCTACAAATCGCCATTTTTTCAATATTTTAAACTGAAAGAATGGTAATATTCCGAGTCGAAATTCGGACCATCGTACAAAATTCTGAGCAACCAGCTATATATATTCTGAAAGGTAATTGGATAAGCTTTCCAAATATTATTAGTAAAAGTTGGCACAATCATATTAAAGGGGCGCCCTCTCAACCTACAAATAGCCAATTTTTTAATATTTTAAAAAGAAAGAACGGCAATATTCCGAGTCGAATTCGGACTATCGTACAAAATTCTAAGCATCCAGCTATATATATTCTGAAAGGTAATTGCATAAGCTTTCCAAATATTATTAGTAAAAGTTGGCACAATCATATTAAAGGGGCGCGCTATCAACCTGAACATAGCCAATTTTTTAATATTTTAAAGTGAAAGAACGGCAATATTCCGAGTCCAAATTCGGACTATCGTACAAAATTCTCAGCATCCAGCTATATATATTCTGAAAGGTAATTGGATAAGCTTTCCAAATATTATTAGTAAAAGTTGGCACAATCATATTAAAGGGGCGCCCTCTCAACCTGAACATAGCCAATTTTTCAATATTCTGAATGTAAAGACAGACCAGTATTTTTTTTGAAGTCCAAATTCGAACTATCGTACAAAATTCTAAGCATCCAGCTATATATATTCTGAAAGGTAATTGCATAAGCTTTCCAAATATTATTAGTAAAAGTTGGCACAATCATATTAAAGGGGCGCGCTCTCAACCTTTCAGAATATATATAGCTGGATGCCGAGAATTTTGTACGGTGGTCCGAAATTTGACTCGTGAATATTACCGTTCTTTCACTTATCCAATTACCTTTAAGAATATATATAGCTGAAAAATTGGCTATGTTAAGGTTGAGAGTGCGCCCCTTTAATGTGATTGTGCCAACTTGTATTAATTATATTGAGAAAGCTTATTCAATTACCTTTCAGAATATATATAACTGGTTGCTCAGAATTTTATACGATGGTCCGAATTTGGACTCGGAATATTACCGTTCTTTCAGTTTAAAATATTGAAAAAATGGCGATTTGTAGGTTGAGAGCGCGCCCCTTTAATATGATTGTGCCTACTTTTACTAATAATATTTGGAAAGCTTATCCAATTACCTTTCAGAATATATATAGCTGGATGCTCAGAATTTTGTACGATGGTCCGAATTTTGACTCGGAATATTACCGTTCTTTCACTTTAAATGTTGAAACATTGGCTATGTTCACGTTGAGAGCGCGCCCCTTTAATATGATTGTGCCAACTTTTACTAATAATATTTGGAAAGCTTATGCAATTACCTTTCAGAATATATATAGCTGGTTGCTCAGAATTTTGTACGATGGTCCGAATTTCGACTCGGAATATTACCATTCTTTCAGTTTAAAATATTGAAAAAATGGCGATTTGTAGGTTGAGAGCGCGCCCCTTTAATATGATTGTGCCAACTCTTACTAATAATATTTGGAAAGTTTATGCAAATACCTTTCAGAATATATATAGCTGGATGCATAAAACTTTTACGATAGTCCGAATCCGACTCGGAATATTGCCGTTCTTTCACTTTAAAATATTAAAAAAATGGCTATTTGTAGGTTGAGAGGGCGCCCCTTTAATATGATTGTGCCAACTTTTACTAATAATATTTGGAAAGCTTATCCAATTACCTTTCAGAATATATATAGATGGATGCTCAGAATTTTGTACGATGGTCCGAATTTCGACTCGGAATATTACCGTTCTTTCATTTTAAATGTTGAAACATTGGCTATGTTCAGGTTGAGAGCGCGCCCCTTTAATATGATTGTGCCAACTTTTACTAATAATATTTGGAAAGCTTATCCAATTACCTTTCAGAATATATATAGCTGGATGCTGAGAATTTTGTACGATAGTCCGAATTTGGACTCGGAATATTGCCGTTCTTTCACTTTAAAATATTAAAAAATTGGCTATTTGTAGGTTGAGAGGGCGCCCCTTTAATATGATTGTGCCAACTTTTACTAATAATATTTGGAAAGCTTATCCAATTACCTTTCAGAATATATATAGATGGATGCTCAGAATTTTGTACGATGGTCCGCATTTCGACTCGGAATATTACCGTTCTTTCACTTTAAATGTTGAAACATTGGCTATGTTCACGTTGAGAGCGCGCCCCTTTAATATGATTGTGCCAACTTTTACTAATAATATTTGGAAAGCTTATGCAATTACCTTTCAGAATATATATAGCTGGTTGCTCAGGATTTTGTACGATGGTCCGAATTTCGACTCGGAATATTACCATTCTTTCAGTTTAAAATATTGAAAAAATGGCGATTTGTAGGTTGAGAGCGCGCCCCTTTAATATGATTGTACCAACTCTTACTAATAATATTTGGAAAGTTTATGCAAATACCTTTCAGAATATATATAGCTGGATGCTTAGAATTTTGTACGATAGTCCGAATTCGATTTGGAATATTGCCGTTCTTTCACTTTAAAATATTAAAAAAATGGCTATTTGTAGGTTGAGAGGGCGCCCCTTTAATATGATTGTGCCAACTTTTACTAATAATATTTGGAAAGCTTATCCAATTACCTTTCAGAATATATATAGATGGATGCTCAGAATTTTGTACCATGGTCCGAATTTCGACTCGGAATATTACCGTTCTTTCATTTTAAATGTTGAAACATTGGCTATGTTCAGGTTGAGAGCGCGCCCCTTTAATATGATTGTGCCAACTTTTACTAATAATATTTGGAAAGCTTATGCAATTACCTTTCAGAATATATATAGCTGGATGCTTAGAATTTTGTACGATAGTTCGAATTTGGACTTCGAAAAAATACTGGTCTGTCTTTACATTCAGAATATTGAAAAATTGGCTATGTTCAGGTTGAGAGGGCGCCCCTTTAATATGATTGTGCCAACTTTTACTAATAATATTTGGAAAGCTTATCCAATTACCTTTCAGAATATATATAGCTGGGTGCTGATAAGTTTGTACGATAGTCCGAATTTGGACTCGGAATATTGCCGTTCTTTCACTTTAAAATATTAAAAAATTGGCTATGTTCAGGTTGATAGCGCGCCCCTTTAATATGATTGTGCCAACTTTTACTAATAATATTTGGAAAGCTTATGCAATTACCTTTCAGAATATATATAGCTGGATGCTTAGAATTTTGTACGATAGTCCGAATTCGACTCGGAATATTGCCGTTCTTTCACTTTAAAATATTAAAAAATTGGCTATTTGTAGGTTGAGAGGGCGCCCCTTTAATATGATTGTGCCAACTTTTACTAATAATATTTGGAAAGCTTATCCAATTACCTTTCAGAATATATATAGATGGATGCTCAGAATTTTGTACGATGGTCCGCATTTCGACTCGGAATATTACCGTTCTTTCACTTTAAATGTTGAAACATTGGCTATGTTCACGTTGAGAGCGCGCCCCTTTAATATGATTGTGCCAACTTTTACTAATAATATTTGGAAAGCTTATTCAATTACCTTTCAGAATATATATAGCTGGTTGCTCAGAATTTTGTACGATGGTCCGAATTTCGACTCGGAATATTACCATTCTTTCAGTTTAAAATATTGAAAAAATGGCGATTTGTAGGTTGAGAGCGCGCCCCTTTAATATGATTGTGCCAACTTTTACTAATAATATTTGGAAAGTTTATGCAAATACCTTTCAGAATATATATAGCTGGATGCTTAGACTTTTGTACGATAGTCCGAATTCGACTCGGAATATTGCCGTTCTTTCACTTTAAAATATTAAAAAATTGGCTATTTGTAGGTTGAGAGGGCGCCCCTTTAATATGATTGTGCCAACTTTTACTAATAATATTTGGAAAGCTTATCCAATTACCTTTCAGAATATATATAGATGGATGCTCAGAATTTTGTACGATGGTCCGAATTTCGACTCGGAATATTACCGTTCTTTCATTTTAAATGTTGAAACATTGGCTATGTTCAGGTTGAGAGCGCGCCCCTTTAATATGATTGTGCCAACTTTTACTAATAATATTTGGAAAGCTTATGCAATTACCTTTCAGAATATATATAGCTGGATGCTTAGAATTTTGTACGATAGTTCGAATTTGGACTTCGAAAAAAATACTGGTCTGTCTTTACATTCAGAATATTGAAAAATTGGCTATGTTCAGGTTGAGAGGGCGCCCCTTTAATATGATTGTGCCAACTTTTGCTAATAATATTTGGAAAGCTTGTCCAATTACCATTCAGAATATATATAGCTGGATGCTGAGAATTTTGTACGATAATCCGAATTTGGACTCGGAATATTGCCGTTCTTTCACTTTAAAATATTAAAAAATTGGCTATGTTCAGGTTGAGAGGGCGCCCCTTTAATATGATTGTGCCAACTTTTACTAATAATATTTGGAAAACTTTATGCAATTACCTTTCAGAATATATATAGCTGGATGCTTAAAATTTTGTACGATAGTCCGAATTCGACTCGGAATATTGCCGTTCTTTCACTTTAAAATATTAAAAAATTGGCTATTTGTAGATTGAGAGGGCGCCCCTTTAATATGATTGTGCCAACTTTTACTAATAATATTTGGAAAGCTTATCCAATTACCTTTCAGAATATATATAGATGGATGCTCAGAATTTTGTACGATGGTCCGCATTTCGACTCGGAATATTACCGTTCTTTCACTTTAAATGTTGAAACATTGGCTATGTTCAGGTTGAGAGCGCGCCCCTTTAATATGATTGTGCCAACTTTTACTAATAATATTTGGAAAGCTTATTCAATTACCTTTCAGAATATATATAGCTGGTTGCTCAGAATTTTGTACGATGGTCCGAATTTCGACTCGGAATATTACCATTCTTTCAGTTTAAAATATTGAAAAAATGGCGATTTGTAGGTTGAGAGCGCGCCCCTTTAATATGATTGTGCCAACTTTTACTAATAATATTTGGAAAGTTTATGCAAATACCTTTCTGAATATATATAGCTGGATGCTTAGAATTTTGTACGATAGTCCGAATTCGACTCGGAATATTGCCGTTCTTTCACTTTAAAATATTAAAAAATTGGCTATTTGTAGGTTGAGAGGGCGCCCCTTTAATATGATTGTGCCAACTTTTACTAATAATATTTGGAAAGCTTATCCAATTACCTTTCAGAATATATATAGATGGATGCTCAGAATTTTGTACGATGGTCCTAATTTCGACTCGGAATATTACCGTTCTTTCATTTTAAATGTTGAAACATTGGCTATGTTCAGGTTGAGAGCGCGCCCCTTTAATATGATTGTGCCAACTTTTACTAATAATATTTGGAAAGCTTATGCAATTACCTTTCAGAATATATATAGCTGGATGCTTAGAATTTTGTACGATAGTTCGAATTTGGACTTCGAAAAAAATACTGGTCTGTCTTTACATTCAGAATATTGAAAAATTGGCTATGTTCAGGTTGAGAGGGCGCCCCTTTAATATGATTGTGCCAACTTTTACTAATAATATTTGGAAAGCTTATCCAATTACCTTTCAGAATATATATAGCTGGATGCTGAGAATTTTGTACGATAGTCCGAATTTGGACTCGGAATATTGCCGCTCTTTCACTTTAAAATATTAAAAAATTGGCTATGTTCAGGTTGATAGCGCGCCCCTTTAATATGATTGTGCCAACTTTTACTAATAATATTTGGAAAGCCTATGCAATTACCTTTCAGAATATATATAGCTGGATGCTTAGAATTTTGTACGATAGTCCGAATTCGACTCGGAATATTGCCGTTCTTTCTTTTTAAAATATTAAAAAATTGGCTATTTGTAGGTTGAGAGGGCGCCCCTTTAATATGATTGTGCCAACTTTTACTAATAATATTTGGAAAGCTTATCCAATTACCTTTCAGAATATATATAGCTGGTTGCTCAGAATTTTGTACGATGGTCCGAATTTCGACTCGGAATATTACCATTCTTTCAGTTTAAAATATTGAAAAAATGGCGATTTGTAGGTTGAGAGCGCGCCCCTTTAATATGATTGTGCCAACTCTTACTAATAATATTTGGAAAGTTTATGCAAATACCTTTCAGAATATATATAGCTGGATGCTTAGAATTTTGTACGATAGTCCGCATTCGACTCGGAATATTGCCGTTCTTTCACTTTAAAATATTAAAAAAATGGCTATTTGTAGGTTGAGAGGGCGCCCCTTTAATATGATTGTGCCAACTTTTACTAATAATATTTGGAAAGCTTATCCAATTACCTTTCAGAATATATATAGATGGATGCTCAGAATTTTGTACCATGGTCCGAATTTCGACTCGGAATATTACCGTTCTTTCATTTTAAATGTTGAAACATTGGCTATGTTCAGGTTGAGAGCGCGCCCCTTTAATATGATTGTGCCAACTTTTACTAATAATATTTGGAAAGCTTATGCAATTACCTTTCAGAATATATATAGCTGGATGCTTAGAATTTTGTACGATAGTTCGAATTTGGACTTCGAAAAAAATACTGGTCTGTCTTTACATTCAGAATATTGAAAAATTGGCTATGTTCAGGTTGAGAGGGCGCCCCTTTAATATGATTGTGCCAACTTTTACTAATAATATTTGGAAAGCTTATCCAATTACCATTCAGAATATATATAGCTGGATGCTGAGAATTTTGTACGATAGTCCGAATTTGGACTCGGAATATTGCCGTTCTTTCACTTTAAAATATTAAAAAATTGGCTATGTTCAGGTTGAGAGGGCGCCCCTTTAATATGATTGTGCCAACTTTTACTAATAATATTTGGAAAGCTTATGCAATTACCTTTCAGAATATATATAGCTGGATGCTTAGAATTTTGTACGATAGTCCGAATTCGACTCGGAATATTGCCGTTCTTTCACTTTAAAATATTAAAAAATTGGCTATTTGTAGGTTGAGAGGGCGCCCCTTTAATATGATTGTGCCAACTTTTACTAATAATATTTGGAAAGCTTATCCAATTACCTTTCAGAATATATATAGATGGATGCTCAGAATTTTGTACGATGGTCCGCATTTCGACTCGGAATATTACCATTCTTTCAGTTTAAAATATTGAAAAATTGGCTATTTTTAGGTTGAGAGCGCCCCCCTTTAATATGATTGTGCCAACTTTTACTAATAATATTTAGAAAGCTTATGCAATTACCTTTCAGAATATATATAGCTGGATGCTCAGAAATTTTGTACGATGGTCCGAATTTTGACTCAGAATATTACCATTCTTTCAGTTTAAAATATTGAAAAAATGGCTATTTGTAGGTTGAGAGCGCGCCCCTTTAATATGATTGTGCCAACTTTTACTAATAATATTTGGAAAGCTTTTTCAATTACCTTTCAGAATATATATAGCTGGTTGCTCAGAATTTTGTACGATGGTCCGAATTTTGACTCAGAATATTACCATTCTTTCAGTTTAAAATATTGAAAAAATGGCTATTTATAGGTTGAGAGCGCGCCCCTTTAATATGATTGTGCCAACTTTTACTAATAATATTTGGAAAGCTTATGCAATTACCTTTCAGAATATATATAGCTGGATGCTTAGAATTTTGTACGATCGTCCGAATTCGACTCGGAATATTGCCGTTCTTTCACTTTAAAATATTAAAAAATTGGCTATTTGTAGGTTGAGAGGGCGCCCCTTTAATATGATTGTGCCAACTTTTACTAATAATATTTGGAAAGCTTATCCAATTACCTTTCAGAATATATATAGATGGATGCTCAGAATTTTGTACGATGGTCCGCATTTCGACTCGGAATATTACCGTTCTTTCACTTTAAATGTTGAAACATTGGCTATGTTCACGTTGAGAGGGCGCCCCTTTAATATGATTGTGCCAACTTTTACTAATAATATTTGGAAAGCTTATTCAATTACCTTTCAGAATATATATAGCTGGTTGCTCAGAATTTTGTACGATGGTCCGAATTTGGACTTCGAATAAAATACCGGTCTATCTTTACATATAGAATATTGAAAAATTGGCTATATTCAGGTTGAGAGCGCGCCCCTTTAATATGATTGTGCCAACTTTTACTAATAATATTTGGAAAGCGTAATCAATTACCTTTCAGAATATATATAGCTGGTTGCTAAGAATTTTGTACGATGGTGCGAATTTTGACTCGGAATATTACCGTTCTTTGAGTTTAAAATATTGAAAAATTGTCGACGTTTAGGATGAGAGCGCACCCCTTTAATATGATTGTGCCAACTTTTACTAATAATATCTGGAAAGCCTATTTAATTACCTTTCGGAATATATTTAGTTGAATGTCTAGAATTTTGTACGATAATGCGAAATTACACCTCTATTCTGAGCTAAAGGAATGGATAAAAAATAATATATTATTCTACTTTCATTTGATAGACGTAACGTTGGATTTTATTGGTTGGTAAAAATAGATGAGTTTGGGCGACTGTTGTCTTAATTCTGAATAGGTTGCCAACGAAAAGGTGGCCAGCTGGATCGGTCGAATAGCTGGCTAGCCGAATAGGTGGCCAATTTGTGTTCGGTCATCCCAACCCCCCTTCAAATCATTCATTCTGAATTGGAACCAATAGATTTTGCATTTTGTGTGGAACGCTTGTCGCTAGGCCTAATTGGTTTTGATGTTAGATTTTAACCAGCGGTTACCATGTAAGATACGCCCAAATTTTTAATTTTTGCAAGAGATGTATTAAAAAAACAAGTTACCCCCCCCCCCCCAAAAAAAACCCCATGATTTTTCGCGAAAGCAGGGGCCATAATCCATGAAGTTATATGGTCTGAAATGCGCGAATATCGAAATGAACTGAGATCCCTTATGAAAAAGTCCTAGATAGAAAGAGTATATATAGGTTCCTATAGAAGTTTGTGGGACTTTATAGAATACTGCAGGAAAACAAATTCATTCTGTAGGTTTTTTTCACATGACTACAGATTCAAAAACATTTACTAGTTTTTGTAAGAGCTGTAGAGGCGAATATCGCACCGGACCTTTGGGATATAAAGATATATTGTAAGTTTCGTCTAAATCGGACAAAAATTGTGACCTCTAGAGGGACCACAACCTTCGTATTACATAGGCCTACTTGTACACAATTTGCGTTCAAGGAGCGGTCATTTTGTTGGACAGGGTGCTACGATCATATATTGAAACGATTTTGAAAACCGGATATAAATTGTGACCTCTATAGTGGGTCCACAAGTTAAAATCGCGATATTTTTCATACAACCAGTTGCCATCACCCAGGAAATTACTGTCCGATGTGCGTGAATATCGAAAGGATCCGTGTTTTAAGTTTCATCAAAATCGGATAAAAAAAATAAAATGGAACCTTTAAAAACTCCACAACTAATGACATGGTTTGTGTCGAGTGGACGTTAAACTCCCGCTCAGTTATTATTTGTTAAAACATATTTATGTATTCCAGCTTTTTAGGGAAGCACTAAACCATAATTGGGGCCCTGTAGCAGGTGTGCCTAGTGTGCATTGGTAAATCATCAATACGCTTGCGAGTAGCCCTCTTTGGTAGTGGAAGGTTCGAAACAAAACGCGGAGAGAGAGAGAAAACTCATGACGTTATTTTATAAGCAGGCGACCATATACGTGTTGTCACGTACAAATGTGGGATCGAAAGCATGTCACATGACTCCATGATCTAGACCCCACATGTTACACCCCCTCCTTCTAAATCCAATTGGGCTGACCGTTCTTCTGTTCTGCGCCTGCCGGGCCAATATGAGACTAATTCCAATGTGAGACTAATTCAACACTGCTGCTCTTCGATCTGGTTGCCATGGGTTATAAATGGTGTCAATATGGCACTTGTGGTTGGCGTGGCACCAATTCAAGATCCATTCCCTAAACCTTAAATCTAAAAAAAGGGGATTCGGGTTACCCAATGATCGCCTCGATAGCTTCACAAATGTGAATAAAACAAGACCATGGGTGATAAACTGTTCTCTGAGAAATAAAAAGGATGTTCTCTCAGAATGTTTCAATTTGGGCAAAAGGGCGCGCCATGTGTAACTGAAGAGAGGCCCATAAATTCATATTTTCTTGAAGATTTGAACCTGAGTTATGACTCGTTCTTTTGTCGCTATAATTTAAAGGGTTGTCTCCATTTTCAAATTTCGTTGATTTCATCTTGGTTTGAAGCTGTACTTTCTTCGAACTTGAGTTAAAAGTCACATATCATAAACCTGTATTTATTGTGTTTCAGCCTACATTCTTTGACATAACACTGTCTTTTTCATTTCCTTGATTTTAACAACATATGGACGGTTTTGGACCACGCCATGACAAAATCATTGTATGCCATAATTTGGTTACTAATGGGCATAAATTAGAATATTTGACCCCCTAATACGATTATTGGGATTTTAAATATGCGATCTGATGGTACTTCCTGGATGCAGGTATAATCAATTCTTTTGCAATTTGTAATGTTCAAAATCTACATATGGCAATATAATGTGTCTGTGCATACATGCAGTATATTAAGTTAAATGTGAGTTAATCGAGTCTAATTGCATATTGTAGGATAGTATCTAGTGTCTTGAAAATCGAGTCAGTTGCTTAGCAACCGAGCGGATGTTGTGAACATGTGCGATGAAAGTGAAGATGAAAGTGCGTGATGTGAGCTGGTGACAGCGTACTGTTTTCTACCGCAAGTTAACACGAGCCAAAACGCTAAGATTATCTATGTATGTATCTATCAGAATATGACTTGTAACCAGTGAACCTTTGTGAAATAACTAATGTGATGGTGAATAAATAGTTGTTATGTTGCAGTTTCATATTTCTTATGGACACATCATGGGGTTTTATCAAAGCGGTGACGCGCGTATGTAACGATATGCTGAAAAGGGACTAGCTTAGATTTGTAGCGGTGTCATGTGAATAATTTAGTGGGGTGAACTTCATCGAACTAGTCTTCACCAGCTCGGCATCCACATAATCAAGTAGAAAACATCTGAAATTGACATTTCGATGAAAACATCGTGTTGTGCGACTTTCACTTTTGTGACATTAATTTGTGTTTTTCTGATGTCTGGAATGAAGAAACGTGAAGCGGGAAACATAACCCCTCCTCCGCCTGTCTTGGAGCCACACATAGAAATTGTAAGTACAAATTCTAGTCGTGAAACTGTCTCGGATCCTGGATTGATTTCCGATGATGTGATACAAAATGACATTGAAGTAACTGAGAATGACGACAGGCCGACTGACCTGCACGGGGCCGGTATTCATGACGAACAAGTGACAGCAGCACGTGCGCCACACGGGGCCGGTACTATGTCTATGGTTGATGATAAACCCACTGTGAATCCCGAAGATAGTATCTCGAATATTAGTAGTAAAGGGAGTAAAATTTCTTCAGCCTCTAGAGCCAAAATGCGTGCAATTAAATTAAAAGAGGAATTGTTTGCTTTGGAAGAATCCAATCAACTAGAAAAACAAAAACTTGAAATGCAACGAGCCATGGAAGAAATCAACAGAAAACAAAAAGAAATACGTCTGCGGGCACAACTTAAAGCAGCAACAGAAATAGCAACAGTCTTAGAAAATAAAAGTAGAGTTTCAGATTCAGAAGTAACGTGCAAACAAAAATCTATAATTCCTGAACATTCTCATAGTAGTGATCTTAATCCTGTGACTGAACCTGAAAGATGTGTGAATATTCAACCGGAAAACCCCGTGAGTTCTGATAATTGCCCTAAAACGGCTGTGAATACTGTGAATAATGTTGATATATCCGATATATTAGCTAAACTTGTTGAAAATCAGAGGGACCAAGTACTTCCTAGTCAGGAATTACATTATTTTGATGGAACTGATGTGTTATCTTATCAAACATTTGTGAAGAATTTTCAATTTATTATTGAACGGAACACTAGTGACCCTGCCAGACTTTTAGAATTTCTGTTAAAATACACAAGGGGTGAAGCACACGAACTGATCAAATTCTGCCCTTTGATAGAACCGCCTGTTGATGCGTATCGTGAAGCAAGAAGACTGTTAGACAGGGACTATGGTAATTCGCAACTCATGGCCTCTGCATTTGCATCAAAAGCTGAACATTGGTCGAAAATTCAGAATGGTGATAAAGTGGGGTTAAGAAAGTTTTCAATATTCTTAACCAATTGTGTTAATTCAAAACAAAATAATAGAGACATGAACTTTCTTGATGGATTTGAATTTATTAAGACATTGTGTAGTAAACTGCCTATAGCCATACAACAAAAGTGGATTTCGGAAGTTGGTCGACTCCGTGAAAAGGAAAATCGTTCTCCTACATTAATTGACTTTGAAAACTTCGTGGGTGTTTTATCAAGGAACGAGAACGATCCGAGAGTTAGTGGATTGGGTTACCAGCAGAGATCAAATTATCAGTCATTCAGCGTTCAACCAAAAATCCCACAAAGGAGAGTGAACGCAACAAACATTCAACCTGTGGTACAACATGGTACGAAACGTGAAAA
This sequence comes from Patella ulyssiponensis, assembly GCA_963678685.1. Lineage (NCBI taxonomy): Eukaryota > Metazoa > Mollusca > Gastropoda > Patellidae > Patella > Patella ulyssiponensis. Next base: position 4,231,195 of record OY783225.1, read on the forward strand.
TCTAGCAGCAAAGTCGCCATGCCTTTATTGTGGACAACAAACGTATCATTCTTTATTGCAGTGTAGACGATTTGCTGGAATTACTCAATCTGATCGTGATATGTCAGTAAGAAAACTTGGTTTGTGTTATGCATGCCTCAATCCTGGTCATATGAAGGATACGTGTCCAAATCCTGAATGGTCAAAATGCGACAAATGTACGAGAACTCACCAAACTGTTATGCATGATCCTGCAAGGGACAGGAAAAACTTTAATAATAATAGTGAAACCAGTGTCAAGAAAAGTATTGATAATACGAACTACAAGATAACTTCAGGTTGTGTTAAAGCTGAAATTATGGGTGGAAACCCTTTAATGGCAATTGTTCCTATCTGCCTAAAACCAAAAGTGAATGACGATATAGTTTCAACCTATGCCTTCGTAGATAATGGCTCGGGTGTGTTATTTTTTAACAATGAGATTTCATATCATCTGAAACTCAGATGTAAACAAACTCAAGTTGTGTTAAAAACTATTAATTTGGAAGAGACTATAAACAGTAGTATAGTGACTGATCTTGTACAAGTTAGTGATGTTTGTGGTAAAGCATTTTATGATTTGCCTCCAGCGTACATAAGGGATGAAATTCCAGTTACTATGAAAGATGCACCTCAACAGTCCGATATCAATAAATGGGAACATTTTAAGGACATTAAATTACCTGATTTGGGTGGTAACTGTATACCCAAAGTGACAGTGATGATTGGTGTGAACTTTCCATTGGCGACACAGCCACTCGAGATTCGTACAGGCAACCTCGGTGAACCGTATGCTGTAAGATCACCTTTGGGTTGGTTGTTCTACGGTCTTAACGGGAAATTTGAAAATCATATTAGTGTTAATTATTGTCATGTTGATCATAATTTAGAGCTACAAGTTAAAAGGTACTTTAATCTTGAATTCGGTGAAAGGCTATGTGATGACCAACAATTCATGTCTGTAGAAGATAAACGGTTTATCAGCATTATGGACAATTCTATAAAATTAAAAGATGGACATTATGAAACCAATCTGCCTTTAAGAAATCGTGATGTTGTGATGCCAAATAACAGACTTCAAGCCGAAGTGTTTGCTTATAAACTGAGAAAGAGGTTAAGTGTCAATGAATCTCTTCATAAGCAATATACTGATTTCATGAATAATTTAGAATCGAAAAACTATGCCGAAAAAGTGCCAAAAGATGAATTGGTGAAACTAGATGGTAAAGTATGGTATTTAAATCATCATAATGTTGTGCATCCAAGAAAACCCAATAAGGTGAGAGTGGTATTTAACTGCCCTTTGATGTATGATAACACATCTCTCAATGAACAATTATTGTCAGGCCCAGACTTGACAAATAAATTACTCGGTGTGCTTTTAAGATGGCGACAAGACTATTTTGCTGTTATGAGCGATATAGAGAGCATGTTTTATCAAGTTAGAGTTAGTAAATCTGATGTAGACTTTATGAGATTTTTATGGTGGCCAAAAGGGGACATAAATCAAACATTAACTGAATATCGTATGTTAGTCCATTTATTTGGAGCTGTCAGTTCTCCCAGCTGTTCCAATTTCGCTCTCAAACGTGTAGCAAGCGACAATATAGGTAAAGTAGATCAAAGTGTCATTGACTCAATCAACAATGATTTTTACGTGGATGACTTTTTAAAATCGTTGCCGAGTGAATCTGAAGCCATTTCCTTAGTGAAAGATATTCGTACTGTATTAAGATCCGGTGGTTTTAATTTGACAAAATGGGTCAGTAACAGTCGCAATTTGATGAAAACTATCCCGGCATCTGATAGAGTTGATGAAACCAAGAACTTGGATTTCGACAATATCAATGACAATTTACCAGTGCAACGTGCATTGGGTGTGAAATGGAGTGTCGAAGACGATAAAATTGAATTTAGTGTGAGCTCTATGAATCCAAAAGCAACTCGTCGTAACATTTTATCGGTTATGAGTTCTGTGTACGATCCGTTCGGGTTCGCTTCTCCGTTCGTTCTCCGTGCTAAGTTAATTATTCAAGACTTATGTCGCGAAAAACTTGGTTGGGATCAAGAAATACCAGAGAAACATGAACGTGATTGGAGAAACTGGGTAAATGATTTACCGAACTTAGAAAACGTGTCAATTGATCGCTGTTTAAAGCCGAAGTCTTTCGGTAATATTGTGAATACACAATTGCATCATTTCGCAGATTCATCGCAAAATGCATACGCAATGGTTACTTATGTAAGATTTGAAAGTGACCGTGGTGAAGTACATGTGTCATTTGTGATAGGGAGATCACGTGTTGCGCCTATTAAACCGCACACAATTGTAAAGTTGGAATTATCAGCTGCTACGTCAGTTGTAAGAATTAACAATATGTTGAATATGGAATTGACTATACCAGTGAACCAAGTGTACTTCTGGACAGACAGCCAGACGGTACTGAAGTATATCGCGAATGAGAAAGCGCGTTATCAGGTGTTCGTGTCTAATCGCTTAGCAGTAATACGTGATGGATCGGAAATTGATCAATGGAGGTATGTTCCGTCTAAGCAGAACCCCGCTGATCATGCCTCTCGAGGTCTTAGTGCAGATGGCCTTAAATCTGTTAACTGGATAACGGGTCCAGGTTTTCTGTATGAGTCATCTGAGAAATGGCCGCCTATGCCAGTATTTAGTGAAAAACTTGACAATGAAACTGTGAGTGAAATAAACGTCGGGTGTATCAAGGTGGATCAAAACGATGTAAACAAGTTATTTAATCATTATTCGAACTGGAATCGTCTTAAACGCGGTATATCGTGGTGGTTAAGACTAAAGTCTATTTTAAAATTGAAAAGCCAAAAACTCGAAATTCCTGACAGCTTACGGAATGGAATCTTGACCGTGGATGAAGTATCAAGTGCTGAGAAATCTATCATTCAGTGTATTCAGAAATCTGTTTTTTCTGAAGATTATAAAATAATCTCTGGTGACAAAAATAATTCTGTGAAGTCCAATAGTGCTTTGTCAAATTTGGATCCTGTGTTTTTAAATGGTCTAATCTGTGTCGGTGGCAGATTAAGAAATGCTGACATTCCTAGTGATGCTAAACATCAAATTATTCTCCCAAAGAATAATCATGTGTCGATCTTAATTGTTAAATACTTTCATCATAAAGTAGGTCACCAGGGTCGTAATCATACGACTGCTGAGATACGTCAGAAATTCTGGATCATAAGATCTGGTGTTTTAGTGAAAGAGATAATCCGTAACTGTGTCATATGCCGTAAGATAAATTCTCGTGCTGGTCAGCAAAAGATGGCTGATTTGCCTAAAACTCGTGTTCAAGCTGATCTTAAAGCATTTACCAGTGTAGGCATCGACTACTTTGGTCATTTTGAGATTAAAGTAGGTCGATCGGTGAAAAAGCGGTATGGAGTGATATTTACATGTTTTACTACCCGTGCCATCCATATAGAGGTGTCAACTTCTTTAGATACTAGTTCTTGTGTTAGTGCTATCCGTCGGTTTATTGCTAGAAGGGGTGTGCCAAAGGACATATTTTCTGACAATGGAACTAATTTAGTAAGTGCAAGTAAAGAACTACGCGATGGTGTGAAAGAACTTAATCAAGCTGATCTTAACAGATTTGCTGTAGAACTTAACTTTAAGTGGCATTTTAACCCTCCTACTGCCTCTCACCATGGTGGTGTATGGGAGAGACAAATACGCACAATACGGAAAATATTACAATCGCTGTTGAGTGAACAATATTTGAAAACCAGTCAAACTGAAGAACAATTACAAACATTTCTTTGTGAGGTGGAATCGATTATAAACAGTCGTCCTTTAACTCGTGTCTCTGAAGATCCGAATGATTTGGAAGTAATTACTCCAAACTCATTATTATTGTTGCAACCCGTGACGTCATTTCCTACAGGTGTATTCTGTGAACGTGACATTTACTCAAAACGTAGATGGCGGCAGATACAATATCTAGCCGAGTTATTTTGGAAGCGGTGGACTAGGGAATATCTCCCAATGTTGCAACAAAGACAAAAGTGGCTAAAACCAAATAGGAACTTTAAAATAGGTGACGTAGTTTTGATAGTGGACGATAATGCACCTAGATGTTCGTGGCTTATGGGTGTTATTATTGATGTATATCCAAATAAACAAGGTCTAGTGAGAAGTGTACAGCTAAGGACAAAGACCACTACATTGGTCAGACCTATAACTAAATTATGCTTTTTATTAGAGCAAGATGCGTGAAATGTGAATCGTGATGAACTGTGAATCGTGATGAACTGTGAATCGTGCTGAACCGTGAACTCGTGAACTTTCTAAATATTTTAGAATGTCATAACTTTTAAGTTTAAAGTTAACTTTAATTTGTGAAATGTGTGTGACTAGTGAACTTTTCTTTATATGTGAATCATGTAATCTTTAACTTTAATTGTGAACTTCAGTAAAACTTAACTTGTGAATTTGTAGATTGTGACATCATGCTTTATAACATTATTATTTATTTTGTTGTAAATTACAGTTTTATTCATTTGTTTAGTTTGATTATAATGTAAAAGCCGTGAAGTGTGAATGCTGAATTGTGAAACAGTATTTGTTAAGTGAGTTAGCTTAGTGAATTAACTCTAGTTAAGAGTTTCTTGTTTATTTTTGATCTTTGAACATTGTGATGTTTGTATATCTTATTCTTTGTTATCATAAGATAGGGGCCGGAATGTAATGTTCAAAATCTACATATGGCAATATAATGTGTCTGTGCATACATGCAGTATATTAAGTTAAATGTGAGTTAATCGAGTCTAATTGCATATTGTAGGATAGTATCTAGTGTCTTGAAAATCGAGTCAGTTGCTTAGCAACCGAGCGGATGTTGTGAACATGTGCGATGAAAGTGAAGATGAAAGTGCGTGATGTGAGCTGGTGACAGCGTACTGTTTTCTACCGCAAGTTAACACGAGCCAAAACGCTAAGATTATCTATGTATGTATCTATCAGAATATGACTTGTAACCAGTGAACCTTTGTGAAATAACTAATGTGATGGTGAATAAATAGTTGTTATGTTGCAGTTTCATATTTCTTATGGACACATCATGGGGTTTTATCAAAGCGGTGACGCGCGTATGTAACGATATGCTGAAAAGGGACTAGCTTAGATTTGTAGCGGTGTCATGTGAATAATTTAGTGGGGTGAACTTCATCGAACTAGTCTTCACCAGCTCGGCATCCACACAATTTGTGGTGGGTCCAACTAGTGACGCCTACGCTGCTGGAAACTCCCTTTTCGGCCATTCTTTGTATTTTATATGGACAATTTTTTTACATTTTTAGGAGAGGCAGTTTTCTCGGGGTGGAATGTACCCCCTGTACCCCCGCTAGATACGGCCCTGGTACTGCTGAGGGTGTCTGTGGTTTTTTTTTTTTACAAAATCGCGTATGAATAAATATGCATTTTAAGTGATTCTGAGGAGTTTTTGCCAAATAAAATTTTTTTAAAATTTTTATTTGAAGGCCCATGACAGGTTCTACAATATCTCTTTTGCTATGAATAAGTTTTTAATTTGTAAATCATCAATAAAAGAGAACTAAATTTTGAGTCTTAAGATTTTTATTTAATTGCCTAACTATAGACACTCTGAATTTAAATTCGCTGTTAAATTGGACACATTCAAGAACACAATAATTTTATTATATACAACTTTTACAAAGTACAATTGTGTGCCCAAATTTTCCCAGCATTTGGTGCCCAAAATGGGGGGGCCCCAAAATGGGGGGGCAGCTGCCCCCCCCCCCAGCTCGTACGCCTATGCCACCCGTCACCATCACTTGCTTATCCGGCCAGAGAGAATATTGAATAAGTGAATAAGCATTCTTCATAACCTAAAACTTAGAGGATCGATAAAAGCAATTTTCAAGTGGTTCAGATACTGTCACATGTTATTGTTTATGGTTGGTTTACAGCCGGATGCGTTTGGTAAGAAATCACTCGGTCTCTAAAACATGCCCGTTTACGACTGTGTGGAAATGTATGATTTAATCACCGTAGAAGAAGATATTGATTACAGAAAAATATCACAAATATATTTTTTTGAAAATCATTGCTGGGGGGGGGGGGGGCAGTGGCTGGCTTAAGATGATACATTGCATTGCCAGTAAGTCAATTGACTGCAACAAAAGTCCTGCAAAAACCCTTTACGCCCTGTCTTTAGCTCAAGACCATTCAGAAACTTAAAATTCAGACACTTTTCAATGAAATACGTCATGAAAGTCCAATATTTCATCTTGTAGTATAGATAATATACGATTTGCAAGTTGCCCGTACATTATTGATGCCAACATCAACAGATGACGTCACATCTGTATTTTACTGTTTTATAATTAATTCCACAACAACAATCGTGTTTGATCTTTCTTTTTAATTCTTTTATATACATAACAATAGTTTTCTCTCATAATAATAATAATAATAGAAATACACGCTTTAATACATAATAATTACATTATATACTATTTATATATCTACATGAATATTCATCAATTACAGCTAGTTGTACCTACATGAATATTCATGAACTTAAATTACAGCTAGTTGTATCTATATGAATATTCATTCACTCTGTTATCTTATTTGTGTCACATTTGCTCCAGTCCTCACAGACTATATAAAGAGGGTAACTACAGATTCTCATTTGGGGGATTGGGATGGCCTAGTGGTCTTGAGTGTTGCGCTTCCACCTCTAGCTGGTCGGTCACTTCCACCTCTAGCTGGTCGGTCTTTTCAGCCTCGTGGATTTACTCTGGTTTCCTCCCACAGGAAAGACCCCTACGCATGTGCTAAGATACTTAGAATGAAAATACGACAATTTGTCTGAAAATAAGACAACTTTTCTGTGATATCACCCTTGGTGGAAGTGGACATAAAACCTCAGAAACGAATGAACATTCTCATTTAAGCCTTAAGAGTTCAAACTGAACGAAACTAGTCACTTCTTGAGAGAAATCTGGGAAGACGGTTCGCAAACTAACAGAATATTATTCCTTATTTATTTTAGATAAGCAAAATGTATATTGAACTACTATTTACATGTGTAAGTAAATATACAGGATCATTCTATCACATTATTCTATCATCACACAGTAATCATAAAAACACTCAATCTTATACACTGATACTGATAAAACAAATACAACTCAAGTTCCTCTCATCAATATTTCACGGATTGTTAATACCTTACAAACCACTATCAGGGCTGGGTGTAGAACATGCAGGGATCCAATTTGGGAGGCCTGAAGCTACAGGTATAGAATACATTGCTGGATATGAATAACTTAAACTAGCCCTATATTCATTCATATCTAAAGCCAATTATAAATATGAAGTAGAATCGACTGTTGGACTATAACATATTTGATCCAATTGGATCACACATCTGTCAGTAGCAAAATAAAAGTAGGCTTGAGGCATTACAATCATAATTAATATCCATCATCTTATTTAAAACATTTGAACAAAATATCACTCACTGTTCAACTGATGAACAAACACAACATGATGATGAAAGACACTTTTTTTTAATTAGTGTATATGTAACATAGACCAATCAGGTGCCAGGTAACATAGACCAATCAGGTGCCAGGTAACATAGACCAATCAAAGGCCATGTAACATAGACCAATCGGGGGCCAGGTAACATAGATCAATCAAAGGCCATGTAACATAGACCAATCAAAGGCGATAGATTGACTTAAATCAAGGGATATTTTATCTTCATCCAAGTTTTGTGCTATAAGATTACAAAATGTCTGTTATATGTTTGTAAAGAGATTTGTTCACTATCAGGAAACATTGTCTTTATCCGCCATTTGTTTAGGATTTTCGTCATCATTATCGTATATTTCTTTCGCAGCTTCGCGTATCTGTGACACGTAACCTTCATCATCTTCAATAGCTCGTAATCCTGAAATTACACAGTTACACCCATGTCAGAATAAAGAACATGAAAATTTAATAAAATCAATATTTTACCTTTGTTAATTGTTTTAAAATGTATCAGAAATCATTTGAGGGATGTGCAATACCTTCGAAGCTACAATATTGTATAAGTAGTTTTAATCTCTGAATGAATAGTAGACCCAATTTTCATTCGATTCAGTTCAATATATACAAAGATATGACAAATGGAACAATCTAGTGTGTATTCTCTGCAGACGGTATAAACAACTAGTGCCACCTATCAGTGTTGAGTAGAATTCTTTTATGGGCCTATTTTAATCCGATGAAATCGAAACAAGGGGATTATCCACCGTAAATATCAGGTTTTGTTTTCTTAATTAAATGTTAATCTATTAAAGTGTCAAGTCACTTCAAGAGCCTGTGTGGTACACTAATTAGGATGATAAACCACATTTCCACATGTGTACATATAATTGGAGATCCACAAGATTCTTTCAAGGGGAATAAATCTGAAAGCAATCATCCTCTCATGAACATAAACAATGTGTTTAAATATCCAGTTAATTGGATGAGGCCTTTAACCTCTAGAGCACTCACAAGCATTGCTGGACAACCGATGGACGGACAGGGATGACAACAATATATAAGCACATCTCAATGTTGGCGTATAAAAATATAAAATATGTTAATTACATCAGTTAAGAGGTATATATGGAGCAACTATCATTTAACCAAATATTTTCTTTTTTATTTTGTTCAAGAAACCTTCTCCCTCATCATCTGAATATTTCTGTCCTGTCGTCACTTTTTCTTTGTCTTCCTTTCCATCTGGAAACAGAAAGGAAGTAAAGAAAAATATCAATTACATAAACAAAACAAAGATAGGTTGCCAGGCCACAAAACATGTCCACGGTAGGCTGCGAAGCAATGAAAGAGATGCCCACAGTAAGCTGCCAGGCAATGAAACGGACATCCATAGTAGCTACGTCGTATGAATGGTCCAAAAAGGTTGTCACACATTTATTCTTTTCACAACACAAAAGGGTTTTTAGCAGTAGAAGGAAACCAGAGCATTAGATTAAGGACAACCAAAACCGTGTCATGCATAGGTGTGGAATTGAGACATCTCTACTTGACTCAATAACGGATCATTTGGCCTCCCCCCACCCCCTGTTTCCCTTCCCAATGAATGTAAGGAATACTTCTCCATATTATGATGTAACTCTCCTTGTTTTCCAAATCTCTCACCGTGTCTACACTGGGGGGGGGGGGGACTTTTTAGAAGAGTGATTTTAAAAGAGAGATCTTTTCAGCTCACCAGACAAACATAGAAAATAATGACTAACCTATACTAGTGAGATAAAAGTGAGAGAAATGGGGTTCAACGTCCACACAACATAATTTCAGTTTTATAAATTGCTTGGGTGTAGGGGTCTTTAGCAATGGGAGGAAACTGGAGGATTCAGAGAAAACCCACGAGTTTGGACATGCAACCCTACCATTTGTCACGTACATCCTGGAAATCAAAACCACGCCAGATGACTCAATGACAAACCTTTTGATATACAGTAGAATCCGTATGAGCAGCCACTCCTATTCAGCGACATCTCCTTGTAAGCGGTCACAATAAATTCCCCCCGTAAAAATTCTATTGTTTCATCTCTTTATTCAACGGTCACTCCTCTAACGCGGCCAGCGGTCACTATTTTGCTAATAAATTTAACAAAACATCGCCCATTCAACGGCCATTGTTGAATGATACCATCTCGTCGTTCTTCGTAACACTCCCGCTAATCCCGTGAGTAGTAATCAATTAACTGGACTCCCACTGATCAGGTAAAAAGAAATGTGAAAATAACAATTAACCCGGGATTATCTGTTAATTAATCTTTTGTTGTATTAAACGACTAACCTAATCATTGTTTTCACACCTAACGGAACATTATTTGATACTTATTGAATAAACTGATAGTACCGACTAAAAGCCGCTATGTTGTTAAATAGACGTTTTTAGCGCCACCTATAATATTACAGAGTTACGCCCCCTGTAAATCGGTAGCAAAATCTGTGATGTTTTTTGGTTCATGTGCTTATTTGATAAAATAAAATTAATTCATCGATTTTCTTCACAAAAATGGATAAATATTATCGAATGCATCACATTGATAGACAGTAGTATTGAAGGTTGGTACAAAATGACAAGTTTACAAAAGTTATGTCCGAGATTCAGCGACGGACAAATTTACCGATGCAAGTGAAGTATTATTGGTGTTTGCTTTCAATGCATTCAAGCGTAATATTAATTGATGTCAGCACAAAAAAACCTGAGATTTTACAAAAATGGATAAATATTATCGAATGCATCACAATTATAAATAGTAGTATTGAAGGTTGGGACAAAATGACAAGTATACGGAATTTATGTCCGAGATTCAGCGACGGCCAAATTTACCGATGCAAGTGCACCCAAGCGCAATACTAATTGATATCAGCACAAAAAAAACACGAAATTTTATTAAGAGGCCACTCCCGTTAAGCGGCCAATTGTAAAAATTCCGATGGGTGGCTGCTTAATGCAGATTCTACTGTAGTGTGATAGAACAGATTGTCTAACCTATACTGGTGTGACGGATAGAACAAACTGTCTAACCTATACTGGTGTGACTGATAGAACAAACTGTCTAACCTATACTGGTGTGACTGATAGAACAAACTGTCTAACCTATACTGGTGTGACTGATAGAATAAACTGTCTAACCTATAATGGTGTGACTGATAGAACAAACTGTCTAACCTATACTGGTGTGACTGATAGAACAAACTGTCTAACCTATACTGGTGTGACTGATAGAACAAACTGTCTAACCTATACTGGTGTGACTGATAGAACAAACTGTCTAACCTATAATGGTGTGAAGGATAGAATAGATTGACCAATCTATACACTAGTGTGATAGAATTACCAAATAAATATTCAGATTACAATGATTAAATTATCATGATGGTTGCTCCATAACACCACGGTCAGAAAGAAACCATATTTCTACAACTGATGAAGAGATGAAGAATATATACCTGTTTTTGTTTGAGTTATACCGTTGACCGTGCCTTCTATTTTCTTCTCGGTTTCGGCGTACGATAAAATCAAAGCCTTTTGTTGTGGAGATAATTTACTAGAAAAAAAATGAGGACTAGATCTATATTTGGTTGAGGTAACATGGGACATGGTTCCCCTTGGTCCATCAAGAAATATATTTTTTTATATTCCTGACATAAAATCATTGTATAGTAAGCTGGAAGGGCGGCAGGCACCCTCCATTATACTCCAATATTGTTATTTTAATTCCTCCCCTCGCCTCACAATGGTGTACACTAGATTTTTTAGACAAATGGCGTACTAGGCTATATGGGGCCAAACTAGGATTGATAATTGGAACTCCAGATTAGTTAGCCACTCCGTCCCATATTGAAAGTATAAAGACACCTATCAAGGGCAGACAACTAGCTTATCATTTGTTACATACGAGAATGTAGAAGTAAAAGTGATATATTTTAATCTACTGTGGTATAAAAATATATTGGTACTTACGTTGGAATTTTAATTTTGATGTGTAAATAATGATCACCAGTACCATAACTATTAACACGAGTAATACCTTTACCTTGTAGACGTATTCTATCATGCGACTGGGTACCTGATGGTATCTGCAATATAAACATATTATTATCTACAAGGAAGAAAGGGTTTACAACATCCTAGCATGTGACTAACTACCTGTTATGTATACCATGAAATAGGGACTTTACTGCACTGACTGTGCTAATGAAGACGGACGGAGCAATATATACACATGTATGTACGGGTATCATTTCATTTTGTGTATCTAACACTAATTTCTTTCACTTTTGTTTAATATCAAATCATTATTCAAAAATTCGTAAAAATCATTTAAAATCTTCCGAAATCAACTAATTTGTACTTTGTGTCCAGATTAAAGGTGACTGATTAATTTTGATAATGAGTATCCAATTTACATGTAATTAATTTCTCCATCACTGTTAAAAAATAAACAACCTATTTGATTATTGATGTATAATGATTCATTTTTGAACAGTGGTCAGAAAATTTAATACATGTAAATTGATCAGTCATTATCAAAATTAATCAGTCACCTTTAAGCTGGAACACAAGTACAAATAAGATAAATGATATTATCATGATAATTTATACTTGTGTCTTAAGAAGTCAACCTTTTGAATACTTGGGCATTCAAATTATTGTAGCTAACATCCGTAGATGCCATGATGGATAAATTACCCTACAACAGCTGGCGTAATGATATTTTTGTAGATCAATTTAATTCTATCAATAGAATGTCGTACAAGTAAAAATATTATATTTACTATAATACTTACATTTAATATAATATCATCATAAATACCAGGTGTTCGTATAGAACCACCTAAAACAGCTTGTGTTAAAGTTATATGAACATCACTATGTACATCAGCACCTTCTCGTCGAAATATACGACTTTTAGCCACCTTAAATTTATTGAAATTGAAATAACATGAAAGTCAAACAATAACAATCTTTAATAGTCAACAGAACACTCCAGTGCAATAACATGAAAGTCAAACAGAGAGAGAGAGAGAGAGAGAGAGAGAGAGAGAGAGAGAGAGAGAGAGAGAGAGAGAGAGAGAGAGAAACAGGGTTTAAAGTCCACTCGACACAAACTAGGTCATTTCAGGACTAACAAATGGTTTAATTTTATTTCAATAATTCGCTTGGTTGTAGGGGTCTTTCGCAGCGGAGGAAACCAGAGAAAGTCAAACACAAACAATTTTTCAATAGATGAAATCAATAAAATTGTGCGATCGGATAAGAGAATTCCCATTATCACCAAACCTCTTTGATCCTAATAATCAAATAATTGTACACTGCCCCGTGCCCTCCTTAATACATGTACAAGCCTATTTGACATAGTACTTGGCATACACGTATACACTGCCCCATACACTATTTATTATGAGCCCATTTGGATGCAGTCCTTGAAATACATACATGTACCACTATACCCTACCTATTACAAGACCATTTGTAGACAATCCAAGAAATGTTTTCCCCCTCACAGCCTACCTGTTACAAGCATTTCACAATTATATGGAATACAAATACTCTTTAATGTTCAATTACTAAATGCCATACTATCTGTTACAAGCATATTTGATGCTAGTTATGACTATTCATAAAAAAGAAAGTACCGATGGAAAACAGACTGAGCTGCAGCAATCATTAGAAATCTTGAACAGGCAACTTTTAGGTCAATATTTGTCAGTAAATTCAGGGGAATGTTTTACATCTCCTGATCATCCATGCTACTTACTGGATGATGTAAAATATTTTGGAGTAAAAAGGACAAACTTACTCTGAATGTGATAAAAACTTCTTGTGATCCTACGGGCATTCGGACGGTTTGACCATCTTCAACACCTAAAATACACAATAAATATCAATAAATAATTAATAGATAAAAAATAAATAAACAATAATTACACAATAAATATCAATAGACATTACATAATATCAAAATAGAACCAAATGGGGTTTAACTTCCAAATTTTCTGAACCATCTGAGCTAATGAAAACAGGGATACAGCATGCTATAAAAGATGTTTTGTCTAGACAACACGGTTACTTGATTTCCAACTTTTAGTTGATCTTTTAGTAAGTGCTTCCAATGGTATACACAGAATCGTGAATTTGAATCAAATCAAAATGATTGAAAGCTGTTCCTGGTCATGCCATCCGTATTGCACCACTGACAATGAGGGAAATGAAATGAAATGGTGTTTAATAGCCTTTGATCCTGCACGGCCGTCAAAGGAGAATCGCAGCGGAAAAGCTCAATACTTTCTCAGCCAACACTGGGTTCATACTAAGTCATGACACCCCAATGAAATGATAAGGGGGAACCGTGTCAGAAAATCCTGATGAACTTTCTTGGCCAATGCACTGATCGATCCCGCGATCTCCAGGCTAGTGAGCCAGCGTCTTACCCACTTTAGCTTCTCGTGACACAAGAAAACGGTTAAATATTTACCTGCAGGAACAGGTACAACTACTTTTTTCCGTAAAATCATTTTTCCTTTTCCACCACATTCTGAACAAGGATTTTTAATAATAACTCTAGACCCGTAACAATGGCGACACGTTGATCTCATCATGAACGGACCGGTACTGATGGTCTCCTATAAAAATAATAACATACATAATACATCATCAAAAAGAATAAAATGGGGTTTGTTTCACTGATTAACACCAATCTGTCAATCTGATCAAAATAGAGATCTATATTTCGTTTCGTTATTTTATACTTTCGATGAGTTCTACTACATGAAACATGTGATCTGTTGTACTTGGAGGTCTTGTCAGGGATCATACAACCCTATGACGACAGACATTGATTAAACAATCCCATGTTGACGTTTCTAGGAGTTAATTCACAGTTTCGTACAGAGCATGCCAAGAACTCGCCATTGGTTAATTACTCAGATCAACTATATAAAACACCTCTTCCAGATCCTAGTGTAGGGAAGACAAGTAAAACAAATTTTGATTTATAAAAATGAAACGAAATAGGATCTGCATTGGGTTATATAACAACTCTTCCAGATCCTAGTGTAGTAAAGACAAGTAAAATGAAATTTTGAACTTTAAAAAACCGAAACGAAATAGGATCTGTGTTGTAATTAGATTGACTAATCTGGTTAATCTAGATGGGCATATGCTACATGTATATATTCAGGGAACTATGGGGTAAATTGTGATTAGATAGCTTCGTTTAGGCCAATTCTTAGTTGGAATTTCAACTGCTAAGATCACAATAACGTCAACCCTCCCTTGAAAATGGGCGACATGACTCGTTTTTATTTTAAAAAGATAGATAAACACCTTCATAATCACTAATTTCCGGTTGAAACTAAATACAGAACAGATTTTGGGTCAAAAAGATGAAGAGTGGAGTTTATCAATCAACACTGTATTTCAAGTCATTATGAGAAACTGTTCTGCTCCAAACTAGGCTCATGAAGACCGGCATACACCATACAGTTTTCTATGAGTGATCCATCCTGCATCACAGACCAGGTGAAACCACACTGGAAAATCTAGATGAATTTTCTCGGCCAATGCAGGGATCAAACACCCGACCTCCGGGATAGAGAGCAAGCGTCTTATCCAGTTGGCAACCATTATGAGCCTAAGATACAGTTCTTTTCAATAGACACACACACAATGCAATGAGGAGAAATTTGTCCGGACATCACATATTTACAATTGTACACAGGTCACTTTTGTCTTAATTTGACCATATTCTTATAATCAATTGTGATAATAACACTTACCATGCCAGTTCCATTACAATGTGGACATTTGGATATCTCTGTTCCAGGTTCAGCTTTTTTACCTTGACATTTCGGGCAATTGTCCTTGACATTGATGTGCATTTCTTTATTTACACCACGAGCAGCTTCTTGAAACGTTAAATCCATCATTGCCTTTAATTGTAATAAATTATATGGTTCATGTGAAAATTTATAATGTCTAAGTGTCACAGTTTAATATACAATCTAAAATAAACTCAAATTGATTATCTCTTTTAATTATGGTAAACAACACCTTTATAAGGATTCAATCGGTTAAAAAAATAAAGGCCAAAATTCAAAATTAGTAGAAATTAACTTTTGTTTATGAAATTAATATACATGTATAAGATATAGTACCTCAGAAGCAGCAGCAAAGCCATATTTTGACTCCGCAAAATCTTGACCACCACCTCCAAAACCCCCTCCAGACATGTTGAATCCAGCATCTTTAAAAATTCTACGGAACAGCTCTTCGGGATCGATATTACTCTGAAATCCTTCAAAGCCATGTGCAGATCCAAATCCACCTCCAGGAAATCCACGACCCCCTCCTGCTGCTCCCATTCCGAAACTATCATACTCCTTTCTTTTACCAGAATCACTTAAAACCTGCATAACAAAAATTGGCAACAAAATAAAAATCATTTTCTGTACAATCTGACCTGTTTCTGTACTTCAATGGTCTACAATACATGAAGATCTGACCTGTTTTTTTGGAAGGTCGCCTCAGAGGTCATATGAGTGGCTTTTAAACAATAACAAATCGGCATTGATGTTTTTAGTTGATTACCCACAGTTCCGTGCACCTCATGCCAAAAGCTGGCCGTAACAGGCCATTTCATAGGCTAGTCCCTCACATCATCCAGAACATGTCAATGATACTGTACCACAGCTGTTTTAATCAGATTGTTTCCAATACTAACATAAATGTACATGTATAGCATGCCATTTCTTGGTTTTAATATTCCACAGTACATGGGTAGACAACTTCTACCATTTTTAGGGTTTGATCAAATCTAAATCTGAATGTGTATTTTACCTCATAAGCTTCCGAGACTTCTTGAAATTTACCTGCAGCTGATTTGTCATGTTTGTTCATATCTGGATGATATTTCTTAGCAAGCTGAAGAAAAAACAGAATCCATATTTTTAGTATGATGTATAATTCACATATAGTATGATGTGTAGTTGATATATAGTATGATGTGTAGCTGTCCATATATAGTATGATGTTAATAATGTCCATATATAGACTGGGATAATGAAAACATGTACATGTAAATAAGAGTCATCTAAATAGGCCTACTAATGTATACATGTAGTCTATAGTTACCTTATAATAAGCTTTCTTAATGGTTGCTTGATCTGCATTTTTTGAAACTCCAAGGACCTCATAATAATCTTTTTTATCTCGGGAACCAGACGTGTGGATATAACTACAAGGACTGGATCGGTGGAAGTGGTGACATGTTAACACTGAAAAATTAAATTATTAAATTAAACACTGATATCTAGTGTTCAGAATCACTTATTTTCGGTCCACTGATTTTTTTCTGTGCTACATGTATGACAATCTTCTATTCATCTCTTTTTATGTTTTTTTCCACCTTTTGGTAAAGTTAGGAACAAAGGCAAGTAAAATAGATAATGTTCACATGGTTCTTTGAAACGGAAATTTAATAGCATAGAGCTTGCCTATCTTCATTTTTTTTTTTAATTCTTTTTTTATTCATCCATCTTCAATTTTACAAATATAATAACATATATATTATTGTATATTACATACATACATAGGTCCATCAATAGCATTACAGTTCATCAATAGCAATATTCTGACAGTATATTAAAGGGGTAACCTGGTATTATTGTTTTGATACATGTTCCATTTATGTTTTTCCACCTGGTATTGGAAAGCTATAATTCCAAGTAAACCCTGTAGCTTGTCTATCTTCATGTTAATGTATAATCAGAACTTTACTAAATATTGGGGGTAATTTTTGATGTGTTTAAAAAATGCTTTCAACTACGATTATGAATGGGGCCCTTTGAATTTCACTTTGAAAACTCCTTTTGTTAAGCCTCTATACATCAAAAATAAGATGTAATTTCCACTAATAATAAACAAAATCCAAAATGAAAAATGAGTTTCAACTTTCAGTTTGCAAGGTGAAACCAATCGTAGCTGAAATAACACATCAGCGATTTATCTCGGTGTTTCTAGCCTTGTTCTTGATGACGGTTTTTGGATAGAGTCTGTTTTTGGATAGAGTCTAATTAATCTGACTAAATCGATAATAAATAGAGGCCTATTTAATTGAACTAAACAAGTAAAGTGAAGTCAGACGACGTATGACGTAATTGTCTTATTTCTCCGAATACTCAATACAATTACATCACATGTCCATTCTTACCACGTTTTGTATGTGACGCAACAACAAAATTCAAACTACTGCCGAATCGAACAGACTGGAATTGAGCTGTTTCTGGTTTTATATGACGGCCAACTAGAGGTAATGATGAACTGCAAACATTTTTTAATGCAATTTGGCCGCATGCTCCTCTGAATGCCGCCATGTTGAAAATGACCTCCACCTCGAGAGGTCATTTGGTAATCAGTACAATATATTTTGAAGCTTATCCAATCTACGTTAGTTCTAAATTAACTATTTATTTTTTACACGTAAAATTTCGTTATTTCCGTTGGACTACACAGCAACAACGAATCTGTTTGTTTCTTTTGTAATACACGTATAAGTAGAACTTCATTCCTTTCGAATCTCTTTACGTTAATGTTCAGATCCAAGGGAGGCAACTGCTATTTAGAAGTAGGTAGCATTCGGCCCACTCCTCTTTTTTAACCGAAGTGTTTCCCGATTGAATATGCAATGCATTTCTTTTAAAGATCCCTCTGTTGTTAGACTCAAGAAATCGACCTTCATGCATAAAGAACCCCTCTGGTTTATATCAGATATAAAATAAATGACAATGTCTCTATAAATTATTTCTGCAACACCAGCTATACCCAGTCCGTAGCGCCACCTAACGATACGAGTCGGAAACTTTAAAGTGGAAACAAAACAAGAAAGTTACAGGAAGTGTCAAGATTGAGGAACTGCTGTTTGGATTATAAGAAATACACGGTAATTCTTCAATAAATGTTTTCTACGGGGTTTGACAATACTTGTTAATTTTCCTGTGTTCTTTATCAGTTTAGGTAGAGTGATTCACTGACACATTTCTGTCATGAAAATGTTAGACAGGATTGTCAGATATGGGAAACGCCCCCATCAATTTGGGAAGTGGTCAGCCTAATCCAGCTGTGTAGTGGAATGGTTATGATTAGAGTGTGATCAGTAGGTTATTTTGCCATGATGACATAATGCTCTTATCGAGAATTGAACCTGCAAGATCAGGCGTGAAATATAGCTTTACTGATTGATCCATCGATCAAAGGATTTTTCCAAGTCAATGAATATGATATAGGAAGTACCGTACGGTGATAGCCCTGACAGATATCCTGCATGGATAAATTGAAACAACCACCGAATAGAATAATCTAGGCATCACAACAATGAAATGGCATGTTTATATGTACATGTTGAGCGCAGATTACCCTCCCCGGACAGATTACCCCTGCACATGCGCGAATCTCCGTCTAATTTATGATGAGTGATCTGTATGAACGCAAATTAAACTTTGTCTGTGCTATTTAATGGATTAGCGCGATGATAAACTGCCACATCTTATGCGCGTTAGTAACGACCAAACAGTTTGATTATAATGGTCCAAAGATTGAGTCATAATGGCCCCAAAATTTAGTCATAATGGACAAAGATTTTAGTCATATCCAAACATTGATAAAATTAACAATTATTCAACAAAAATAACAATTCACTCTTAACATTATGATTTGAACATTTTTTCAACTAATCACCCTCTATCTAATAAAAATACTCTTTGATTATATCGCCTTAAAGATGGTAACAAAGTATTAGTGGTGATTAACGAGTAAGGAACCCTAATTAGGTACTTCACACGTCACTAATCTGATTACGTAATTTGGGCTAGACAGAAATCATTTGCCTTTTTATTACCAACCAATGACAAAATAAATAAGAAAAATCATAACAAATTCTCTAACTGGCTCATCAATTTATAAATCAGTATATTCAATAAGTTAAACATAGTGCATACACTGTATATATACTAATGGCCTCTGAATATGTATGGCAAAATTGTCAAGCAACCTTGTTATCTTATTCAAAATTGACATAATATGCATACAGGAAACAAAATTAGGTCCAATGCAGAAGGAACCTAAACTGACCAGATTCACATTTTTGCAGAAAGATCATCTGTGTAAAATCTTTGATGAAGTTAAAAGTGAAAAAAATATATATGATCAAGTAAAAACTAACAGATTTCACTCCGTTTTTTTTTTTTTTTTATGGCTGTTGTTACAAAATTGTTTGGCCGTTTAAACCAAATTGTTTGGCCAATTCAACCAAATTGTTTGGCCATTATGACCAATCTTTTGCCTTTTTCGACACCAGACATTTTCTGTGGGATAAACTATGAAACAACTACATGTCACAACAGTGAACGGTTTTAACTCAAAATATTCCTGAATCAAAACCAACATCTGTAAATAATTGTAAATGCCTTATAAACTGTTCAGCGTGCATGTCAAAGATCCCGTGACAGTTGGAATTTAATATACATGATGTAGGACAAAATGTCCCTCATGGCACACTGTATGGCGTATGCCCGTCTTCATTAGCCTATTTTGGGGCAGAACAGTAAGATGTTAAACCCCATTTCATCTCATTTATAAACTGTTCTTCAGTATTTACTTTATAAATGATGATATTATTATTTAGTTTTATTGAAGGCTTTTGTTTTATTAACAGATTTCCTGAGAGGAGAAGATGGCTTGGAGATTCAAGGCATCAAAGTATAAAAATGCTGTTCTTAAATTTCCTAAAAGAGAGGTGAGACTTTGAGGGTTAATATATGCTTATTATTGGTGATATAACTTTAAAAAAGAATACGAAACAAGATACATGTACTTATATTAAATTGATCAGTTGACCATATTTCTCAGAAGGGCTTAGATGTTAGTGTTGTACATGTATGCATTGGCAGTAATCTTGTCATAACCCGGGGTGGGTTGTGGAATGGTCAACGTGTGTTCCATCACAAGTTTATCAGTGAATCAAGTGCGAGGTTTTGATTTTCCACTTGTACGGTTTCCTCCCACTGCTAAAGACCCCTACATGCTGGTGACTTATTGAAATGAAAATGAACCGTATGTTAGTCCTGATATGACCTAGTTTGTGTCGAGTGGGTGTAAAACCCCATTCTCCTCGTTCTCTCTCTGAACGGAGTGGAATCATTGTAAACTTTTACAAAGTTGTAGTTTCATGAGTGACTTATCAGTGGTGCAGGATGGAGGCTAGGGCAAAGGACAACTGTCTAGTCATTTGGATGGGACAAAAAACCGAGGTCCAGTGTACACATTGGGGTGCACATAAAAGATCCCTTGGCAGTTGAAATTTGATATAAGAGTAGGTCAGAGCACTGCTGTGGCTTGTTATTAGGGCATGAGGGTCTGGCAAGCGACAACATACACTGTATAGTCATTCGGATGGGACAAAAACCAAGGTCCAGTGTACACATTGGTGTGCACGTAAAAGATCCCTTGGCAGTTGAAATTTGATATAAGAGTAGGTCATAATGCCACTCTCCGGGCAAAATATCCCTCAGAGTGCACTGTATGGTCTATGTCTGTCTTCATTAGCCCAGTTGTGCAGACATAAACCCATTTCATTTCATTTTCCAAGGAGCGGTTTTAAGTATTAATTGAAATTTTTACAGGAAATGATAAGTGAGTTACCAGTTGGATCTCTAGGTCAATCATTTGGTAATCATATTAAAGCCAGCAGTCAATATGTCGTCTTTAACACAGATTTATCAGGTTGGTAACACAAATTGATCTCTTTACTACTTGGACCATCCGAATCTGTACTCCCAGACTGTACCAAAACACCTCAAGCATATAAATAGTCCTAAAACTACTTTATTTTCTATACGTAGTTATATTGGCACTTAGACCACCCGAAACATTATTCCTTAGACTGTCCAAAATCACCTGAAGCATGTGACTAGTACCAAAACATTTTAAATGTCTGTTGTTACATATAACAAAAAAAATAACAATAAATTATCTCCCAGCTTGGATTCAATCAAATTTAAAACGGGTCCTTTCAGTTTGGTTCAAGGCAAATAAAGATGGTGGTGGTCATGTTACGTAGGGAGCAGCATAGGTCAATAGAATTTTCATTTTGTCATATCTTTGTAAATCCTGAGCGGAATCAAATCATTTTTGGTTTGATATTCCTTTTAGAGATTCTTCTTTAACAATATTACAGGGGTCACGGTGGTTAATCGGGTAAGTCACTGACTCGCTAGCCTGGGGGTCGGGTGTCAGATTTCTGCATTGGCAGAGTTAGTTCATCCAGATTTTCTGGCGTGGTTTCACTTGTTAGTGATGCAGAACGTAGGGTCTGACAAGGACAGCTGTCTAGTCGTTCGGATGCGACGAAAAACCGAGGTCCCCTGTACACATTGGTATGCATGTAAAAGATGCCTTGACTGTAGGAATTCGATATAAGAGTAGGCTGTAGTGCCGCTGTCCAGGCCAAATTTCCCTCATAGCAGACTGTATGGCGTATTCCCGTCTTCATTAACCCAATCGAAGCAGAACAGTGGGATGTTAAACCCCATTTCATTTCATTTCTTTTTAACAATATTGCAAGGGATTCTGTTACGCTAAATTCATGTACAAGGTCTGTAAGTTGTTTTCAACAATAATACAAGGGATTCTATTATGCTAAATTCATGTACAGGGTCTTTAAGTAGTTTTCAACAATATTATTACTACATGTAATTGTATTTTATTGTCTTATTTACAGTCGGTGGTAATTTGGGATATTTACCACTTAGTACACAAGGGAAACAAAACAGACAAAACATTCCACTTATACAAGCTCATGTTGGTAAGTAGAACAGACAAAACATTCCACTATACAAGCTCATGTTGGTAAGTAGAACAGACAAAACATTCCACTATACAAGCTCATGTTGGTAAGTAGAACAGACAAAACATTCCACTATACAAGCTCATGTTGGTAAGTAGAACAGACAAAACATTCCACTATACAAGCTCATGTTGGTAAGTAGAGGGGGGTGATGACAGAGTCAGGTGAAGTGGGGATGATGATAGTCAGGGTGGGGTTAAGATAGAATCAGGGTGAGTTGAGGTGATGTCAGTGTAGAGTAAGGGGAATTTGAGGCAATGATAGTCAAGATGAGTTGGTTTGATGATAGAATCCGGAGCTGTAGGAAGATGATAGAGCCAGGGTGAGTCGGGGTGATGATAGAGCCAATTTGAGTTGGGGTGATGATAAAACTGGGGCAGTAGGAGGATGATAGAGCCAGGGTGATTTGGGGTCATGATAGAGCCAGTTTCAGTTGGGGTGATGATAGAACTGGGGCAGTACGAGGATGATAGAGCCAGGGGAAGTTGGGGTGATGATAGTCAATCTTGAGCAATCACTAATATATATCAAAGATCTGCAGATCCAGAGATCAACAATTACTGCATCAACCATCAATGAACCTTGAAATTTATTAAAAGATCTTTCTCGTTCTGTGCCCCTTATGGAATTCGTTGCGTTACAACATTAGAATCATTGACTCATAAACTGCATATATATAGCCCAGCTAAAGACAGTCCAATTTACAGAGAAGTTGTCCATAAGTCAGTAGAGAAAACATGGAAAAACACAATAAAAACTTCTGTTCTAGTATTATCGTGCTGTATTAGTATTATTAAAAGTCTGGGTCAATGGGAACTCACATTTCAATATCATAAACAAAATTCATTGATTCCTGTTTGCATTTTATTGTTTTCATTTATTTCAGATTTTGTAACAGATTTTGATTTTTCACCTTTTGATGACTACCTCTTAGCTTCAGGGTCACAAGACAATACAGTAAGTTTTGTTTCTTGTTTCCTTTGTTCACAGTTTATTTCTTATTGGAGGCCCTGTCAACACATTTAGTTTTGATGGAAAGCTCTACATTACAGCTGCTGATAATCGTTTGCATTTTTCAGACAAGATCTAGTTTCACGTTGAAATGTATTCAAATTGGTTAATTTGATTTGATTGACGCTAACCAAATCATAAAACCAACAGAAGATAATCACCTGACTTGGAATCAGTCAGATTAAAACAAGGCCCATCAAAAGATTTTATAGGTTGCACTGGTAGAATCTTGCAAGCTTTTTTATTCCCAATATCTTTGTCAGTATGAGATTGATCCATATTCCCTTGAGAGATTCAACTTTCAAAATATAAACTTGTACTCATAATCCTTATAAACACTTGTACATCAAACAGGAAAGGTGTAATGACTGGAACAAGATGGAGTGGAGTGAATTCCAGGGCATGAATCCTGTTGTGGAACGAGACAAGACCTTCAAGGATTTTCAAGCCAAGTCTGCATTGGTCGGGGGTGGCATCTTGCGGGGCTGACAATGGAAGTGTTTAAAGTAAAAGAGCCCTTGAAAGTTATAAATTAAGGAAGACTGATTTGACAGAAATGCTGCTGTTAAGGGAAAATTCTCCTGTCTTGCATTGCCCACATAACAATCCCATTTCTCTCTGTCTCTCTCTCAGTTCTAACTAAATATATTTTTAGATCAAAGTATGGTTATTGCCGGAAGAGGGGAGTTCAGAAAATATTACTGTTCCAGTTGTAACTCTACCCGAACAAGATAAAAAAATAGAAAATGTTGTCTGGAATACCATGGCAGATGGAATTCTAGCAGCATCTACAAATAAAAGCGTTAAAATATTTGACGTCACACAATCAAAGGAACTTTTTGGTATGATCTGTATTTATATTGTATTGAATATTTTATTTGAGCTTGTAAATATTCCTTTGGTGCTATCGTGGGATCACGTTAAGTTCCTCTGGATTTTCTGGCATGGTTTCTCCCCTTGTCAATGGTGCAGGACAGAGGGCCTGGCACAGAACAATGTATAGTCATTGGGATGGGATGAAAAACCAATTCCCTATGTACACATTGAAGGGTACGTAAAAGAACCCCTGACAGTTGGAATTTGAAGAGTAGCGCTACTTTCTCAGTGATGCAGAATGGAGGGCCTGACAAGGACAGCTGTCTTGTTGTTTGGATAGGACGAAAAACGAGGTCCCATGTACACATTGGCGTGCACGTAAAAAATCCCTTGGCGTTTGGAATTCAATACAATCACAGGCCATAGCACCGCTGCCCAGGCAAAATTTACCTCATAGCACACAGTATGGCGTATGCGCATCTTCATTAGCCCGGTTGGTGCAGAAAAGTAAGATGTTAAACCCCATTTCATTCGATTTGATTTGTTATTACAGAGTTAGAAGGTCACAAGGATATCGTACAGAGTATAGGTTGGCATAGTAACGGTGTATTATTAGCCACATCATGTAAAGATAAAAAGTTGCGAGTGTTTGACGCTAGAACTGCTTCCGTGGTTCAGGTTCGTATCAAAAATGTTAAAATTTGTAGATGACAATAAACAATATTTAGATTGTACAGATCACGATTCTATAGAATCAAAATACTGCTTATTTTATTAGTGGGCGACGTTTTGACTGGGCTTCTCTAGTCTTTATCAAGCAATTGTGACCCCTATCTTCCAGTTCAGTTACTAAATGCTATTGAAACATTGTTTAAGTTGGTATATGACATTAACTAATAAACAGTGTTTAGCTTTAAACTTGGTATGCAACGTAATATCAAGAAAGAAAAGATTGAAAATTATCAAACCTCCGTAGCAACCATTTATTTAAAGTTTTGGGCTTAAAGCTTTGTGGAATTAACAGATTATTTTTGACACAGCTATGCAAAATTCAACTCCTGGCATTTCCCACATCAACAAATGAAAATTGTGATGTAGTCCCTTACTTTCTGGCATTAAACACAACAAATTCTAGTTTCGATTGCTAATATCTGATCTAACATATTCATTAAATATCTTTAGGTGTTCTGTTATTGTTTTATTTTACCAGGAAGGTGATGGATGTCCCAATCTTAAAGAAACCAGAGTTTTATGTCTGGGTAACAGAGATCAACTAATCACCACTGGATTTGATCAGGTAAACATATTTCATGAGATTAAAATCACGTACACGATTCAAGGTGTAGTTTTCATGATTAAATCACATGCACAGTCTAGTCTATGATGAGATTCAATTACATACACAGCCATGGGGGGGATAGCCGAATGGTTAGAGTGTGTGCGCGCTGTTTCATAAGGTCTGTCATTGAGTCAACTTTTGTGGATTTGAGTTGCCGGTTGTATGTGACAAGGACTAGGGTCACCAGTCCAACCTCTTGGGTTTTCTCTGGGTCCTCCGGTTTCCTCCCACTGCTAAAGACCCCTACGCGCAAGCGAATTATTGAAATAAAATAGAACCATATGTTAGTCCTGAAATGACCTAGTTTGTGTCAAGTGGACGTTAAACCCTCTCAATCATGTGGACATCAAACACCATTTCTGTATCTGTCTTTGATGTTACATTTATATATTTTAGAGTCGTTCAAGAATTGTCAAGCTTCATGATACACGGAATCTGAGTTCTGCTCTAGCTAGAAATACCTTCGATACTTCCACAGGGTAGGTAACTTGTCAATTTGGTCATAATAATTTTTCGATACCTGACATCTTCTCACAGTCAAATAAATAGAGGAAAGTGTATTTATTTGGAAGAATTATGGTTATTCACAAATAAGGACATTAGATTTTTGAATAGCAAAATCAGTATTCAACATGGCCGTAGTATATTGATACTGGTCTGTATGATAGTGATACTGGTGTATGTGTATATATTATACTTGTATAATATACTGGTTGGAATGATAGTTATAATAGTGATACTGGTCAGTATAATGCTGGTGTATAAATACTGGTATATATATATTTATGTATATATTTGTATATTTATAGTATATTGATGCCATTATATGATACTGATACTGGTATGTTATTCCTCGCTGGCAAGGTAAATATTTCAAATAATTTAAAGAATTTGAATGAAATGGGCATTGTCAAAATTCTAAGAAAGTGTTGATATATTTCCATACATGCTTGAGTATTGAATTACCAAAATTTAATCTACTATTTTCTATACGTAATATGTTCACTCCACCCACCGATTTCCAACAATTATTCTCTTGGATGCCAGTGTTTGAATGTTATGACGGTTTAAAGATTTTTTTTTTTATCTCCTCAGGGTGACGCTACATTAAGATATCTGGAAGTGAATGAAAAGGATCCATATATTGTTGAAAGTAAGACTTGTTATATCTTTTTGTGGTCAATTTGTTTTGTTGTAATTGAATAAGCCACAATCTATTTTGTGGTTGTAATTGAACTAGCCCCAATCTATTTTGTGGTTGTAATTGAAGCCCTCACACTAGTCTAGGATCTAGTTTGTGTTGAGTGGATGTTAAAACCCAATTCTCTTTCTCTCTATTTCTCATTTCATTTAAAAAATGTTTATGTACGTCTAACAATTTATTTCCATAAATTCTGTCCACGATCGGATATTGCGTCAAATCTATTGGTTTCGAACCCAAGATTTGTATGGGACCTGTTACCTCTCCATTCCTGTGGGTTTTCTGTGGATCCTTCGGTTCCCTCCCACTGCTAAAGACTCCTACCAGCAAGTGAATTAAGTATGGAAATAAAATTTCTAAATCATTTCATAATTAAGATATTTTTATTCAAACTAGCCAATATATGGCTCTTACCAAGACAACGATTTTACCCATTATCGATGTATTGTTTTTATTTGAACAGATTGTGTAGAGAGAACGGAACAGATAAAGGGTGTTGCCATGGTACCTAAACGTGGTGTTGATGTAATGGCAGGGGAGGTAACTCGTATCATGATTTTAGCTCAGAACTGTATCATTCCTACACCTGTTGTTGTTCCCAGAAAGGTAAATCATTGTTCATTTAAATCCTGTTCACTCGTTGATTTGTCGCGACTGATAGTAGTTTAATCGTTTACATCAACCATTCCTACCAGCTTGAATTAAGGCTGTCAGATTTCAAACAGATTGTATTTTTGTAATTATATTTTTGTAATTATATTTTTGTAATTATATTTCTGTAATTCATTTTGTCAAGTGGTTTGGTTTCTATACCCACGTATGTCACATGGAGCAGACTCTCCTGGTAGTCAGGTTTCCTCTCACACCTAAACCATCCTACACCCAAGCCGAGTTACTGAAATAAAATTTTACCATAAGTTAGTTCCAAAATGAGCTGGTTTATTTTGAGAGGACGTAAGACCCTATTTATTTATCTTTTTTTTTTGTTCTCCAGTCTTATAGAGATTTCCATGATGATCTGTTTCCTGATACAAGTACTGGTGAACCAAGTCTATCTCCTCAACAGTGGATTAACGGTGACAACAGCCAGGTAACCAAATAAATAAAATAACACTTTAACAATTTTGTTGTCTTCAAAAAATGTGGGCTGAGATAATCCAGCCTGGCCTTCATGTGCGCTCAGTCATTCGGAAGGGACAATAATTGTGGTCCACACCTTATAGGCATGCACAGAAAAGAACCATTGCCTGTTGAAAATGCAAGATAAGGCAGACAGATATACCGCTATCAGTCAAAATTCTACATGCATTGCACACTACTAAGAAAATTTACCATATCTTTGTCTGAAATTGTCTAATGTGTTATATTTAACCTCTTCCATTCCTCCAGAACATCACCCAATTTGAGTCCCATAACTACAGAATGTAACAATTGCCAGTCTCAAAATATGCTGTTGATTCTTCTCCCACTCTGAACAAAGTCTAACAAAGGTTATTAAAAAGGGTTTCATCAGTCTCAGTTTCATATCCGAGGCATATCTGATAAACCTTTCTGCAAATTATCAATTTCTCGGATTTAATAATGTTTGTGTTTCCTTGGCAACAAATTTGACGCAGGTACATTTACGACTGAGTTTTCTTCTTTCAGTTGAAATTGATGTCGTTAAACCCAGCAAGGAGACCAACATTAGCAAGCGGACGTGGGAATGTGTTCAATCCAACTACTACAAGCGTTACAACACCAGTTGTTAATAATACACCTGTAACTAACGGTGTAGATACATCGTCCAGTAAAGAATCTACTCCAGATAACGTAAGCCTATTCAAATTGTTTAGTTACTGCATGTATTATAATAGTATAGTTATGTGGGATCAGTTTAGCAATCCAGCTGTACAACAGAAGAGTTAAATTCACTAACCAAGTGCAAACAAGCACCACCAGGGATGTCTTTAATCAGATTTTCCGACGTGTTTCGCCCTTGTCATTGATGCAGGACCGCGGGCTTGACAAGGACAGCTGTCTAGTCGTTTGGATAGTCTAAAAAACAGAGGTCTTATGTACACATTGACGTGAACGTGACAGATCCCCTGACAGTTGGAATTCAAAATAAGAGAGGCTGTCCGGGCAAAATTTCCCCCATAGCACACTGTATGTTGTATGCTCATCACCATTAGCCCAAGTCGTAGCATAAAATTAGGATTTTAAACCCCATTTCTTTTCCTTAAAATTATAACAGTTACATCTTCATTTTAGCCTGTAACAACCGAAACAAAACCAGATATCACTTCTCCAAAACCATCATCAACCATTTCTAACAACACAACAACCAATTATCAACAGGATAACACACCAACAGAGGTCACTAGTTCAAATTCCACCAATAGCAGTTCAGATAACAATGAAAGAAATGTTGTTGAAGAGCAGAATGTAAAACCAGTGAAACCGGTCAAACCAAGTAAACCATTTACAGGTACGTGACAAGGAGAAGAGTCGCCTGTCCAACGGGGGTCATCCAGTTTCCTCCCACTCCCAAAGACACCTACGCGCAGGCAGATTATTGAAAAAAAATTGAGCAATGTCTTAGTCCCGAAATGCAGACTCGTCAACCCCTCAGAGCTGAAATGCAATAGGGTAGTGTAAAAAATGCAGTAGAAAAGTAGATTTCCCATAAATTCGCCAGCCCAATAATACAAAAATTGCATTAAATGGGTAAAAGATAAAATAAACAAGCAATGAACCATATCTAAATTGAATTTATTTATATAATTAAACCAGAATTGAATATGTAGCCTACAGAAAGAAATTGTAAATTTCAGGTGTCCGCCAGTCAAAGTATCGACATCTTCAAGGTACATTACTACACCGAAGTGAAAATATAGAGAATATACGCAACGTAGATAGAACAGTTCCGGGGGAAAGTGACATGTTTCACGCTAATAACGTTCGCTGTGTCGTACCTATAGAGGGCTCTGGTGGTTTATTAAGAGTTATTGAGGTATGTTGATGGCGATATTCAGTATAATGTTCCCGAATTGAATTGACTCATCTTGCAAAAAGTGCCTTGTCAAGTAATATATAAAGATTATATATTATATTATATTATTGTATAATATCATTATATTATAGTCTTGTATTATTGCATTGTATTGTAGATTATATTACTGTATAATATATTTCTGTATATTATATTATTGTAGGGGGGTGGATGGCTGAATGGTTAGCTTGTGTGCGCTGTATCATAAAGCCTGTCATTGAGTCAGCTGGCATGGTTTCGAATCCCCGGTTTGTACAACCGGTTTCCCCAGCCTGCTAAAGACTCCTACAAGCAAGCGAATTATTGAAATAGAATTAAAGCATATGTTAATCATGTAATGACCTTGAATGTGTCGAGTGGACCTTAAAACCCATTTCTCTCACTCTATATATTATTGTATATTATACTATCGATAGTATTATGGCACTGTATATTATAGTCTTGTATACTACAGTAGTGTATTATATTATAGTATGTTATAGTATTGTATAGTATTATATTATTATCATAATATATTCTTGTATATTATACTATTGTATATTATAGTTAGCTATCACTACAAGTATGGTATCGTCTAAAATGGTAGTTTTAGCGATAGTTTCTATTCATACCGTGTAATTTCAAAACATCGTTCAATAAATGATAAAACTCGTTGAAAATAACAAAAATGGTTTAATTAGTACCATGGTTTAGATTAATAGCAACGGGTTTAGTTTCTCCGAGATGCGTTTAAAAATGGACGATCCGTGCACTTATTTATGGCGATCATTTATTGGCCGAGCGGTTGAGTTTCCCCGAGATGGGTTTAAAAATGGACTTCCCGTTCACTTATCTTTGATGTCCAGTTATTAGACGAGGCGTCGAATTTCCCGAGATACGTCGAATTTCCCGAGATACGTATATAAATCAACATACGAATAATTTATCTATGGTGTTTTATAAGATAAAACTTGTAATTGCCGTTTATCCGATCAATTCATTTTGATTACGATTATTTACATACGAAGTACGAATAAAAATTTGAGTGTAAAAAAATGCGCACACATAGATATTCACCTTACCGTGTCGTACTATATATTATCCATTAGCCTATAAAAATAGTATTCCACCATTGAGAAATACGTCAAAAATCGGTAAATCACGATATTCACCTTACCGTGGCCGTACTATATATTATCCATTATCCTATTAAAAATAGTATTCCACCATTGACAAATACGTCAAAAATTGGTAAATCTCGTCCCGGGTAATTATACAATCAGAACTCGGTAAATCACATAGGTAATGCATCTTCATTAAATCACAAATGAATTAACGTGTACATGTGGTCAGAAGTCAACCCCACAATGGCGGTGCCATAGACCCGCGAGATAGTTAGACATGTACTGGCGCCAAAAGAAGTCACCCAGGAAATACGCTTCAATGATTGGTGCCTTGATGTTACGTAATCGCGGGATTTGGGTCAATAAAATGTTGACTTTAGTACAACGGTTTTTGTTACACCTAAATCAAACCATATTGCATTATATCACAGGTGCATTTATCACAAATAATGCAGGTAGAAGTTATAAAACAAAAGCATTCCAGCAATCAAACAATTAATCCATTCTGTAATAACGGTGAGCGTATTCAAAAACATGGTTTCATATAGCACCCAGACATGAGAGCACAGGTGGGAATTGATAAAACAATAGTATTCGTCCAATCAAATCTATATCTATATTGTAATAACTGACATTTGTGACTTCTCTTTATATTTAAAATAACACCAATGACAGAAATTAAATAAATTTAAAACGGCACACTGAATGGATTTGTGATTTTAACGGATTTAGTAATTTGAACACTGATACATAAGGTGATCAACCATGCTACTCGTATTGTGTAATTGATCTATGTATGTACTTTGGTGTATTCTGGCTGTGCTATACTGTTTTATTATTCTATAATATGTATATTATTATGATTGAAGATGGGTGAATTAAAAAAAAAACCTAAACATGTAAAACATATTTATTCAATACAATTGGTGTATGTACGAGTCAAGTATTTAGCACGATTACTTTATTATATTGGGCATGTGTGAAATGACTTTATTTTACACCCGCTTCCAAGTTATTTTATATCGGCACATGCACCATTCCTTAAATAGCGCCATTCCCCTTTAACAAAGAATTGCATGCTTTTTTGTGAGGCAAAGAGTCTTTGTACCCTGTCATGCATAGTTCTCCAGACAAATTGTCGCCTCGATAATCCAAATGTTACTATTAATAATCTGTTTATCTGTGGGATAGGTTGCAATTCATAAGATCGTGTTTGATATTTCTTCGGAGTGATGACACATAAAACAATGACAATTAGTATTTGTGGCTGTGATAATTACTTGAAACTGAACGGGGTTTAATTGGAATACGTATCGTCTTTTGTATGAATACGGTAAGCAGTTTATATTTTGAATTTGTAAGTCAAAAAGCTTCAAGTACAAAAATATTTTGTAAAAGGGATGACGTGGATATATTTAAGAAATGACCGAAATGTCATGTAATTATAAATACACCATGCGTGAATGTAATTCCCAATTGCATGAAAATTCCAAAACCAAAATATATATTAAAAAAATCTCATGTTATAATCGCATTATTTGCCATTGCTTCATTCAATTAGCTACGTGAAAGTTGGGTTGTATTTACATACGTTATTCATTTTTAAATAAAAATTCAAACACTTAAACATACATTATGGGAGAGCAAAAACTGACTTTTGTCGGTCTTCCTTTGAGCTTCAGATGTCATAGAAATTATAAATTAGATCTTTATTTAAACAACAAGCCCAAAATGAACACTGTAGACCCACGGATGGCTTGGATTGGGCTCGATTTAAAACAGGATTTCGTCGACTGATTTAATCACTATGGCGTTGTGGGTGGGGTTTCTGCGTGACGTTGACGTCATCATACTTCCGGAAATTATTCATAAAAGACAGTGATGACCGAGGCTATACACAAGCTTCAGTAGATACCGTTTAAACATTACTTGATGATCGAGACTATGTAGGTGGAGTTAACGCCTGTCAATCAACAATCGGCCATAGTGGGAAAAGGGTGTCGATGATTTTAACCCCCATATCTAGTAAAAAATTATAGTGGTAACAACTTTGTTCAGGATAAAGTTATTTGACTGAAATTTTCAATATA
The DNA here is from genome assembly GCA_963678685.1 of Patella ulyssiponensis. Lineage (NCBI taxonomy): Eukaryota > Metazoa > Mollusca > Gastropoda > Patellidae > Patella > Patella ulyssiponensis. The sequence goes on from OY783225.1 coordinate 4,264,295, forward strand.
TTCTTGTTTCAACATCTATTTTTGAACTTTTATAGCAAGAATGGCTAACTCCTTGTCAAAATCTCCCATAATGTATCTTTAAATATAAAACTCTAAGGTCATTTTCGTTTTGGTCTTCTCCAACTAAACACTGAAACCGGGCGATATAATAAAATCGATAAAAATAAAAGATTGTGCAAATGCTGAAGATGAATATCACTTTCTGCTGTGCTGTCCCGCTTATATATTCATCCGTAGAAAATATTTTGGGTCTTTTCGATCACTTCAAAAATTAAAAAAAAAATCTCACGAATCACAGTGATAATAATATAAAACTGCTAAATCTTGGAAAATATTTGCACCACTCAATAAAAAATAAGAGAAAACCCATACCTAATGGCAAATGGTTTGGGGTTGGGTTATGTATATATCTATCTATATTTCAGTTTATAAGGGTGAGGGGGGGATTATATATTATATACTGTTATTGTTATCTGTAGGTATATTTATATTACAATGCATAATATTTATATCTGTATATAATATTGGGCAATAGCAAACTTTTTGCTTCGCCTGTAATAAAAGTTCAATTAATTGTTATGGATTGGCAATAAAAACATGATTAACTGAGTGGGTTGTATGAAACAATTCTTTAAAAACAAATGGTTTTCTCAAATTAGCTTAAAGTTCATATAGACACAAATCATTAAATGGTTAAACTGCTGTGATACCTGACAAAAAGTTACTACACTAAAAAAACAATGACTTCGGATTGTAATTCATGTAAATTTAGTGAAATTCCACGTGACGCTCTTTCTATTATTCTTAATATTTTAACAGATTGTGTTATATTTTAAATGATTCATATTCATGTAATTATTAATGTATACAATTCGCTTTTTGTTATTACATCATCGTAGCCAATTCAAT